>OX457048.1:15203467-15318467 GCA_949752735.1 Lumbricus terrestris | reverse complement strand
TACAGTTGAGGTAAAGCATCTTTGGGCTGGCTGAGTTCGTAATTTGGAGCAACGCCAGACGGCAGTGATGGCAGCAAAAGATGGAACCAGCACACACATGGGTGGAGACTTAGGGGGAACGGTCCCCCTCAATGAGCACACAGCAGTTCCTTGTCGCAATGAGCGACTGTTACAAACGCAGGTCGGGGAGAGTGCCACATGGTTTTAGGCGACTCTAGTACAGGACAACAGGTGTGAAAGCATGCGGCAAGCGAGGAGTCTGGACAAATGCAGGCCTACGTACCGTACGCAAAATAAATGTCTGATCCTGACGTTCACGTTAGCCTATTTATAACTCTGCATATTATAAGCTTATGTTATGTTATGTTATGTTATGTTGTGCAATGTTATGTTATGTTATGGTATGTTATGTTATTATTGTTCCGTAATCGTTCGATGGCATTTGATAACCGGCAAAGTATAATTTAATTAAATTTTGTTAAGATCTAAACAGTAAACCATAACAGTTCACGAATTTAAGCTAACAAATAATAATGTCTAGCAAAAACTAAAAGTGCCTTTGGCAAACTAACTTTTTATAGATGACCAATTGCGTACGATATAAACTTGTGTGGCGGGGGATGTAGCAAAGTTTCTTTGTGTGTACGCATGGGGAGTGTACGAATTGTAAGAGAGGGAAGGAGTCGAAAATACGATATTTTAAGTGCGTTATTATAAAATTATGGATTGGTCCCGACAGCATATTAGCATTCTCTAGGCGATTTCGTAAGCCGGTTAGAGGAATAGAATGATTACATTGTGGAAGAAGCGAAGACCATAGGGGGGAGAAGGTAGTTGATGTTAGCAGTTATTGGTGAAGCTGTAGGCTATTAGCTTCACCAACAACTGCTAAAGAACCAACGGAAAAATCTTAAGAATCTAATGACGACACTAACCCTAATACTAAGCCTAACCGACCCTGACGACGCAAAAATCTGAAGAATCTAATGACGACACTAACCCTAACACTAACCTAACCGACCCTCACGACGTGAAACCTTACCCTATACGCGAACGACACCATGCTTAAATTTACATATAAAGAGCCGTAAAGTGACACATTATTACCTGTCCAAATGTTCCTCCATACGTAGGGTAATTATTTGTAAGAAATTTGAAACGTTTTACCTGGGACTCGATATTAGTCCCAGGTTTTACATTGCAATTCGTGTAAAATCGTGAGAGCCTGCCGACGCGCACGTGTTGTTGACAGTTTAGAAAGGGATGGTCAGAAATTGTACTCCACAACCTTCTCCCCCCTGTATGGTCTTCGCGTCTTCCACAATGACATTGTAATCATTGTATTCCTATATAGCCGGCTTACGAAATCGCCTAGAGAATGCTAATAGGCGTCCCGACATGCAACGCAGCTAAACTATGCGACTGCAACATAAAATAATGCTCTCCCGCTTTAGACACCTTTGCATTGCTACGCAAGTAGATATATAGTGTGTGGTGAAAACATGTATAACAATCTGACCTCCATATCAAAACTAGTCCTGTAACGTTATTATTCACCTCAAAAGTGGCGTTAAGTCAGTTTTATTATCCATCCATCAATTAGTGACAAAAAATGTTCAGACCCTTTCTCTGCATACAAAAGCGTTATGCTCATTGCAGTGAAATCAATAAAATAAAAATCTTTCCATCTTGGATTTTATCCATCACCATTTACATCAGATGCCAAAGCCCAAATGTTTGCTTAATTTTCCACTCAACAATTTCACATTATCGTTGATCTCCATGTTCTTTATTCCAGAAATGGCCGCTTGACAACGCGAAATAAGTAAAAAAAATAATCGAAGATTAATCGACCATGCATAAATGTAATCGACTGGAACAATTAGCGAGTAGTTTTAAGTGAAGTAATCGTCAGAATCCGCAGCCCTGATATACATGTATGCACTGATCCTCTATCTAAAAGTATCTTATTAAATAAAGGGGAAACTGTGTCTGTTTGACCGGGATGCATTTCCACAGTTTTTGAGCTTTTTACTCCAAACCTTCACTGCTGTGCCTGTCTGGCCATGGGGTACCCAGTAGAGGGGTTTGCGAATCTGACCAACCATGGGGGCCCTGGGGAGGACGGAAAACCAAATTTTCACACATTTTGTATGTCAAATCACTGGCATTTCCACACTGTTTGTGCTTTTCCCACACTTTTCACTCGAAACCTTCCCTGCTGCATGTCACAGTAGTACTGCATGTGTCGGTGTGGGTATGGGATGGGGCAAGGAGGGAGACAGGGAGGCACGGAGGCAAGGAGGCAGGGAGGAAGGCAAGGGAGAAAGCGAGGGAATGGGGCGAAGTGAGGGTGGGGATGTAGGGCATTGGCAGAGAACGGGGCGAATCCTAAAATTCCGGACAACGCCGGGTACCCCAGCAGCTAGTACTTAATAATCATATGAATGTGTATGATATCATACATAATAGACATGCTTATAATTATATAATATAATGCATACATAATGCATGTATGTATATATGTAAAATGTAATATGCACCTATTCTATATTGATATATAAGCTATGTAATGTATATAATGCGCAATGTATAATCTATATAAATATATATAATATATATGTATATGTATCTTACTGGTTTCACACCGTTGACCAGCGGTGCCAATGGGGCAGAGGCAGAGAGCGGCGTCGGCTCCACTCGCCACGCAACTACCACCGTTCAGACAATGCAGCCGAGAACAGACATCAGAACTACAGTCCTCTACCAACACAAAACAGTAAAAAAAAAACATCGTCAGTTCATCACTACACCATCCATCCATCCATCCATCCATCCATCCATCCATCCATCCATCCATCCATCCATCCATCTATCCATCCATTTATCCATCCATTCATCCATCCATCCATCCATTCACCCATTCATTGATCCAACTACTGATTTATTGATCTTTATATCATCCTCTCAGCCGATCGACCCAATGTCGATCAATGCCATCCATTTCCCATTCCTTCCTCCCTCTACATCCAGCAATGCCTCCCTTCTTACATCTGCCCACCCACACTCATAAATCTACCCACTTAGTCGAAGCAACATTCCATTTCCGTTTTTTAAGACGTTCCACTTTAATCCAAATCCAATATATCTAGATATCTTCGTAGCGCTTCTCACAAGCTTCTATATAATGCTATAAAAAAAATCAAAATACATACATACAAACATTCGCCTTCATTTTCCATCAACATTCAGTCTTCCCTCCAGTTTACCAAGAACCACAGCCTCCAAATCCTGCCATCCATCCGGTGGTTCGTTCCTCTCCTTCATCGTTCAATCATCCATCCATCCATCCATCCATCCATCCATCCTTATCCAATTCCACCCATCCATCAATCCATCTATTTATCTAGCAATCTCTCCATATTCCACTTCTTTCCACTTCTTCTTCCATTTATCGACTGACGCCTCTCACATTTGAGTGCAGCCAATTCACTTAGATTTATCCACACATTCAACACATCCATCAATCTATTCAACCTCCATCCATTTCTCGCGAAAGAACTCACTCCAATATCATTTATCTTGCTCGTCAACCACCTGTCCATCTCTCTCGCCTTCACTCCCCCCATTCCATTCTTCATCCATCGATCCATCCGTTCGTCCGTCCGTCCATCTATCAATCCAGCCACCCAACCATCCTCCAACCCATCCACTCACTCACCCATCCATCCATCCATCCATCCGTCCACCCATTCATCCATCCATACATCCATCCATTCAAACACCCTCACACCCACTCATACTTCTATCCATCCATCCATCCACCCATCCATCCATCAATCAATCCATCCATCCATCAATCAATAACCCAATCCATCAACACAGCCACTCACCAACCGACCCTACCCCATGCATACCCATCCACCCGCCCATCCATCCACTCATCCATCCCGTCACCCACTCACTCACCCAACTCCATCCATTCACCTATCCATCCATCCATCAACCCATCCATCCATCCACCCATCAACCCATCCATCTATCCATTCACCCATCCATACATCTACTCAATCCCCTTACACCTACCAATGTCTATTCCCTGCATGGCATCTCCAACGAATGCTCCCTTTCTCATATCGTATGTCTTCTCGTTGACCTGTAGCCGTCGTATGCACCCATCGTAGCCCACCGTCATCCCCACCCGGTCGGAGATCTTCCCAAGTGACGTGTAGCCGCCTAGGTAGAGGTCCTCGCGAAAGTTGATGTGGCTGAACTTGCCCTGTGTTTCATTCATCGAAAAGAAACAATCAACTGTATCCATATAAATTTATATAGCGCCTCCTCTCGCTTCAAAGCTGCGTTTATTATATCTGACTAATCAATTGTTGTTTTATAAATCTTTCGTCTATTTGCCGTGGCTGAGCCACAGCTCTTGCGTGCGTCTCTTGAAGGGTCTAGATACAATGTCATGTAAGTCCATAGAATAAAATTTATTCATTTAATGGATCCAGAGTTTAGCGACGTCTTGTAGTAAGATACTGCAGCTAACCAGATAATAAATGGTCACACCAGCGCTTGATATATAATAATCTCGTGAAAATCTTTTAAAGGTGTGCAATTTAGTGCGGGCCATTGCAAGATCCTTTCCTTCCAGTTATAGGAAGATCTTATGGAGGGATCCGGAGGACACGTCCAATATACCCGATTTGTCACTTTGACATTAAGCCACTCGGACAATATAATTATGCTTCTTGCCGAAACATGCTTTATTATAATAATGCACAATTGTGGGGCGCGGTGTGGGGGGGGAGGGTAGGGTTTGTTCGGTGTTTTGCAGCCGGAGGGTTGCAGGTTCGAATCCACCTCAAGTCGCCTAGGACGTACCTTGAGACCAAGTCATTCACTCGTAATCGCTTTGGCGTGAAACTCATATTCAGTGTCCGCGCTGTAGTCGGGAGCGCTTCTGAGTAGATTCATACATATTACATACATACATACATGCATACATACATACATGCATACATACATACATACATACATACAGGGTGCGGCAAAAATAAAGTAATCCCCTACGGTTTTTAGGCCATATCTTGATCAGAAATAAGAATTTTGAAATGAAATTTTACAGGCTTAAAGACAATTTATTTTTACACACGACGGCCAAATTTCATGACAATATTTCAAACACAACAAAAGGTACACCACTTGTAGTGAGGCCACCCCTCGTTTTTTGACGATTCAAAAACGAAACGCAATTTTTTTTAGTTTTTTGCCAATATCATGGCCAGAAGTAAGAATTTCGAAACGAAATTTTACAGGCTCAAAGACAATTCATATTTAAGCAAGATGCTCAGATTTCATCAAAATATTTAAAACAGAACAAAAGTTATACCACTTTTAGTGAGGCCACCCACCGATTTTGACGATTCAAAAAAGAAACGCAACAAAAAGTAACAAAACACGATTCTATTAAGTCTCATCTCAAATAACTGTTGTCAAATGAACTTGGTAGTGCTCAATAACTTGTGTTCAATGTGCCCACCACCCGTGCCAAAACTTCTTTTGAGTCTCTTTGCAAAGTTCTTGACGGACCTGTTGATTAATCTGATAGATTCCTTATTTACCAATTTGATTGTCATCTTGCTAAGTGACTTCTCAGTAACGCGCAGCTACGCTGGTACCCTGTTTCTCTTTTAAATAGTAATAATAATGATCATCTGGCAATATCGAGGCTATTTGATACCAATTATTATTTGAAATGAGAGAAAAAATCGTGTTTTTTACTCTCTTTTTTTCGTTTCGTTTTGAATCGTCAAAAACGGTGTGTGACCTCTCTAAAAGTGGTATAACTTCTGTTCTGTTCGAAATATTTTGATGAAATCTGACCACCATGTGCAGATATGAATTATCTTTAAGCCTGCAGAATTTCATTTCGATATTCTTACTTTTGGCCAAGATATTGGCCAGAATAATTAGATTGGTTTTTTGTTACTTTTTGTTGCGTCGCGTTTTTGAATCGTCAAAAAACGGTGGGTAGCCTCACTAAAAGTAATATAACTTTTGTTCTGTTTGAAATATTTTTTGTAATTTGACCATTGTGCGTAAATATGAATTGCCTTTAAGACTGTAAAGTTTCATTTAAAAATTCGTATGCTTGACCAAGATATGGGCTAAAAACCGTAGGGGATTACTTTATTTTGCCGCACCCTGTACATGCATACATACAATATAATTCATCTGGCGATAGCGCACCTCTCTCAGCATATTGACCTTTGGAGCCTGTATCTGGGGTTCGGGGTCGGTAGCGCATTGAAGAACACGCTGACATAGAGAGCAAGAGGTAACGAGTTCGCGCCCAGTATCGGGCGGACGTGCTTTGTAGGCTGCTGTTAGCGCCCATCATAGAAGGCTGTCTATTCTTTAGATAATTGATTGCAAGTATCAATTATGGATATTCAGCATTTTTAAATATATATATATATATATATATATATATATATTAGACTGGTCCAGAAAATTCATCTAAGAGATTTCAGTTCTCCACAAGGCTTGTTTTGTTCCTTATCATGATTATAACAATCACAAATTTTTTTAATGAAAACAAATGAAATTTAGAGGTCAACCCATTTGACACTTTTTATGTTATTTGGACAGATGTAGATAAATTGTTCCGCAATGTTTAATGTACGACCTGAGCGACATTGAGCGATGTCTGGGGAGATTCCATTTCTCAATTACCGTACTTCAACAATGGTATTGACCTGAGAGTCACCTTCTTGAATGCCTTTCACCATTTTTTTGGAATTGCCAAGAGTTTTCCTGACAATTTCCAATGACGATAGTAGCTATGCGTTCCATATTTTCCTTTGATCCGTCGATGCTGGGCAACATTTTGCCTTCTCAGTGAGGTAATAGCAGACCTGCCAGTGTGCACACTTGTTCTTCCATTGCAGCTAGCTGCTTCTTGTCCTTATTTTATTCCGAAGGGGTCTCCTTTAGTGATATGATGGAACTGAAGCAGTTGCTGTGCATCCAGGTTGTGTTGTAATCTTGCAGTAGACAATCGAGAGACTGGTTTTTCCAATAGCCAGTGCTTTGGGTCGGATCTCAAATTAGACGAAGCCATTATTAGTCTAATAACGACGGTTAGCACGACGTAAAGGCATTATTAGCACTCAAGTAAAATGTTCAGAATGGGTTGACCTCTAAATGTTGCACAATCAGGCTGAAATTTTGCAGGGAGACTATCTAACCCAAGGGGACAAAAATAAACCTTGTGGAGAAAGAATTCTAAAAACTTAATATTTTGGCTATGGGTTGTGGACTACTCTAATATATATATATATATATAACTATTGTTAGTTAAGATTTGTGTATTCTTTGGTCTGAGTTCTTTTAAATTGTTTCAATTTCAGACTTTTATACTGTACGCTGTCGCGGTCTGCCGAAAATTTAATTATTTAGCTTGTACGTAGGCCTAGACAAAGATGTCTAAGGTTATTAAGTTGTCTTAAGGATGGCTCTAGGACGATTAGCCATATTGACTATTGGTCATAAGATCTATCCATCTATTCTATGGCCAAAAAAATGACATGAATCTGATTTTAAAGACAAATAAACCGTTGGCAAAATATTTGCAGCGTTCTTTAGATAATTCATTGCAAGTATCAATTAGGGATATTCATGAGTATTTTTCAATATATAAATATATATATATATATATATATAAAGTAAAAAAGAGATTTTATCGAGTTTAACGCATTTTTTTCTGTACATTGCGCGTTATATAAAATATGATCTAGTAAATGTCAATTGGTTTCTAACCTCTTCAATAAGTATATATTAAATTATTGCTATGCTATAATTTACTAATTCATCCTTGTAATTATGCTTTATCGACCATGTAACCGACCGATAGTCGTATGACCAATTGTCCGTTGATTCATTAAAAGGACACGAATATTGATGACGCTCACCAGCTGTTTAATATAGACACAGCTGAAAACCTTTAAAAGGTGTGCTTTGCCGACTCAAATTATAACATCATTTCCCATCCAGTTCTTAAGGAAGATCTCACAACTGACTTCACTGTTGATATCAAATGTATGCCTACCACAACGCAGTATTCGCTACCGCGAGATTTCTGTAGCGCCCGCATCAGCCAAGTCCGAATGTTTGCCTGTATCAAACGCTTTGATTGAGCGCCAGTAAATAAATAAATAAGATGCTTGTTGCGGTCTAACTTTATTTGAGCGCTGTATAAATCTTGAGGTCACACGTTTAATCGCCTCCGGCAGGGCTGTTTATAAGAAATTTTTAGAACTGCACAACCCCTTCCTTTCTTTCCCATCCTCCATGGTAGATTACTTCCAATCGGAGGACAATGACCTTTTTGCTAGTTTTAACTGTACAGAAGTGCTTCTACTACTGCACAAATCCATTTAGAACTGCACATTTTGTGTACAACTGCAGGTTAAAAAAGCCTTGGCCTCCGGATAGGTAGCCTACAAGTTCGACGTCATCGATTCTGGGAACCGTAAGATGTCGCTTAACAATAAATAACACGATGGGTTACGTTAGACACCTTTAAAAGAGAGTTTACAGATTTTATAAATACTTAATCATTAATTTCGCGGTGATTCATAAGGGCTGCAATTTAGCCTTTAAGGGCGCTGTTTCTCGAGACATAATAAGCGAATTAGACCAACGAAATCTTGAGATTGCGATCACCATTCTTGGCTGATAGAACATTGTATTGTATTTAAACATTTTTATAGCGCCTCTACTAGGGTGAACCGTACAGAGGCGCTCCCAGTGCGCAATGTAATAATAATAATAATAATAATAATAATAATAATAATAATAATAATAATAATAATAATAATAATAATAATAATAACAAAAACGAAAAATGAGAGGAAGAGAACAAAGCTCCATTTTCACACCAATATTGTCATACCAACAATCTACTTGCCAACTTGATTGTTCATATTGTAGCTCCGTTACACGATTATGATACATCAACCACAAAGGTCATAGCTATTAATCGATCCCACTGACCTTTGACCTTCCATTCGACTGAGTTCCGTTGTTGAGCCGAAGCGCGGCGTTCCACTCCGTGCGGTGGACCGTGACGGTGTTCCACTGACCGAGTTCCACTTCATTAGTGGAGCGTATTAGCGCCATTCCGGAACCGCAGTCGAACCTGCGAAACATTCATGATCATAAATTCACTTCCTACTAAACTTTTCATCAGTTGTTATTACTATGATGATATCAATATTGATGATGATGATGACGATGATGATGATGAATATGGCAATAAACACAATAATAATCATAATAATAATAACAGTAATAATCTCTCTCTTCCAGCGCATTTTTATCTGTAGTCAGCGCTGCCACGCCATCACATTTCGTGGCACCTTCACTAAAGTTGCGGATGACGAGATCTGAATTCCCAAACATTTAGCAACAGCTCTGAGCATAATTTTTAGACTAAGCCTACTCATGGTAACAGGAGACAATTACCCAGTGTCAATTAGCCCCGAGCAATCACCCCATTGCTGAAAAAATGACCAAGCAACAACAGCAGTTACTAAGCGAAGAAACCCTGTATGATATATTAATTATATAATTATGATAAAAATGCATAATATTCATTCAATTTATATGTATTCACTTATTAGACATGCATGTACGATATTATTAGAGAACCATACAACATCACAATGTGGAATTAAATGCGTTAAAGAAAATGCTGATTATATAGAGTTAATGAGTAAATTCAACTTAAAGAGAAGTTGTGAGCTACTCCACAAAGATAGTCAATAACATTCAATGTAGTGGCGAACGGTGGTCGGAATCCTTGCGTTGGTGTCAGCATACTTCATCCTTGGAGGTTGTGATGGGTGACCAACAACTAGATTTTAGACATGAAAGATTTGCCACACATCAAAGGCATTAACAAGAATCGTCAAACAACAGGGACTAGGGAGGGGCTAAGCCCCTCCTAAACAAGGACATCCGGGGGCTAAGCCCCTGAAAAAGGCCAGCCGGTTTTTTGCAAGTAAAATTGAAGTTTCGGCGGATGAAAATGGAGCATTTCTGTGAGATTTCGACCGATGAATTAAAAAATGGTCGTCGGAAATTTTGGCGGATCAAAATGAAATTTTCCTCCGTAGCCCCCCAAAACTGAAATCCTGGCGCCGCCACTGGAACCAGTATACATCAACATAATATTATGATAATGTATAATAATTAGTTTTTAATAATCAGTCTTTGATATGACTATGGCAAGTATTTTATGTCTAACACTCAGTTGTTATTTGGTCTTCTTTCAGCATGGGGGGGTATTGTCCGGGGGTAATTGTCATAGAACCTCTACTCATCTACATAATCTACTGAGGCGAAAAAAACGAAGTCGCAAACATTTCACATTCATGGCTGTACCTCAGAGTAGCCTCAAGTCTTTCTCCATCTTCTTCCCTCACTTCCGTCTCCTCCTCCTCTTCCCCCATCCTCCTCATTTTCGTCTTTCTCTTCATCCTCCTGTTCTTCATCCTCATCATTTCTTCCTCCTCTTCTTCTTTTTCCTCCTCCTCCCATTTATCCTCGTCCTCTTCTTTCTTTTCCTCGTTCTCCTCCTCAATGGCGCCGCAACCATATATAGCGCTACAGGTCAACTATCACCCCACAGGTATTTCACTCAAAACTGAAAACATTGCTATTTCACAAGTCCTATACTGATTCTTCCTCTTCTCCTCACATCCCTCGCCATTTCAACTCTAAACATCACCCACCTTAGCCGTCCATCTATCTGCCTGCCTGACTCTCCGGACTTGACCCGCTGTCTATCGATTTTGCTTTGATTAAGCGCCTGTGAATAAGCTGGTTCCCGCGACTTGGTTTTTGTGGGCGCTGTAGAAGCCTCGAGATTACGATTTCGATTACGAACTATTCTACTCGTCACCTGTTTTAAAGTTTTCTAATACTATTATCTTCCTCTTTAGATTTCAATCTGCGACCTGCTGCATAAATCCGACGATCCTCTCGCGACCTATATTTTTCAAAATTGTACATCTGGCATCGCCACTGCACCTCCACTTCTTCCTCCTCCTCTTCTTCTTCTTCTTCTTCTTCTTCTTCTTCTTCTTCTTCTTCTTTTTCTTCTTCTTCTTCTTCCTCCCCCTCCTCCTCCACTTTGTCCTCGTCCTCGTCCTTCTATTCCTTCTCCTCCCCGCTTCAACCTCTTCCTTCCTCTTCATCTTCTTCTCCCTCTTCTTCTCATTCCGCCTCTTGTTTCCTATTTGTCATCTTCCTCCTCCCCCCTCTCTTCCCCCGCTCCATCCTATTCCTCTCCATTTCCCGCTCTGCCTTGTCTTCTTCCACCACTTCCTTTTCCATGTAATCCTCACCGGAACTCGACTAGTCCATTCTGAAGAGCAATTGAGAAGAAATCGAATCGGGCGTGAGGATGGTCGGCACAGAAAAGCAGCAATCCATTGGCTGAGTCTGGCTTGAATTCCATTGTAATCGTGAACTCACGATGAGCTCCCCTCAGAACAGGAAAGGCAATGTAGCTCGATCCGGAAAATCTCGGATACTTCGCCACCAAATCTGAAATCAGTTGCAGTAAGGTAAATGTAAAACATAAGCATAATGTATTTGCAATGCAGTGTATTTTAATGTAAATGTAATACATAGGCATAATGTATTTGCAATGCAGTGTATTTTAATGTAAATGTAAAACATAAGCATAATGTATTTGCAATGCAATGTATTTTATTGTGTTTTTATGTACAAGAACTCAACATACTATGCTAATTTAATTTATGAAATAAAAGCAGTTATGAATATTAGTTGTATAGTAATTGCTCAGATACATAATGATGTCCATGGATAGTTAAAAAGTAGCGATGGGACTTTTCTATATTGACTAATCTTCGTTTATGTCAGGCACGAAATCTTGTAAAACTAGCGTGGAAAGCGATTGCATTGAAGCATTGGATGGTCATAGTCATAGATAATAAGCGTTGGCGCAGATATGCATTTTTCCTGTTTGCTCCTGTTATGTGGACCATAATAGACGAGGGTGAAAACGTTGATTAAATACTAACGATTTATTTTTTATTGTTATTAATGTCATCATCGTCATCGTCATCGTCGTCGTCGTCATCGTCATCGTCATCGTCATCGTCATCGTCATCATCATCATCACCACCACCACCACCACCACCATCACCATCACCATCACCATCACCATCACCACCACCACCACCACCACCATCACCATCACCATCACCATCACCATCACCACCACCACCACCACCACCACCATCACCATCACCATCACCATCACCATCATCATCATCATCATCATCATCATCATCATCATCATCACTACTATACTACAGCTACTGTTGCTGCTACTAATATTATCACTACATCACTATTACTCTTGTTGTTATTAGTAGTCGTTGAAGTATTGTTATGTTAATAAAAATTTCTATTGTTTTGTGGATCGAACCTCGTTCGCAGTAGAGTCCGTGAGTCCCCAGCGGACATTGACATCTTGCGTTTCCACTTCTCGAATCATCAACACATCGCCCTCCAACGTTGCAGTGAAACTCCTCACAACTCAGTCCAACCTTTCCAGCGACTCGCGACTGATCCGGATGACTGATCGTTTCCATGTGGGACCTTCGACCCGGACCCACAGCATCGCTTCTCAACGAAGAGTTGGATTTCTCGAACGAGGAGGAGGCACTGCTCACATATCTACCATTTGGCTCAATGAGAAACGAGTCTTCCTTCAGAACGTGCTTCTGTCTTCTGCTAACTCTAACCTCGCTTTCGTCATGTCCAGGGTATTCGCGCGATGTCCGTATACGATCGCGACCTCTAGTCCACTCCTTGGAAAGTGAAACTTCATCGAAATCGTCTGGAAGAAAGTCCTCCTTGTTGTCTACGGGTGTGTGATCGCTGTGTGGTTTCGCGTCGTCTGCAAACATCTTATCGAAAGCATCGTCGTCAAATTGAGACGAGGTATCGTTCCTCTTCTGCTTGTTGTTTGTCAGACTGCTTTCTGTCGATTGCGTTCGAATGTTGGTCGACTTCGATGCTGGTCCATTCAGCTGAGAATTATTGTTGTCGTCTGCTTCTCCAATACTTGTCGAGATTAAATCGTCTACTTCCGGTGATGACTCATCGCTACTAAATATCAGGGTAGCTGTAAAAATAAATCAACATCCCATAAAAGAAGAATTTGATAGCGATAGTCTACCAAAAGTAACATCCAATCACACAACATGTTTCTTATCTTATCTTATCTTATCTTATCTTACCATTTATAAAGCGCTTCTCGCAGCAAGAGCCCTTCAGTCTTTACGAATGACTAAAAAAGATTATCAACTTTTTAGGGCACGAGAAATATTTTTCGGCGCCACTCGTCAACAAATTTAGCCCCTCCAAGAACGAAAACCAAACTCCGCCCATGCTTTCAGAAGCGCTCCCAGTGCGTTCAACCCCGAGAAAAAAGGCAAGTTTCTAGCACCTGATCAGTCAAAGATCTGAGAGAAGGAGCTCCTCGCTCTGATCCTCAGGGTTCTGAAATAAATATCTGGTTGACGTTAGACTTCGGCCTCACTCACGTCCATTGTGCTCATCCAACAGACTTGACCTCCTGATTCCTCGCTCTAGAACCGATGGCTCAGGTTCGATCAATTGCCTCAATGGGTCCTTCTCTTTGAACTGCATGCACTTTTCCCTCCTGTTCTCTCTACAGTTGTGTTTGAATTCCTTCTTCCAATGGCGTAGCCAAAGGAAGGGTTTCGGGGGTTAAACCCCCAATTGGCATAGGAAAAAGTTTTTTAAAGGTTATTTATATACTGTAATACTGTTGGGTTGGTGTCAGGAAGGGAATCCGGCCAGGCCATAAAACCCCCAAACCCCATCATAAATTCCTGGCTACGCCACTGCCTTCTTCCTTCTCTTTCTCAAACCTTTTCTCGGGCGACCTTGCTCACCGGGAACGCTTCCGAATGGTTCACTCTACTCGAATTTACTATCTGCAGTTTACACGTTCTAAGGCGGTGAAAATGTCCTTACTGGCGAAGGATTTAATTTACTGAAGAGCAAAGAAATCTTGCCGCCTGTTGCAGATGATGCATGTCAAGCGTTTCGATACAAACATGATTCATACTTAAAAACCAGAAAGCTCAAGTTATTAAAGTTCATAAAACACAGATTATACTTAAATACCAAAAACTGAAGTTTGTAATGTTTATAGCCTACTAGACTAGGCGAGAAAGAGCCCAAAAGGACGTAGAATATCTTCACTAGCCTATCCTTACTTACAAGGCAGTAGCCAGGATTTGATTTCGGGGGTGTTTCCCTACCTAAAAAAACTGATGACGATTTTTGGCGAAATCTTCAAAAAAGATCACCAATTCCCCTTCCCAAAACCTTATGACATTTGTTTAGTCATCCGGCCGGAATCTTCAAAAAATATCACCAATTTCCCTTTTTAGTCATCCGGCATTCTCTTTTTTTACATTTTTCCTTTTCGGGGGTGTTTTCATGGTTTTATTTTATGGTTTTTACATCATGTGCTCGGAAATGCATTCTATTATTTTTCACATTTTCCATTTCGGGGGGTGTTCAAACACCCAAAACACCCCCTAGCTACGGCCTTGCTTACTTAGTTATCTAAGAAAGAATAGACGGCAAAGAGCAAATTCGTATGAACTATGGAACTCAACTACAGTCATGGGTTGGCTTTTCTCTTTTCGGATTTCATTTTCCAAGATTCAGTATTAATTATTACGAGGAGGCATGGACTTATTACCGCCTCATCTTCCCACATTAACTGCAACGCAAGTTATTTGCGTTAAATCAATCACCCACATTCCACCACCTACCTGACCTCTGATCATAACCCCATTCATTCTTAAACGAACTGGTGGCTTCAAAACGCGATCCATTCTGACCAACAGAGCAAAAGGAAAGCGCAATTTCAGGCGCTATATAATGAATGAGGCTCCATGCAGCGGATAGAACCATTGACCCCTATTATGCTCCGAAGACCCAAAATTCAATATGTTGATTATTAATACGCTATTTTAATCAGGCGGTGGTCAGCCTTACTACACATGTCTAAAATGAGACGGATCATACTGTGAACATTTTAGTTGTAGACTATACCGGTACGTATGACCATTTGATGCATTATTTTATACTCCACTGTCCAACAAACAACCATCAATCTCGAGGTTTCAATATACAGTGACAGGTCCAGAGCAGACTTGAACCTGCACACTGTGCGTAACAGATCAAGACCCCCAACCAATTATTTGTCCAAAGTCTGGCTATTATTGATGCTTAACAGTGTAATAATAATAAAGTACTAAAATAATAATAAGAAGAACTAATAATAAATAATAATGATAGTGATAATAATTAGAATACTTCCGTTTCAGTGTGACCTTGCTTGCGTTACAAATAAAATTTTATTTTATTTTAGTGACTATTATAAGGAGAAGATGGAGAAGGATAAGAAGAGGAGGAGGAGGTGGTGGTGTCCGAGGAGAAGGAGAAGGAGGAGGATGAAGAAGAAACAAAGGAAAAAGAATAATGAGGAAAGAGAAAGAGAAAGAAGTGAAACAGAAAAAAGAGGAAGAAAAGGAAGAAAAAGGGAAAATAATATTAATAATGATAAATATAATAATAATAAATCTTTTAGTTATTGCTTATTAATATCTGAAACCTGAGGGATTATAGATAGTTTGAGTAAAAAAAATAATAACAATAACAACAGTAACAACAATAGCAGCAACAACAAAACTCAGACCTGACAATGCTAAATCAAGTGCAGTTGTGCTGCATTTCATCAGTTGAAAATGATATATTTATTACATCAATTGGCACACCGGTATAGCACTGTTTTCACAAGCAAATTGCCAGCGACTTCTTGAAACGTATACTCTTATAGAATGTAGCAGCAGTGATACTACAAACTTCCTAAAGAAAATCGAACAGAAACCGCACGCCGCTTCTTATCCATGCATGCACAATGCACATACATTGCAGATGACCAGATACTGCAACAGCACGATATGCCAGCGACATCCGGGATGCGTTACCGTGGTAACGGGATGCTGGAAGAGATAAGACGAAACGAAATTCGCGGAGTCAGTGGCAAGTAAGTAAGTAAGAAGGCGTTGCGGGGAAGATGGAACGTTTTTTGCGACGGTGGTGGAGACAGTATCATAGGTGGCACACAGCCGAAGACGGAACCGTAATCAATAGTCGGTCAGTGAAAGATGATGACAAATAGACCACTCTCGTCTGATCGAATCGAGAAGAGGAATCGAGAGAATTATAGATCTTCGTTACAGAGTGTCCCGATGAAAGGCAGAACGGAGAACAGATGACTGGTAGGCAAACGGACGGACGGACTACTCAAAATTGAGTCAATTTGCGTACCGTTGTGGCGAGGGAATATAATAGTCCTATGTATATACGACGACGACAATTGACTTCAGTGATGACACCGAGTCGCAGAGATATATCTATAAGAACGTGACAACGGATTCCACTCTGGATCCAGGCTCTGCCGCCGCCGGCATAATGCCAGCAATTGACGCCGAAAAGTAAAATACGAAAATTGACTTCGGATAAAAATAACAGAATAATTGTTGTCCTCTCCATGCACACCACTGTTGTCAATACCCTGGCTTCCATGCACACCTAGCTAGCTCTATGTGCTGTGAAAATAACTCGGCCACTGCTCGCACCTTGTAAGTGCCAGCCCCAAGCCTAGGTAAAGGATGAGGGCGACGCTGGTTGTCTTTGTTATCACAAATAATTATTATTGTTATTAGACTGAAGCAATTGTCTAGTGTGAGAAGAACTGTCTCAACCAATGACAATTATTTCTATAAACGGCAATGGTCTCTCTTGCCGGTTCAAGATATCACTAAACCCTGGATCCACCCAAAATCATCATAATAATTGTACCAAATTGTATGGCATAGTAGAAGCACTGTCCCACTTTCTAATGTAAAAACGCAGCGCATTGGTTAACACACTGGCAAATGGAGACTATAATATCTATTAACTAGGACACAATGTCACAGCTCTGTAGAAGTCTTTTGATCAGATTAACATGGACCAACGGCTCGAAGTCTCTTCGTCGGAAGTTTTAGTTGGACCAATTGCTCCGCCTATAAGTCTCTAGATCAGATGAACATGCATGGACCCAAGGCTCCGTAAAAATCTCTGCATGAGATTTAGTTGTACCAATTGGTTCGTCCAAGTCTCAAGATGAGATTAAATTGGACAGAACAATTTCCACAGTGGCGGAAGGAAATTCCTCAGTCACCAATCAATGCAAAGGACAGAGATAGACTCCTGTTGGTGCACATCGCGATCAACCTCGAACCTGGACAATTTAATCTCATCTAGAGACTTGGATCGAGCAATTGGTCCAACTAAATCTGATGCAGAGACTTTTACGGAGCCGTTGGTCCATGTTCATCTGATCAGTTTGCATTAGCCACATCACGAGACCGACTCCCAAGCCATGGCAACGTGCACGCGGGTCATGAAGCAAACGCACGGAAAGATACAGCAACGGTTTCTACGAGAACACATCTAAAAATATCTGCCAATCATCTTCCACCATTCCGTTTATCGTAGCGACATCTAGTCACAACATCCGCTCACCACACGAAATCACGAGTCTCAAGAACTCCACGCATTTATAAAGACGGAAGCCGCATCTACGATCGTGGCCCGCGCTGTAACCCGATCCAGAATCATGGAGCGTCCATTGAAGACAAATGGATGGCCGAAGCGAAGCGAATCACAATGTGGCAAAGGCCAACGGAGCATCAGATGCAGGCAGGAGCAATAAGCATGCAAGTTTAATCTGGGGCACCCACTTGTTAAGGGAAGAGTAACATCTGCGTAGCGTGTATACAATCAAACAGAAGCATGGCAAACAGAAGATATCGAATGAAGTGGATGGCCGAGGGAACAGAAAGGTCTCTCGTTGCCCGGCAGGGAAATGAATTCTGTCAATGAATTTGAGTTGCAGCAGCAGCGGTGGTGCAATAGCCTCCTCAGTTGGCGGTGGCGGCGGCCATGGCGGTGGCGGAGCGTACATGAGTGATCTGTTCTCCGGACTCGCTTGTCTGAGTCGTTAAGATGTGCGGGGCTTTGCAATAAATTTAAAAACGATCAGTCAGCGCTTGCTTGACACGAGACAGAGCTTCGCTGATGCGAGCTTCAGCGCTGGATCATTGGTCGCAAAACATGTAGCACACGTGAAGGATCCCAGGACGTGGACGCTATAGTGATTAGTAGCTACTGTAGCTCCAGTGTTTAACATCTTATGGCCAGGACCATAACGTACGTCGCCCTCCTTTTTTCCCAGGCGCTACCTGGCACCACGGGTAGTGGTGGAGTCAAGGCTTAAGAAAACCGCATGCATCATTACCCTGTATTAATTGTTCCCATTGGTACCTTAATGCAAATGCAAATGTAACGCAAACAGTAATGCGATTCTACAGACCACGCTCATTTTAAAAATAAATGTGTAGTCGAGATCCTTTGTCTTTCGTGTCCGTTTGAATCACTTTGAATGGGAGACACACCATTTAAAGTCTACATATTTATACGGGTGGCGCTAGCCCGATATTTAAATATAAGAAACAAGAAGCCGGTCGCGTGAGGACTGGTTGGTAACCGCATGCTCAGAGATTCATGGGAGTTACGTAGGTATGTAAGACCATTTCTCTGGGAAAAGTCTAAAGGTAAGAATGACTACATGTATACTGTAACTTATAGGACCACTGGCTCAGTAGGTCTCAATAGAAGAGATTAACTACGACATCTCGCTTTGAAAGTCTCTAGATGAGATTAACTAGGACCATGGCTTCGAAAGTCTCTAGACGAGATCAACTAGGACTCATGGCTCTGAAAGTACATAGATATGCTAAGCTTGGGGAAAGTTCTGCCGAAATCTCCAGACGAAAATAGGCTATGAAAATAGGCTATGGCTAGGAAGAACGGAGTGGCTCTGTAGGAGTTCCTAGATACATAAAGATTAACTTGGGCCAAAAGGCTCAGTGGAAGTTTCTATCAGATTTACAATTAACAATTGAAAAACGTGGCTAACGTAGAATGTAAACAAAATGCTGAAAATTTCTCAGTGCAACGATGAGCTTCCAAAATTTGAAACCCTATACATGTATGTAGTTCAGCGAATCGATTTCTAGAGCAAAGATTTGTCAAGATACAATGTATATCAACAAGCTGTAGAACTTTTGTTAAGAACATAACCGTTGGGTGAAATTTCATTTCGATTGACCAATGGCACTGTCACTGTGCACAGTGTGCAAGCCAATAGCGTGCGCGCAGGGTCAACAGTAGCTATTCTCAAATGTGTCGATGACATGATTCCACTCTCGTTACATATTAAAGGCCTATTTGCACAGAATCCTTCGCTTTCTTTCTCAACGCTTATGCTTCGATCATGGCTGCTGTTTTGAATCCAAACAAAGTATATACATTGCTCGATCTCTGTAAGCTTGCTTCGAGCCTCGATAATCCAAACCAGGACTCGTGTTGGTGGCAAACGTACTAGCCATTTCAATTACGGATGGACAGCTCTCTGGGGACGTCATTCAAAGGACGGAAACGAGCTGCAGAGTCCGTATACCGTACCGTCTCTACGCCAAGCAAATAAAGAACATTGGGCTAGTGTACACAGTGTACACAACTGTTCAATGTACAGCTTAAGGCCAGTCAGCTTGCGTATAGTCGGACTGGAAATTGCATGCACCTTGTGCAGTGTTTACAGTATAAGGAAACATGCAGAGGAGTGTTGTAATGCAATTTCATAACGGACAGACGAACCGTTGTCATTTTAAGATTTATGAAAACAACTTTGTTAGCTATTGCTGCAATTTCTGTAAAAGTACTATGCAAAATAACTTCTCCTCTAAAAAGGTATTCGCCTAATTTATGTACACTATAGTAACCCATTCAGCAACAAAACGGTTGATAAAATGACCACAAAGATGAACATTGATGATGGTCATCACAACGCTGATTATGCTGAGGAACTGTCTGAGTCCTGACGGCTCAAATGATGGCCTTCCTCTGAGAAAATAATGAACAAACTGTCCTGGATATGAAAGTTGGAAGAACAGTACCCCCGCGCAAAAGGCGTGGGTACGGGGGTGTTCATCGTTATCGCATCATTTACTACCATCATAACATCATCATCATCACTCACAGTGACGGCGCTAGGGGGGGGGCTAGGGTGGGCTAAGCCCCCCCTAAAAAAGGCCATCCATTTTTTTCCCATGTAGAAATAAAAATTTTGGACGATTTACCCCCTTTAGCCCCCAAAACTGAAATCCTGACGCCGCCACTGATCACTCATATTGTTGCTATTATAATAATTAGGTGTGTCTGTCAGGAACAATCTCCAATTGCAGATAGGCCTGTAACCTATAGGGTTGACTCATCAATGTTTTACAGGATCCTTAAGACCCATTTGCATCACCGTGGTTTTACACGGAGCGCCTCTGAGTGGGCTTCTTGAATGGTCGCTATATAAAATCTTGAATTGAATTAATTATTTAATTAATAAACTCATTTTATGGCCACTACCTGATTAACGACCCAGATGTAATGTGCCATTCCATGATATATTGTGCAATGTGCATAATTGCAAAAGAACTAACCTAAATGATTGACATAATTAACCAGTTGCTGGCTTGCTGCAGCAATAACAATATTATTAGTCGAATGCAATATATCACGGGATGACTTGTGTTCATTATCTAGCAACACGAAAGCTGTAGATGAAACTCATTGAAAACTTCACATTGATCAACCAAACTGACCTGGCTTTAAAGAGGTGTTCAATTGCAAGACGCACGAACTCGTATGTATATTACACTTATGATTTTATATGATCGTGAGTGTGTATGCGTATACATGTATTTATATATATATATATATATATTTATTTATTACGTACATTATATATGTATTCGCAATTACGCACACATATTATTTTACATGTGTGCACTGTTACTGTGTACGTGTGTATAAAAATATATATATATATATATATATATATATATACACATATATATATATAAATATATGGTATATGTATATGCTTATATGTATATATATATATATACATATGACTAAAGTAGACTACATAGTACTACGTATACGGATGTGTGCAGCTGTCGTGACCGCGAGACCGGCGCTAACGACAGACTGCAGCAGAGGCATGCATCAATAGTTATCTTGGCGAGGCAGAGCAGTGCGCCTCAAATAAGGAAAGATTACATACGGAAGCAGGAGAATCCATTCGGCTGGAGAGTGTATCCCTCCTTGCACGCACATTCGAAGCCCCCTCCGACCAGATCGACGCACAGCTGGTGGCACGGTCCGAAGGGAGTACAACGCCCTGCAACCAACAACAGCAGACAACCAGTAGCCTATTCATATATCTCAGCCAGTGGCGTAGCCAAGGGGTTTCGGGGATTAACCCCCCCATTGTCCTAGGGAAAAGTTTTCTTAAAAAGGTTATTTATCCACTTAAAATAAGAAACAAAAATTGCTTGTAGTAACAATTGTTTTTCTTACTTTATTCCCTTTGTTACTTTATTCCATTTTTATTTACTGTAATACTGTTGGGTTGGTTTCAGAAAGGGTATCCGGCCAGGCAAAAAAACAAACCCCCTTGAAAAATTCCTGGCTGCGCCACTGATCTCAGCTATATTGTATTGTATTGTATTGTATTGTATTGTATTGTATAAAACATTTATAAAGCGCCTCTACTAGGGCGAACCGTTCTGAGGCGTTCCCAGTGCGCAAGGCCACGAGAGAAGAAATAGACTTTGAGAAAGGAAAATTAGGAGGAGGTATTACCAGTCAGAAGTTGAGATCGAGTAGAAGGAGACAGCGTATATTCCAAAGAGAGGGGCCAATTGATGTAAAGGAACGGGACCATAGCACAGTATATGTTGCATACCCCAGGGTGAGAATTGCCGGGGGTTGGGGGTTTCAACCCCCCAGTCTTTCTTAGTGCCCCATAGTAAACTCTGTTTTTCCCACCCCAATTCCAAGTTTAACATAGGCCAACCCCCAGTTATTTTTCCACAATTCTCACACTGGTATACCCTAATGCAGCTCAGTGTTTAATCTAAGCATCTCGCGCGCGGGGAGGGAGTGCGGCAAGTGCCCTCCAGGAATGACAACCCTGCTGAAAAAGAACTGCAATTTTGCATCTATTTTGTATGACATGTACGAATGGTTTTACTATTTGACATATACGATGAATGTTATTCACTAACAAAGTGCTAGCCAGTAAGAATGAAGAAATAAAAGATGGACAAAGTAAGTCATCAGATTTTAAATATGAGAAATCGATATACATGGGATTTGCGGGATTTGTATATTTTGTTACATTTCTACCACAGAAACTAAAAGACTAAAAAGTCATCAAAGTAAGTTCCAGACAAAGGGTTGTCGTCCCCCTCCCCCAACGGCCGTTTGTCACCCACTCCCCAGAAACCTGAATCCCCTCTCAAGGAAGAAACACTGCCTGATGCTCAGACATCGAGAGATATCGCCGAAATTGGGAAAGCATGCAAATAAAATATTGTATTGTAACGCCCGCCCCTATCGGCCTCCCCGGAGTCGCCACTTCCGGATCCTCGCCTGATGGGACCGCGTGCTGCTGTGGACAAGCTCTAGAGATAGAGGGAGGACAGGAGGAGGTGACTTCTGGGTTCGAATCCCAACCCAGGAAAGGCGGCCAGTCTTTTCGACTACCGTACTCCCTATATGAAATTGGCGGCCTACCAGCCAATCTATCACTTCTCCGCAATATACCAGGTTGCGTGAAATCTTTAGGCCTAGCACCCAAAGTTTCCTCCAGGCCGATGGTCGAGTGGTATGGCGCGTCCGCAGTGGTAATAGCGGTGAGGTAACCAGGGTTCAAATCCACAGCAGGCTTGGGTACCGGCGACGTCTCTAGCCTTTCCAATCGTGATACAACTTCCGTCAGCGCTTCCCTGACATTATCTCTTACAGCCGAGATCTCCTCTCTTACATTTGATTGCACCGCCAAGACATTGAATTCTACCGTGGAAATCGCCTCTTGCGTGTCCCTGGCATTAGCTTCCATTGACGACTGCATAAAAGACATCGCCTCATGAGTACTCTTAGCATTGGTTTGTATTGCTTCATGAGTTGACTTAGCATTAGTCTGTATTGCTTCATGAGTCGACTTAGCATTAGTCTGTATTGCTTCGAGCAATATTTCCATCGAGGAAGGGGGCCGTGAAGGCTGAGCAGGGGTGACTGGCCTAGACTCCTCCATAGCGCTATAGAAATGACTCCTATCTTTATAGCTCACAGTCAATATCGCTAGCAGTGAACGAAGTAGTTATTCTTATTAACAAATCAAGCATTCAATCCACATCCGTCACATTCAAAGCCATCAATAATCAAAGTCAGAAGTTTAGTTAATATTTCTTATTATTCCCAATCAATTGAATCTTCAATTGACATCAATTATGTTCAAAGCAATCAAACATAAAAGTCAGTAAGTTCAATTATCAGTTCCTATCCTTGGTAAAGACATTCAATGAAAATCAAATGCAACAATTCAATGCAAACACCTATCAACCGGAGTATGCCTGAATTAAATCCCGATTGACTCTCAAGTCCCACAGCCAATTTCAGTTCAGCCCAAAATGTCTAAATAACCGATCGTATTAATTCCCCAATAAAGCGTACCTTATGTCCGAAGACAAGGGACAAAGCCGATCGTGTGCGAAGAACAGCGACGAAGACGATATCCAAGATATGCGACGAAGCACACAGAAAGGCGTCGAGTTTGAAACGCCCGAAAAGATCAGCTAAATCCGATGCTGATTTCTCGCAATGAACAATAATTTCGGCTATTTATCCAAGCCGTTTGAGAAAGACGCCCTTAGGCAACCATACGAACAAACGCTTCGCAACGCAATTTCGAAGAACGAGAGCAGTGCGCTGACGATTCGAAGCCCACGATAAATCACTCCATGTGACAGGGCGAAGAGAGGCCTTGAATTAGTAATCCAGGAATATATCCGAAGCGAGAGCGAAGACAAAACTTGCAGCGACGCTGATGTATTTCTCGCAACAAACAAACTCTTTTATTTAATCGACT
This sequence comes from Lumbricus terrestris, assembly GCA_949752735.1. NCBI lineage: Eukaryota > Metazoa > Annelida > Clitellata > Crassiclitellata > Lumbricidae > Lumbricus > Lumbricus terrestris. The sequence goes on along the minus strand of OX457048.1, from coordinate 15,294,211 downwards.
CCATGTCGAGAGAGAATGAATCGCCGACAGAATCCGTGTATGCGCAACTAGTGCAAGCAGGCGCTTATCCTGGCCATGCTTCACCAACTTGATCGAGCCTAAAACTACCAACCGCCGCAATACATCCGACCGCCCTGAGATCCTGTGCGCAACTCAGCCTCTCAGCGTCGCGCTGCTCTTTTATTACTGCCTGACAAGGAGAGCGTCCCCCTTTCTGCGCATGACCAGCAAGTGAGCCGCGCGCGCAAACCCAGCAGCAACGCAGCTGTTTCAAGGCGGCAAGAATTAGCTGCCAGCTGCGTCCTCTCCTGTGTATCTCCGCGTCTGTCTATAGCTCACTGTCTTTCTCCTTCTATCTCTCCTGCTGAAAAGCGCCATCTGCCGCTGATCACGTAGGCATCAAATGCACCAGTTCAACCTTGAGAAAACACACGTACACAGACCCACACGCCAACGGTGTTTCCTTCTCAATCCGTGTCCCTGCCTGTGCTTGTCTGGCTGGCTGTATTCCTCGCTCACTCTGATCGTCAGACCACCTCAGAGAGCGTGCGAAAGTTTAATTACCCTCATCGACTGCAAGCGGCGCGGCCTTTGAAGACAGCGACCGACGATCGCTGAGAGCGTGTGAACATATACCAATTAATGAAACAGCAACGACTGCTGCCTACGTCAGCGGTCGCTGTGACCCGTGTCAAGCGCAAATCAACATTAAAATATAGGTCACACAAGGCAGCTCAAAAATACAGAAATAAAACAAATATATCAGATCCCTGAAACCCCATAATCGATCGAAAATTAAATAAAATAATATTAGCGACCCGTAGCGTAGTTCTACGATCGCTACAGTATCTTCTTCAGTAAACAATTATATCTCGTGCGCGATTTATTTTATTGTTATTATTGTTTTGATGCATTTGTTTTATGCTTCACTGTCTTATAATACACCACCAAGGACTTATCTGCATGCAGAAATGTATGCGTTATGCGCTTGCATAGGTCTATTCGTTTAACGACAAAACCAAGTGACACACCGCACATGCGACCATAAAGAGATATAGGCCTATAGGAAATATTTTTTTAATATTTAAAATGTCATCTTTAGCAACGACCATTCAGTTAGATAGGCAATATAACGATGGGTTGTGTGATTTTTCTTCACGTCGGTATAAAATACGTGGGATGAGATAATAGCAGAGTCGAGTCCGTGGGGGGAAAATGCTTCGCAGGACATGAGTGCATGTAAATGCAAGCATGTATTATTATTTCTATCGTTATTATTGCTGTCATTTTCGCTTTTTGAATATAATAATTATTATTAGCATTGTCTACGTCGTCGTCATCGTCATCATCGCCATCATCATTTAATTAAACACCACTATCTAAGAAGCATGCATCAGTATAATTGATGCATGGTGCAGGGCACAATAGTTGAGCTAGGAGCGTATGACTATGTGAATTGCATGTGTAGGTCTTTGCACAAGGTCTCGACACATAAGAAGAAGAAGACTCAAAACCGTATAATAGACCTACTACTCTTCACATTACAAGGAGAGCTTCCTTTGACCAATCAGATACCGTGTCCATGTCCCATTACTTGTAACATGGGAAGGCGGTCTTCCCGTCACGTCATCCATAGTTCTTCGCATGCTAATCAAGTCCCTTGATAACAAGCGACAAGCATCAAGTCGTTGATGAAAGGTCTGGAATACCAGACAAATAGTCACCTGCGTTGACATTCACATTAATAGTGTCTGCTCTGAAGCATTCACTACTGTTTGTATAACGCTGAATCGGTGACATTCTTTACATCAAAATTGCCCATGCACATATGAGGGATTTTGAAAGGTATTATTATAAGGGACACGACAACTTTCTCTATGGAAAACATCAATAGTAGCGTATACATGAAGTGTACTGTATAGTGTATATTTCTTCTAAAGAGGGTGCAGTTCACGAGGCCATAACAATGTATTCGATAAACTATAATACAACTCCTTTTCTCCGTATAGTCGAACATACATGTATTTCAGAGATATGATTGGATATGTTTCATTGGATATGTTCAAATGATTGGATATGTTCAAATGACTGGACATGTTCAAATGATTGGACATGTTCAAATGATATGACATGTTCAAATGATTGGATATGTTCCAATGATTGGATATGTTCAAATGATTGGATATGTTCAAATGATTGGATATGTTCAAATGATTGGATAAGTTCAAATGATTGGATATGTTCAAATGATTGGATATGTTCAAATGATTGGATATGTTCAAATGATTGGATATGTTCAAATGATTGGATATGTTCAATTGCAATCAATGCATAATATTATTATTGTTAGAGTGCACAACGTCAAATTAGGATAATTAATCTGAAAGACGCAACTCATGTTTAACACGTTGTATTCTATACGCATTTAATCAATTAGTAATTACTCATAGAAACTATAATTGTCATTAATTGTTCTTGTACTATCGGTTGGCTACAATAAACCATTGATTGATTGATTGATTGATTGATTGATTGACTGTCTGATTGATTGATTGATTGATTGATTGATTGATTGATTGATTGATTGATTGACTGACTGACTGACTGACTGACTGATTGATTGACTGACTGACTGACTGATTAATTGATTGATTGATTGTGATTGATTAATTGATTGGTTGATTGGTTGATTAGTTGATTGGCTGGTTAGTTGAATGACTGATTTATTTATTTCATTATATGTCGATTGATTGGTTGGTTGATTGATTGATTGATTGATTGATTGACTGAAGATAAAGTGATTGATAAAAATTTCTCATAAGTGAACAACAAAGCCAGTCTAAATCATAAACGGTTATAATAAAGTACTCAGCATATTGTTTTCCAATAAGCCTTTAATTACGATGCAGTCATTAATGAAACTCCCCATAAACAAACCACAGACCAATCAAAATCATTAACGGTCCCCAATTTATCCTGCGCCTGCACCTGATAAATGTCCCGCTGTCCACGGGTGTCCAACTCACAGTCAAAAGGGTACAATGAAATATAATTATACGCCATGACAACGAGCAGCCGACGCAAGATTTACAACCTTTGTCTCAGACGTATATTCGCCACAAATTAAGCCATAAATATTATCCATATTTCCTGCGAGCTCTCTATCCCAAAGCACGAAAACCGTCCGGGACGTCCCCAAAACTCCCGGACGTAAATCCCCCTATCCCCCACCCGTCCCCCAACGTTGAGATCGCCCACGTGGTACCGTCGCAGTGCTTGGACGATTCCAAAGACCTAAAAAAGGTTCGTGTGGAGGCGGTGAAATATATTCACGGCGCGCTCTGTATAATGACGCGTTCCTTTGACGATGATTGCGGAAGAGCACGCCGTTCCAGGGTTGCCAGATTTTGGCAAAACTTTGTCGCGAGATTTCAAAAAAAGTCGCGAAAATCGCGAAACCGTCGAGCTTTTCTATTTTCGGTCGCGAAAATTTCTGACGTGGTACCGTTGAACGCGCTGCAGTGGTAAACAATAGAAAAGAAAAAAGGTCATCAGAAATTGTTTGGCTGTTTGTCTGCTCCGCAAAATGGCAATTTTTATGTGAATTTTCCAGTTTTCCCCCATTTTTCGCTCGCCGAAATCGCTGGTGACTAAAAAAGTCGTCAAAAAAAGTCGCCGTCGCGACCGCGAGGCAATTCAAAAGTCGCCTAAAAAGCGCGAGGTCGCGAGGACGAAATTTTCAGTCGGGAGCGCTTTCAAAAGTCGCCCAATTCGCGCTTTTCGCGACGACCTGGCAACCCTGCGCCGTTCGTTTTACGCAGCGACTCGTCCATGCATATGGCAACGATGTGCATGGCAGCCGATGGGACTAATGAAGTCGACGTTGTGACGAGGGAATTAGCCGAATATTATGACGAAAATAGACAGTGATCTGCAGTCTGACATTAAGGCAAATTTACTCGTCTATTGTTTACGACTGCAGCGCGTTCAAACTATGTATTATTTAGGGTGGTACACCGTAGCGAAAACAACTGCCTATGGACAGAGTAGAGGGTTTTACTTTTCGTTCATGCCTTGAAACCAATTTACAATACAATACATCCGTTATTATTATGGTACAGGGTAAAGTGGATGGATACGTTTAACTATATTGCATGGCATTAAATGCCGTTGGGTTGTTTCCTATTTACGTCATTCTAAACAGTGTTGGCCAGGGTTTAAAGTGGGTGGGGACGTATGGCAACGACGCTCCCATTGCTCTAGAAATTATTTCCTTGCGTAATTCCCATTGCTGCACACCATACATGTCACACTGGAAACACACAGGTCTATAATAAACACTGTTCAGCGTCACCACTGCTCACCAATTCGGCGGTTCATTGCTCACTCATGCGGCGTTCCCCACTGCTCACCCATTCGGCATTCCCACTGCTCACCCATTCGGCGTTCCCACTGCTCACCCAATCGGCGTCCCCACTGCTCACCCAAACCACTTTAGCCACTAGTGAAGGCGAACAGAAACTAAATAATGTTCCAGATGCGTGCAAAAATAAATTCGACGCTGATGAAAGTTCACAACCGAAAGTGCTTTAAGCGCAATCGGAAATGTGGCGGAAATTACAGCAATTGAATTGAACTTTAACATTTTGAATGGATAATGATTTGCAGCGTTTAATGCTCCAATTTTGTACTTACGATCTATATTGAAACTGTGCCAATATAATTAGCTGAGTAAAACCTAGCGACAATATCCTTTTCTGAATCATTATTTGCCCTTGCGCAGGTCAGACGTCTAAAGCCTCCATTATTCTCGATGTTTCCGATTTCCCTCTCGGTTTACAACTTTACATAACGAGGGCCCAGTGTTGGTAAAAATCGAGTTTTAGCAATGGTGAATATAATATAGCTCTATAGCTCAAGATCCACCCACCATCATATGGATCTAGGTTTTAGGACAATTCACAATTCAGAGTCAGACAGTTCGGAGCGGACAGTTATCCTACATAGAGATTTGATTATAATTTTGCTTAAATAGAAGCTGGATGGATGAGAATAATCCATGCTTACATAGGCCTAGAAGTTGGACTAATTAAACTAATTCTGGTTATAACAGAAATTGAATTGATTAAAAATAAATTTTCTCTAAACAGAACTTGGATTAAAGGGACGTAGAAACTAATTCCTGCTTAAATAAAATAAATATAGAAGTTGGATTCGTGAAAATAATTCCTGCTTAAGCAGAAGTTGGATTACGGGAGTAAACACATGTCTAAAATGAAGTTGGATTGATGAAAATAATTCCAGATAAAATAGCCGCCTGGGAAAGTTCAAAGGCTCTTGTAGGTCTGATAACGGGGGAACGGACATTAGCCCCCCCGGACAAAAGCCCCCCCGGACAAAAGCCCCCCCCGGACATTAGCCCCCCCGGACAAAAGCCCCCCCGAGGTAGGACATTAGCCCCCCCAGTCTATGATATCATTACCTAAAAATGATGCACAAAATGTAACAATGGACCTAAGCTAAGTTAGGCCTAAATTGCACACTAGTTTAACACTGTAAGAATATGCAAAGTTAATTGAAGGTTCATTATGCACATTATAAAACATTTAAAGGCATTAATTGTAGAACGACATAAATGTAAGAATTTCTAAGTCCAAAGTTTGTGAAATATAGACAAAAGTTTAATGCCTAACTGACTTTAGCAAACCTTCGTTGTAGCCAAACTGACACTAACAAGTAGGCCAACCTACTGTATAGGATTCCCATTCGTTCATTTATCTAATGTATTGAATCTAATTTTGAATTGAAACGACACTAGTAAGCCTACGAAGCTGAGACGTAGCCTAGGCCTAACTGATGTTAACAAGCCTTTATTGTAGCACGCTAAACAAATAAGACTGTATAAGCCCTATCATTTCGAATCTAAGTCTATAAATTTAGGCCTACTGACACAATCAGGACCTAAATGACTCTAAGAACTTTCGTTTGCATGTGAATGCCAGTGACAAGTACGGCACTATTCCATGATTTGCACAAAGGGGGGCTTTTGTCCGGGGGGGCTAATGTCCTAGGTAAAATCGGGGGGGCTTTTGTCCGGGGGGGCTAATGTCCGGGGGGGCTTATGTCCGGGGGGGCTTTTGTCCGGGGGGGCTAATGTCCTACACCCCTGATAACGATTTCGGGCTAAAGGCCCGCTATTCCGATGGTCCACTATTCCGAATATCGGCTATATTTTGTTCGTTATCCTTGGCGGTTAGGGTTATACAGTGGGTTATGGTTAGGGTTGGGGTAGGGCGGGTTAAGGTTGGATAGGTTAGGATTAAGTTTAGGATTATGGTTAAGGTTAGGGTTGGGAGGGTTAGGGTTATGGTTATGGTTGGGGTGGGTTATAGGGTTAGGTTTAGGATTATACGGTTAGGGTTGGGGTCATAGCTAGGTTTAGGGTCAGGTTTAGGGTTAGGGTTCGGAATAGTGGACCTTCGGAATAGTGGACCCTCGGAATAGTGGACCCAAACCGATTTCGGGATAACTTCAGTGCTATTACAATGTTACGTTCGCATGCATCCTCTGTTCGCGCCGAATTGTCCGCTCCAGGATTATCCGGTAACCCCACCACCATCTCCTATCCAATTTGTTTTTAACGCCGTTGCTCGTTTGATTTCTTGCCATCTTAAATACTCTCATATATCATTGTTTATGGTCAATCAACCTCACGTATACGGGCTTTTTCTCTCTGTTCGCGTCCAGTAGAAAGTCCTTGCTCTGGTCCTGAAGTGCAAGTTGGATCTTGCGCTGAAATATCTCGGGATCTCAATCGTGCTCCTCTTTCTGCAACTTCTCATCCACCTATCTGTTCTCTGCACAGGACTGACTTTCTGTCCCACGTGCTATAGATTCACCATTGCTAAAACTCGATCCTTTACCAACGCTGGGCCCTCGTTATGGAATTTACATTCCTCCAATCTACGTGAGTTTCTTCCTTCCGAATCGCCATATATACTATATATATACATATATGTATATATATATATATATATCTTCTTAAGACTTTTTTCTCCGCGATCTCGCACTAGGAGCGCTACTGAATGACCATGGTTGTGAGTGGCGCTATGGAAATCATTAATTAGGGGAAGTAGGGGCAAGACGGACCCCGTAACGGATTTTTTGGGTTTGAGACACCATAAACGTGCTTCACGGGCACAATTTTTTTGCTACTCGTAGCCTATACAGTACCATAGCTAAGGGCAACACAAATTTAATTGCATCCCCTTTTGATAATAAGATTTTTTAAATTTAAAAACTTAGTCGTAATGGTCCGTCTTGCCCCCACTATGGGGCAAGATGGACCAATCTAATAAATCATGCTCCACGCATTAGTCTTTCATCATAGCATGTTCTGATCACATGCAGAATACTATTTTATGCATAAATGTGATCGTCTATAATGTAAAACAGTGAGAATAACACAGAAGTTACATTGGACTAGATTTTTTCGATTTTAGGTGATTTTAGTGGTCCATCTTGCCCCCATGGTGGAACAAGGTAGACCACTGCAATCATGACTTTCGCGTTAATTGTCATTATTATTGTATCCAACAATTATTGTTATAGTAATAATAACATAATAATTAATTAACATGTGAAATCGGAGGAAAAAATTCGAGCCATAGGAAAAATTCACACAAACGGGGCAAGATGGATCACAAGATCCGTCTTGCCCCGTCGGTGACTGATCCAACTCGCCCCCATGCGTAAGGTATAAACTTTTCACCAATTAAAAATTTGATCCACTGGGTATCCTGCCAATACCGAATTCGTTAATACGGCAGAAAAGGGTGTTTAACCAAATATACTTGCATCAAAAGCCTGTGACAATGTGCAATTGAATACTTAGCAAAAAACTGTTTCTTGAAAATAGGATCGAACAGGTCGAAAATCAACTTTTCGTCATAAAAAACGAAAAAATGTCGTTTCGGTCGCTTATTTTGGTCAAATCACCAAAGCTCCAACAGTGTTACAATAATTAAAGTTCATTCGATAGGTGGCGACATCATATATACCTTATATTGACGGGATCCATCATGCCCCAAGGGTCCATCTCGCCCCTACTTCCCCTACATTACATTACATATTCTAGCAGAATTCCTCTATAGGTTTCCTCTCCTAGTCCTTCATTCTATTCTTTTCTTCCATGACAGTTCTCAGCAGGGAATATCTTTTAAAACATAGTATAGGATACCAATTATTTATCCATATGGACATATTATAGGTCTCCTTCAAGAACCTGATATAAATTTATCATTTTATATCTAGTTTCCTCATCAATCAATCTTCTCGACTCATATTCTCATCATCATGAACTTTACTGAGACGATTAATATTGCGCCATGATTCAAATACTCAGACAGAGGCGCAGAGCAAATGTGACACATGCGTTCCAAATCCGTCGTTTGACGTTTTTTACTTTTTTGTTCCGTTACATTCTACAGTTATTCTGCTTCAAAATGCTTTTTACAGAATGAAAATATCTTTTTTCTAACTGAAGATATCTGAAATTATATTCGTTCGATTCTGTAACTTGTAGAATCACAACAAGGGAGAAAATTGAGCTCAAAGTTTCAGCACATTTGTGTCATAAAAGTCCTTAGTAACCATTAATTGAATATTCTGCAATTTTGCTGGTCAATAAATGGGTATATTATGTATCGAATACAGCAAGCGGCATCCAATTCGAGCAATTACTTTCCACATTGGGACTGAATTACAGGCAAATGCTGAATTACCGAAGATGAATGAATGAGTCAGTGAAATAACATAGGACAAACAAACGCTTCCAATATCGAGTAGCCTACTCGGCCAGGAGCGACATAATTGTATCGAACCCTATGAGTGTAATATTTCAAACACACAATCAACCAGGCACTACAAGATGTGGACCTTTGTCCATTTATAATGTAATTAATGTAAACATTGCAACTGATAAGCAGCGTCTTACAAGTAGGCCTATTACCCTATCGATCGGCTTCCTCAAAGAAATATTTACCTAACAGCTTAGTCTAGAGAGAAACATGAATAAAACACAAGGCATTGCGTCCGATTAGCCTACAATTTGAACGTAGTATGATAACTCATGCAAGTCTTTTCAATTCTTAAAAGGAATTTTAATTAGGACTATCTGCACACATAGACACTAATATTGTTCCTATTTATTATCTCGTACACACATCGCTCGAACGCGCAAACACTGCAGGTATAGAGTAGATCAGAGCAGATTCAATTTGCATCAAGTTACCAAAAGCCAGTGGTAATCAAACTTCCTATAGATCTACAATGATTATTATGCTGGGTGGCCACTGAGGGGTGGGCTGTGGATGCGTGGATTGCCAGTTTAGCCATGTTTGCCAAAGTAATTGACCGCTTCGTTGATCTCGATCTCGGTACCTCTCATTCTACAAGCCAGCGTGTTATCCAATGAACTACCCCCTAACGAACAATCAACCAGGTTGCGCTTATCACAATTTGAGCAGTTTACAAGACGTTCGCTATTTCCTATTTAACGATGTAAAATAATATTTATACAAATTCTTTCCAAAGCTAACGCTACTTGTAGGCCTGAGTAAGAAAAGGAGCAACAGAACGTTTTCGGGTAGGTGCGCATGCGCAGTATCAAAAGTCAGTCTCGTGAACCAATAAGACTCTCAGAAAACTGGGTCGGAGGCGTGGTTGTCAGGTGTCCATTACAGATGTTAAACTTTATAGCCAAACTTTGTCACGTTCAAGTAGGTGGAAAAATTTACCAGAACCGTCTAATATCATATTTTATGGTATAATCTATCACGCGGTACACATGGCTACAAGAAATAGTCAGGTCCGCTTATGAAAACTCGGTCGTTCATGGCGAATTTCAGCTTTGAAAATAGGCTATTTGGGACCAAGATTCAAAGCGAATTCTTGCACCACATGCGCCAAAAGTCACTTTTCATCCACTAATCATTTGAATTCAACATTTTTTTATTGTAGATATTGAAAGTAGACATATTTTTAAATAATAATACACTATAAAACAATTTTCCATATTTTTGACCTCTGTCGCCTGTTTTGCCTTTTATCTCTCTATCTAGATCGCGACAAGTGACGGGTAAAGAAAGCTTGCATCACAAATATTTAGGGACAGATGCCAGGAAACTTAATTAAAGCCACGGTCTTGGTTGAAGATGCCAATCAAAGAATGGGACAGGAGAAACTGGAGAACATCATCAGTAAAAGCAACTGGATTGGATGGGTGACGAGCTACGAATGGAACAGGATGGAAATCCAACCAGGCAGTGAAATGGGTTGCCGGGGAACGTGGAAGGGGAAGACCAAGACAGAATTGGAAGGAGACAGTGTCTGGAGATGACGTGGGAAGTGATGTCGAGGTGGCAATGGATGGAGGAAAGCGGAGAAGTTGTGTTTCACGATGTTCAGACTTGCACCGGAAGGACTAAGGTCTAGGGTCTAAGGTAAGGCTAACCAACTGGAATAAAGCAAAGGTTTTTGGTACAGAATAATAATATTAAAGGAAAGGCTTGGGCACACATGCCAACAAACTATATTAAAGCAAAGGCCTGGGTACAGATCCAAACAAGCTATCTTAAGGCAAAGACTTGAGTACAGATGCCATTATGGGCGGAGTTTGGTTTCCGTTCTTGGAGGGAGCAAAATTTTTGGGGCTGAGACTCGGTCCAGAAAATGGGAACAATTTTCCCGGCTCCAAAAAAATTGATGACCTTTGTTTGTTTTTTAATCCTCGGTCTCAAATCTGGGCGAAATCTAACAATTTCCCAGTCAAAAAAGTTGATGACCTTTTTAGTCGTTCGTATGTTTCGCGTGGGGAGGGCTAGCTAGCCCCGGCCATTTACACGGTAAAAAAATGACTCTGGGTCTTCTAGGGGGGGGCTTAGCCCCCCAGCCTCTGATAAACTCCACCTATGGATGCCATGGCAGCAGGCTATCTTAAAGCAAAGGTTTTGGTATCGCTGCTAACAAACTGGATTAAAACGACAATGTTTGAAGAAGGAGAAGAAGACTCGGTGACATCGCCATCAATAGGCTACACGTTCGTGACTTCTCAAAGCCAACCATAACTGCAGTGACACGTTTGCTCAGCATGCTCCGGCTCAAGTATTGAACCCTCGTGGATTTAACGGACCAGTCCATCAGGCACGACAGCGGTGACTGCAGCTCCGAAGAGAAAATTGTTCTCCCGTTAATCTCCGTCCGATCGAGTTAAATCTGGGATAATGCGGACAGGAAGTAATCAGGCGACATCGCAGATCTAATTATGTCCCCCCGGGGTTGGCGAGGCGGAGGAGGATCGAGTGGTTTTGTTCGAGAGAGCCGGACTTTCAGCGGGATACGAAATTATATTTATCACGAAATGAAAATGCTACAGGCACGTGCAGATATATAATCTGTGCAACACGACATGAGAGACATGGCACGAGCGGGTAAATAAGAAAAGTTCTGATTCGTTATAATTACGGGCAGTGTGTAAATTATTACTCGTTAAAGTCACCTGGATGTCATGCAGGGTCAAATGCAACGCACGCTGCTAATTAATACGCTTTTGTAATTGCGAGTAATTGCAACAGCTGTAGGTGCTGGTACTTATCTGCATGTTTAATTATTATATTATTATATTTAATTATTATATTATTAATTATTATATTAAATATTTACGTGTATAGTACTAAACCAACTGTTTTGTGTATATACTTCGAAAATTTGTTTTTTTGTTATTTTGGTGCAATAAAATTGATGGTTATGGTTATGGTTATGCATAGCCAGGGCTGAAAGTGAGTCGGGTCTGTCCGGGTCGGCGACCTGGCATCAATTTTCGTTGCCTGCGTTGCCGGGTCTCAGCCGGTCGCATGCATGTTTAACATTCAAGCTATACCGAATTACCAAATTTAGAGGGAAATTGATACAGTTTTCAGAAATTCAGTGCGAATGACTAAAAAGGTCATCATCAATTTTTTGGACCAAAACCCCAAAACGACCCTTTTACTCAGACCCGGCAACTTTTCCAAACCACTTTCAGCCCTGTGCATAGCTCATCTACCTGACAATTTGTGGGGCGCGGTTGTGTAGTGGTGGATTCCAGGTTCGAATCCACCTCCCGCTGCCGCGTAGAGACCTTGAGCAAGTCCTTCACTTGCAATTGCTCGTGCGCCTCGGCGTGAAACTCAGATGCAGTGTCGGGAGCGCCTCTGAGTACAGAGAATGTAAATGCAGCTATAGAAAATGCGAGAAATAAATAAATGCAAAAGCAAATCGCGATCGAGCAGAATGTTCTTAAACTCTATGGAAATGGAAGCATGGAAAGCAGAGGAAGCCAAATTTCCAGATTGCACGGAGGCGTCTTCCAGAATGAAGGACTCGCTACTGAAAACTTTCCATGTAGACTACTGAGGCCCGAGTTTAGGTGGATGCAGCACTCGGACATGTAACTTTTTAGGCCTCCTATAGGCTATAGATAATTATGTGCTTGATAGACCCGTGGGTTGTCAGAATGCAGGGTAATCATTGGGAAATCGCACTAAGGTCAATGCCGAAATTGGTGTCCGCGCTATGGCCTTGCTGTTGCTCTGCAAGTACTACTAACGTGTATTAAATATTTATTTACTTAGTACGGTATAGTATACTTAGTCCCTTCCGTACATGTTGAGTTGGAGCATGTTGCGTTGTTTCTGTTGCGCATGTTTTTTAACCGAGTTGGTTGCAAGCCCACCGCGGAACCCTTTCCTTTATCCTGGCTTGAAACAGGCTCAGGTCATCCTAAGATACCCTGAGGTGGAGTTCACGTGTATAGCATTAAGCAATAGGCCCTAATTATAATTTACATGGCCTAGTAGGTAGTAAGTAGCCTCTGGGTTGCTTCACAATGCCAAAATGTGTATAGGCCTACAGTCTATATTCCGACTTGTGAAGCTTCTTGTAGCCTACTCTAGTGCAGCGAGGCTTAAATTCAAGCTATAAGCTTATAGCACAACACCACTAAATCTTTGACGGTCGCTTAAATGTGAATGCATAAATAAACAAATGACGAAAACCATAACCGCAAAATGAACCAAAATCACTGGGTAATAACGAGAAAATTTCTATTGTTTTAATTTTTTAAATTACGAAAATATACCTGTATAAAATGAATAAACTGAACATGCCAAAAGTACCAAACGACTAGGTTTTAAAAAGCAAAATTAGTGTAAACGATAAGAAGAAATTCTTTCTGCTCCTCAATTTTTCAATTATGCAAGCGTCTGGGCCTACTGGTTAGCATGTTGAACCATGAAAACTGAATTCGGGGTCACTGTTCACAATTCCCACAACTGACAAAATGCTTCAGAATGTCACTTTCATCATCAGCTGCTGTCGATTCCACTGAATTCGTCATTTCCAATCATCGAGGCATTACAACCAACAGCGTTTTAATTACGTCCACAAAAAGACGCCTCAAAAGCCTCATCACATCGGACACAAACGGGTAAAGTCAGAAAGAGCGCTCCAGCAGAGCAATAGGCAATAAAAATTGCCAACAAAGACTCGCAAGAATCATCTGAAGAAAGACACAGCAACAAAAGTCCGTTGAAACGAATATACTCGCACAGCAGCAGAATGGCAATAAAAAACCGCAAACCGTTCGTCTGCTCGTTTATTGATTCCCGCCGTGGTCGCAATATGGTAGAAGGAGAAGAAGGAGAAGAAGGAGAAGAAGGTAGGAGGCAGGAGGAAAGAGCGGAGACCGGCGAAGGCGCCACTTGCAGCCGAACGATGCCATGCATGGTCCATGCACCAACTCCCAAGACGGAAGGCAACGCGGCGGCGGCGTCTACTGCCACTTACGGCAATCTGATAACACATTCTAAACGGATCGACAAGTGGAAACTGCACGGATGGTGATAATGCTCCCAAAAAGAGCTCACCGAATTACTCCAAGCGATAGCCTACATATGACTATACTATATGACAATATCTAGGCAAACACATATATATATATATACACACATATATATATATATATATATATACGTATAATATATACATGCATATGTATACTATAGGCCTACCGGTAACATATAATAGACAATGCACACAACCAAGTGTGTGTAGGACTTGTATATATATATATATATATATATATATATGTTATATAATATATACATGCATATGTATATTATAACATTATAATAGACTATGCATACAACGAAGTGTGTGTAGGACTTGTATAATTATATACACATATGTTATATATCATACATATATATGGGTCGTAATTGACTTTAATAATTCACATCATTCGGAGCCAACCACTGTATAGGATGAAAGCAATTTTCTGCCTGTCTCAGGTGTTACCCCGAGCGCACATGAAGCAGCAGAAACGACCAGAAGCAGCAGACTCCTTTTCTCGCGACCTAGATAGAATAGAAGCCAGCCAACGTCGGTGCATGGAGAGGGTTTCTGTCCGTCTGGTTTGACGGAGCGTTACACCGTCAGTCGACGTCTTTGAATAGTAATATACGGAAGACAATTGAGAATCTCAACCCTGCAGCCACCTATAAAGCACGCTGTTGAACAAGGCCGTAGCCAGGATTTGATTTCGGGGGGTGTTTCACTCACCAATTTTCCCTTTCCCAAAAAATTGATGACCTTTTTTATTTCGGGGGGTGTTTTCATGTTTTTATTTCATGGTTTTTACATCACGTGCTCGTAAATGCATTATATTATTTTTCACATTCTCCATTTCGGGGGGTGTTCAAACACCCAAAACACCCCCCTAGCTACGGCCTTGCTGTTGAATAGAAGTGCCGAGCAGATGCTATTATAGTTAGGCCTACGACACAAGCAATGTCTTCATCAACGACAAATGGAACATCAGAAATTTCTTAGAAATAATTGTACACATTCCAATAGCATTGCTGTTCATTGATAATAGGTTTATCATATATACTTGGGGTCTCAACGACACTGTGGTTATAATTTGAGATTATGAACATTAATTTTCTATAATATATTACATATCTTATCTTATCTTATCTGATCATTTATAAAGCGCTTTTCGCAGCAACAGCCTTTCAGAAGCGCTCTCAGTGCGTTCAACCCCAAGAAAAAGGCAAGTTTTTAGACGAGAGAAAGACGAGGATACATGCGCTACCAGAAAGGATGGCAGAGCGAACTGACGGGGGAAGCCGATTCCATAGGGAGGGACCAATGCAGGCAAATTATCTGGATTGAGCCATGGCGTCCTGACTCGAAGGACAAAGAGGTCAAGCATATATTGCACATATATTGCGCTCGTGAATAAGCTGGTGCCCAGAGTTTGACTTTCGAGTGGCGCTTTAGAAATTTCGAGTTGATACGATTACGATTACATTATGGGACGCGGTGGTGCAACCTCTGAGTATATATGCTTCCTAGCTGAAGGGGCGCTATGCAAATGTTAGGAATGAACGAATGAGTCATTGTCAGCATTATTTGTTAATTTATACAGGGTGGGTCAAAAAATACCCCCCTAGGTTTTTTGTCAATATCTTGGCCAGAAGTAAGAATTTTAAAATGAAATTTTACAGTCCTAAAGACAATTCATATTTACAGTTGTGGCCAATTCATTGGAAACTTCTACAAGATAAGACTTTTCCTGTGGTAAAATTATCTTAACTGAGCAAATTGCCAAGCTGCCAAGCTGCGGCCAAGCTGTCGCCAAGCTGCCGCCAAGCTGCCGCCAAGCTGCCAAGCTGCCAAGCTGCCGCCAAGCTGCCAAGCTGCCGCCAAGCTGCCGCCAAGCTGCCGCCAAGCTGCCAAGCTGCCGCCAAGCTGCCGCCAAGCTGCCAAGCTGCCGCCAAGCTGCCAAGCTGCCCTCAAGCTGCCGCCATGCTGCCAAGCTGCCGCCGCGCTGCCGCCGCGCTGCCAAGCTGCCAAGCTGCCGCCAAGCTGCCAAGCTGCCAAGCTGCCGCCAAGCTGCCAAGCTGCCAAGCTGCCGCCAAGCTGCCGCCAAGCTGCCGCCAAGCTGCCAAACTGCCAAGCTGCCGCCAAGATGCCAGGCTGCCAAGCTGCCGCCAAGCTGCCGCCAAGCTGCCGCCAAGCTGCCGCCAAGCTGCCAAGCTGCCGCCAAGCTGCCAAGCTGCCAAGCTGCCGTCAAGCTGCCGCCAAGCTGCCAAGCTGCCGCCAAGCTGCCAAGCTGCCAAGCTGCCGTCAAGCTGCCGCCAAGCTGCCAAGCTGCCAAGCTGCCGCCAAGCTGCCAAGCTGCCGCCAAGCTGCCGCCAAGCTGCCAAGCTGCCAAGCTGCCAAGCTGCCGCCAAGCTGCCAAGCTGCCAAGCTGCCAAGCTGCCAAGCTGCCGCCAAGCTGCCAAGCTGCCGTCAAGCTGCCAAGCTGCCAAGCTGCCGTCAAGCTGCCAAGCTGCCAAGCTGCCGCCAAGCTGCCAAGCTGCCGCCAAGCTGCCAAGCTGCCAAGCTGCCAAGCTGCCGTCAAGCTGCCGCCAAGCTGCCAAGCTGCCGCCAAGCTGCCAAGCTGCCGCCAAGCTGCCAAGCTGCCAAGCTGTCGCCAAGCTGCCGCCAAGCTGCCAAGCTGCCAAGCTGTCGCCAAGCTGCCGTCAAGCTGCCAAGCTGCCGCCAAGCTGCCAAGCTGCCAAGCTGCCGTCAAGCTGCCGCCAAGCTGCCAAGCTGCCAAGCTGCCGCCAAGCTGCCAAGCTGCCGCCAAGCTGCCGCCAAGCTGCCAAGCTGCCAAGCTGCCAAGCTGCCGCCAAGCTGCCAAGCTGCCAAGCTGCCAAGCTGCCGCCAAGCTGCCAAGCTGCCAAGCTGCCGTCAAGCTGCCAAGCTGCCAAGCTGCCGCCAAGCTGCCAAACTGCCGCCAAGCTGCCAAGCTGCCAAGCTGCCAAGCTGCCGTCAAGCTGCCGCCAAGCTGCCAAGCTGCCGCCAAGCTGCCAAGCTGCCGCCAAGCTGCCAAGCTGCCAAGCTGTCGCCAAGCTGCCGCCAAGCTGCCAAGCTGCCAAGCTGCCGTCAAGCTGCCAAGCTGCCGCCAAGCTGCCAAGCTGCCGCCAAGCTGCCGCCAAGCTGCCGCCAAGCTGCCGCCAAGCTGCCGCCAAGCTGCCGCCAAGCTGCCAAGCTGCCGCCGCGCTGCCGCCGCGCTGCCAAGCTGCCGCGCTGCCGCCAAGCTGCCAAGCTGCCAAGCTGCCGCCAAGCTGCCAAGATGCCAAGCTGCCGCCAAGCTGCCGCCAAGCTGCCGCCAAGCTGCCAAACTGCCAAGCTGCCGCCAAGATGCCAGGCTGCCAAGCTGCCGCCAAGCTGCCGCCAAGCTGCCGCCAAGCCGCCAAGCTGCCGCCAAGCTGCCGCCAAGCTGCCGCCAAGCCGCCAAGCTGCCGCCAAGCTGCCAAGCTGCCAAGCTGCCGTCAAGCTGCCGCCAAGCTGCCAAGCTGCCGCCAAGCTGCCAAGCTGCCAAGCTGCCGTCAAGCTGCCGCCAAGCTGCCAAGCTGCCGCCAAGCTGCCAAGCTGCCGCCAAGCTGCCAAGCTGCCAAGCTGCCAAGCTGCCGCCAAGCTGCCAAGCTGCCAAGCTGCCAAGCTGCCAAGCTGCCAAGCTGCCGCCAAGCTGCCAAGCTGCCGTCAAGCTGCCAAGCTGCCGTCAAGCTGCCAAGCTGCCAAGCTGCCGCCAAGCTGCCAAGCTGCCGCCAAGCTGCCAAGCTGCCAAGCTGTCGCCAAGCTGCCGCCAAGCTGCCAAGCTGCCAAGCTGTCGCCAAGCTGCCGCCAAGCTGCCAAACTGCCAAGCTGCCGTCAAGCTGCCAAGCTGCCGCCAAGCTGCCAAGCTGCCGCCAAGCTGCCGCCAAGCTGCCAAGCTGCCAAGCTGCCAAGCTGCCAAGCTGCCAAGCTGCCGCCAAGCTGCCAAGCTGCCGCCAAGCTGCCAAGCTGCCGTCAAGCTGCCAAGCTGCCAAGCTGCCGCCAAGCTGCCAAGCTGCCGCCAAGCTGCCAAGCTGCCGTCAAGCTGCCGCCAAGCTGCCAAGCTGTCGCCAAGCTGCCGCCAAGCTGCCGCCAAGCTGCCAAGCTGCCGCCAAGCTGCCGCCAAGCTGCCGCCAAGCTGCCAAGCTGCCGCCAAGCTGCCGCCAAGCTGCCGCCAAGCTGCCGCCAAGCTGCCGTCAAGCTGCCAAGCTGCCGCCAAGCTGCCGCCAAGCTGCCGCCAAGCTGTCGCCAAGCTGCCGCCAAGCTGCCGCCAAGCTGCCGCCAAGCTGCCGCCAAGCTGCCGCCAAGCTGCCAAGCTGCCAAGCTGCCGCCAAGCTGCCAAGCTGCCGTCAAGCTGCCAAGCTGCCGCCAAGCTGCCGCCAAGCTGCCGCCAAGCTACCGCCAAGCTGCCGCCAAGCTGCCAAGCTGCCGCCAAGCTGCCAAGCTGCCGCCAAGCTGCCGCCAAGCTGCCAAGCTGCCAAGCTGCCAAGCTGCCGCCAAGCTGCCAAGCTGCCAACGCCATAGAACTAATAACAGTCAGCCATAGAACTAAAAACAGTCAAACACGAAAGTTTCCATTCAATTGGCCACTAGTGTACACATGATGGCCAGATTTCATAAAAATATTTTAAGCACAACAAAGGTTACACCACTTTTAGTGCCTCACTAAAAGTGGTGTAACCTTTGTTGTGCTTAAAATATTTTTTGACGATTCAAAATACCTATGGGGGTCTTTTTTGGAGCATCCTGTATAGCGTGACTCCAAGTAAAGTAGGCTACTCAGAGATGTTTCCGACCAGTGGCGGCGCCAGGATTTCAGGTTTGGGGGGGCTGAAGCCCCAAGCCTTCCTCCCTCCCAGAGACGCAACTAGAACATTTTCTTCCCAGGGTGGTCATATTGCAATCGTGCGAAGGGTTTTACAAGAAATTGTGCACTGGCACAAACGCGTTCCACATATATATTCCATTGCAAGATGTAGTTGGAGATTTAGTGGGTTATTTAAACGAAGTCAGCAATTGTTGAGGTTTTTGATTTTTAGAGAATCCGGCCGCAAACCTAGATTAAGTTCCGAAATTTCATAAACAAAGGTGTCCAACTAAGGTAGCAAAGGAGAATGGGAGGTCCTCAAGCGCGTCCGCGTCAAGTCTATGCCGTGCCAGCGCTGTACCATACCCCAAATTTCAGTCATCTGAGTAGAAAGGCAATGCATTATATACAGTGCGTGTGCACATAGCAGCCTGAGTAGCTATGTGGTGCAGACAGTGAGGTAATGTAAAGTCCCTATTGTCTTTGATATACCGATATGCAAGCACTCAAAAACCACGTTGACTAGAGTTCCAAGTTATCGCAATAAGAGGTGTCCAATTAACACAGCATTAATATTCAGAAATTCCACAAAACAATGGTGTGCAATTCAGTATTATCGTATAAAAAGTCAACCATGGACACAGTCTCGGGATTTAAGTTGTCCCAATAAGAGGTGTCCAACACAGTATTAATATTCAGAAATTTTACAATAAAATGGTGTGCAATTCAGTATTATTGTGTAAAAAGTCGACCGTGGACACAGACTCGAGATCCAAGTTGTCACAATAAAAGGTGTCCAACACAGCATTAATAATCAGAAAATCCACAATACAATGGTGTGCTATTCAGTACTATCGTATAAAAAGTCAACCATGGACACAGACTCGAGATCCAAGTTATCACAATAAAAGGTGTCCAACACAGTATTAAAACTCAGAAATTTTACAATAAAAAAGTAATCACAATAATGGATGGATCCGATTTGACTAGGGTCTATGACAACAGAGGCCGTTACCCTGGACATTCAATTAAGATAATCACAAATAAAAATAAATCGCAATAAAGGTGTCCAACAGCGTATTAATATTCAGAAAATCCACAATACAATGGTGTGCAATTCAATACTATCGTATAAAAAGTCGACCATGAACACGGACTCGAGTTCCAAGTTATTACAATAAAGGTGTCCAACACAGCATTAATATTCAGAAGTTTCACATTAAAATGGTGTGCAATTCAGTATTATCGTATAAAAAGTCGACCATGGACTCGGACCCGAGTTCCAAGTTATTACAATAAAGGTGTCCAACACAGCATTAATATTCAGAAGTTTCACATTAAAATGGTGTGCAATTCAGTATTATCGTATAAAAAGTCGACCATGGACTCGGACCCGAGTTCCAAGTTATCACAATAAAGGTGTCCAACACAGGATTAATATTCAGAAAATCCACAATAAAATGGTGTGCAATTCAGTTTTATCGTATAAAAAATCGGCCATGGACACGGACTCGATGGATGGATGGATCCGATTTGACCAGGGTCTATGACAACAAAGGCCGTTACCCTGGACAGAAATTTGCTCGGCATATTACAGCACTTTAGAGCAAGATTCTTGAATCTTTTTTCGGACTCGAGTTCCAAGTTATCACAATAAAGGTGTCCAACACAGTATTATTACTCAGAAATTTTACAATAAAAAAGGCATCACAATTATAATGAATGGATCCGATTTGACCAGGGTCTATAACAACAGAGGCCGTTACCCTGAACATTCAATTTAAATAATCACAAATAAAAATAAATCACAATAAAGGTGTCCAACAGCATTCACAGGACACTATTATAATTATCTGCCTGCATATTACTATTGACAGAAAACAGTTAAAGTTTCCTTAATTTAATACAAAAATATGCATGCTTAGATATATGCACACAATTATTTTTTAATTATAATTATAATTATCTGCACACAAATGTTTTACATATACATGTATATGCTAATAGCACTAGGACTTCTTAGTTGACCATTATATAAAACGTAGGCCTACATTCCCAGACAGTGGTGGTATACACAACAAGAATATAAAAATTATTTTACCGAAAATTACAAAAGCGCACACATTTGAGGTGTGTAAGAGAAACATGATGCAAATCTGACAACTGCATTGTTGTGTCAAAGGCATTTCTGGATAAAACGCAACCTTCTGGATAATCAGCAGTCTGTAATATTATTTTCATGCATGAAGTGCAGTACATATGCAATACCACTATGGAAGATTTTAAAATTTTCACATATTGCAGAGTTGTAAGTGCACTTTAAAGAGTCCAGCTCACTTGTGGTAGGGCTGACAGCTTCCAATCAATAAAGAAGAAACGGTTTACAGTAGGCAGCTACTAAATGCAACAAAACTGGTTCACCAAATGCGTAGAATTTGCAATACAATGAATGAAATGACCTATAAAACTTAATATATATATATATTTATATAGAATATGTATATTATATATAATAAATTATATTGTTGATTTCGATGCCATTGACCATTGTCTAGCTTTCTTATTACTAAATAAGCCGTTATGGATACTTTCTGCTTTTTGATTTGGTGGCGGGGCTGAGCCACATTTAGAGGCTATAACCCCTAGCCCTCTGACACCGCCACTGGCGTAAGCATCTACGCTATGATTATATAGTTGATTGCAGGAGGAAGAAAATCCTAAACATTCTTTTGTGACGATGATTAAATTTGTGAAATATGCGAAAAATCAAGAGAAAATGCAGCTTTGCACCACTTTTTGAAGGACTAGGCAGTTTCGATATTTCTATACGTCTAATACTTATAAAACGGTTTCAATCTGAAACGAGGTGTCTAAGAGCCATGATGTTTCTTCGACAATTTCGACAACCCTGTCCGGTTGTATGGTCAAAAGATAAGGGTGCAAACTTGTCACCCATTTTAATAGACTGAGGCCAAGAAAGGAAGTCGCTAACTTCATTCTCAAATAGATTTCGATGCCGTTGATGGTTGTCTAGTTTTCTTATTACGAAATTAGCCGTTATAGACATTTTCCGCATTTTGCTTTGGGGGGGCTGAGCCGCATTCAGGGTGGGCTTAGCCCCCTCCAGCCCCCCCTGGCGCCGCCACTGTTTCCGACCAGATGGTTAAACCGAATGCTCTTCAAACGACGGTGACACATACAT
Organism: Lumbricus terrestris; assembly: GCA_949752735.1. Classification (NCBI taxonomy): domain Eukaryota; kingdom Metazoa; phylum Annelida; class Clitellata; order Crassiclitellata; family Lumbricidae; genus Lumbricus; species Lumbricus terrestris. The sequence goes on along the minus strand of OX457048.1, from coordinate 15,272,237 downwards.
TGTAGACATAAACTTAGACATAACGTGAAGTTCTAATCACAGGTGCATGGCTGCAGCCAGCTTCAGAACGAAGGGTCAACCCTGCATTTTCCACCGCGCTGAAATAACTAGTTCACTATGCAAGCCTCAGTGTCTAAAGTGTGGAAAATAAGTGCCTGGGCGGCCCTTACCTCTCCAAAAGAAGTGCCTGGACGCCTCTTACCTTTCCAAAAGAAGTGCCTGGACTCACATTACCTCTCCAAAAGAAGTGCCTGAACGCCCCTTACCTTTCCAGTCTGTGCTCTCCAAATAAATGTCTGGACGGCGTTCAGATTTTAAAACAAGTGTATGGACGCCGTCCATGACCCTCCAGGCACACTTTAAGCCCTGGCAAACCTGTATACAAGTGCTTACAATAAGTACATATAGCCTCTCTTTCTTTGCAGAGGCGCTATATGAATCTGTGATTGCAGTTATATAACAGTGTTTTCCTGATAAGCACTTTGGTAACTGCACGTTAAGTAGTTGCATCCGAGCATCCGATGATACACTTCACCTTTTAACGACCAAACTTCAGCCTGTTTTAAATGTGGCCAGGGTATAGGCTACTGCATGCACTGTGCAAAACATCAACTGCAAAGAAATTCTCAGTATTATTGTGGCGATTTTGCCATGGTGATTATTTTTTTGTTGATTTGCGCTTTGCCACGCGCTGCCTCGTTTGTCACGTTTGCCTGCAACGCTTTGCCACGCTTTGCCACGTTTGCCACGCCTTGCCACGTTTGCTACGCCTTGCCACGTTTGCCACGTTTGTCTGCAACGCTTTGCCACGCGTTGCCACGTTCTGCCACGCCTTGCCACGCTGCCACATTTGCCGCGCTCTTGTTTATTTACTCATTCGGCCTGCCTCACTTGGCCTGCCACACTTGCTTATTCATTCCTGGCTTGCCACATCTCGGCCTGCCACACTTATCTATTCACTTCGGCTTGCCACACTTCGGCCTGCCACACTTGCTTATTCATGCCTGGCTTGCCACACCTCGGCCTGCCACACTTACTTATTCATTCCTGGCTTGCCACACCTTGGCCTGCCACACTTATCTATTCATTTCGGCTTGCCACACTTCGGCTTGCCACACTTACTTATTCATTCCTGGCTTGCCACACCTCGGTCTGCCACACTTACTTATTCATGCCTCCCGCCTTGCTGTGAGCCTATAAAAGAAGGAGTACAGACACAGAAGCCAGCTTACAGCTCGGACGACAGCTTACAGCTCGGAGGAAGTCAGCTTGGGATAGCTCGGAAGCGGACAGTCGTCGTCAACGTCGTCGGAGGCTCAGTCAAGACAGTCGGAGAAGGGACTCGGAGAACGACGCAGGGTCTGCAGTTCGACGCCGGAGTTGTGCAGTCGGTCCGAAGTCAGCCGCATCGAGTCGGGAAGAGGTTCCTCGTTGCCGTCGGTGTCTTCGTGGGGCGTCAGTGTATTCAGCAGCGCCGTCGGTGTCTCCAGTCCGGTTCTAACTCTGACGTGAGCGCGGAAGCAGTGAAGGACGCACGCAGGAGAACGGCAGAGGGAAACGTTCTTCTTCAACGGGCAGCCGCAGTCAGTGGCTCCGTCTTCGTCGTCGTCACCCTCGTCAGCGTACCCCCCCCCCTCGTCTCCTTGTCGGGCACCACCGCCCGTGGTTCGTTGCTGTCAGCGTCAGTAACGTCTTCAACGTCGTCGGGTAGCCGCAGTCAGTGGCTCCGTCTTCGTCGTCGTCATCCTCGTCAGCGTACCCCCCTCGTCTCCTTGTCGGGCACCGCCGCCCGTGGTTCGTTGCTGAGAACGTCAACAGCGTCTTCAACGTCGTCGGGTAGCCGCAGTCAGTGGCTCCGTCTTCGTCGTCGTCACCCTCGTCAGCGTACCCCCCCCCTCGTCTCCTTGTCGGGCACCGCCGCCCGTGGTTCGTTGCTGTCAGCGTCAGTAACGTCTTCAACGTCGTCGGGCAGCCGCTCTGCTAGCGGCTCCGCAGCCAGCCTCTTCGTCGTCGTCGTCCTCATCATCGTACCCCCTGGACGTCAGGCCTGGTGACTCTGAACAGTTTGCTGTCAGGACGCGCTATCTGTTTGACAGGTTGTATACACAGATACGATTTTTACACTGGAGAAGGAACTCCTCATTTTTGTTGAACTTTGTCGAAGATCATCGATTACAATAATAATTATTGGAAAGTGAAGTGAAGTTGTCTTTTCTTTCTTCAATTAAAGTCTCGGACAGACCGTGCGAGCCGGATCCTGCGGGCAATGTCAAGGCTTTAGGGTGGGCCATCCTGGTAAAATAGTCGACCCTGAGCTTCGTTCGGATAGGGCCATAAAGATCAAACCCAGTTCCGTAACAATTTGGTTCCAGACAGTGGGGTTTTGAGAACTTCGTTGGACTTCGGCAAAGTGAAATCGTGAGACGACTTTCAAGTTCCGGAAAGAATGGATGCAGCAGCTTTTCGAACGACATCGACGCCATGGACGAAAGGAGCGAGCGACTCTGAGATTGAGTCAAGTCGACTTATGGCAGAAATCGATTTCGACGACTACAAGTCTCCGGAAAAGAAAGTGATTCTACCCTCGAGTAGAGACGTGAGTGGTACAGACGCAAAAGTCTTGGAAGAAGTCAGTCGCTTGGTGAGTGAAAGAAAGTCGACTCCCATGAAGCCTGGAAAATTCGACGGTACAGGGTCGTTGGAATCTTTCCTCGCGCAATTTGAAGTCTGTGCCCGCCATAACAAGTGGACTGGTGTGGACAAGGTGGATTTCCTTCGTTGTGCTTTGGATAAAGCTGCAACGCAATTGCTTTGGGATTTTGGAGCGAAGCAAGATGTTAATTACGAGCAACTCGTGGAGAGACTGAGACAACGCTACGGAGTGGAAGGACAAGCTGAGACCTTCCGTACGCAGTTATATTATCGCCGTCAACGCGTGGATGAAAGCTTGAGCGATCTTCTACATGACATTCGGCGCTTGGTTGTTTTGGCATATCCGGTTCCTACGAACGAAACAACCGAAATTGTTGCAAGAGACGCTTTCTTGGAAGCCATCCGTGATCGCGAACTATCACTGAAGGTCAGAGAAAGGGAACCGCGTACCATTGATGAAGCATATCGAATGGCACTGCGTCTTGGAGCTTATCAGCAGATGGCTGATGTGGATGATCGTCGTCGGCCACTCAACCGAGTGCGCGGAACTCAAGAAGTTGAAACGGATTCGCGACTGCAGGCGCAGTTGGACAGTTTCTTCACAGCCCAACGGAAATGGCAAGAACAATTGGAGGAACGCATTTCGAGACAACTGAATGGACAGCGGAATCCTGTTCCGAGGAATGCAGCTTATGAATCGGTTGCCACAGCTCCTGGAAATTCTGGACGCGACCGGACCTGCTTCAAATGCGGGTTGGTCGGACATATCGCTCGCCAGTGCCGTCGGTCTGGCCGACCAGCCAGTCAGTCGGGTGGAACGACACCTGCCGACGTGGTTACCAATCACACTACACGTGAGAAGTCCGTGGTTCCTACCAACAGCGCCATCTACGTTCGAGCTACCCTCCATGGACGATCGAGGACCTGCCTTATCGACACCGGTTCTGAAGTGAGTATAGTTCCTGCTGGTTATGTTGTGGGTCTTGAATTGCAACCTAGCTCTCGGGTTCTTTTGGCTGCCAATGGTACTGAGATTCGAGTCCAGGGAGAACTGGTTGTTCCTTTGAAGTTTTGGCATGGTTTTGAAATTCCCACTCGGTTTCTTGTTTCTGACCAGGTCTTTGAGCCTATGCTTGGTATGGAATGGTTGAGGGAAAATCGATGCCGTCTTGGGTTTGGAACAGGTGCTCTTTTTGTGGGAAGGAGGCGCATTGCATTAGTTAAGGGAACTGGATCTTCGTGGTGTAGACGTATTGTGGTTGCAGAGGAGGTGATTGTGTCCCCTAGGTCTCAATGTGATGTACAATCGAAAACCTTGTATGATAGTTTAGCAGTATGTGCAACGGCATTGATGACAGAAGAGGAGGAAAAGGAAATGTATTCCACTAAAGTCTTAGATGAAAGTAAGGTTGTGGAAGGTTTGATGGTTGATCTGCCAGGTGATGTACCGTTGGAAGCAAAAGAGAAGATGGAATGTCTTTTGAGGACTAACAAAGACGTAGACTTAGGTGGAACAATTTTAGTGGAACCTAAGATTGATACAGATGATGCTAGATCTGTTAAGAAGCCAGTAAGGAGACAGCCATTTTTCTACACGGAGACTGCTGTTGTTAAACCTGAGCTAAATGAGGAGTGTAGGCATAATGGCTATGAGATGAAACGTGACCATGATAAACCACAGGGAAAAGTGACAAACGCATTGAGTGTAGACCAGCAGGTTGTTGCCTGGATGTGCGAATCGTCCCAGGGACGTGAGAATAAAGTAGGTCATCGGGTTATGGTTGGAGTGAATGTGATTGCATTCATGATGTTTTTTCTTTTGGTTGCATCCGTTATGAATGGCGAATTGTGTTCGACATCGTGTTGTCTTGATAGCGTGTGGAGACAACACTTGGATTTGATTGGTTATCATTTGGACTGGATTGTCCGTGGTAATGTTTTGGTTTTGCAACGCTACAGCTTGGCAGCGCTGTATAGTTTGTTGTTGCAAAATGTGTACAAGGTCTATGCTTTGGTGGTTACGATGTGTTGCAACGCTAGGAGACAGTGGATGTTGTCCTTAATTAGGTCACGCTCCTTTGGGTTGCCGCACGATGGTTGTGTTTTGTGACGACGCGCTGCCACACGCATTGCAACGCGTTGCCACGTTTTGCCACGCTCTGCTGCGCCTTGCCACATTTGCCACGCTTAGCTTGCCACGTTTGCCACGCCTTGCCACGCTTGCTACGTTCTGCTTCGGCTTGCCACACTTGCCACGTTTGGCTTGCCACGTTTGCCACGCTTGCCACGCGTTGCCACGCCTTGCCACGTTTGCCACGTTTGTCACGCTGCTTGCAACGCTTTGACACGCCTTGCCACGTTCTGCCACATTGTTGACCGCCTACTGGAGGACTGTTTAAAAAGAGGAAAGATAGACAGTAGTGCGCGCAGTTGATACTTAGTCGGTGATAATGTCGAATCCATTTGCGATTAAGTGTAGTGTCTGTGGAAAATGTTACGAGGGACCTAACGCTAAAGATTCTCTTCGTAGTCATAAGTATCGGAAGCACAGACGAACAGCCGAAGCGGACGATGGTTCAGAAAGGTACGTGCCTTCTTCGCAGATAGCGTCATGCTCGACTGTGACACATGATTCGCTGTCTGATGCAACGGTGTCCTCTTCTTCATGGATGTTGGCGGTGGAAGACATTTCTGATGCAGAGGAACCTTATCTGAGTCATCCGATGGTCGGAGGAGTACCTTTGGGTCTTGAAGAAATCCCAGACCCTCTGGGCAGCTTGCCTCCTGTGTATCAGGATGGTAGTGGATTGACCCCCGCCGTACTGGCTGGCGTGCCAGCCAGGTTACTAGCGATGCTAGGTCGGTGGAGTTCGTGGCCATAATGAAGGATCGGTTTCCCGAATGTTCAGAATGGGTCTTTGAAGCGGTCCTCAGGGGTCTACGTGGTAATCGCCCTGATGGTGATGGGAGATTCTCACCGGATGTTTTCATTGTGGAGGATGAAGAAGCTCAGCCGTGAGTGAACGTTTATTTTGAGTTGCTGCACTGTTTGATTAGCAATAATTGATGTTTGACCCCTCGAAAAATGAGGACATTTTTTTAAAATGACTGGTGAGAGATTGTGGCGATTTTGCCATGGTGATTATTTTTTTGTTGATTTGCGCTTTGCCACGCGCTGCCTCGTTTGTCACGTTTGCCTGCAACGCTTTGCCACGCTTTGCCACGTTTGCCACGCCTTGCCACGTTTGCCACGCCTTGCCACGTTTGCCACGTTTGTCTGCAACGCTTTGCCACGCGTTGCCACGTTCTGCCACGCCTTGCCACGCTGCCACATTTGCCGCGCTCTTGTTTATTTACTCATTCGGCCTGCCTCACTTGGCCTGCCACACTTGCTTATTCATTCCTGGCTTGCCACATCTCGGCCTGCCACACTTATCTATTCACTTCGGCTTGCCACACTTCGGCCTGCCACACTTGCTTATTCATGCCTGGCTTGCCACACCTCGGCCTGCCACACTTACTTATTCATTCCTGGCTTGCCACACCTTGGCCTGCCACACTTATCTATTCATTTCGGCTTGCCACACTTCGGCTTGCCACACTTACTTATTCATTCCTGGCTTGCCACACCTCGGTCTGCCACACTTACTTATTCATGCCTCCCGCCTTGCTGTGAGCCTATAAAAGAAGGAGTACAGACACAGAAGCCAGCTTACAGCTCGGACGACAGCTTACAGCTCGGAGGAAGTCAGCTTGGGATAGCTCGGAAGCGGACAGTCGTCGTCAACGTCGTCGGAGGCTCAGTCAAGACAGTCGGAGAAGGGACTCGGAGAACGACGCAGGGTCTGCAGTTCGACGCCGGAGTTGTGCAGTCGGTCCGAAGTCAGCCGCATCGAGTCGGGAAGAGGTTCCTCGTTGCCGTCGGTGTCTTCGTGGGGCGTCAGTGTATTCAGCAGCGCCGTCGGTGTCTCCAGTCCGGTTCTAACTCTGACGTGAGCGCGGAAGCAGTGAAGGACGCACGCAGGAGAACGGCAGAGGGAAACGTTCTTCTTCAACGGGCAGCCGCAGTGGCTCCGTCTTCGTCGTCACCCTCGTCAGCGTACCCCCCCCCCTCGTCTCCTTGTCGGGCACCACCGCCCGTGGTTCGTTGCTGTCAGCGTCAGTAACGTCTTCAACGTCGTCGGGTAGCCGCAGTCAGTGGCTCCGTCTTCGTCGTCGTCATCCTCGTCAGCGTACCCCCCTCGTCTCCTTGTCGGGCACCGCCGCCCGTGGTTCGTTGCTGAGAACGTCAACAGCGTCTTCAACGTCGTCGGGTAGCCGCAGTCAGTGGCTCCGTCTTCGTCGTCGTCACCCTCGTCAGCGTACCCCCCCCCCCCTCGTCTCCTTGTCGGGCACCGCCGCCCGTGGTTCGTTGCTGTCAGCGTCAGTAACGTCTTCAACGTCGTCGGGCAGCCGCTCTGCTAGCGGCTCCGCAGCCAGCCTCTTCGTCGTCGTCGTCCTCATCATCGTACCCCCTGGACGTCAGGCCTGGTGACTCTGAACAGTTTGCTGTCAGGACGCGCTATCTGTTTGACAGGTTGTATACACAGATACGATTTTTACACTGGAGAAGGAACTCCTCATTTTTGTTGAACTTTGTCGAAGATCATCGATTACAATAATAATTATTGGAAAGTGAAGTGAAGTTGTCTTTTCTTTCTTCAATTAAAGTCTCGGACAGACCGTGCGAGCCGGATCCTGCGGGCAATGTCAAGGCTTTAGGGTGGGCCATCCTGGTAAAATAGTCGACCCTGAGCTTCGTTCGGATAGGGCCATAAAGATCAAACCCAGTTCCGTAACATTATTATATGGAACACCATGTTTTGGTAATAGTATATGCACTAAAAATATCCAGGTTGCCACACGTATACTTGAAAAGATTACGGGATCTATAATAAGTCAGGTTTCTCAAAAATGAAACAGTGCCATATCCAGGCTGTGAATTACTCTTTAAAAAATTATAATTGAGTAATAATTATTTGATTAGTGAGGCTGCAGCAAAAAGTTAAATGTGAGTGTACATGCATTTTGCACAGCGGTGTATATGGAAGTAGTCCTCATAGTCGTTAAACGTAGCACAGATCTTAAGAATGTCAGCACACTTTCACACAACCGTCCTTAGCCTACACTACGACACGCCAAATATAATATATTATTATATAGCAGAAATCAATTGTCGCTTCAACAGGGGCGTTTTTCTGACAACGGCGCCATAAACGAAATGACTATGCCTATGCACTACTTTCTTGTCGAAATTGCACTCTAATATTTAATCCGCTAAGTCAACTCTGGACGTTGACGATCAGACAACAACATAATATTTATATATCCTGGGAATCGACTTCCGGTAATTTAAACCTAGAATTTCACAAGTATACATCCTTCTATATTTGGCTTCGCGTTCGGACGTAAAGGCGGCAATCAATAGCAATTTATTTCCTTTCATCTGGCCGAGTAATAACGACCCCTGTGGTTGGCTGAAATCTTATCCAATCGCAGCCATCAATTCAGTTCCGACGCGGTGCACTGTGGGTGCCATTCCGCCGGCGCCAAACCGTGGAAATTGAAGAGCGGTGGCGGTAATTGGAGACGCTTTTGAGGAGGCAGAGAGGGAATATCGAATCACGGTAATATCGTTGGCAACAAGGTTTGCTTCACACAAAGAAAGGATCGGCCATTTGTAACGACTTTTGGCAGTAGCAAATCCTGACAAAGTTTTCTTCGAGCGACCGCTGTCACAAATCAAGGCTATATCCTTCATCATACTTCTAGTATACACTACTTAAAACCAATAGGCTTATTAGTAGTAATATCAACAGTAGCAGTGGTAGTAGTGGTGGCGGTAGTGGTCGTAGTAGTAGCAATAGCAGCACTCTTAGTAGCAGTAGCAGCAGTAGTTTCTAGGTTTGTAATTACCAACAATAATTACAGCCTTCAGTCACTCAGACATCAGAAGTTCAGAACATTTTTCCAGAAACGTTAAGCCAATACACAGCGACAACATCACACGAAAAACCATTGTGTATATGTAAGCTATTATACCTAAGCTTTAAATATGTTTTAAATCAATGTTAAGTTGTTAACCTTCATCATTTTTTGTTCACATCACAATAATTTCCGCGATCAGAATGTATTGTCGCTGTCAGTTTAAGTCATTTGTCACGGTATAAATCCTTTATTATAAAAAATGGCAGCAAAGATATTGCGTCAAATGATGTTCTTGCTGTCAAAGACAATATCATGGTCAAATGCTTTCCTCCCAGTAACATCCATGACAACCAAAAAACACTTCCACATGACTACTTGCAAATCGAGAGAAGAATCGCTTATTTACGGCCAAGCAGTAGTCGTAGACCGACATAACACACGTCTATTTTCATCAACGAACATAATAATTCCCTCATTGCGATTAAATTCAAAACGTGAGACTACAGTCTGTAACACTCGTCATGTCTATAAATTCCAATTTTATTCATCAGCAGAAGTGTCTCTAACGAGTAGAATCTGCTAGAAATGATCATCATCTTTGCAAGTCAATCACTTATCACGACTGAAACGAGTGTAGTTAAGTATAAAGTCTGACTTTACGCACGCATCAACAGAAGCTCGAAGCATGAATCAATCTTTGAGAGACAGACCATGGGGTAATCAACTATATTGGTCAAATGCAATATTATCTTCGGTTTACTTTTCAATCGCAAAATAACTTTTTGTATAATTATCTCCAGTGTCGCAACCAGGATTTTATGATGGTCGGGGAGGGCCTTGTGGTTTTCTGGCCTGGCCGGATGCCCTTTCTGACATCAACCCAACAGTAATAGGCTACAGTAAATAAAAAAAAATAAAGTAGCAAAGGGAATAAAGTACATAGGCTAAGAAAAACAATTGTTACTACAAGCAATTGTTTTTCTCATTTAAGTGGATAAATACCGGTAACCTTAAAAAACTTTTTCCTAGGCCAATGGGGTTTTTAACCCCCGAACCCCCTTGTCTACGCCACTGATTATCTCATTCTCAAACTTGCGTACCTGGTAGGCCTACGCTCTGAAACGTTCGTAGGCCCTGTCGGCACAGAGCCTATTCTGCCGAATGGATAAACGGATTTGCGCACAGTAGGCCTACTGTACAGAGTCCAACGGCAGACAGAAACAAGCCACACACCCACACACACACACACACACACACACACGCGCGCACACGCACACGCACACCCGCGCACCCGCACACGCACACGCACACGCACACGCAGGCACATACATGTACAGGGTGGCTCCAAAAAAAATGTACCACCGGGGAAAATGCGATATCTTCGCAGCCGATCGAACTTTTTCTGCGAAAATTTCCCAGTTTGTAGGGGAATGAATTTCCAACAATCCCTGAAAGTTTCATTTGAAACTTTTCATGTTTGCAAAAGTTACAGCTGTTCAAACTTAAAATTTCGTTTTTTCAAATATTCGCGAAAAATTGACGTCTTGTAGATTTCCAAGTCAAATGATATCACTTTTCACTACGACCTCAGAATTCCGTTTTGCAGTTTATTGTAAGGTATAATGAGAGTGTCCACTCCCTGCCTTAACACAAGCTCAAATTCTTTTTGTGAAGCTCAGTATGGCCTTGTTGGTCGGGTCCTGCGGCAACTGACCCCACATTAGCAGCAAGACTTGCTTCAGCTGGTCAGTGTTCTCCAACTTGGGATTAAATGTCTTGCAGCGTTCCAGCATAGCTCACCAGACGTGATAAGCAAGAGGGCTAAGGTCTGGCGAGTTTGTAAGTCATCTTTGCCAATGCATTTACTTCAGTTGATGGCAATAAGGTAGTGCCATCATAACCAACCTTGCCGTGCGAGCAAGCAGGGGCACTGTCCTGCTGGAAAATAAAACCAGATGTTAGAGCATACCTGGTCTTCAATGAGTCCGGGTTAGAGAGTTCAAAGATGAGTTTGACATATAACCTACTGAATGGGATTAAATGCAGTCTTTTCTTGCAGCCGTAACACACGCCAGCATATCTGATGCCAAAACCACGATGTGCTTTGCAAACTTGACCTTTCGATTACCAAGCGAATTTCTTGAAAATCGTGTTTTTTTCATCAGGCCAAGCGACCACTTCCTGCCTCTCTTCTGACATCTGATCTTCGTTACATAAACATGTTTGCAGATAGCCTTCAATGTGCTCAGGCTCCACTTTTCACTGGGTATTTTGCTATGATCACGCGATGTCCCATTGTCCCAGTCTCTGTTCATGCAAAGTCCGAGTTCCCATTTTATCTCGCAGAAACTTTGCCCGTGACGTTCAGTAATGGGTTCACGAATTGAGACCTTAATCTATAAAATATCACCAAATACCAGCAGATTACTTCATAAACAGCTTCTTTACAGCTCATAGTGAGGTCGTATGACATCATCATCAATTTGTGTGTTGTAATTTGCCAAAAAATATTAATGAAATCACATGTATTGGAGCATGATTCTCCGGATAATTGAAAAAACGAAATTTTAAGTTTGAACAGCTGTAACTTTTGCAAACACGAAATGTTTCAAATGAAACTTTCAGGGATTGTTGGATATTCATTCCCCTTCAAATTGCGAAATTTTCGCAGAAAAAGCTCAATCGGCTGCGAAGATATCGCATTTTCCCCGGTGGTACATTTTTTTGAGCCACCGTGTACACACGCACGCAAACACACAGACACTGAGACAAATGGACATGAAGAACTCTACTGTCCACCAGTATTATACTCAGCCGCGGTCCTCTTGTATAATTAATTAAAACTCAGACACTGCTGACATGTGGAAGCTCCTCTGTGCAACCGTCAGAATTATTAGCGATATAATTTACAGCAGACGGAGGCGAGCAGCTCTCCATCTTCCATGTCTGAACGACAGTCAGGTGGAAGAAGCTACGTCATGAGGCGTAACTGAGGAAGCCACTCAACGTCTTGTGTCCGGAAGCTATGTGTAACCGAGATTAATCCGCTCATTTGGACGGCGGAAAGTAGTCCGTGGCCGCAACACTTTCCCCCACGTCGGGCAAATAAGACATTCGCAAAAAAGATGATGACCAAACACAAAAAAGCAAATGAGCGAAAGTGAAACAAATTGGTTTCTAGGCATACAATGCAACTACCAACAACGAACTAACATGCACCCTCGGAAGCGTCATCTAAAATGAAGTGAATTGAATTAATTTGTTTATTGCACACAAAGTCTAATGAAACAATTGCGAGACAATAAGTGCAGTGCACAGGAGCCAGAAAAAGTCAATAGCTGCTTACCCCTCCTCTTCCTTTATTTATTATACATGCATGATTTCATTTTATACTTAACTAGAACTTAACTGATAATAGTAATAGTGAATAATCAGAATAATAGCAACTAAAATAATAACAACAATAACAATAATAATAGTAATAGTAATAAGGGTATTAATATATATGAGCATCTATATAATATATTTAATTATTTATATATAGGGGATCATATATAGGCTATGTGTGTTGCAACCTTATATGAGAAAGGCCGTTGCGAGAAGTCGCTAAATGATAAAGCAATATTTCGTTGCAGTAGGCCTATGTAGATTAGGCCTATATATACATGTATATATATATATATAATATTTTATGTCTCTTATTGAAATTCTTTAGTGATTCTTTAGTCACCTGTTGGAATGCCATGTTATAAAGCGCCATTGTATAACTCTTAAAAGCCGATCATCAAGTAATCTGTAATTGTAATTAACATTTACGAAGCGCCATTTCATGAAAAAGACTCACACGTGGCCCGCAAAAAGTCGTTAATGTAGCGCTAAATATTTAAGCGTGCGACCAACTGAAATTGCATGCCAGCAACAATACAGCTTTCCGCGAATGCCGTTTAAACCATTACCTCTGTCCACCTATTTGCACTGGTCCCAGCTCACACGACCATATTTAAGTATCGCAGGATTGCTATTAAACTTTATGTAACAAGTTGAAGGAATCTCTAGGGTAAACCTTTCCAGGCAACCTCCCATTGCTCCAGGCTTCCAATTAACTCCGCCCCGTAATAAACGGCAGTTTCCCGGCTTCTTTGACAGTCCAATAACTCCACATAGGAACACCCTTTCAAAGCCACATGTTCCGGAAATTCTGTCCAATCAACACAATCATGCGGCAGCCTTTATTCCGCCTCACGAGGTTAACATCTTGTGGAGTGGCTACTGGAATTGGCAATTCATTTACCATGCAGCCACAACATGTACAGTATGTGACGTATATCCAATGCAGCTTCTTAAAAGGCGATGATTATTTGTTGATCATTGTTGGTTATTGCTGTCCTAATTGCACTTACAAAGTAGGTAAGCAAGTAGCACATAAGAAAACATGTCTGCTAAGGGAGAAGCTATTGTTGGCGCATCCAGGTCGAAAAAGAAATGCTGTCTCGTCAATTGCGGGATCATACAGCCCATTACAGCAATATCATTCGTAACTGCATTACTGTAGCTGAACATCCATAATTATAGATACACCAAGGGCCGTCGATAGGGACATGGGCATATGCCCAGGAGCCCGGTGACTTTTAGGGCCCCGGGCGAGGTAGTACTATAAAAATAGTCTACGAATCGCGCATTTTAAAATAAAATATTATAGAGAACTAATTATAATAAGTTTAAAACCTCAAATTAACAACTTAATAAAATCGTATTTCATGTATAAAATATAATATATTTGGTCGAATATGCACATTTATTAATTCAATTTGTTTCTAAAATGTCTTTATCCCATAAAGCCTTAAAATAGTTAGCGGTAAAAGATTGCTCTCTAGATTTGACCACTATGTCGACGCAGTTATTTATTTCTTTTGCTCTACTTGACATGCCTGCAGCACCAGGGCTATAATAGAGAGCAAAGAATTGTTAGAACGGCAAAATCCCAGGTTACCCTTCCCAAGTTCCCAGACTCCATACTTAAACTACACTTAATCGGATTACAACGACTTTTCTTACTAATTTTAACTGCATAAAAATGCTTCTACAACTGCACGAATCCATTTAGAGCCACTGCACATTTTGTGTAGAACTGCAAGCTAAGAAAAGCTCCTCACATACAGAGCGTTTGCAATGGAAAAACATAACCATTGAAATACATAAACAGCATATAAAGCTTCACCTATAGAACCGGGAATTATCGAAATTCAGACAACGAAACAAGGTCGCCAACGGCGTTTCTCCGTTTCAAGCCGAACTCAGTCAGTTCACAACCACGCACGGCATTTCACGGTAGCCCCTCGTCGACCACCACGACACTACCGTCCGTCCCCGCCCGTCCCAACCGTACCGCCCATCCCTCCCTCCCGTCCCCCTCCCTCGTACCGTCCGTCCCGTTCGCCAAGACGTGACCGCAGTGCGAAATTCTCGGCCGTCAAGGCGCCCGGCGACAACTCTTAGAGGTTGGCAAATGATCGGGCAATACCCAAGATGGCGATGGTCGTATTTGCGAAAGCGCGTCAGGCACGAGACGCAGAAAGCTGGACGGTCGGAAGACAGTGGACGCGCCGCCACCGCCGCAACCGCCGCCACCGCCGCAACCGCCGCACACCGCCTTACTCTCCTGCCGGTCATCGGTCAAAGACCCGAAATAATTGAACATTAGCGCATGTCCGCCGCTGCCGCCACCGTCGGCAGCCGTACTGCGTCGACACAGTGGCCAACGGCATGCACGTGGAATATTAAAAAAAAACATGTAAATCAAGTGCGGACCCGTAAAATCAGGGCACATTAGGAATGGCAACAGGAGATGGTCAAGTTTGGTGAACGTAATTTTGTAAAGTAAAGAGCTTACGCGCGTAATTGTTCCGTGCACCTGTAATCCGATGCAAAATTAAGTGACAAATTATAATTATTAATGCACGTTTACATTTTGTTGCAATATACCTTCTGCATTAATACAATACACGTGAGTTTGCATTTAGACTTGCATTTAAGACTGGCGTGTAGCCACAAAAACATTTAATATTTCTTTATAATTATTTTACGTTTTGTATACTCATCAGGGGCGGTAACAAACATTTTTCAGGGGGGGGCAAAATTTTCGGTCATGGGACTGGTAAAAAAATCGTCTTTGATCACCGAAAAACTGATGACCTATTTTAGGCTCTGTCTTCTCTGTCACATTTCCCACTGTGTTGTTGAAACCCTACGCGAACCTCATGGGGAAGGGCCTACGAAGCTGGAGGGGGGAGGGGGTTCGTCCACTTTCCACGCCAGAATAGCTGGTGAGAAATAAAGAAATTTCCAAATAGCCGGATTTGTCCCCTGTATACGCCCCTGATACTCATTACTATCATATGTTTTAAACAAAATGTGGTGGTCTTGGCAACAATTATAGTACTTGACGCACTCTCTGATAGCCAAATAGCTATAGTCAACCAGTAGAGGGGCAAACTAGCGAGCCAGCTAACCAGTCGGTTCTCTTTACAGGTAGACGTACCAAATCGTAATTTTGCAACCGTCATTGTGAATGTTATTATCTCAACTTCCAAAGACTATGGTACATATATGCCAATGGCAAGTAGCACTGGCACAAACAGCAGATCAGCAAGACATTTCATCTACCTTCCCATGCAGTGGATCTAGCCAGGCACTTCTTCACCTGATGGTGTTACTAAAAACAAGCCCAAGGCCATGTTTGACTGTGTGTGACTTTCAAAATTGGACTCCTGCAATTATTACTTGTGATCTTCTACTCGAGTACTATGATCTGCAATCATACTGCGTTAGTTTGAGCTTGAAATATTATACGAAGATAATTTTATGATTATAGTTATGTCATCGGAAGATAGCTTCTTTCTGCCTTTCTATAGAATCGCGTTTCGGATGCAGTTCCAGAGAATTATACGTCCAGCACTCTTAAAGAACTAATAGACCTTAGAACGATGAAGATATATTTGACATCAGCGATGCTGAATTTGACAAGGACACGAGAGGGACTGATGAAAACGAGCAAACGAAATAGCCTTGGAAGTAATTACATAACTGCTATTAGTCAGGCTATTTTGTCTGCATAGCCGTCAAACGAACCCTGGGCAAGGAAAATTATCATTGTTTGCATCTCGGCAAAGCTGGATACTTTCCTGTCTTGCAGGATATATACAAATAATTATAGGCCTATGTACATGTACTCTTGATTGTTAAGCTTTTGTAGCTTTGCACAGAAGATAAACAATAATGATAAAGGGTTCTCTGTAATGGTCTAAATTTATTCAGAGGGATAAAAAATTTCAACTGTCTGAATTGAATATGAATGGTTGAATATTCTTCTGTAACTATATGGTATGGTTGAATATTCTTCTGTAAATTTTGCAGTCTGGCGCAGAAAAAGTAGACAGGAGAACCCATTATTCGTTTTTACTATAGGGTATTCCTTCTAGTCTCCTAAGAACAGCAGGGGATGCCCCTGATATCTCTCAATTCTCAAACAATTGCAGAAGCCGTTATTCGCATCTACATCTCGCTCCATGTGTTCTACTGATCGTCTTAATCTTTCTGTTCCCAGGACTAGGACTGTTCTTGTCCAGTATTAGTTGTTTGACACTGCAGGGCTGTTTTAAAGGAATTTTTAGAACAGCACCACCCCTTCTTTCCTTCCCATCCTCCGTGTTAAATTACTTACTATTGGATGGCAATGGCCTTTTTTCGCTAGTTTTTAACTGTACAGAAGTGCTTCTGCAATTGCGCAAATCCATTTAGAACTGCACATTTTGTGTGCAACTGCACGTTAGAAAAGCCCTGTGACACTGCTTGCTGCAGATGGTCCATCCATTTGTAATTAACTCCCCCCTCCACACACACATGGACCACATGGGCCAAACTTAAACTAACGACTCGTTTGCCTCATCAGTCTCTCATTCCTTATTAAAGGCATTTCTTAAGAGAGAGTTCGGTCAGATGTATGTATGTATGTATATGAACATTTATATAGCGCCTTACAATAACCTCACGAAGGCGCTTAAGATATTTTGGTTGTTCCGACACCTCGAGATTTGGTTGAAAATCCGCAACATTATATAGGCCTAAAATGATCATATTTGCTACATGACTTGCTAAGTGCTATTGTGTGCCATGCAATGACCAAGAGCGTGATGATGAGTTCTCTTCCCGAAGGCTTGCATGTCCATTGGCTTTAAAGCGACCCGGTGATGAGATGCGTGATATTTTGGTTGTTCCGACACTTGCCGTCCTCACAGTCAATTGTTGGCAAGCAAAATTGCCCAAGGTCGCTTGATCAAGGTCGATTTGAACCTGGGTTGCAAGCAACAGAACGTACCGCTACACCACCGCGTCCCATGGAAGGATAAAAAAATTTAATTTCCAAGACCTGAATATCATGCGTGTGACTGAAATGACTATTCTTATCAAGATGAGAGAAACATGCACATCATGAGGCTGAAATGCATATCAAGATGAGAAAGCCACGCAGTTCAGTAGGCTACACCGAACTGCTTTTATACCGAGAACACTGAAATGCCTTTTATGTCCCGAAACATTTCCCCCGTCTTGGAATCGAGGAGCACTTATCGTCGGCGTCCATCAATGCAGTAGCGTTCATATCTCGACCACCACCTGCGACTGCATTATTTCTATTTACTTTTCCTCGCAATTCGCAGCAGGGACCCCCGTAACAGGTGTCCGGAGGGCACAAATCTACCGCCTCCGACGCGGCCCTCTGGCGCCTACATTTTTAATGTCGTCAAAGGCACGGCCAGGATCGCCAGCAACGGGCGGCACGAGGAACGTGTCCAGCGTGCAGAAACTATGCCCCGGGATCTCCTTTCTTGCGATATTATAGTGATTTGTGTGCCTACAGGGACCGGCAATGGCCCATCATACGCCGAGCACATGGTCTTCAATAATCATCTGCTGGACAGGCGGCCATAGAAGTGCCATATTGAGAACGACGGCGGTTATTGAAATGCTTAGGCGAGTCGGTTGTGACAACAGGCGAGTATACGTGGCATTAAACATCGCTGTTCTGGCCAAAGAAAGTCCGATGTTTGTTTTTCAATTTATGGGATCGGTCGGAACTGGACACGTTGCATTGTTGAACTCCTGCTTCAACGTGGAAAGACAATTATACGCCTAAGTGGTTTATCATTAGGGCCTACTGTAACAGCGGGACTGTTACGCGATTGTTCTGGTCATGGTGAGAATTGCCATGGAGGGGGTTAATGGTTTCACGCCGGTGTCTTTCTTTTCTTTCTTATAGGACCCTAGAGCTAGGTCTTATTTGCACATCACAAGTTCACAACTCCCATGTAGTTATTTTTCTACAATTATCACCTGGTTCTACCACTCATTTCAATCCCACTGCAGAGAGCAGGCAGCCTACAAGTCATTAAAAGACGGCTAAAACGTTTTGTGCCTTGGACGGTGCTAACACTCCGAAAATCAAGAGCGACAACAACTTAAAAAAGCGAACGATGTTTAGTAAGAAACAAAACTACAGAACGACATGACATTGATTGACGAATCCGTCATCGATTTCAACAGTAACATCATTCGATAAATCCGTCTAAGCTTTCGACACGACGCATTCAAAACCCAACAGATGCACCGCCACCCCACCCCCACCCCCACCCCCACCCCCATCGCCGACAACGACGAGATCATTTTCTCCACGCGCCAACACCTTTCGCCACCATTCCCCACAGTTGCCATCATGACAATCACGGTTTCAACCAGATCGTCCTTCCTCCTCGACTAGCGCATACCATCCGACTGTTCCCACATATTAGATTACCCGGCCTCGTCGCCCGACATAAAGGATAAAACGTACAGACTGATGGATCTCAGCGTCTCGCTGGCAAGAACGAAGCCGACGTCTAGCTGGCCAAGTCGGGCAAACGACGCCAAGATTTGTCGCAGTTTTATTGCAGCGCATTTCGTGCACCACACAACGGCCGTTCGGAGGTCGTTCGGAGACCGTTCGGAGATCGTCAACGGTCGTTTCAATCAATACGCAATTCCGGGTCGGCGCGGTCGTATCTCACCTCGATCGGGAATAGAATGTTAACGGTCACGGTGTGTACCCGCTGGGAAATACTTGCGACCGACTGCAGGGCTAAATGCGAAAGGAGTCAGAGACTTTCGTGGGAATGAAATGGCACACAAAGACTGCAAACGACGATCTGGGGTGGCGATGGTGGTGGTGGTGGCGATGGTGGTGGTGGTGGTGGTGGTGGTGGTGGTATTGGGAAGCCGTGTAAGAATAAGACGTGGATAGAAGGTGCTGTGGAGTAATAATGCAGTCGTCGCTGGATTTGAAGCTACTTGTGGACTATGACTGCATTTCAAACTGATGATCATTCGGTTATGATCCATAGTCTAATGCCATACAATTAACTGAAAGAGGCAGGGTTTTTTAACGTACAGTTGTACACATAATGTGCAGTTCTAAATGGATTTGTGCAGTTGTAGAAGCACTTTCGTACAGTTAAAACTGCCAAAAAGGTAATTGTCCTCCGATTGGAAGTAATTTACCATGGAGGATGGGAAAGGAAAGAAGGAGTTGTGCAGTTCAAAAAATTCCTTTAAAACAGACCTGGAAAGAGGAGAAGCAATTCTGTTCAATCTCCAGGAGATGTATATAGGCCTGTCCTGCGTCGAAACTGCTACAATGCATTGATTTGCTCTAATACAAAATAATTAGGGATAGGCCTACCTGCTTACTTGTTTATTTCTGAACAGAGGAAACTCTGTGTATTACGATTACGTTGTGTCCCTAGTTTTTTTGGACGATAACTGGGTTATGGAAATTTCACATCTTCGCTGCATAAGGAAAGAATTCAATTAATTACATCTATGAAAGCAGATTTACGGGTATTTATTTTTGCAAGGTAAAAATTTGCATTTGTAGATTCCAAACAGAATCTTTAGTATTATAACCGAAATTTTACGTGGGGCGACATCTGAACTTTTCTTACAGATTGAATAAAAATGCAGGTGAATGGCAGGTTTTCTAAGTTCTTGTCGCTCGTGTGTACAGTTTTAAGCTAGGCATATGTATCTCTATGTTCATTCGATATTGCATGAATGCTTAAAGCCTTTCTGTTTATTTATATTTAGACAATTTATCGGACGTAGTTTGATGTAATGTAACTTCTGTTATTATCTTGTTAATTCGCAGCTTGTATATTTTACGCAACAGATTGCAATATTCTACTGCCAAACGCCCGATTTCTCTCCCGTTGCATCACGCCATAGGAACAGTGCCAGTCCGAATCATGGAGAAAGGGGGTGCGACATCCATCACCTATGTATTGCATATTACTCTAAAGCGAGTTTTGGTTGGATAGCTGCTCTTAACGACAGTGTCTTCTTCAGAACAGTGCTTCTACATGGACGCAGAATTTCTGAGGTGTCAGATAGATTTCTTATTAATAATTAAGAAGACAAGGATAAGCAGATCAACCTTAGCCTATCGCATGCAAATTTAATTAAGTCTTTATAGAAATAGAACCCAAGTTAGCCGCAAGAATACCTGACACCAATCCTAATCCATCCTTTCGGGATTACTAAGTCTTGAAAGACGGGTCTAGTTCTTTTATTGGAATAGGATTAGCCTAACATCATCAGCTAAAACAATATTGATCAACACAGGTCTTTCTGTGTTTCAGAACAGTGCCGTTGATCATCAGCTAACTAATAGCTAATAAATAGGCTAGTCGCTAGAGTATAATACTCAGTATGTTATACCATGCCAAGTTGCCAACGGTGAACACCAGTGGCGGCGCCAGGATTTCAGTTTTGGGGGCTGGATTCCCGCGGAGGAAATTTTCCATTTTCATCCGCCAAAATTTCTGACGACCTTTTTTTTAGTCATTTGGTCGAAATCTCGTGCAGTTTTAGGAGGCTGATCATGGAAATGTTTCATTTTTACATGTAAAAAACCGGATGGCCTTTTTTTAGTCATTTGGTCGAAATCTCGTGCAGTTTTAGGAGGCTGATCATGGAAATGTTTCATTTTTACATGTAAAAAACCGGATGGTCTTTTTTAGTCATTTGGTCGAAATCTCGTGCAGATTTAGGGGGGCTGATCATGGAAATGTTTCATTTTTACATGTAAAAACCGGATGGCCTTTGGGGGGTGGCTTATGGCCCCCTAGCTAGCGCCGCCACTGGTGAAAACTGTTCACGATATGTTACGTCGAGGTCAACAACCATTGTTGTCACAAGTTATCGTTGATCTCAAGATTCGTCCATCTAGGGGTTCTATAGGCTATTCTTTATTTTATTTTATTTTATTTTATATATTTAGGCCCATTTATTTCTCGCATCTGCTATAGCACACCTTCAAGGTCACTATTCAGAGGCGCTCCCGCCTACAGCTCGGACGCTGAGGATCAGAGCAATTGGGATTGAAGTACTTGCTCAAGGTCCCTACGCGGAGGCGGCTTGAGGTGGATTCGAGCCTGGAATCCTCCGGCTTCGAGGCACCGACTCCACCACTACACCGTCGCGCCCCACTCCTGCCTTGAACTTTGGACTGTATCGGTCAGTGGCGGATCCAGAACGTTTCGAAGGGGGGGGGCCAAAATTTTCGATCTTGTTGGTGGAACAGGGGGAAAAAAATTTCGGGCAAAAAAGTTGATGACCTTTTTTAGTCATCGACCAATTTTCCGGGAAAAAGATACCAACTTATCCGCCAAAAAAGTTGATGACCTTTTTTTTTTTTTAGTCATCGACCAATTTTCCGGGAAAAGGAGATGCCATTTCCGAACGGGGGGCCACGTCCGTACGATTTTCTAATAGGGGGCCAGATGTCCTATTTTTCTCTCCCATTACATGTTTTTGAAACCAAATGGGGGGCCACGTTCCATGCAATTTTTAAATGGGGGGCCATGGCCGGATTGGCCCCCTGGATCCGCCCCTGGTATCGGTCAACCTACAATTCTTCGTCTGTCCATTTTGTGTTAATCTAATCCAATGCCATTGTAGGCTAATAATGCCTAAGATGGATTGCTTTGATGGAAATATTGCAGAAAAATTATAAAATTTGCCTAGGTCTTCTTACGGATCCGAAATTGAATAATGACTTGAAAATGTAACGAGTTCGCACATGGGCGAAGTTTATAAGTAGCTAGGGTGGCTAAGTCCCAGATTCATGTTTTTTTACCGTGTAGCCTAAATGGTATCTTTTACGGGCTTAGCCCCCAAGAATTTTCAACCAAAATTTGACTTTAAAAGGTCATCAACTTTTTCCGCCGGGAAATACATATTAATTTTCATGAAATTTGAACTTTACGACTAAAAAAGTCATGAACGTTTTTGGGACCGACACCAAAAATATTGTCGGCGCCGCTCGTTCTGGACCAGGTTTTTCAGCCCCCTCCCCCCCCAAAAAAACGGAGCCAAACTCCGCCCATGTGTTCGCAGCTGTACAATGCAATCCACTTGTAGGGCTTCATGCACTTTCACTGTAGTAACGTACTAGTACGTTTACAGAGTAATAGTTGGTTACAGCAGCCAATACTATTATTGGTTTGAGCACCCCTTTTCAGACACCTTTAAAAGCTATCACCCACTGGTATATAAATGAAAAGGATAGAGTCGTCGAAGGGATCACATGCTGTTTAGTCCAGTTGAGGATCATAGGCGAACAATGACTAGATCGTTCTTTAAATACATCCGAAAAACATTTTCAACCGATTTGCTTTCCAATCTTTTTGATCGCTGAAAACTTTGGATAACAAATTTGACGGAAGCTTACCAAACAGGGCCGGATTAAGAAATGCGGGGGCCCTGTTCGGGATTTTTTTTTGCGGATCTCCAAAAATTCTGGCGACTTTTTAGTCGCTTGTTCGAAATTTTTCTAGAATACACCGATTATTCCTCTAAAAAAAGTTGACATTTTTGCGGTTTGGTCGAAAATTTTATAGAATAGGCCTACACCGATTATTCCCCTCCCCAAAAAGTTTATGACCTTTTTTTAGTCGTTTGGTCGAAATTCAACAAATTTTCGGAAACAAAATTTTTTCCGCATGTGTGGGCCCCATAAAGTGTAGGGGCCCGTGTTCGGCCGAACATGTTGAACATGCCTTAATCCGGCCCTGCCACCAAAATAAAAACATATTATGGCATAGGCTTACATGGATGGAGTACGTAGGCTATGTTTAACTGCGCAGTCTCTATACCATCCTCCTCCGGTCTTCTGGTCGAATTGATTTTCTGGTCCCCCTCAAGGACTATATATCTTGGCCAAGTTGACCCAACACCGCCCCTATTCAATTGTAGGCCCTTCTATGTGGAATGACCTCCTCACGTAAGATCTTGTTGGGGTGTCATCTTCAGCCATTCGCTGCTTGAAGTCTTTCTTATTTCCTCGGGGCTGTCATGTTGAGAGGGCTCCTGAATAGGCTAGCTAGTCGTCTTAATTCAAGAGGCGCTTTATAAATTCTCATAAAACATACGATGATATGCGATACTGTGGTTTAGTCCAGACAATGTTAGTTCGGTTTATGTATAATGTTGTGAAAACGTTTCTACTCACATTGACGTTTGTAATCACGATAAGAAAAAGTGTTTAGCCATCTCTAACTAGAGGATTGAAAGAAAGACAGCTCTGTAGTAGCGAATTTTCTTAACCTCTAGAGATCATTGATATTCCGCACGAGAATTAATCTCGCACTTTTTCTGCTTAAGTTTCATTTTTAACATTACCTGAGATTTATGTTGCTTCCAAGTCAATAAGCTGCTGACTATTTGATTGATTGATGGATTAATGATTGATTAATGATTGATTGATTGAATATCAATAACAGTCATTTGGGTGTAGACAGGGGTTAAATCCCCCCCCCAAAAAAATAGATAAGAAATTCTTTTAAATAAAGCTACCCATAAAATTCTCTACTCGGAATCTCATTTATTATGTAGGCTAACAACATAATTATTCAAGTTACGCTCTATCGTTGATAATAGTAATATTCCTACTTCTATGGTAATATTAATAAGAATAAATAATAAGAATAATAACAACAATAAATATAGTCAGCCTTCTTGCTCTTCAACGGCCTTGCCATATCAATGATGACCAATGTCGCCCTCCTCATTTATCCAGACTTGGGACTGGCACTGGCAGAGTGCAACCAATAGTCAAACAGTAACTTGTCTGCTCTTATAACTACTCACCGGAGTCTCCAAACATCGATATACTCACTGCATGAGACTCCTGATGATAACAACCCAGACAATGATCTCGCATCTCCGGGGACTGAAGACAGCAAAGAGAGCAACAGAAAGTCTTCTGATCCACATGTATACATGTATACATGTATAGTTGTATACATTATACATGTATAGTTGTATACATGTATACATGTATACAATGTTATGCATGCGATGGTTTTATCTTGATCAATATCTTGCACCAGACGCACATGGACGGACATGGCAAAGGCAACCCACGTAGTATCAGTCGTTTCTGTTTAATATGTGTGATAGCGAAGATCGGTAGCGTCGACCTCCTCCTTTATCCAGGCTTGGGACTGGCTTCGCCTGAATAAAAACAGTGGCAAACCACATTGGAACGCTGGTTAATAAATAGTCAATAACATAACATATGCCTTCAAATGTTATTCAATTAAATACCTACCAACGAACTCCATCACTTCCTAACTCCGCCACTGGTTGCACTCTACCAGTGCCAGTCCCAAGCCTGGATAAAGGAGGAGGGCGTCGCTAATGGTCTTTGTTACAACACAGTGACGTTAAACTGCAATTACACCACCACCGCCACCACCACTTGCTGTGTATTTTGGTGGTACTAGTCCAAACATCGCTCGACATTTTCTGGTGGGGGGGATTGTCATTCCGAGGAGGAAATTCCCCCAGCCCCAGAGACGTCTAGATTAAGCACTGATCAATATCAATGGAGCGACTGTTTGTTTGGCAACTTCGATTTCTTATAAATTAAAAAAATGTCCACAATTATAAGCAGAAATTTATTGATTGACATGTTACTGCCATCATTTCGAATACTAGTGAGCAGTTGTTGTGTGTCGATTTGCATTTCACTTCAGTAATCAATTCCAATTAAGTAAGTAAGCAAGCAAAATAATGTGCAGCATCTGGCGAGGTACTTGAAAGTGCGATATTAAGTGTTGTCATACTGGTACACGCATATGATTATAGGCTACTTGTATGTACATATATATGCATAATGCATATATATAATGCATATATATGTATGTATGCATGTATGTATGTATATGCCTACTTACATACACAAATACATGCGCAAAGAGATAGAATTCCAAGATTACTTACTCACTTACTTACCTACCGACTTACTTATTTATTTACTTACATAGGCCTATAGACGATTTCACACAAGTGCCTAGTACAATAAGCATTTAATAACTCACCTTGGAAGAAAGCCTCCACTCTGGGCGAGTGCTTACCCTGGACATCAGAAGACATCAGCACAGCCATCCACATCGTCGTAATAACTGCCTTCAGCGGTCTCCAAAATTTCATCTTTGCTCCAATCCTTCAATCTCAACTACTGTTATGAATCGTTACCGTACGCAGCCTACATGTATAGCATTATCTCAACACCCTCACCACCATTTTCATCTTCTTACTCAAAAGTCCCTAAAACCCCTGCTGAATTAAATTTCCCTTTCGAGGTTCTTCTGCAACATCCACCGCCAATTAGGCTACGCACACAGTACGCAGCAACCAGTTTCATCAACGAAATCGTTTTAAGTTACGCCTACGAAACTCCAGAAGAAACCAAACAGTTCCTGTGGCAATTATTCTTAACGACCCTTTAAATGCAAACACAACCATCCAAGTATGAGCCGTGGTTCACAATAATAAATTATAGACTTGAAGACGGATACCTTGTCGACACGGCCACTGTTTGCACGCTTACAGTGCCAGTCCCAAGCAGAGAAAAGGAGGAGGTCGTCGATAACGTTCTCCGAAATCTCTGGCTGCTGACATCCATGCAAAACACAAAGACGATTTGAAGTTAAACGCTAACTCGACAGCAGACGGATCCGACGGGAGAGATAAGCCCCTTATACGGTCCGTCGCCAGCCGCTAATCTCCGAAAAGCCAGAACGGTCGGACTATCGACCAACTTACTCGATCTTCCTTATCCGTCCGACCGTCCGTTGACGGGAGACCGTCCGACCGACCGACCGCCAGCGCCACTGCACGCGACGACTCCGCTCGGCCACCGCTCCATGCAGCAGGCCCCGATCGAGCTGCGTAAGGGACCCGTCGTCGCCGTCGTTCGACGATTGCTTGTTAAGCTCATTCGTCTGCTGTGAACACATGTGGATCCGATGATATCCATTTGTTAAAGCAGTGGATTTATATAGCGCCATGCTGTCTTCGGCTGGAAATACACAAGTCCAACCCAGGCAGTTACGATTGCGATGGATAGGCTAGGCCTAATCGACTTAAGCGTCAACTATAGGACAGATAGAGTCTGTGCCTTAAAGTGTAAAAAAGTGCTTGGATGCGTTTTAACGAAATTGCTCAGCATGCATTTCAGCGTTTAAGACATGGTCTAAGACTTCGACGAAAGAATTTGGAATATGAAGAAAGGTTGAAAAGAGATGGTCTTACAAGTTACAACATTGGAGAAATGGAGGCAAGGTAGGCCTACTACAGTGCGTAATAGGGCCTATAATATTATGTAGAACTTTTGCCGCCAAGGACCCGGCATGAGAATTCACGACGCATCGCCAAACCCTTTTAGTCACTTATTTAGGCTACCTGCAGACTGAGACCCATAAGATACATACAAATCTCTTTTCTTTAATCGTGGCTGTACTGGGAGCGCTCCTGAGTAGATTCGACACAAGGCGCTATATAAATGTACCTATATTCGAGAACTCTGTTGTTCCACCTTCGATCGGCGAACCACGCTGAGCTTCTGGTTCCCCGCTCACGGACTGCTATCCGACAGCGTCGTTCATTCTCTGTTGCAGGTCCTACAGCTTGGAATGGTCTCCCTGTTACACTGCGCTTAATTCCCAGGGGTCACTCCGCTCTGTTCCTTAAGAACCTAAAAACTGTTTTATTTAGCCGTGGCTGGGCCGGGAGCGCTTCTGAGTAGCCTACCTTGAAGAGGCGCTATATAAATTTCTGAAATAAAATAATAAATAAATAAATGCTCATAATGGATATCTGTATGAACGAATACAGATAGACAGACAAATTGTGCAAAAATGACGTGGACCTAATTATTACGTCATCCTCTTTAATAGCGTTCATCTGCCGTCCAGAGAAGAAAGACGCGTAGAACATTAAATTTTGCAGAAATCTTTTAAAATGTGCTGTTGTTCATCGAAGTTCTGCCAAATTCTGCTGCGCCAACTCCCGATTCGATGGAATCTTCGTCAAATGGTGTCAGGTAAGCCCAAATAAACAACAATAATCACAAAGTTGTTTTTCGAAGTTTTCAATTTGGATATAGCCTAATACATGTAGTTAGCGAAATACGTTGACGACAGACTATAGACTAGGCTAGTAGGTCTGCATTCTGATTTTGGCCTCCAGCAAAGACACCACTTCTTCCTGAGCATGAACATATTGCTAACTGGGCACTTATTTGCCATCTCAAACTTAATAGCAATAAATCTAAGATGATTTCGTGGTTGCAGGCGTCGGCTATAGGCTAAGTTTAATCTGTTCGCATTTGATGTTCACGGAGTGCGTTTGCAAGCGGTTCAACAAAGCAGATACTTACTTTTACTTGATTAGGCCTATTACAAATCTTGAAGTAACTTGCCTATTTTCGATGAGATTCAATTAATCGGTATACCACCACAATAATTTTGCATTGTAGGCCCTATTTTATTTCTAAATTTTCAGGCAATATTTAGGCTAGAATTCTTTGAGTAAGCGAGCGAGATTCGTCATTTCTATAGCGACTCTCTTGATTTTGCATTTTACTAATGTAGGTTTTCAAATTTTAATTTTTTCGTTTAGGCCTAAGTCAATTTTATATTTTTATACATTTATTTGCTTAAATTTAACAGAAATTAGAACATTTAAAAATACTCACATTTATTAAATATAAGTTATTGGGATTTCTGTAGCTCCATGATTTTTAAATTCTTATTAATTTTAGTATGGCGGATCGGTGCATGTCTAAGAGGCTGTCATGCAGTTATGAAATCTATTCTTGTTTAACTTTTAATATTATCTGGTATCCGCTCCTACTATTTTCATGTGGCCTATATGTTAGCAAGCCATTGTATTGTATTTGACCACTTATAAAGCGCTTCTCGCAGCAAGAGCCTTTCAGAAGCGCTTCCAGTGCGTGCAACCCCAAAACAAAAGACAGGTTTTGAAATGAAAGATGACAAAATACTAACAGAGCGAATTACTGATGGCGGAAAGTCCATTAAAAATCATCGGGAGCGACCAATGCAAGCAAACAATCTGGATTGTGCCATTGCGGTTCTGACGCGGGGAGTAGTTTGCCAGTCTGCATTATTTTAATAGCCTAAACGAATGAACATTGCAATCTGTTCATTAATACTAGACATAATTATTAATTATTAGGTGCCTATCACAGTCTAGATAGAACTGTTTGAGTATTGTGGCCTTTTTGTAGATTACGTGGAGTCTGCTGATTTTCAGTGGAGCGATGGTAGAAATATTTTCCATTCACAGTCATCGTAGCGAATCGTAAAGAACTGTTGAGAGAATCAGCAACAGATGGCGTTTCTCGAGACTGGAACAAGAAAAACTGTCGACAACAGTGATTAATAATTATCTTTGTAACTGGAAAACAAGAGTAAGAATATCTGGGCAGTTGTTAGGAACAAGTTGCGTAGCGACTTCTAGTATCTATAGACTTGTGGTCTGACAGAAATAGGCTACCGACATTGTACTGTAACTTGAGCCTTGTTATAATCTGTTTGTTGCTTTTCGTTGTCGGTGGAGCGATCGCTGAAACAGCTTACACCAGTAGGCTATACAATCCGTCTTCGGGAGTTGCAAGGAATCGTCAGGCGATAATTATGTCATCAATCGGCAGATGGCGGTTCTTGCGACTGGAACGACATCTGGTGCAACTACGAAGGTGTTGCTGTTAACTATTGCCGCCCTCCATAGGCGTACGGGACATTTCGGCAGTGGGGGGGCAAAAAAAATTTTTGCCCGAAAAATCTGACGACTTTTTTTTTTAGTCGTCTGCCCAAAATTCTTAAGATTTTCTCGTCCGAAAAATCTGACGACCTTTTTTTTTAGTCATCCGCCCAAAATCCTTAAGATTTTCCCGTCCGAAAAATCTTACGACTTTTTGACCCCTGCGTGCCCGAAAAATCCCTCCCGTACCTGTTTTGCCCGAAAAAATGCTCCGAATTTTTTTGCCCGTCCAAGCCTCTTTTGCCCGAAAAACACATTTGCCCGAAATTTGGGGGGCATTTGCCCCCCTGGACCCCCGCCTCGTACGCCTATGCCGCCCTCCTCCTTTCTCCAGGCCTGGGACTGGCGCTGCCAGAGCGCGAGCAGTGTCGGAGTTCCAACTAACCTACAAGCATAACATTACGCCGGTAGTTGCAACACCAACGTAAGAATATCTATAAAAGTTTCTTATGTAAATATCCCTTAAGCGGAAATACAGTGATCATTATTTTAACAAAGAAGTTAGTTAAGCCATTTAAATAATTCATAAATTTCTTGTTGAATTCTATGCCTAGCCTATCTGGTGTGTTGTATATAGTTGTGGTGATGTTGCCGTTCACTTACGTCGGTGGAGTCGCAAAGATCCTTCATCATGAAGATTCGACATCCGTCGACAGATGGCGCTTCTCGTTGCTGGAATGACGAGCGACACCTGGCAACAGCTGTAAGTTATTAAAACGAAGCTTAGGAATGTCTTAAGTAGTTGCTTTGGAGACCCCTCTCTCAACTCAGAGCCAGTCCATGTTCTGGGTGAAGAATGTTTGTCGCTAATAATCTTTGTTATCACAAATTGTCGGTCAGCGGAAGCTACTGCTACCCCACTCTATGAATTCTACTAAAATATTATAGGCCTACTGTTCATGCAACTCCGTTTCTGTAGAAGGAAGAGGTCAAGTGGCTTGGTGATTGGGTAGTAGCATAGGCGTAACGTTCTATTGTGACGGTGGTGTCCAGTCACCACCACTTTTAAAAGTGGTGGTGAAATTCACCACCACTTTTTGGACCTGCAAAAATTTTTTTTTGACATGGAAGCATTTGACTGTCTTCCGCTAAGGTATAGGCCTATTCATTCTTAAAATCAAGAGGCAGAGTAGGAAATAGATAGAGAAATTGGGATGAGGGAGAATTATAGAAAGAAACATCGCATCAAAGTTGATAGGCTACTTAATTGATAGGACTGCATATAGGCTATATAGGCTATACTGCGCACCATTTGACTGAATTTTCCAGTTTATCATTGACGGTAACTTCGCTCTTTTGATTATTGGCGAATGGCAATTGGCACATCCTTAGCACTACTGGCATTAGCCTATTTTTTTATTGTTACTTCTTGCAATCTGTACCTATACGCAGCAGTGCTTACTTAGTCCTTTCCTGGCAGGTCTGCACATCGGGCAACGCACTTCCTCCACTCGCCCCTGTCCATTGCCAGTTCTTCCGCATCCCTTCTATATGACATCTCCAGACAACTCAATTTACCTATAAAAGTTCTTTCGTGGTCGTCCTCTCTTACTTCTACTTCCTGCATTCCAGGACATCACCGGTTTGGCTCTTCGATTCTCGTCCACGCGAACAACGCGCCACATCCACCTCAGTATTCTTTTTCTAATGATGTTTTCCGTACCGGTATCCTCTTGTCCCGTCTTCTCTCTTACGACTTTGTTTGTTATCTTGTCCAGCCACAATACATATAGAATCCTTTTCAGCCACATAGGTCCTATGGTGTGCTGCTGACTCCAGTCTTTTCCTGTTTGTTACCGTCATGGGCCACGTCTCAGGTCTGTACGTACATGTATGCTCACAACAGTGCCTGTTGCATAGTTGTTGTTTTTTTTTATCGGGCTGGGTTAATTGCAAGCCCACCGCGGAACCATCCTCCTTTATCTCGGCTTGAGACAGGCTCAGGCTATCCCGAGGCGGAAATTTTTTGTCACTAACCTGCAGTAACCGACCTCAGTAGGCCCTATACCCTACATAGGCCCTATAATTATAGGTCTTACAGACGAGAGGAAGGCAACGGGAAACCACCTCTCTAAATTCCCAAGAAACACTGAAAATGACAAGAGAGAGACAAAAGAACTGGGTTGGGCACGTGTTAAGAGGAGACTCCCTCCTGAAAGAAATCATAGAAGGGAGAATGGAAGGAAAGAGAGGGAGAGGAAGACCGCGGCAAATGATGCTTGGAGGGATTATGGTCAATGGATAGAGCAAACTGAAGGAAAAGGCACAGCACAGAGAGGAGTGGCGTCATTGGAGGTTGGAACCTGCCGAAGGGCAGAGAACCTAAAGAGACAGACGACTTCTTAACGGAAGCATAGGTCCAATAGCCTCCACCTCGAGTGTGGGGTGGTAAATTTTTCCGCCCAACGGTTCAAAACAGATTTACGGCCTTGACCTTTCTTTAAGTTTGATTTTTTAATTGGACGACGTGTAGTCCACTTTGTTGTAGGTTAAAATCGAGTTTCTATAAAGGTTCATAATTATTATCATATTCATAACAGAAAAATTAAAGCATGACTGTAGCGGTTTGTAGCTTACTGTTCGAGTGCGACTTTGCAAGTGACCGAAAGTGGCGGGCAAGGTAGGCTATACTAAATTCAATTTGGGGGAGGGAAGCGGAATGCGAAGGTAGAGAGAAGGGAAGGAAAATTTAGTGACCAGATAAATAGTCACCACCACTCAGTGGCGGATCCAGAACGTTTCGAAGGGGGGGGACAAAAAATTTTGGGGCTGGGGTCGGAAATTTTTTTGTTGATCTTTCGCTGGAAATCTGATTAACTATTTTAGTCGTTTTTGGCGGAACCAGAGTTTAATTTAGCCCCCACCTCTAGGGGGATTGAGGTTTCCGGAGGGTTACATAATTCACCGTCTGAAGACAATCATGAGGCGCGCAGCGCCGAGAGTGGTAGGGGAGGGGTGTGGGGAGGGGATATGCCCCTCCCCACCAGAAACTTTTTGAATTTTCACATTGCAATGGTAGCATTTTAAGCTGTTCTCTTAACAAAATAGCTGTACTTTTCAGTGCTTATAAGAGTGCCATAAGATCTCAATAAATATTGAATTTACTTAAAAACTTCTTTCCCGAAAACTAGATTTTTTTAAGTAATCCGCCGGAAATCTTCAAAAAGGGTGTTCAATTTTCCTTCCCAAAAAACCGATGACATTTTTTGATCATCCGTGCGAAATCTTAAAAGAGGTGTTTAATTTTTCGTCTAAAAAGAGTGATATGACTTTTTAGTCTTTCGTGCGAAATTTTTCAAAAAAAGTGTTCAATTTCGCATCCCAAAAAACTGATGACTTTTTGTAGTCATCTGTGCTAAATCTTAAAAAAGGTGTTTAATTTTTCGTCTAAAAAGAGTGATGACGTTTTATTCTTTCGTGCGAAATTTTCAAAAAAGGTGTTTAATTTAGCATCCCAAAAAACTGACGACTTTTTGTAGTCATCTGTGCTAAATCTTAAAAAAGGTGTTTAATTTTTCGTCTAAAAAGAGTGATGACGTCTTAGTCTTCCGTGCGAAATTTTCAAAAAAAGGTGTTCAATTTAGCATCGCAAAAAACTGATAACTTTTTGTGTTGTCATGCGTGCGAAATCTTAAAAAAGGTGTTTAATTGTTCGTCTAATAAGAGTGATGACGTTTTAGTCTTCCGTGCGAAATTTTCAAAAAAGGTGTTTAATTTCGCATCCCAAAAACTAATGACTTTTTGTAGTCATCCGTGCTAAATCTTTAAAAAAGGTGTTTAATTTTTCGTCTAAAAAGAGTGATGACTTTTTATTCTTTCCTGCGAAATTTTCAAAAAGGTGTTTAATTTAGCATCCCAAAAAACTGATGACTTTTTGTAGTCATGCGTGCAAAATCTTTAAAAAGGTGTTTAATTTTTCGTCTAAAAAGAGTGATGACTTTTTAGTCTTCCGTGCGAAATTTTTCAAAAAAGGTGTTTAATTTCGCATCCCAAAAAACGATGACCTTTTGTAGTCATCTGTGCTAAATCTTAAAAAAGGTGTTTAATTTTTTGTCTAGAAAGAGTGATGACTTTTTATTCCTCCGTGCGAAATTTTCAAAAAAAGGTGTTCAATTTAGCATCCCAATAAACTGATGACTTTTTGTAGTCATCCGTGCGAAATCTTAAAAAAAGGTGTTTAATTTTTCGTCTAAAAAGAGTGATGACCTTTTACTCTTCCGTGCGAAATTTTCAAAAAAGGTGTTCAATTTAGCATCGCAAAAAACTGATAACTTTTTGTAGTCATGCGTGCGAAATCTTAAAAAAGGTGTTTATTTTTTCGTCTAAAAAGAGTTATCACGTTTTAAGGCTAAAATAAATAAAATACTCCCACTACTGAATGAAATATAGTAAGATATAAATAAAAACAAGGAGTAAACATGTGTTATCATTCACCGCACTTTCTTGCACATGTAGACTACACTAAAAACTTAACATGTTTCGCCCTGAAATTTTTTGGCATCTGCAAAAAATAAATTACATCCCAAACACTGTTGTTCGTGTTAACTTGATTTGTAATTAATAGTTAGTTGTACTTAGTTATACTTGTGTTTATTTGTGTTAATGTTTCTAAAATTTACTACGAATATATACACGATTGACTTACATTGTATGCCATAAATCATAGTTGGATACTGTTATAAGATTGTTTCATTTCGTTGCTTTATATTAAGACAATGCAATTGCGTGAGAGACTTAGATTACATTTATATATATATTATTTCTATTATAGATTTTAATTACATTTATACATTAATTCTCCTGTGCATGACTGACACCCTGAATTTTTTTTTTTGGTCCACCATGGATTGGGGGGCCACGTCCCATGGTGATTTGAAATGGGGGGGGGCCATGGCCGGATTGGCCCCCCCCTGGATCCGCCCCTGCCACCACTTTTGGGGGGAAAGTTACGCCCTTGGGTAGTAGGCCTGTATAGATCTACGTAGGCCTATTATATGCCTACGCTCTTCTTGGAACGTTTCGCCTTTCTTTTTATAGACGAATAGAAAAGCAGGGTACGTACACCGTACACGCTAGTAAATCAGGTCGTCAGCTCTTTCGGACGGCAAATTGACGAAATTTTCCCGAGATTTTGGCCGAACGATTAAAAGAAAGGTCGTCACAAATTTCGGGCCGAAACAGGTAAATTTTTCTCCCGGTCAGCGTGTACTCACCTCAAATTTTACCAGTACAGCCTTGCCCAGTAGGCCTAGTTGAAATAAGCCTAGGCCTACGTACAGCAATGGTGACTTCAGCTAAACGGAACGAGAGGTCCAAGGAGTCGAATTATAGGAAAGGGGGCATTTTAGTTTTACAGAGAGTCACAGTTGGATTATGCCAATAATGTGATCTTGCACTTAAACGGAGAGAGCCTCAGGAACTTTAATTATAGGAAGGGTGGCTTTCAGAAGTTTCAGTCAAACGGAAAGAGTCCCAATTAATTAACGAGCTGAATAGCCTATAGTTGGAAATTAAGGGTGGCGTTAATTTGAGCTGGGAGAGGTCCAAGGAGTTGAGTTACTGGAAAGTGTGAACCCATCAGGCCCACTGAAGTTAGGCTAAATGTCCTTCTATTGAAATAAGATCTTTCTCTTCTGTGTTACAGATATTGCTCTCTCTCACACAGTTAGGCCTAGGCCTATATCTATCTCATTATCTCACTGTAATAATTGTAAATTTAGGCTAGGCCTAGGCCTACTTGCTTCGCCGTTTGTTGTCCTTAAAAATAGTCTTCCACTAAGTCCATCTGTATCTTAGATTCACGTCCTACTTAGCCTACTGTTATCTTTCAGAATTTTCGTTCATCTTTCGGGTGTTGAGAGATTATAATTCCAATGTGAAAATGGATTGCAAATGTTAATCACTATAAGATACTCAAAAGTAGGTCTATGCAAAAATAATTATGCGATTTTTACCTAGACATTGCATTCTCTACTATGTCTTATCGACCTAAAGAGCTCTCTTAAGGCGCTACTTATAAACGCATAATATTATGTTGTAAAACGTGAAAGTGTTGATAAATTACAGAGCCCATGAGACTTGTCCGGCAGTTTTGGCACCGTCCGTCCTGGCGACCAGAGACTTGTCCGGCAGTTTTGGCATCGTCCGTCCTGGCGACTAGAGACTTGTCCGGCAGTTTTGGCACCGTCCGTCCTGGTCACCTGTCAGCTCTGTCGGTTCTGGCATCTGACAGGGCGCGCTGGCTGTTGGCAGGGACTTGCTTCCGGCAGCAATCGACCGTTTGCTCGAAGGATGACTGCAATTCCGGACAGGAGCGACAAAGACGATCCAGTTGACCATATCTCGTGGAAGCACCTATAGGTTTGTTTGAGTTTCTCTGAATGTGAGGCGTAGCTATAGGCTATTCGATATAGATATGCCTATTGGCTGCAACTGATAAAATAGCCAAGTCGCCTGATGATGCTAAGTATTGGAATGCAGATCATGATAGGATATAATTATCCGCGCTTTTGCATTTTCTCTTCTACTAGTTCGGTTTGCCTGTTTTCTCTATTGATCACTGTTTCAGTTCGATCTCCTGCAATTTTCTTTTTCACGGTCGCAGTGGCGTAGACAAGGAGGGTTAGTTTAACCCCCCCCCCATTGGCTTAGGAAAATTTAAAAAAATTATTTTTCCACTTATACATGTATAAACAAAATTGTTTGTAGTAACAATTGCTTTTCCTACTTTATTCCCTTTGTTACTTTATTCCCTTTTCATTAACGATAATAGGCCTACTGTTGGATTGGTGTCAGGAAGAGCATCCGGCCAGGCCAGTGGCGTAGGCAAGGGGGGGTTTCGGGGGTTAAAACCCCCCATTGGCTCCGAAAAAAGATTTTTTAAAGGTTTTTTTCTATTTAAGTAAGAAAAAATAGCAAAAAACAGGGTTTCCGGCCATAAAACCCCCCATGAAAAATTCCTGGCTACGCCACTGGGCCAGGCCATAACCCCACCCCATCATAAATTCCTGGCTACGCCACTGCACTGTCGCCTTGTCTATTTTCTTTGGTCGGCTGCAAGGTTTTCTTGACTTCTGGATTTGGATATTTTAGTTTAGACTGTGGTTTGAGTTGAAGTGAGCATTGATTGATGTCTTTGTAAATGCATGATGATAGATATCGTCGCTATATTATTATTTCTTTTAATTCATTGGGTTATATTAGGTTAAATGACTTAAATTACTTAACATCTTTGTTAAAATAAAATGATCACTGTATTTCCGCTTTAGGTATTGCCCCAAAGCCATATATAGAGTGAGTGTTTTTAGATGTTTGAACACCACCACCCCCCAAATGAAATAATGTAAGACTGAAATAATGCATTTACCAACATGTGGTGGTGATGGTGCTCTGCCCGAAGGCAGGTTCATTGGCTTTACGCCCCTGGGGATGAGATGAGTGAGGTGGTTTCCCGTTGCCTCCCCACAGACAATGATGGGTAAGCAACCTGCCCAAGGTCGCTCCGCAGGAACTTTCGCCCCTGCGTCCCACACGTGCTAGCCCGAGATATCTAAATCTCTAAATGTCAACTCCCAGCCTGGGGCTTGAACCGCAGTCCGTAGCAACCAACAGACGAATGCCGCTCTCGCTTACCAGTGTAGCTAACTAGGCCAGTCCAACATGATGAGGCAATTTAATTCTGAAGCTCTTATTTCTATGTGAAGGTTTACAGTACCGTAGGTTAGATCACGATGACAATGTGAAAGGTGAAGTTCTGGAAAAGACTTCATAATAATATTATGACGATGCTCCAAACCCTTAGCGTCAGTTGATTCAGTTGCTTGTCAGTTTTTTAAGATGGAGCAAACAAAATCCTGGCTAGGGTCTTGGCTGCTTATTAATTTTGTCCTTTTTCTGCCTAATCTCGTGTGGAGGTGTTGAAAATACTAAATATTATCGCATTTGATTGTAGAAGTTAGACAAGATAAGAAGAGAATGTTCTTTGACACGTTGTAATTCGGACATTTTAGGATTGAGCAAATGCCTCAGGATTGCATTCCGTAAACAAAACCAACTCAGAAGAACATTAATTTTAACAACAAAAACTCATATTCAACCTTGTCAGAATTTGTTTATTTATTATTTATTCATCTTCTAGCATTCTACTTTCTTATGAAGACGGGTAAAATAAAAATGTCAATAACCCAAGGTCAAGTCACAAAAATATGTTAATCGTAAACAAAATATGCAAACTTGACAGATTATCATTATATTAATTAGTAACTTGTGTAGTGCTGGTGTAAAGTGTTGACATACCAAATCAAAGCATAACTGCATCAACATCTGTCATTGATGGGGAGGGAGAGAGACAGACAAAGACAGAGAGAGGCAGAGAAAGACACAGACAGAGAGAGAAAGAGGCAGAGAAAGACACAGACAGAAAGAGAGAGAGAGAGGGCAGAGAAAGACACAGACAGAGTGCTTCTGATCACCGAATATTTCGAAACAGATAAACATGAGTTTCAACGGGCCAGATGCCAAAATGAAAAGATGTCACAAAATCAAAGTATTGCAATATCTGCTAATGTAATGTAATGTAATGTAACGTACTGTAAATGTCTGGTAACTGAAGACACAAGCATGTGTAACGAACACTAGCCACTTAAAATATTTACCACAACATTACCACTTTTTTTAGAAACAATACGATACTATATTATGTACTCAGACAGTAGAACTTTTACAATGATTGGACCTTTCCAACCATGAACAACACAAAGTACTGAAGCAAGACTCGTAAGTACCCAAGCGTTGTTTCTCACCAGCAACTTAAATAAAGCAACAGAATTAAAAAATATCACGAAAACAGCTTTGAGCAAGAACAAAAAATCTCTTTTAGGAAAAATGCATTCGATAATAAACAAAAATCTTGTAGAGTAAAACAAATCTTGCGTCAATTGAAATCAGGTTTCGAGTTTCGCTGTTGGAAAATTATGCTCTGTAACATCAAATCCTTCCGGAATTACTTGGAGCCGCTTTCACGGCTCAGCGCAAAGGCGTGCGCCATCGCCACGATCGGGGATCCGGTCGGAATTCCTGGAAATGGTCCGCTTGATCCAGCAATATCGACATGGCTGTATGGTAGAGGCTTGTCTGAATCACCACCATGCTGAAAATATAATCTTGAACATGTAGAGCTCTACTCTATATATTTATTTATTTATGATATTCTATATAGTGCCTCTTCAAGGTAGGCTAGTCAGAAGCATTCCTGGCTCTAACAATGGCCAAATAGAACAGTTTTGAGATTCTTAAAGAACAGAGAGGAGTGATCCCTGGGTGATAAGTGCAATGCAACAGTAAAGCCATCCCAGGTTGTAGTACCAGCTATGAATGAGAATGAATATTTCTATTTTTTAATACTTATTTTACCAATAGTTATGAGGCCATTGACAAATCCCAAAATGTCAATCTCTATCTTAATAAAAGTAGTTGCAAAAACCTGTTCGAATAATGTTTGCCTCAATTTGACATTACGGTTTAGTGTCCAGTGTCCCCAAATAGCAGGATCCTCAATCACTTCTGGGTCTTTCCTGTTCTATCCACAGAGACCCTACTCACAATTATGTTATCATCACTTGTTCCAGTACCATCAGCCGACTACAATCAAACCATTGATTGACTCATTGATTGTTTCATAGATTGATTCATTGATTAATTGATTCGATGAATTGAATTGCTAATAGCTTGATGGATTAATTTATTGATCTGCTCAACTGATTGATCGTGTGGCTACCTTGTCAAGTCCTGAGGCGATTGTTAGGAATGCGGCTGGACACTGGTGACCACGGTTCGTCATTGTCGATGGCAAACTGTTACTCTGGACGACATCCTCGTACTCCGTCTTTCCTCGGTGGAAATCAAAATCCTAAGCAAACAACGCCGTAATTCAACAACGCCGTAATTCAACAACGCCGTAATTCAACAACGCCGTAATTCAACAACGCCGTAATTCAACAACGCCGTAATTCGTGCATTGTTCATTATGGAGATTTATACAGCAGCCCTTCAGGAACACTCTCGAACAAACCTCGGCGGAAACGGACGATTTTAACGCTGAAATAAATACACCTCAAAAAACCTTTAGAAGTATAAGGGGTAAAGACAGTGGAAGCCCATTCATACAATGGAGCCAATAACCAGTAATACTGATAGAATAGTAATAATAAATAAGAATGATAATAATAATAATAATAATAATAAATATAACCATTCAATGCTTTAACCCTGCGGCCATGGCGAGATCTATTGTTAACCACATGCTCACTATTTAAGATACATTGACATAATAATAACCACAATAACAAAATCCATTGTTCGTAAGGATTTAGATAAGGCCCTGAAACCATTGACCGTATCACATGCATAGACCCTTGAAGCATGAAGTGCGTATTATAATGATTTGATGGAATTCAGACCTCTCGACGCAACGTCGAAATCTCAAAAGGATCGCCAGATATGTCGCCTGCATCCTGCATCTTCTGAGGAATTCCAAGTTTCTTTGCTGGTCCATTCGACAAAATAGCCTAAAATAAATGTACAAAAGTGTAGAATACATGTACAAAATAACCTAAAATACATGTACAAAATAGCCTAAAATATATGTACAAAATAGCCTAAAACACATGTACAAAATATTCTAAAACACATGTACAAAATATTCTAAAACACATGTACAAAATATTCTAAAACACATGTACAAAATATTCTAAAACACAAGTACAAAATAGTCTAAAATACACACATAAAATAGTCTAGAATGCACGTACAAAATACAAACATAAAACTAGTCCTTAGTCCTTTCAATGCAAATCTACCCATCGGGCAACCCATCTCCTCTAATCATCTTGGCATCTCGGTTTTGTCATCCCAACATCTCCTCTGCAAAGGACAAGGACACGCTTCGGGGAGCGCACTTTTTCAACTGCCGATCCCCCCGCTGCTGGAACAGTCTGCCTACCACTATTCATTCAGCCAGCTCAGTTGAGGTTTTCAAATCTCGATTCAAGACATATATCTTCTCTAAGGCGTACATTTCTGACTGATTGCGTTCTTGTGTTTGTAGAGGCGCCCTTGTGATGGCATGTGCTTCGCTATGGCGCCATAGAAATTGTCATCATTATTATTTTTATTATCGCCAGCCATCTCAACCTGTCTCCAGTGATTTCGGTTAGGACCTTTCGTGGTCATCCAGAAGTCACTAATCACAACTAAAATCAATTATAAAAACACAACAACAATGAAAGTTGTAGTCGCTGTCCCTTACTGTGTATTCAGGTCCAAAAGCGCGGATCACATGACCAGTGAGAGTCGCTATGGTAAACAACAGCGGATTAACTTCATTCGCCGCCTACAATCAACGTACATAGGACGTGTAATTAAATTAAAATTCTAACATGATTCAATTCATGTAAGAAATAAACATGGTAATTAAATTAAAAATAACGAGTAAATGCGACGTAACAAAATTAAATGTAACGTAATATGATTAAATGTAACATAACAAAATAATATTACATTAAATGCAACTAGTTAGCGCAATGACACTAAATGCAGTGTACAAAGTAATGCTAAATAGAGTAAAAAATTAAGTGTAGTTTACAAAAATGACATAAAATGTAGCAAAACAAAATGACAAAAGAATGTAGTGCATAAAAATGACAAAGGAGTTAAGGCATTTATATAGCACATTTTAAACACAGAATCCAAAGCTACTCAATAACGCAGAAACCATTTGAAAAAAAGCAAAAAACCTAGGCAACAAAGTAGCACATTTTTATAAACCAATTCCCCAATCATTCCACGTAACATAACGAGACATTTATATAGCGCCAAGCAACCTTTTCCTTCATGTGGCAGAGGACGTCGGCCATAACCATTCGACCCTCAGCATCCGTGTTTCCGATTCGGACGCGAACTCCAGCTCTCGAGAGGATGATCTCGTCACTGACGTACGACTCTGTTGACACCGACAATGGAAAAAGCGGAAAGAGAAATCAGTTACCATGTGAAGGTAATTTAAGGCAATTATAAGGTAAAGGATTGAAACACGTCAAGTAAGGCAATGAAGAAGATAAGATAAAACAATGAAGAGCATGATAAGGCAATGAAAGGCAACAACGCAAGTCAAAGTAAAAACAAATACAGATGTTTTACCGCAGCAAACATGCAACGAATGGGTACAGTCCGATCACGGCAACATAAAATAAAGAAAGGTATGATAAGATAAGGTAAGATAAGGCAGGGTACTTTAAGTCAAGATATAAGGTAAGGTGTGGTAAAGGAAGGCATCGTAAATCACATTAAATGTAATGTAAAAAATGAAATCAAATAAAAATTATAGTGCAGCAAATGGCAAAGGTAACACAGATAAGACAAAGTATGGTAAGATAACATAACATTTTTATTCGGCAACCAACACATTCATTACAGATAGCATAGTTATACATCAGTTATCTAATATGTCGGTTCGCCCAGGAGACCCAAAAGGGGCCAAAGGTCCCGCTAGCCAGGGCCACCTGAGAGAATTGGGTCAGAAATATGCAGTACAGCCGACTGAAAAATAAAGCAGCTTCATGAACAATAACTTCTTAACTAGCATACTATATACAAAACAAAAGGTGATCGAGTTAGGAAAGTGGAACAAAGTTAGTGCAGTCACATACACGGAAACAAGTGCACACTCCCATATGAAGGTGAATTAATTATCAGTATTTCCCCAGATTTTAGAGGTCTACATTCCTTGTTGGATGTAGGCAGAAAACACCCTTTTGAATAGACGAAGAGACGGCAGGGAGCGAATATCAAGAGGAATATTATTCCATGTTCTTGGTCCAATACATTTTATAGATGCAAGCTTTGTACTAGTGCGGGCAAAGGGAATATAAAAAGGGCTAGTATTTCTCAAGCAACGCTCTTGAGTATAAGTGCTAAATTTGAAATAATCTCTATAGGTGGCTGGTAGTTGATTATGTGTATATCGATACATAAATATTCCAATTTGTAATTGCCTTATTTGATCTGGTTGTAGTATTTTTAGACCTAAGAATTCTGTGGTTTTGTGTGGGCTCTGTAAGGGATTTTAGCAACGATAACTTAGATAAGTAACGAAAAGGCAGGAATAGAAAAGGTAATGTAAGGCAGAGAGGGTGTAATAAGTCAAGTCAAGATAAAGTTGTAGGGTCAGAAAGGTAAAGCTAAAGTCAATTAAAGGCAGGTAAGGTGAAAAAAATAGGGCAAGGTAGGCAAGGCATACAATGGTCAGTGAAGGCAAGATTCTACTAAGGCAAGATATGGTAGACGATGCAATCGTAATCTCCAAATTTCTAAAGTGCCACTCGAAAGCCTAGCGCATGGTACTAGCTTATTCACAAGTGCTGTGCCTAGTCAGAAGGGTTGTCTAAAAGAGTAGTGCAAAGAAGGTCACATTCCGGTTACCAAAGGATCCGAGATGGCAAAGTGCAAGTGAAGTAGGGTACCAGCGTAAAGCAAGATGAAAGACAGTTGAATATATATATATATATATATATTATATATACATATTAACATTTTAAATGACTTAATAACATAGTATCAAGCTGGTTATATTGTGGTTAATAATTAAGCTTGAATTTAGTCTTCAAAATATTTAATCAACACAAATTTAATTTCCACCACTCACCGGAACCAACGCTGTTCCGGACCATTGACATTGACCCAACGACCTTCAGGCCCTTTGGTCGGTACACCGACAGAAACTGAAAATTCGAGACATAATCAAACAACTTAATAATTCAATATTAAAGTAATGTAATACAATTAAATGTAATTAGAAACTTATATAGCGTCCCTCAACGCAGAAGCCATTCAGTAGCGCTTCCAGTGCAAGTTCACCAAGGGAAGAAATCAGTTTTGAAGAGAGACAGCTATTTAGGAGCAGATCTAGAAAGAATGGAACGATGTAAAGAGGTGGGAAGGGCATTCGGGAGGGTAGGTCAATGATGGCAAATGATCTAGTTTGGGTCAACAATAATAATCATGTAATGTAAGAGTGCTACTGAATTGCCATAGCTGTGAGTGTGAGGGGTACCATTGGAATTACTAATCAAATTACATTACCTGACAATAAAAACAGAAATAATAATAACTACATTACACAGACTGCCTGAAATTAAAATAAAAAAATTCAAATTTCATAAAACCCTACTCATAATTTCTATACTGTGGCTATAAATAACCTACATGGGGGAACCCCCGGCTAAAATTAATGACACTGTAAACCCCTTAGGAAAATTGGAATGAGAGAGAATAAACACCAATAAAAAACCATGCAATGGCTGGAAATAACAGAAATGGAAAACCCTTGTGACTTAAATAATTGCTCTGGAAAACCCTAGTGAGTATAAATAACTGGTCCAGAAAGAAAACACACAGCCAACCAACTTCCTTGAAATTAACGATAATCTCAGGGGCTTTGCTAAAAACATCTCAAATGGAAAAACCCAAGTTGCCAAATTCCAACCCACCTGGAAAAACCCAGCGACAAACGCCGCCCCGCACTTGTCCCGGTGCATTCCCACCATGGATCCTCCATGTTTGATGTCTGCTCCGCCGGTGTCGTACGTGATCCCCTGGTTGCAAACATAAACAAACTCATGAAATAACGTAATGTAATCGACAATTTATATAGCACCACTTTCGAAGGCGATGAAGTAGTGCTTACAATGATGGCAACATAGAAGTCGACAGATTAGATAATATAATCCAGTGCCACAGATGACTAAGATTAGATCATTACAACACAGTCTTGCAGAATTCAAGATTAGATTATAATCTGAGCACTGTTGAATCAATAGATTAGAATATTAACATTATTATTATCGAAACTTTTCAAAGTAGTTCCATTCCCAAAAGCGATTAAGACAACATTGTCCAAAGACAATGGAATCAGGAATCAATCAGATAGCTCTGGCTGCTTTTCGAATGTGCCCTCGCAAGAAACAGCTCTGAATAACTATTATTCTTATTATCATAAACATCATTCAGTATTATTATTATTATTACCAAATAATTACAATCATGATTACTCAGCACAACTATCATTAGGTATGTACTATAGATTAGATTATTATTATCATAACCAGCACTATCATTATTATAACAATCATCATTATTCAGTACAATTATTTTTAAACCTTGTATGTACTATAGATTAGATTATTATTATCATAAGCAGCACCATCATTATTATTACAATCATCATTACTCAGCACAATATTATTACTCAGCACAATATTATCACTCAGCACAATATTATCACTCAGCACAATATTATCACTCAGCACAATATTATCACTCAGCACAATATTATTACTCAGCACAATATTATCACTCAGCACAATATTATTATTAGGCATGAATTTTTAGCTCCACTATCTAATGACGAAGTATCCATCTATGGCACTGAGCAATTGTAACAAGCGAAGGACAGTTGATCAACATCCGTACACAATAACGAAGAAGGATCAAACCCCTACTCTCCACGTTACAAGACCAGTGCTCTAACCAATTGGCCACCGTGTCCCGCAATCAGTTACTCAATTTGACCAGACATTTGTTTACCTTTCCGACCAACATGAGCGTCGTATCAATCGGTCCTTCTCCCACGTACTCGAGGAAGATCAAGCGAGGGGCATGACGAGGCACATCTGTAAAATCAACCAACACATCAATCATTTTCTCAATCAATCTAGCAATCGCTTAATCCAAAACTGAACATCTAGAGCTCCATAGAATAACTGACAAGAGACTACAGTACAGGTCCAAACCTTCATGCCTGTGTAGGGATCTTGAGCATTTAATTTACGAGCAAGTCCTTCACTTCACTTCAGTAAACGCACAACAGTAATGATAACAGAGACAATAATGAT
Organism: Lumbricus terrestris; assembly: GCA_949752735.1. Lineage (NCBI taxonomy): Eukaryota > Metazoa > Annelida > Clitellata > Crassiclitellata > Lumbricidae > Lumbricus > Lumbricus terrestris. Next base: position 15,227,451 of record OX457048.1, on the reverse strand, counting down.
AACAAAAACCATATCAATGAAGACAACAATAACTAATGGCAAAAACAACAATGACAAAGACAATAATCATAACAATAATTAATGATAAAAGCAACAATAGCAAATACGATAATGAAAACAATACCCATACCAATGAAGACAACAATAATCAATGACAAAACAAAAATGACGACAAAAAAGACAATGACAATCACAATAATAGGCTAATTACTTCGGGCAGCTCTGTTCACTGCGACCAGCAGTGGATATTCCTTGTCCAACTTGGACAGATCAGATATCACATCAACCTATAGAAAGGAAAACACAAAGACAGGTAACAATAGAATGGAATACAATGGAATAGAAATAGAATAATTCTTTATTAATCAACCAATTGCAAGTTACCGCATTTTGGCATACAACAAAGTTTTTTTATATATACAAACTTTTGCGTCAGAAATGCGAAAGTTGTCAAAGGAGATGATTCACTGAAAAGTCAGCTCAGTTAGTCACTAGCCATGACCGATAAATGATATCTAATGAGTCATCTTAGTTTGAAAGCATGATGAGCCTATAAAATATGACGACTAGCTTGCCAAGCCAGGACTAAAATCCAACAGCCAGCTTTGATTAGTCAGTTTTATCACTCAAAGTTGCTTAATCAGTGAGTCAGTTTGAATGGCCATCTGATAAACCATTACCATAACCAGCACGCAAGTTTTATTGGCCAAATGACAAGTCAATAAGCTCAACCAGTTAGCCAGTTTTATTGACCAGTGAATAAGCCAATTACCTTAACCAGTTGACCAGTAACATCAGACAATTCAATAAGCCAATTTACTCAGCCAGTCAGATTAGTCAATTTACTCAGCCAGTTTGATAAACAAGTTGAGATAATATTGGAGGTTGCATCAAGAAGAAGTCAGCGGAATCAGCCCTGACCTTGACGCTGGTGTCCTTGAAGACCTTCTGGACATATTCGGCAACAGCTGGCGCCGCCATTCGCTCCGGATCGGATCCTCCAATGTCACGGTAGACAATTCTAAACAATTAACAAATAGACAACAAATGGATCAGACCAAAAAAAGTGTCCAAGGTAGCGAGTGTCTAGTCACAGCAGAAACACTGTTGTATGTAAGCATGCACACAATATTGCATTGCAGCCAAAACATTTGGTGACCTTAGCAAGCGTAATGAAATTGCACAGAATTATAGATGTACATTGTACACGTATAAATTAATATATCTATTGTGTAGGTTATACTTGTATTGTGTGGACTACGCTTGCTAATATTCATCATTGTAGTTCATTTTGCATTATATAATCATTTAATAATAAATTTTAATACAGCTAATAATTATTGATAAATTTAGCTGCTACTTTTGAGTTTGCTGTTGCGGCTCTGCGGCCCATGGTGCCAAAAAGGTTGGACAGCACTGCCGTAGACAGTGCACTACCTTGCAAGTGTTACACTAGTGGTCATCAGATGAACCAAGGGGCCGGCCAAGGACGCCTGCGCACAGGCTCAAGAGGGGGCCAATCAACAACAACAAAACTGTAACTACGACTTTTTGGTTTTAACAAATTTCCTCTTGCACTAAAGATCTAATAATGATAAAAAAGTTAAATTGAGAATTCTACATTTTGAAAACTCTACAAAATATTCCCATGTCCTTCATTTCTTGCTTGGCATTTTTCAAGTTCATGCTAACAAATTTAGCGTTGACCATTGTGTCTTGTCTCTTCTGCAAAATATATCTGTGGACGCCCATGAAGGGGGCTTAGAAGCATACTCTGTCCACGGCCGAAAAGCTAAGCACCTGGGATCAAGCGGGCCTTGCAATAGCTCTACATAAATCCCTGTTACCACTACATTACATTAGTCAACTCACCGTCCACTTTCAAGGGCAGACAAAATGGTCAGTTCTCCGGGCGAGTCTGTGTCAAGCAAAAGGCCGAGTTTGGTCACCTTTGTCGCCTTGTCTGGTTTCGCCTCACGAACCTCCAGTGGCTGCAAATAAAAACGATCAAGTATGGTATGGTATTAAGTAGAGATACAGATTTCAATGATTATTTAATCAATTAATTATTAAATATGTGGCGCCACACACCAAAACCAGCGTTAAGGTGATTTTCCAAGATATTGAGTTTGATACATCATTTCAAAGGCCTTGTCTCAGGGTTTAAAATGACACAAAAAGTATTGCTAGATAGCTTTATTCCAACCAAAGATATAAGGAAAGTGATCCCATTAAACTAATTAATTAACCAATTAACCTAATTAAAGAAACTAATTTGCAAATTAAGAACAATAAAATAGCTTAAAAACTTGTGTTTAAAAAAACTGTAAAAAGAAATTTAAAAAAATTAGTTTTGTTATTAAATTCAGCAAAAAATAAAAATCACAAAATACTATTTCCCTAAATATCTCTAATGTGTAATTTCCGACTTAATGCTGATTTCAGTGTGGACAGCCACATATTTGAAATACATTGATTTTTGGCTGTTTGATTAATTTTTGTGCTTATTTCGCGACGTCAAGCGGCCATTTCTGGGGTAAACAAATGTGGTGAACAATGATAATGTGAAGCCTTTGATTGGAAATTGAGCGCTTGTTTGCATTTGACATCACTGCCAATATATTCGTTTAATTGGTAACACAAACTGATAGACACACCTCTATCGGACCCGTACAAAGAGCAGTTAATCAAATGGAATATAATAGCTGAGATTGTCTATGTCCATATGAAAATGATATAAAAAAATTTTGTACAAAAAGAATGATTTTATGTTTATTATGATTAATCTCCAAATTTAATAGAGAGTAATAAATTGGACTCGATTAAATTAATCCACCTTGCGTAAAGCATGAAAAACTGTCACAAAATATAGTCATTGTTATTCCTCTCTTTGAGCAATATTCAATCAAACTCTTTATTGCAATGAAAACTATTTTTTGCCGTCTTCAATTTTGCATTATAAAAATAATAATAATCGATAAATATCAAGATACATAATCCATAGTATGGAAAAAATTGTATGGGATGGTAAGATATGGTATTTCATTATTTCAAAAATGCAGAACTAAATAAATATACATCCATGATATGGTATATCAATAAGGTATCATATGGCTAAGGAAGTTACAGATATGATAAACTATGGTATTATGAGGTAGTATGATAAAGAATCAAAAGGTAAACTATGGAGTTTAGGTTTGCCAAGCCATGGTATCTAAGTTATTGTATTGATGTGGGGAATAGTTAAGGATGGTACTGCGAGTTATGAGAATGTACATAGGGAAACGCAAGATATCATGACATACCGTGTAGAGGGCGTGCAGGGCGCCAAGGGCAGTGACCCTTGCGGCCAGAGGGAACTGTTTATGGCTGAGGCCGATCAGAAGAGGTGCCTTGCAGCCGGCACTAAGGGCCCTACAAAAATCAATCAATCAATCAATGCACCAAGTTAGCAGACAATCAATTAGCCAGTCAGAGTAAGAGCCAGTCAGTCAGTAAGTAAGCCAGTCATCAAATCAGTCAATCAAAAAAATAATCTTTGAACATTTAATTTCAAACTGACACAACGCAGTGCGATCACAATACATATAATATGAACGGATGATCACAAGTTATTACAGGATTCGACTTTAACTGTCGGCAGCCACGCAAGGCGCACATCCCGCCTTAATGTTCAGTAAACCAACGCCATCTGCCGAATGGAAGGTTGAGTGGATGTTTCATGGGAGGATAGCAGCGGGAAGCGATCCCTCATTCTTGCGCTCTTCATCCCAGATTCTTTACCATTACCCTAAACCCCTACAGCAGATTGCCAGTTAAACAGCCAGCAGTCAGTCACAAAGCCAGTCACCCACCAAACCAGTCAAATCAGTCAATCAATCAGTCAAATCAAGCATATCAGCAGCCAGTCACCCAGTCAGTCAACTCAATTACATCACTCTGTTATAAATAAATATGAATTTATGCAAACGTTAACTCTTGTTTTCCCATTCATTCACCAGATGTCAATAGCAGCGCCAGTCCCATTACACTACATAGACATAACCTGTTATTCGTTACGGTTGTAATTACCTCTTAATTCCCTTGACGGCAGCATCCTGAAATCGTCGGACATCGTCGTAATCCCTCGTCAGTGGTCCAGTCGGCGCAAAAATCTACGAAATCAACCAAACTTCAATCTAAACCAACCAGTCAAATATTTGTGAAGAATGTTTCTTATTCGTATGTTGTATTCTGATTACTCTTGTCTTTGAATGCACATGCTTGTAAACATATAATGTCGTTTGTAACTTGGAATGCAGCCTTTAACCGAGAATTAAAGTTGATACTTAATTAATTATGTGAATGACAACAATTTATCTAAACTAATCTAATTTAAAGAGCCAATCTGGCCATCTCAATATAATCGACTAATCAAATCCTCTTTAATCAAATAAAATCTAAACGGCCCCTTCACCAAAAACCATTTTCAATCATATTATAAAGCAACCTCCTATATACAACTAGCCAATTCAGTTTGTACTACTTACGATTCGGCCTGATGGTAAGTCTGAACATGGAATAACAACAACCTCGCCATGTCCAGCAGCATGATCAATCTAAAAGAAAAATTCAGATCATTACCATATCTTCAACATATCATTAACATATCACCAACATATATTCGATGTCATCATCATCATCTCGTCGCAACTGTCATCACAGTCGTCACCCTCTGCTATCAATTCCAGCTCATCATCACTACCCTTTTCCTTATCATATGCATCATCATAACCTTCATCATCATCGTCACTGCAGCAATCATCATAAACCCCAGCAACCTCAATGTTCATCCCCACGACTGTGATCATTATCATCGCCAACATCATCAACAGTCATTACCAATTTCACCTTTGTCTACATCATCATCAACACTATCATCAGAACCATTGTCATCAACAGCCAATGCTATATTCTCACCTCCATCATAATCATAACTGTCATCATCATAATCATAACTGTCATCATCATAATCATAACTGTCATCATCATCATCATCATCATCATCATCATCATCATCATCATCATCATCATCATCATCATCATCATCATCACCATCACCACCACCACCACCACCACCACCACCACCACCACCACCACCACCACCACCACCACCACCACCACCACCACCACCACCACCAACTTACCGCAGCATATGCTTTGATCGGATCATGGATCGACTGGAGAGCAGGTGGAAGGTGCTCGGCGGAGTCTCGGACGAGGATGACGCCGTCAAACTCTTTGTCTTTCACGTCTTTCACCAACGAAAGTCTCGGCACAAATCTACACAAACAGAAGACAAAACACTGAGGACAGAAGTCACAGAACAAAGAACAGAAGTCACAGAACAATCCAAAGTTTTGTCATTTGTTTATTTCTCACATTTGCTATAGCATCCCTTCAAGCTCACTACTCAGAGGCGCTCCCCACTACAGCGCGGATAATGCATCAGAGTTTTACGCCGAAGAGCACAAGCAATTGCTCTTTGGTCCATACACAGCGGCATGAGGTGGATTCAAGCCTGGAAACCACAGGCTCGAAGGCACCAAACTCACCACTACACCACCGTGGCTCACAAGTGCTTCTATTTATTTTCTATTAAAGTGGTGCTACATACATCTGCAATTATAATGACACAGAACAGAAAACATGAACAGGTTCTTAACAGGAGCCTCATATGTTATTGTTCATATGTTGTCCACTGGCTCACACTCAAGCAGCAAATTGAGTATAGGATCTCTACTCTACTCTGGCACTGCATGCTAGGCCTTGCTCCTGCCTACCTTTGTGAGCTCTGTAGCCCTACTCTTAGCTCTCGCCATTTCCGCTCCCTTCGTTCGACTGAAGTCTGCGCTCAGTTACTTTTGCTCGTACTTCCACTATGCAGAACCGTGCTTTCTCGGTGGTAGGACCCTTAACCTGAAATGGTCTTCCAATGACACTCCGCCCTCTAAGTTGTAAAAATCCTTCTCAGGGTTTTTCTCTCATCTTAAGACAGTTTTATCTGGCAATGCTGAGGTTGGGAGCGCCTCTGAGTAGCCCCTTGAAGAGGCGCTATATAAATGCATCTAATGAATGAATATATTAGAGAGCTGAAGCCTAAATTTTAGACCTGGTTGTATTACAAGCACAGTAGGCGACTGGAAAGATTATATATCCAGTCCAGTGGCAAATTTCCATAGCTACTGATCAAGGAGTAAGGCTATACTATACTTCAGAGTAGATCTAGACAAATCTCCGGCTGTACACTATTTTTCACTGCAATTACAATGTGCTGGGCACTGTTTTAGTTAAGTGAATCAATACATAAAAGCAGTTCTACATAAAGTACATGTATGTAGATTACTTTTGATTGCACTTACACAGGTTACACTATGTTGCTGTTTTATGTTACTTTACAATCGCAGGAAACTCCATAACACCAACGCCACCAACACAATACCTCCAACACTGTCAACACTACAAATGCCACCACCACCCCCCACCAGCTGCAGTACTTAGCAACAACAATAAATATGGATTAACTAAAACTAAAATGCTGTAAGATTACATCTAGTAGCAACAGGAATCAAAATCAACTGAATGGCACTAAGCAAGGTGTCCAGCAATCCTATCGCTCATTTTACAGTTGCCCCAAGGGAATTGATTGGCAAGTCAACCCTAAGGGGCAAGTCAGCATTGAACCCTTCAGATCATCAAGTATCACCCCGCCCCATTAAGGCATTGGGCTGCCAAAACTTCCACTATCTAAACTGAGAGAGCTCTGTCAGCACTCGTCTTGTCTTGTCGTCAACCATCCTCGACCCATTTGTTTGTTTTTACTTCCCTCCATGACACTCTCAAGATTTGTCTTAGGTCAGCACTTAATCATGCATAAAGAACATTCGATTGTACAATCGACAATGACAGCTGCTCACTTCAAAAGTCAAAGTTCGATTTTTATGTTCAATAAAAAGGTTGATGCAATAAACAATAGCAGGATGTCGATCTGACCAAAGATCGAGATCGATCAGCAATTCAAGAACACTCAGAGGACCTTAGTGAGCACAGTGGTGAAGTGGTATGTTCAGTGCCTTGGACCTGGAAGGTTGCAGATTCAAATCCACCTCAGTGTAGGGACCCTGATCAAGTCCTTCACTCACAATTACTCATGCGCTTCGGCGTGAAACTCCAATTCAGTGTCTGTGCTTTATTCAGGAGCGACTCTGAGTAGAATCTTGAAGGAGTGCCATAACAAGTGCTCATGCAGTCATACAGGTTACATACTTTTTCACACAAGCAACTCAGTTGATGACCAAAATATCTTCCTGCTCATCGTCATAAATTAAGTCTCTCAGGACTATTTAAAAATCTCCGTCGATTTTCCTTAAAATTGCTGAATGCATCAGCAACATTGGCATGAAATTCATTTAAAATCTAATATATGCAAAATGTGGATTTTTAATATCATTCAATTTGAGTAAATTGGCAATCATATGAAGACACCAATGGTAGCCTGGCACGGTATACTCTCAATTCATTGGTAGGATATACAAGAAATGAATTCACTAATAGGGCACACCTTTTTCAACTCATTGGTAGCCCCACAGGGTGCGGCCCGAATCCCCGAAACTCGAATCCCTTAAACAAATATCGGCCGGTCTCCCAAAAATAGATTTTCTTGTGCAATCCGAATTTTTGGAGCCTAAACTGTGTTATCACCAACACAAACAGGACCATTGTTTCATGTATTTGAACCACTCCCCCAACTCATAGGTAGAGTGTTCGTCAAATTCATTAGTAGGGCAGTCTTTCAACTCATCTATGCTAGATCTGTACCCTTGATATGAATGGTAGGGTGCTAATTGAATTCGTACTCTCCCCATCACATGATTTATCCATCACAAACAAATCATCACATAATCATCTCCCTCCACACATCCTAAACTTCACGTCCGGTATTCGAGCTTCGATAATTTCGCTTCACGGTCAGCCTAACAAGATATTTATATAGCGCCGTTATAAGTGTAACAAGTTGTACTAGGTAAACTTAAAACATAAACACGAAAACATGACAAATACTAAAAAAGTCACAGCCACTTTCGATATTGTTTACAAAGCATTGCCAATTTATTCGTCACTCAACACACATCGCTTGCCAACACTCGTAACACTGCAAAATCGAACTTAATGCTTGGGCTGAACGGCTGTTTTACTAAACACTAACGTTGGTTCAAATTTTGGCGAAACTATAGTATCCGGGACCGATGTTTATAACATTGGAAATTTCCAATTCGGTTAGGGTCAGGTTATGCGTCGTGAGGGTCGGTTAGGTCAGGTTACGCGTCGTGAGGGTCGGTTAGGGTCAGGTTAAGCGTCGTGAGGGTCGGTTAGGGTTAGTGTTAGGGTTAGTGTCGTCATTAGATCCTATATACTATACTATACGAAGACAATGTTATAAACATCGGTCCCGGATACTATAGTTTCGCCCAAATTTTAAATTCTTGAAACCGATACATTCCAACACGCAATCAATAACGCACCATTCATCATGTAATAATAAACTGAGGAATGACTTAATGGCAAAATCCACCCACTATAGCTGCACCTGCGCCTGGTTCGCAACCCAGGCACGGCACAATTTTACTTTTTTTAAACGGTCCCATAATATAACGCAAAGGCATGTATGGGAAGGTTGAGTCGCGTAAACTTACCCGGTCGCTGCCATGGTTCGCAATCCGATGCGACTTCGGCGAACTGACCTGCTGACGATTGAACCGATGTTTTTATTGGTCTCGTAAACACTCTTGGCCTACTATATGTATAAAGGCGAACTTTTAATAATAACCCAAAGTCACGCGCACGATCACATGCTCAACTTATCGGTCATTAGCAATACCACAGACTACGCATTTTTAAAGCTTCAACATTTCTATGGATAGCATAGTGATCATGATCTACGACAGCGCCACCTGGCGATTGACTGCATATCGGAAGTGTCTAATAATAGAAAGACAGTCTAGACCACAGAATAGATAAAGCGTAGCCTTAGGCCTAGACAAAGCAGACAGTTGCCTGGGCGCCAAGTTCTATATGGGGCTCCATTTCCACAAAATGGGGCTCCATTTCCACAAAAGGGAGGCGGAATTTCCACAAAAGTCTATTTTAATAGTTTCCTTTCACTTATAATCGTTTTCCGCAAATTTGAATATTACCAAGCCTTTAAAGTGCTAGTTTAACAAATGATATATTTAGATTTAAATTGTATGGGCACGTCTTGTTGGTCGCATCCCGTCTTGCATTGGCTCCCTATATCACAAATGGTCACTTACCGGATATCTACTTTGGTTTGGCGCTATCTCGTGGGTGTGGCCCCTATCCCCTATCTATTTGCAGAAGCTCTGTTGCTTCACCCTAAGCGTCCAGCGCCGTGGCTCTCTCCGCTGTTCTTTAAACAGGCTGAGCCACGTTTTACTCTGCTCTCAAGATTATTCTCTTTAGCCGTTGTTGGGTAGGGAGCTCTTCGGAGTAGGCTATACATACTGTTGAAGAGGCGCTCTATAAATGTCTGAAATGAATGAATGAACGAATGCAATTCGAGATTATGCCATTTATTTTTTACATGGGAACCCGTCGATTCCGCGAAACCTGTACGGCACTGTACGTAGTATTATCATATGTAGGCCTATGAATAAAATATTAGATCCTGTGCGTTTTGAACATGTGTATGTATGTATGTATGTATGTATGTATGTATGTATGTATGTATGTATGTATGTATGTATGTATGTATGTATGTATGTATGTATGTATGTATGTATGTATGTATGTATGTATGTATGTATGTATGTATGTATGTATGTATGTATGTATGTATGTATGTATGTATGTATGTATGTATGTATGTATGTATGTATGTATGTAATATGTATGTATGTATGTATGTATGTATGTATGTATGTATGTATGTATGTATGTATGTATGTATGTATGTATGTATGTATGTATGTATGTATGTATGTATGTATGTATGTATGTATGTATGTATGTATGTATGTATGTATGTATGTATGTATGTATGTATGTATGTATGTATGTATGTATGTATGTATGTATGTATGGTTGGGAGCTTAAAATTCTGCGGTCTATAATAGGGCGAACATTGTAATAAACTTGTGATCACCATTATGCAGAAGTTTCCTCAGTGTATCGCCAAACATCTCCTCGATCGATCCATTCGTTGGGTCGTTTGGCGATTGCTATAGAAGGCTATTCGATTATGTGTTGGCCTTTTTTCCTCTGGTGCAACTTAATCTGGCGACGATTTTCTGCAGTTCTACTCTAGCCTATGATAGACCGTTTTATTCTTTTGACAGCTGGACTGAGCCAGGCATTCTGATGCTTTTGCTTAGGCATATCATATGTCCGTTCGTTTGCTTTATTTTTGTATTTGTTTTATTTTTGTGTTTGCTTTTTGTGTTTGTTTTATTTTTTTGGCGATGAACCACAGCTTCTGTCTAGACCACAGAATAGATATCACGTGACACCGGCTCTGATGTCACAAAAGATTGGTGGCCTGCAGTGCTTAAAGTGTGGAAAAATAAGTGCCTGGACGCCCCTTATCTTTCTAAAAGAAGTGCCTGGACGCCCCTTACCTTTCCAGTCATTGCTGGACAATAAGTGGCTGCACGGCGTTCAGATTTTAAAATAAGTGCATGGACGCCGTCCATGACCGTCCAGCCACACTTTAAGCCCTGGTAGCCTGATGATTAAGAAACTGATAGGCAGCTCGAGATCTGGTCCAATTTTCAAAAAGAGTAAACAAAAGTAAAAGTGAAGCCGAAAACACACGAAAACATAAAGATTGGTAGCCTGAGGTTAAGAAAATGATAGACAGCTCTTGTCCAGTTTTCAGAAAGAGCAAACAAAAGTAAAAGTGAAGCCGAAAATACATGAATAGCACGACTGGCAGGCAAGGAATAAGACGGTCACGTCTTTTCGGCATCGCCTTTACTTTTGCTTACTCTTTCTGAAAATGGGCGAGATACACCAGGACTTTTTTAACGTGCAGTTGTACACAAAATGTGCAGTTCTAAATGGGTTTGTGCAGTTGCAGAAGCACTTCTGTCACAAGTTTTGTGCAGCTAAAACTAGCAAAAAAGGCAATTGTCATCCGATTGGAAGTAATTTACCATGGAGGATGGGAAAGGAAAGATGGAGTTGTGCAGTTCTAAAAATTCCTTAAAAACAGCCCTGGTCTACACCGCTTTATCCAGGTTACAGGCAAGGGCGGATACAGGAATTTTCGAAGGGGGGGGCCAAAATTTTTGGTATTGTGAGACAATAGAAAAAATTTTTAGTCGTCGACCAAATTTTCCGGGAAAAAGATACCAACTTATCCGCCAAAAAAGTTGATGACCTTTTTTTTTTTTTTTTTTTTTTTTTAGTCATCGACCAATTTTTCGGGAAAAGGAGATGCCATTTCCGAACGGGGGCCACGTCCCGTACGATTTTCTAATAGGGGGGGGGCCAGATGTCCTGTTTTTCTCTCCCACTGCATGTTTTTGAAACCAAATGGGGAGCCACGTTCCATGCAATTTTTAAATGGGGGGCCATGGCCGGATTGGCCCCCCCCTGGATCCGCCCCTGGTTACAGGTTACTTGGGGCTACAGCATGTTAACACGAAAAGCACGTGTGCGTAGCCTAAGCCCATGGGCGCCGACTATGCGAGGCCCGTGAGTGCCCAGCATCACCAAAAATGGCCCATGCGGGGCCCACATAGGCTACGCAGTCACCACAAGAAATCAGCCAGCAAGAAGTGTTTTTAAAGAGATTATTTCGCTGTTGGCATTACTTATCTATAAAAATAGCATTGCGCCTTTGATATATTTTAATTTCAGCTAGTCGATCGATCCACATGTAGGCTATTGTGCTATCACTCGAGTTTTTCTTTAGCTGCATCCGAAAGTCTGAACTCTGCTGGATCCTCAGCTCTATCAGCCAGAAATCCTGTTGACTCGATCCCCATGGCCATTATTTTGTTTGTTTGGCTTACCGACGTTTTGAATTGCATTTTTCCATTTATTATCGTACAATGTACAATTGTACATGCTCAGTATGTTTCTCACTGCTCGAAGGTTTACCTCCCAGCGTCACAAAAGCGGGATATTGTCCTGTCTGCGTTAACAAATCAATCTTGACTAAAATGTGTGTCAAAACTATTTCAAAGAAGTCATTCCAATAACAAACTCAATTGGTTTCAAATTCCGTCTTTTAAAACTTGTTCTGCTCTTCTCAGTGCGCTAAGCCAATTTGTCCACAGTGTTAATTTTTGTTCAGGAAATATAGTGCCCAATGTAGACAGAATTTTTGATTTCTTGAGCAAAATTTGAGTTTGTTGCCCTAATTGACTGCATGGTGGATATAATTAAGCCTAAAATTATTATTATCCTTGATTTATAGAGTGATTTTGTCTGTACTAGTCTTTGCAAGATTGCAGATTCTACTGTCACAGAGCATGAGCGGAGACTTAGAGGGCAGAGGGGACGGTATGCCTCACAATTTGTGGTGGAAGGACGGAGGTGCTTATATCCCCCAAATATCATAAATATTTCATAAATATCATTATAAATGTCTACGGTGCAATCTGTTCATCTATAATGAGCAATTTTCATTAAGATAACAGCCTAAAATGCTACTATTACGATGTGCAAATTAAAAACAAAATTTAGCAAATGAGGGGAATTTTATGGAAGTCTTAAACCACATCTCTGGCCATTGAAATGATGAGTTATTTTATCAAGACGACAGCTTAAAAACTACGGTTAGAATTTACAAATCAAAACAAATTAAAGCAATTTGGAGGCGACACTCTGAAATTATAGCTATGGCTATCATCCTTGAAAAATGAGCAATTCCATTAAGCTGATATCATTACAGTGTGGAAATTAAAAAGTCTAAACAATTATTGAAATTTCAAACCATGTTTTCAGCAATGAAATCACGAGTAATTTTGTTAAGCTAACTGTCTACAATGATACGGTTGCAGCGCGCAAATCCAAAAATTGTAAACAATATTATTGGAAGGGACATTTTTTGAAGTCTTTAATCATGTCTTTCATCAATGAAATAATGAGAAATTTTGATTGGATGGCAACTAAAAATTCCACCATTGCAGTGCGAAAATTAAAATAATTTGAACAATGAGACGGGATGCTTTTCAAGTCTTAAAATCAGCACTTAAATGATAAGCAATTTCGTTTAAATGACAGCCCAAGATGCTACCATTGCAGTGTAAAAATATAAAAAGCTTGAATGTGCAGGGGCGCATCCTTCTATCCAAACTCCTCCCCTGCTCGGTGCTTCATGCCTCGGCGATCGTCCTTTGGCCTCTCTTTCGACCCCTCCAGCACCAAGTCTCCGCCTATATATAAATACTATATATAAATAAACAACTATATATATATATATGTAATGCACATAGGTTATTTTCAATAACTCTTCTAACAAAAGAGGTCCAAAAAATTTCCCGCGCTCATGCGCCGATTTCCTTTCACTATTCTTTGTGCAGCACTCACACTCAACTCGGCGCTTGTGCCTAGCCTTACACGTAGCTTAGCGTTTGCTATCGGTTTTCCGACGTGATTTAGTTTCTGGAAAATTGGCTAAAGCGTCCGGGGTCATTGCATAATATTATTACGTAACGCTCGAGGGTGGGTGGGTGGAGTCATTGAAAACGTTATGAAACGTTACGTGGGTGGGTGAGGGGAGCTGAACGTTACGTAACGCCATGAAAAAATTATTATTGCCATCGAATGGCACTTCAGGCATATGATGTGGTCGAAGTTTAAACTTCGTGACATTGATTCAAAACTTAACCGAAGTAGGTCTATTTATCTGAACAAGATCCGGCAGCAGACACTAGGCTAGTTAGGCCTACATGCCAGGTCAATTCTGTTCTCCCATTTGTGCAAACCGAATTTGGATCTGTGATAGCCTTACCAACGGAACAACGTGGTAGGCCTAATTGCCCTTGGATTCCTGACATCGAAGAATCACTTTGAAGCATGTTTACTTAGTGGACACGATCTCAAACATTTAAAATTAATGCTCAATAAACTCGGCAATATTTATATTAATAATTAATTAGGTTATCGAAATGCCCAGACTAAGCAAATAATTAGTTCATCTTAATTTTGATTAATTGTTAATGAGCCATTTAGTCCGTGAAACTTTTCAGCAGTGTAAAATTTTATTCTTGCGGTATCATTTAAGAAAATTGCAGTTCACGCATGACTCGTTTATATAAATAAAACAATGTGCATATTACAATCCTATGTAGTCTATATATAGCTACTGTCAAATTGGCCTATAATTCAAATACTGGGATGTATTAAATTTTCTATGAAAATATGAATTATAATTTACGCGCTCACATAAAGTCAGTAATAGGCCTGAATCTCAACTGATTTTTCGTAACAATCGTTACGTAACGCTGGGGAGGGTGAGTGCATGGGCGCCCGCACATAGCGGCAAGGGGGCACTTGCCCCCCTGGAAAATTGGAACCCATGTTTTTAACTACTACTTTTGGGTTTTTAACAAATTTCTTTGCATGAATGCACCAATGATATGAATGATACTGACAGTAAAAGTCAGAAATGTACGTTTCGATATTTCTATAGAAATAAACATGCTCTTATAACTTTCTACCTTGCATGTTCAAGCTCTTTCTAAAAACTGTAACAATGACCATTGGCTTCAGAGGCGGATCCAGGATTTCTGGTTAGGGGGGGCGTAAATACTACCAATCCAATCCCGTATATATATATATAATATATATATATGAAATTAGATCACGCAAAACTATAATGATCCTTTTTATGGAAAAGGTTATGGAACTTTAAACAAATACGGTATATAGTTTCTTATATAAAACCACTGGTCTCCACTGAAGGTTAACAGTGAAACGATTATAAATCAGTTATCGGTTTTGATCATGCAACCCTTGATCCAAAAAGGAAATAATCAAGTGTCACATGCCAGTGGATTAAGCAGTGTCATTCTCCTTGGGTGCTTTCTGGCGTAGGCATTGATAATGTCATCAATGTCTAACTTGATGTCCTTGTGGACAAACAATAAAATGAGTGCATTAAATCTGTCCTCGTTCATTGTACTTCGGAAACACGACTTCACAAATCGCAGACTAGAATTTGCTCGTTCAACACTGCAAGCCGTGACAGAAGTGAGCAGCAAAATGAGAATTATTGTGGTAATATTTGGATACATAATACGACAGGAGCGGCTGTCAGCGAGGGTGTCCGACAGGGTGCTTGGTGTGCTGTCAGCGTTTCTCCACATCTGGGGCCAAATTTATGACGGTATCTCAGACATGTCTTAGATCCTAGTTGCGACTAGCGGGCAACTAACGGATAAATCAGAATTCACAACGACGTCTTAGCCAGCTAAGACACAACTACGCTAGTCGACCTATGAGGGTCGTGTAAGTCTACTAGTGCATGCGCACTAACTATAACCACGCTTTAGTTTGTCGACTAAGTAAGTGGTCCTGTAAGTGTGCGTTGTGAATACGGGATGTCGTAAAGTCTACGACACGTCTTAGCTAGACGCATCTTAGCGCTAAGTGGTGTCTTAGCCAAGTCACCTCCCATAAATTTGGTCCCTGCTGCCAAAGCTTTAACTCTTGATGAAAAGAATCCGGCGATGGCAGGTCATCATGATAGTAATGAAGTATACCATCAGCAGTGAGTGCGTCGATGTTTGAAACATTAGATGGAATGAGACTTAGACCACGAATTGCTTGTTTTGCAAGATCTCCAAATCGTAGGCTAAACTGCTGAAGTAGACTGTCCAGAAATGGAAGATAAATATTTCGTTTGAAATGTTCATCTGGCGTTGCAGCGGGTGTGTTGCTTCGGTGAATCTGTTTTGAGCATATTCTTGGTGCAGTAATTGGTCCAGTGCCAGCTGTCTCTGCCATTTTAGTAGCTTTCTGGAAAACATGCTCCCATTCGCTGTCATCCTGTCGGGCATTGTTTAGTGCTGCTCTAACACTCGTCACCATTTCATATCCTTGGATCACGTCTAAAGATGAGCCTTGCAACTTTGCGCTGAGTCCTTTGACGTAGCCAAAGAAATGGCGAACGATATGAAAGCTTACGATAAATGCATGATCTGTAATGCTCTTCAAAAGTCCATTTGCTGCAGGTTTAGGGGGGGCGTACGCCGGCTCCGCCCCCCTCTAAATCCGCGCCTGGGCTTTCAACCCTCCTG
This sequence comes from Lumbricus terrestris, assembly GCA_949752735.1. Lineage (NCBI taxonomy): Eukaryota > Metazoa > Annelida > Clitellata > Crassiclitellata > Lumbricidae > Lumbricus > Lumbricus terrestris. The sequence goes on along the minus strand of OX457048.1, from coordinate 15,211,141 downwards.
CGGGCGCCCATGCAAACAGCAGGCTTATCGATTATGGCCTACTTGAGTAAAGTCTAGCTGTAGTGCAAATAATCACAACTGCAAAAAATTAAATAATAATGCAAAAATTTCAAAATTTCTCAAAGTACACTGAAATTGCATCAGGAAGATCTGCCTATTCGCCAGCATTGTAATTATATTATAAGCAAAGTCTGCTATGAGCCAGGGTCCATTTTGTCCATTTTGCAAGCTGCCAGTACAGAATCCCAGGAGGTCAAACTGTAGATAAACTTGGATAAGGGGCTCTGATTACCGTGCCTTGGGATTTACACCCAAAACTGACAAAGAGATCTGTTCAAAAGAATTGATACCCACACTCATCTGATCCTCGGATCCTCCACCCACATTAACAGCCACTCTGGCTCTCTGACTACCAGACTAGGACCTCTTTCTGGCTACACTTTGGAATAGTCTTCTGACTCGATGCAGCACATGTGAAAAAGCTGGTGCCCTGCGATTGGCTTTTGAGTGGCGCTTTAGAAGCAGCAAGAGGAGCACTTGCCCCTTGAAAACTGACACCCATTTTTCGCTGATTTATTCATTCGTTCATTCTATGGACTTATATAGCGCACCTTTAAGGAACTACTTTTTACATCTAGGCTACTGTTTGATTTTTAACAAATTTCTAAGGAAACTTTTCGTATTAAAAATTATACACAAAATGAAACTGAGAAATTTGCATAAGAAACCTCTTTGAAAAATACCCGTAGCCTATTCTTAATTTCCAGCTTTGCATTTTTCAAACTCTGTAGGCCTACACAAAATTTAACCGTGACTATCTTAAAAATTTTGCCCCTGCAAAAATTTCTGCGGGCGCCCATGGGTGAGTGGGTGGTTCAAAGGCAACGTTACGAAGCGCTACAGGGTGGGTGGGTGGGTCGAAAACGGTCATTTTCGGCGTTACGTAATTATGCAATGACCCCTCCTGTCTTTATGAAATCACAAAAGCTGCTATTCGCGTGTACGTTGTTTTCGGCTTCGCTTTTACTTTTCCTTCGTCTTTCTGAAAATGGACCAGAGTATAGCCTACGCCGCTTTATCCAGGTTACAAACTTAGACAGGCTGCAACATGTTCTACTAGTACTATTAACATGAAAAGCACTTGAGTAGCATAGGCCTGCTCGTAGCTAGCTTAGCATGCTATCGGTTTTCCGACGTGATTTAGTTTCAGGAAAATTGGCTAAAGCGTTCATGTCTTTAAGGAATCACAAAAACACGGGTGCAATAATTCTCCTATCGGATTTGCCTGACGAAATAAGGCATCATCATATATTTGATCTGCATTTACATAATATCTGGCAATTTTCGTCGGCCGCTCCCGCAATCGATTTACTTACTTATTCCGGCTGCACGACGCATTGTCACGACTGCGACCGTGAGTTGAATTCCATCGTCCCAAATTGAATCAGCGCCGCGTCATCGGGCGTTGCGCTCTCATATATAACCCATCCTCTAATTACGTTTTACGTCTGGGCTTTAAGTTCGCGGGAACCAACAAAGGACTGGGCTACTACAGTACGCCGCAACGGCCGGGTTGTCGTGGCGTAAACAACTAAAACTGTCGGGGAAAATGGTCGTGGGAAAGAAATCGATAATTCTTATATTCGTCGCTTGTCATCTTTAGGAAGTTGTTAGCATGAGATTTATGGTCTGACGGACTACGAGACGTGATTTAAATGCTGAGCATATTTATCACAGTGACGTCCAAGATGGCGTGAGTGTGCACGGTATATATTATAAGCTTAGGCTTTTTATAGCCTAATAGATAGCCTATTCAACTGCCTGAAATTATCGAGCGATGACGATAAAGCGATAAACTTGACGTTAAAACAATTATTCATAACCAAACGATAGCCAAACATATTTGGGGAATCTAGTTTTGTTTGAGTGACTAGGTTATCTGGTCGCTGGCATTTCCCTCTCGGTAGCATTAATCGAACCTCACACTAGGCTACATGTATGCTGTAATTGTAATTTGTACAGTACAAATTGTACTGTATATCCTGGTTGGCTACTGCGTTGGGCAAGCGTTCTTCAACAGACCGCTCCCTGATCATGCCAGTTTGCATATACCAGTGCTTCCAAATCTATTTTGATCTCATCCTATTTAGGAGGAAAACCCAGATAAAACAGTGTAGGCCTACTGGTAAACAGGTAGGCCTATGACCTTTGCGTGGCAGCCAAACATGTAGGCCTAATGTTAACCGTTTTCCGGGTATGCGGCCGGTTATGCCCTGTGTTTAGCTGCCCTATACCCAGTTATGTAGACTATAAATTATCCTGAGTGAGGCTTTCCCAAGAAACCGCAGACAGCAGAATCTGATTTCTAGTGCAAAAACGCATTCAAAAACCACATCCTATTTCCTCACGGACCCTTACGATTTCAACATCTACGATCTTCACCGCATGGCTGTCGCTTGTGTGTTTACAATGAACAACCGCGTCATCCAAGAGTTTCGCTGTAGGGCTGCAGCACTGGACTAGTCTATGCGCATATTACAACATCCATCATCTTTTCTACGATGATCTTGGCAGGAGTATAACATCGGCATTCATTTATCCCTCCGAGTACATCTTTAGTGACATCTTTACATGGTTAGGCCTACTCAAGAAACCTTTTCCTCTAACATTCAACATCAACAACAAGACAGATTGGCGGCTGTTTATGGCTGCCGCTACTTTATTTTTTAAAACTTTATTATTACTATATTATTATGTCTGTGTTTTATTTTACATTTTTGACATGTAACCGGGTACGGTACCATGGCATGTCACCAGGAATTGCCTGATTTCAAATTAAACGAATATACATACATATAGGCCTACATGCCTATAGAATTCCTCGCCCACCCACACGAAACACTGGAAAACATTGGTTTTAATCGAACTATGGACATGATAAGTTTCAAGGCAAGTTTACAATCACTTCTGTTTAGATGTTTTGCATTTATCATCAGGAAAAGATTTTAAGAAGGGTAAAAGATAAGACAATAATTGATATATTATAACCTATATTCCACTTGCGACGAGTCTGCGTTGCTGTATTCAGTGGCGGATCCAGAACGTTTCGAAGGGGGTCAAAATTTTCGGTCTTGTTGGTGGAACAGGGGGAAAAAAATTCCGGGGAAAAAGTTGATGACCTTTTTCCGGGAAAAAGATACCAACTTATCCGCCAAAAAAGTTGATGACCTTTTTTTTTTTAGTCGTCGGCCAATTTTCCGGGGAAGACATACTGCCATTTCAACCGCCGAAAAAACTGATGAAATTTTTTTTTTTTTTTAGTCATCGGCCAATTTTTTGGGAAAAAAAATACTTGTTGAAACCAAATGGGGGCCACGTCCCATGCAATTTTTAAATGGGTGGGGCCATGGCCGGATTGGCCCCTGGATCCGCCCCTGGCTGTATTGGTGCGTGATGCATTGCGGTCGGTCGGCCGGAATACCATTACCCTGTATCAATTATGCAGAGACGGATGTCGTTAGCGTTTGCTTGAGAACGTAGAGAACAATGGCCTTGGTCTTTTTTTTTAGCCTACTCTGCCACAAAATGGCTGTCTATTGTCTAACGCGTAGGTTGACTGAAATTTCCTATGGTTAGGCCTACTTGATCATGAACTTTGTTTAAAGATAAATATATTGTTGCAATGCTGAAGACTTTAGTGACTGTTGCTGAGTGTGCGATTTTTTCTGTGCATTTTATGTATAGGTCTACTGTCCGCAAAATATTAAGGGAAGGCAATTTTTTGTGACGTTATATTGCTAGGTCCAGAACTGCATGGCATTGTTTGAACTGTTGCAATTAAAGGTATTTTGAGAATAGACAGCAAATGATCTAGTTTGGACCAGTTATAATAATGCAATGTAGGCCTATTAGAGCGCTTAATTGTCTTATTTCACTCAATGAAATAAGACCTATACATTATTTTTAACGTTAAAATAAGACGTAAGCTTATACGCTTTAAGTTTTATACGTTACTTAAATCTCGTTGGCATATACATTTTTTCTTACCCGCTCGATTGTGCGGAGTTTGCTTGCTACAATTCCATTCAGTCACGTATAACTTATGTTGGGACATGGCCTAATTCTGGACTTCGCAAGCAGCGCAACCCTTTTTCTTCCAGTGACCCGTGTTGTTCCCTCGTTGGCGTGTATTGATCGATAGATGCATCAACCTAGGGATCACGAGGTCCGAGGAGTTTAGATAATGGACTCTCGGCTAAGCATATATGCGTCACAGTCAGCTTTTTATATTCGATTTTCGTCATCCTCGTGAAAACATCTCACTCCAAGATCTCTTAAATTTGCATAATACTTTTATTTATGGCCTCTCGAGCCGACGAACGCGCTCTAAACTGCCAAGAGATATGACCGGGAACGCGAATCGATAATTCATATTTTCTCCCTCTTGTCATCCTCAGGAAATTATTTGCATCAGATTTATGATGACTTGAAGACTTTGTTATGTAAAGAAGCCTGAGACTAAGCTGTAACTTGGGAGTTGATTGTGGCATTTTAAAAGATACTAAACTGGATTAAAGACGACGTGTTTGCTTTTCAGACATTGTATCGCGAAGGAAATATTATGACATCATTAGCATATTATTTGAGCCATTGAATAAGCCTGCAATTTTTAGTTCAATTTAATGTGTTTATTGCAAAGATCCAGACAAACATTTGAAGAGTCGACGCTGGTGGTTAGGGGTCAAATGTTGAAAACTATGACTTAAGATTAACTAGAATATTATGCTATCGAGTCTAGCTATAGACTATAGACAAGATCTTTCAAAATTATTTAAATTCACTGTCGGCCTAATGGGGCCTGCGCAAAAAGACCCTTAAATGCACCATCGAGTTTGTTAAGGGCTATGAACAGCATGTTAAGACATTCTGATAGTTATTAACAACATGCTGAAAAATACTTTTCGACTGAAGATGACACGGATAAGGAGAGACATTGGTCACCGGCATCATCATATGCCGAGGCTAAGAAGATGACATTGCTGATACTTCCATGCTCGTTTCTGCTTCTTAAATTGGCTTCTCTTCCTCCTTCCTCCTCTAGCAAATTCATCCTCATCCCTCTTCCACCTCCTGTTTCTCTTCTTCATCCTCATTACAATGTTTATCATTTCAACATATACGATCTTCACCGCATGGCTGTCGCTTGTGTGTTTAAAATGAACAACCGCGTCATCCAAGAGTTTCGCTGTAAGGCTGAAGCATTGGACTAGTCTTCCTCCTCCTCGTCTTTCTCTTCCTCCTCTTCCTTTTCCTCCTCCGTCTAGTCTTACTGTCCCACTTCTTCCTCATCCATCTCCTGTTCTTCTTGTTCCTCCTTCTCATTCTACATCTTCCTCCACCCCTCCTTCTCTTCCTCCTCGTTCTTCTCCTTCTCCTCATTTTAATCTTCTACTTCCTCCTCCTCCTTTTTCTCGACCTCCTTTTCTTCTTCTTGTTCCTACTCGTCCTCCTCTTCCTCCTCATTCTAATCTTCCACCTCCTCCTCATTCTAATACACATTCTCCACCTCCTCATTCTAATCCTTTTCTCCTTCTCATTCTAATCATCCTCCGCCTCCTTCTCATTCTAATCCTCCACCTCCTCATTCTAATCCATTCCCCTCCTCATTCTAATCTCCCCTCATTCTCCTCTCGCTCTCATCCTCTAAGCAATCCGTTGTGGTGATCGAACGTTTCATTTTCTGTAGGTTTTGCAGTAATTCAAGAACCTAAAGACGATGCCTTATTACACGCCTACGCCATACAGCGTGCACGCATCAGTTTGCAGTTCAACAACCAAATCATCAACGAAGGTCATTCCTCGCCTTACATGTAGGTCTTGCATCTGCAGCCATTGTCTGCATTCGTGCAATGGCCACATTATTCATCGTATACCACGCACACCGGCCTGCAGTCAACTCTTCGAGGCATTGTGTCCAACAATAGCACGGTGCCATATAATTATAGCATGCATGCACATGTATCAAATATGGCTTTGGCTGCGTCCGACTAATTTATCTTGTCTAATATAACATATATACATATATAACATATATGCATGTCACATGTGCATATATGTGTGTGTATATATATATAAACAAGTGCATATGATACATGTGCAGGCATATATATATATATATATATATATACATATATATATATATACATACACACACACTTATACAGGTATAGGCCTATATATATATACTGATGATGTATGCATGCGTGCATAGCTTTTTGTAGGGTTGATTTACTTGATAAAAGCCCAAATTAGCGCCTTAGGCGGTGCCAACAATGATATTATAGATGCTGTGTGCGCGTGTGTATGTACCCGCGTGCGGGTGCTGGTCTGTTTGCCTGTGTATGTGCGTATGCATATATATATATATATACATATATACATATTTATATGATGTAAGTACGAATCTATTGATATTCATGATGTATACCTGCTTCATTCGTTGTTTTGTATATATTTGATATATGCAATGAAAAATCTCGTTTATAAACGCGTGAAATTCAGGGAACAGGTACTTACAGTTGGAGGGGGAGAGAGAGAGAGGGAGAGAGAGAAAAAAAGTGCATGAGAGAGACATATAGACAGGGAACAAGACACAGACATAAAGACAAAGAGAGAGAGAGAGAGAGAGAGAGAGAGAGAGAGAGAGAGAGAGAGAGAGAGAGAGAGAGAGAGAGACATAGACGGAGACAAAAAAGGAGGTATAGTCAAAGAAAAAGAGCTACACATAAACAGAGGAAATAGAAAGACAGACAGACAGACAGACAAAGACAGAAAGAGAGACATAGGCAGAGAATAAAAAAAGAGACAGATTGCATGTGGTTTGCCTGTAAGAGATGCGGAAGCCGAGGAAGACACAAAAGATGTTTTGCATCTTTCATCTTTTTAATATATACTAAACTCAAGCAGAGCATATATATTTTTAAGAAAAATATATATTTATGAAAAATAATCCACTCTCAGCATCTAGATAGGCCTAATGTTGACAATACACGTGAACATTTTAACCGACTGGTGGCCTACGACCAGAAATACAACACACATTATACCGAGGATAGACACTTCTGTTGCGCGACAGGTATAATATCGTATCTAACGGTAAACACACTTTTAATGTGGTCAAACATTTTCATAGTTATCGTTTGTTTGGCAGCGAAACACAGCCGCATTGTGCCATTTAATTTAGTTGAAACCTTGCGCGTTACCGAAGTAAAAGTTGATAATAATAAACATTAATCAATGTGACGTTTGATAATTAATCAGGTTGTTTTTAAGGAATTTTTAGAACTGCACAATCCCTTCTTTCCTTTCCCATCCTCCATGGTAAATTACTCCCGATCGGAGGACAATGACCTGTTTTTGCTAGTTTCAACTGCACGGAACTGTGACGGAAGTGCTTCTACAACTGCACAAATCCATTTAGAACTGCACATTTTATGTACAACTGCACGCTAAAAAGCCCTGTAATTAATAATTAATCACTGTGACTTTCGTTTATTAAGAAATAATTACTGTGACTTTTGATTTGCTAAAACAGCGCTATAAAATTCTCCAAATTAAATTAGATTAGGCTACAATGGCCTTTTCAGTGTAATTTTAACACTTCAATTTGTTTAT
>OX457048.1:15183467-15195967 GCA_949752735.1 Lumbricus terrestris | reverse complement strand
ACTCTGCATTGACAACGAGACAGTGCGAGTGGCAGTTGGTCTTCGGTTGGGCCTTGACCTCTGTCGCCCTCACATGTGTCGATGCGGAGATGCTGTTAGGTCAAATGGTCACCATGGGCTGGTTTGTAGGCTATCGAAGGGGCGTTCCATCCGACATCATGCCATTAACGACATAATTTGGCGTTCACTCCAGAGTGCGGATATACCAAGCACAAAGGAGCCAACGGGTCTTCTGAGGACCGATGGCAAACGTCCCGATGGTGCCACACTGGTTCCTTGGTCTGCTGGCAAATACATGGCCTGGGATGCTACAGTAGTTCACACTTGTGCTGCTTCATACCTATCACAATCAGCTATTTCGGCAGGTTTTGCAGCTGAACAGGCGTCTGTTCATAAGTCTGCCAAATATGCATTGCTGCCTGCAACCCACATGTTTGTTCCTGTTGCTTTTGAAACCCTTGTACCTATAAACGCTGAAGGGGCAGAATTTCTCTCTGAGCTGGGACGTCGCATTTCAGCAGTCTCTGGAGATCACCGTGAACCAAAATTTCTGTTCCAACGTCTTTCCATCTGTGTTGCACGTCACAATGCCATTGCATTCAGAGGCACATTTCAGGATGGTTGTGAAACCTGGGACGAGGCCTGATTTCTTGGAGATTCATTTTTACTCCTGAAATAATTTTTATAAATCCTGAGGGATCATTGATACCTCGGGTAAAAAAAAAAAAATAATAATAATAAGTGATGAAGATGATGATGGCGACGACGACGATGACGACGACGACGATGATGATGCTGATGCTGATGCTGATGATGATGGTGGTGGTGTTGATGATGATGGTGATGATGATGGTGATGGGATGGTGCTTATGATGATGATGACGATGATGATGGTGGTGGTGATGATGATGATGATGATGATGATGGTGATGATGGTGATGGGGATGGGGATGATGGTGATTATGACAACTGTAGCTCCCATGGCATAATTTCTATGTTCAAAAGAGACATCATTAACCCGGGTAAAACAATAATAAGTCTTGCAGCTAAAAGTACTTGCTTTTCTCAATTCACTAACAGTCGATATTGTTTCATCAGGCAGTGAATGGTGTTTCTGAATCGTGGCTATACGTCTAAGTCGTTTGCTTACTAACCTATAGCACTCAAATCTTTAGCCATTACTATTACTTAAACTGAATGTTAGACTATATATTGCGTGCTGTTGCGTTCTGTTGAGACACTAGGCAAGGATTTAGTCAAGATTTATCTTTCTGTCCATTCATAATGTCTTAGTTGGACTGAGATATATTGGCTCATGAGATTCTATTACTATTTTAGCGGACCCTACATAGAGAGGCGTAAGACCCTTCAGGTGCAGTTCAGGGTATTCTCTGTGACCACATACATTTACACATACATTTAGTCAAGATTTATCTTTCTGTCCATTCATAATGTCTTAGTTGGACTGAGATATATTGGCTCATGAGATTCTATTACTATTTTAGAGGACCCTACATAGAGAGGAGGCGTAAGACCCTTCAGGGGCAGTTCAGAATATTCTCTGTGACCACAGTATACATTCAGTTCTACTGCTTTGATCAGTCACCAAATAAATGATTTTTTATTTTATTTTATTTGATCAGCGAAGTTCAACGCCATCAAAGGCATGCTTATGGTCGCAGAGGCAACGCACCGCGACAGAACATTCGTCTTAAGCGGCAAACGAAGAGAAATCGACGAAATAAAGAGGTTCCGGTTTTCATCAGCAAATTGCTTCGTATATATGCGATGGATGGAAGGATGGATGGATGAAGGGAATGATGGAAAGGCCTCTTCCATGCAGCCGGAGATTACTGGAATGTTCTCCGTGATTATCTGGAGAGTCGACCGCTTGACGGATCGAATAAAGTTTATCCACTGACGACGACGAGGAAGACGACGACGAAGATGACGTGGAGAGCCTTTCCACGAAACCCTCCAATTTGTCTGATCCGTTTATGGGAAAAATATCTTCCATGTCTGTCTGTCTGTCTGCTTGTTTTTCTGTGTGCATGTATGTGTTTGGCTTTCTGTCTGTCTGTTTCTGCCAACTTTTGTATCCTTCTGTTTCTTCCTGCAGGGAAAATATACACTATGTCTGTCTGTCTGCCTGTCTGTCTGTCTGTCCGTCTGTCTGTCTGCTTGTTTCTCTGTGTGCATGTATGTGTTTGGTTTTGCGTCTGTCTGTTCTGCCACCTTTTGTATTCTTCTGTTTCTTCCAGCAGGGAAAATATCTACCATGTCTGTCTGTCTGTTTGTCTGCTTGTTTCTCTGTGTGCATGTATGTTTTTGGTTTTGTGTCTGTCTGTTTCTGCCACCTTTTGTATCCTTCTGTTTCTTCATGCAGGGAAAAATCTACCATATCTTCCATGTCTGTCTGTCTGTCTGTATGTCTGTCTGTCTGTCTGTCTGTCTGTCAGTGTGCATGTATGTGTTTGTTTTGTGTCTGTCTGTTTCTGCCACCTTTTTGCATCCTTCTGTTTCTTCCTGCAAGGAAAATATCTACTATGTCTGTCTGTCTGTCTGTCTGCTTGTTTGTCTGCGTGCATGTATGTGTTTGGTTTGTGTCTGTCTGTTTCTGCCACCGATTATATCCTTCTGTTTCTTCCTGCAGGGAAATTGTCTACTATGTCTGTCTGTCTATCATATCTTCCATGTCTGTCTGTCTGTCTGTCTGTCTGTCTGTCTGTCTGTCTGTCTGAAAACAGTGTGCACGTATGTGTTTGGTTTTGTATCTGTCTGTCTGTCTCTTTCCAGAGTCTTCTGTATCTTTTTGTTTCTTCCTTCATGAAAAATATCAATTATGTCTGTCTGTCTGTCTGTCGGTCTGCCTCTCAGTGTGCATGTATATGTGCTCGGTCGAATCGGTTCTGTCCCTGTCTGTCTGTCTGTCTTTCTGTCTGTCTGTCCCTGTCTGTCTGTCTTTCTGTCTGTCTGTCTGTCTGTCTTTCTTATCGTTCTCTTTCGTCATGTCAATTTATGTCTGTCCATCATCCTTAATTGCGTCGGTCTGTCTCAATGTCATTCTTTATACATCCTAAAATGTTTCTGCGTTCGTCTCTTTGTCTCTTTATGTTCGTGTCGGTTCAACGTCTGTTTGTTTGTCTGGCTTTGTGTTTGTATGTGTTTATCGCTGTCTTTTAGTCAACATGCATGCCCGTCTATCTACGGCTGTCTCCGTCGCATCGTGTATTTCTCCTCAAACCTGTCACTACGTCTGTCTGCCTACGTCTGTCTCTTTTGTCTCTGTCCGTCTGTCTCTGTTTGTCTCTGTCCGTCTGTCTCTGTTTGTCTCTGTCCGCCTGTCTCTGTTTGTCTCTGTCCGTCTGTCTCTGTTTGTCTCTGTCCGTCTGTCTCTGTTTGTCTCGGTCCGTCTGTCTCTGTTTGTCCCTGTCCATCTGTCTCTGTTTGTCTCTGTCCGTCTGTTTCTGTTTGTTTCTGTCCGTCTGTCTCGTTTTGACTGACTGTGTCTGCTTCCAGAGGATTGGCTATCGTCACTTCATTCTATCCCTTATATAATTTTATGTTAGAATTTTTCTACGTTCATATATGCATTCATCATCATCATCATCATCATCATCAAAATCCTTGGGCTAAATGACCTTAGGGGTCTAACGCCATTCTCTGTCTGAGTCTGTCCCGCATCATGTTGCCAGCTTCAACAATATACATTAGGCCTACATAATATGCGACATAGTAATATTATATATAAAAATGAAGAAAAATTGCAACATAAAATTATATAGGGATAGAATGTAGTGACGATAGCCAATCATCTGGAAGCAGACATAGTCAGTATATATATATACTATTTATATAATATACATGCGTGTATATATATATGTATACAGAATTGTCTTTTTAAGTAAAATCCGTCGCATTGATTCAGAAGTGAATTGCTCACAAATTGGACCGTGGCATAAGTGTCTGATTGCTACGTGACATGAATAATGTGGACGACGACGTCGTTCTCCCATTGGTCACGTTCGTCACGTGATTTCAGGACTCCTCGAAGTGGCTGTGGACGATGGGATGGAGGCTGTCTTCTCTCCCACCGATGACGACCAGGCGGAGGGGAGGAGGACCAGGAGGTGGAGGAATAGGAGAAGAAGAGTGATGGTGTATGGTGGTGATGATGATGATGGTGATGACGGCGACGACGACGACGACGATGACGACGACGACGACGACGACAAAGATGATGATGATGATGATGATGACGACGATGATGATGATGATGATGACGACGACGACGATGATGACGACGATGATGATGATGACGACGACGACGACCACGATGACGACGACGACGATGATGACGACGATGATGATGATGACGATGACGATGACGATGACGATGACGATGACGATGATGATGATGATGATGATGATGATGATGATGATGATGATGATGATGATGATGATGATGATGATGATGATGATGATGATGATGATGATGATGATGATGATGATGATGATGATGACCATAACTACTTTTATAATTTTTTGACCCGAGGTATCAACGATCCTCGTTATTTTATGAAATTTTCTATTATGAGCAGAACATAATTATTTGTTTTGAAGTGTGAGAACTCGTCTTTGTCGTGTGTCGGAAAGGTGTCTTTGAATGCGATCTCAAGTTCTGACGTTGAATACAAATAGACGGAAGGATTGAAATGGACGAAAATCTCGATTCCTATCCACTGAAATAATACTATATGAGACGTAACCTATACAATCGCACATGAAGAAAGCCTCTGATATTTCTGTATTTTACGATTATTATAATGATCATTAGTAACATTTGCATTATTATTTCAATTGCTGCTACTATATACAAATGCTATTATTACTTCTGCTAATGCTGCTACTGCCATCGCTACTGCTATTGCTACTGCTATTACTACTACTACTACTACTGCTGCTACTACTACTGCTGCTGCTACTACTACTACTACTACTACTACTACTACTACTACTACTACTACTACTACTACTACTACTACTACTACTACTACTACTACTACTACTACTACTACTACTACTACTACTACTACTACTACTACTACTACTACTACTACTACTACTACTACTACTACTACTACTACTACTACTACTACTACTACTACTGCTGCTGCTGCTGCTGCTGCTGCTGCTGCTACTACTACTACTACTACTACTACTACTACTACTATTACTACTGCAGCTGCTGCTGCTGCTGCTGCTACTACTACAACAACTGCTACTACTACTAAATAAAATAATAATAATAATAATAATAATAATAATAATAATAATAATAATAATAATAATAATAATAATAGTAGGCTAGTAGCAGTAGAACTAGTAGCAGTAGTAGCAATGGTAGTAGTAGCAGCAGCAGTATAGTAGTAGCAGCATCAGCAGTGGCAGTAATAATAGTAGGCCTAGTATTAACAGTAGGCCTAGTAGTAGTTTCATAAATACTATGATAGTAATCATTAGAATCATTTGTAGGCTATTTGTGTTTGAACTTCTGCTACTGGAGAACATAAGTATGTCATTGTTACTACAACCACTGCATGCAATCGGTTTGATCATTACAGTTGTGAAACGGTAGATGTGGGAACTTACCCCAAGGCTCCCAGCACCATATCAGACATTCGATCATCGGCCATGTTGCTCAAAATAGCCCAGCCACGTCACCCTACTGACAGCCAATTATAGTTCTCTGATCCACTGGTTCTCTGGCCATCGCGCTCGCCAGCGAACCAGCGCCAATTAGCTTTAACCCTTTCCGTTCTGTTCCCGTGGGCGAGGCATTACACCCGGTTAACCCATCGAACGCCACCGGTTCTGCGCAGTTGCTCCGACGGACCACAGAGGGTTTATAATACTATGGCGCAGCCGGATGAGTTGCGGGCAACCATGATGATGATGATGATGGCAATGATGATGATGACGACAACGACGATGATGATGATATATATATATATATATATATATTCGTTTAATGACAAAACCAAGTGACATACTGCACATGGGTACATGAAGAGATATAGATAATAAAATATAAAAAAGTATTGAAAATGACATCTTTAGTAACGATCATTCAGTTAGATAGGCATATAAATATCAGTGGATGATTTTTCTTCACGTCGGTATAAAATGCGTGGGATGAAATTGCGGTCGTCCTTTACAGGCAGCGAGAAGTCGTGTGGTCGTTGACGAAGATTATAGCAGAGTCGAGTCCGTGGGGGAAAGATGCATCGCAGGACATGAGTGTCGCATCTTCTGACTGAACGAGTGATGATGATGATGATGATGATGATGATGATGATGATGATGATGATGATGATGATGATGATGTTGCCCGGAAATTTTTGTATACTCTTTCCCCTCTTCCCCCTAGGGCCTCGTCAATTCTGGATCCATCCATCGGTGCCTAACGCCGAACTCAAATGTGCTTAATAGTTACTGCAATCAGAAGAAGATATAATATAGAACGAACCGTTCAGAGGTGCTCCCAGTGCGTGGACACCGCGAGAAGAAGCAGGTTTGAAAAGAGGCAAGGCAGAAGAGAGACTGCATGCCATATAGAAGTGTAGAGTGAACAGAAGTAGAAAGCGCATTCCGAAGAGAAGGACCAATTGAGATAAATGATTGAGACTTTGTCATTGTAGCTCTAGAGCGAGACCAACAGGTCAAGTCTTTTGGATGAACAAAGTGGATGGTGGGAGGAAGCTCTATTAAATAGTTCAAAACGTGGAAGGTGACGCTAATGACATTTGTTTTCACTCAGTGCCGTTTAACTGTAACTACCAAATACTATATATATATATATATATACATATATATATATATATATATATATATATATATATATATATATATATATATATAAATATAAGAATTGGCACATGGTTGTTGCGCTCCGCCTGGTATCTAAATGCCGCACCGCTATGCTCCTATCGAATTTGAACAGGTCTTACTTAGCGGTGATGGACTGGGAGCGGATGTGAGTAGATTACCTTAAAGGGCCGACACTATAAAGTCAATAATAAAAACAATAATAATAAAAACAATAATAATAAAAATAATACAATAATAATAATTTTTTGAAATCACGAGGGATCCTAGGTACCTCGGGTAAAAAATAATAGTCATTATTATTTTTCACTTTTCACAATTGTTTCCGTAGGTAAGCTTACTCAAAGACTTAAATATTAGTTTAAGACATAATAATATTAATATAATATTATTATATTAACGTCTGGAGACTGGAACGGCAACTAATCGTCTTAGAGAATAGAGATCCTTCGCTGGATCTTTTATAATAATATAAACTATTATTATTATTACTGTTGTTGTCATCATTATCATTATTATTATCGAGCTGTTTATAGATAAGTCGGCGAGAACGGGCTTTTAGTAGGCACGAGAATTGCGTAAAAAATTGGAAATTTCTGGACACCCTTAAATCGTATTCTGCAAACGCTATGAATAGTCAATTGCGTTCAATGGTCAGATCTGGATGTGATGAATCATTAGATTGAACTTTGAAGCACAGTTGTTTGGTAAAACAAAATATGACATGAAAATATTTCATTTATGTGACAATGTATTCAAAAACTGATCATGAATGGGTTTTGTTGTTGTCATTGTTGTTGTTGTTGTTGTTGTTAATATTGAATGTCGTGCCATTGTAACATGATTGTCGTTTGTCGTTTTTGCTCTTGGCAAAGCAAAATTATATCTCATATTAATTAACCTGTTGAAGAATTTCTTTCACTGAAATGTAGAAGTGATGAATCAAATTTGTATTAAGAATAGCAATCAAGAAAAGTTTGTGATATGTCTTGCATATATCAATTACCGCAGAATATTAATGAATATACCCAAACAAATTGGTTTGCGCATAATAATGTTTTTATCATTGGACTTTCAACTCCGCCATTAACGAAACTTGCAAGCTTATAGTTCATGTTATTAACTCTTAACCAGTTTGCTGTTAAATATGAACACTAATGATGATGAACAATAATATTATATGTTAAGCCGTAGGCAACGAAAAATGACTTTGTTATGACAACGTTATATGGTGTATTTTGGACGCCATTAATTCATTGCTACTGCACTGTATAAGCTGTAAATTGTCGTCAACGGCCTTTGATGTCAAACGACGACGTTAAACTTTGGTTAAATAAAATGGTCAGATTTGAAGCGCACAGGGGCTTCTCCCACGACCCAAAACACTATGCCAACTAGGTTGACGTAAACGGCCATTGTAGCCACAAGATGTCGATGAAAAAATGGAAATTTAAACACATGTCAGACAACCGTTAAAACGTTTCAACCTTAAAACGATAACTATTATTATAGAAAAGCTTCCTTTTAAAGAAGTCACATGCGCTCTCTATCGCAATCACAATCGCAATTTTAAATTTATATGGCGCCGCATCAACTCGACTACTGTCTACACTCTGTCAGGGCCAGTCCAAAGCCTGGATGAAGGAAGAGGGCGTCGCTATTGGTCTTTTGCTACCGCACAGTGACGTTAAACTGCAAAAACCACAAACGCCAACCATGGATTATTGATGAAATCTGCCTTAAAACGCTAATAACTCCTGTTTTAAAGTGAATTAAAAGCTGAAACTAGTTGCGTTGACCTTATAATTTGGGTAAGAATCAATTGCAAAAATTTTGGTAGGCCTAAACCGACGCTGTTTCATTTCCGAGCCTATTTTGTCAAAATCCGTATAGAAACAAACGAACAAACAAGCATATGGAATTTCGGAATTATACCGTAATATAAGATACACAATAATAAATCATAGAGACGTTGACAACAATTTGGGCCCTGCGATTGCTGAATGTATAATGTTTGGATGCATGGATTTAAAGGTGTCTACTTTCTGTAAAGGGGTGGAAGATGTACACAGGAGGACAGAGATTAATCTCGAACAACTGAGGGATGTGACACAGAACAGAACGGAGTGGAGAAAGCTGGTCATGACGGTCGCTCTAGTTCTTCGAACTGATGGCACAAGGTGGCAAGGTGACTTTCTGTATTAAATCAGTGGGATACGTTTTTATCATGTTTTGTAATCAAAAGTCAACGTGGTTTTTACGATAATTATCAGACACCAAAGACACCTTTTAAAGGCATTATTAGCGTTAATATAACTTCGTCGTTCGCGCCAATTTACCAATTTAAAATGCTCCAAAATTCACGTGGTCTGAATAATTCCCAATAATAGGGAACAATAATTATTAAGGTGTCTGTATAGTAATAATTATCGAAGTCAAGATTGCTTTAATCGTCGTAGGTGGAAGGAGCCTTTTAAAATGAAATGACCTGCAGGCGTTGCTCATTCGGGCGACCGATGATATAAAACCAAAACATTTAGGTCATATTCTATTTCGGTTGAAATTTAAGTCACTGATTTGGTTTTATTTCAGCTTTTCCTTCACTGGAGAATTTCCACATATTGCTCGATGGTTTTTAGTCATCCAATGTTCAGATTATGTCATCCGCAAACCTAATGCTGTTGATTTTGTTAGCATGCCCAGTTATAATTATATTGCCTTGGATTTTGTCCTTACAATGCCCAAATAATTATTCTTCACGATCCATCTGACATTCAGCATGTTACTCCTCCGCTTCATCTTCTTTCTCCTCCTCGTCCTCTTTCATCATCATCAACATCATCATCATCATCATCATCATCATCATCATCATCATCATCATCATCATCATCGTCGTCGTCGTCGTCGTCGTCGTCGTCGTCGCCGCCGCCGCCGTCGTCGTCGTCGTCGTCGTCGTCGCCGTCGCCGTCGCCATCGTCATCGTCATCATCATCATCATCATCATCATCATCATCATCATCATCATCATCATCATCATCATCATCATCATCATCAGTCAACTTGGAACGTTCTCAACTACAGTTTTTGCCAAAGCTCTTGCATGCATTAGTCTGGATTTCGATCAGAGTTTCAGTTTCGGTTTAAATTTCGTCTTCAGTCTCAACTTCGGTTTGAATTTCGGTTTTAGATTCGATGGCGGCCTATAGTGTCGGTTTCAGTTTCGGTTTCAGTTTCGGTTTGAGTTTAAGTTTCGGTTTCGCTTACCTTGTCGCGTATGTCCTGGCGCAGTTTCTCCCTGTCCTCCTGCGCCCTCGTGTACTTATCCCGCCTTCTTCGTTCCGCTTCCCTTCTCTCCTCCCTCAGCTCAGACTCGGTCATCGGGGACTCATCAGCCTCTGAACCTCGGTCGTCACCATCTCGGTCGCTAAGTGCACCTGTAAACAGTGAACATTCGCCTATTGTCATCCGAAGTTGTCGCTCTGAAGCAAGGCTGCTAAGATTCATCAAGCAAAGCGGGATGCATTACAGGGCAAGTTACGGATACTGGCAACAATAAGAATATATGACCAAATGTTCCTATGAGGATAATCTCGGTCACGGTCAAAGACGATGTAAAAGGTAATTAAGCAAAGGCAATTAAGCAAAGGTAATTAGGACCCATTAGGTCAAGGTAAATATGAAGATCAGGGCCAAGGTCAAGGTCAAAGGTAATTAGGTCATGGTAATTAGACCAAAATAAGGATACCAGGATTCTGTGCCCTTGATCTTTGGCCTTGACGCAGATTGTCCTCAAAGAAACAGTCTGTCAACTACTAATAAGTTAGAGTTATACGTTAGATGAGTTACAGTTAAATTAGGCAGTGTAGTGTCCTGAGTTAGGGAGCCTAGACATAGGGTCACGAAGGGTACTGTGCCCCACTTGAAAATTAACACTCCTTTTTTAACATCCGCTTTGGTTGTTAACATTATTTCATCGCATACTGATAAACAAAGTCAAACTCGGAAACTTGCAATTAGAACCTCTCTGAAAAATATCCATTTTCTGAATTTACTGCTTGCAATTTCAAGCTCTTGCCAAAAATTAACCGTCACCTTAGTGTTTTGCCCCCTCCAAAAATATATCCGGTCTGCAATGGTTCTAAGAAGTTGATGTCATAAGCATTAACTAAAGTGTCGAAAGTTAATATCCTACAGTAGCTACTCTCGGTCCCTTTTCGCTCATCAGTAATATTACTACTAGAAGCACACAACCACTCTTTTCAACGCAAAGGCAACTCAAGCTTTATGTCCAGATTCTCAGAAAATAGTGATTTGTTAGCTTATAAGTCAATTTCAGCTACTCTCAATATTCTTTTTTAATTCTAAATTTAAATATCTATTGTTATAACTTTTGCGTATTTTTGTCAGTCAGTTAGCTCAATTACACGAATATAAAATAATATCGGCAATTGGCAAAGCTTCTACTATTTTGGTATGATAAATTTCAAGTGCGGTAAGTAACCTAATGGAGTAGGGGTAGGCCTATATTAAACACCTTTAAAACATGTCACTTAGGTATTATAATAGAAAAGGTAGCTATTGGTTATATGCCTCTATGTCATTTCGAAGAGCTAATATAATTATGAGTAAGTCCAGTAGCAGGTATAAAGGAAACTGCCTATTCCCCTAGAGAGCTGGCGCGTCAGTTTGACAAATGTCCCTTCAAGGGAAATCCTCTCAGACTCCCTTATGGGAATACTTCTCATTCTCCTCCTCCTACTCCTTCTCTCTGTCATCCATCTTCGTCGTCGCAATGTTCAAATTGGAAGGGAAACATTGGACGTGGCAAGTTACGAACGACGAAAATGAGGCAAGACGTATAAAGACGTATGCTAAGGCATATGGCATCGTGTAATATATATATATATATATATATATATATATATATATATATATATATATATACTTATCCTCCTCCACCTTTTCCTCCTCCTCTTCCACCTCCTGTTCTTTCTCCTCCTCCACATCCTCCTCCTCTTCCACCAAGTTCGCCTCCTCCTCCTCCACCTCCTCCTCCTCCTACACCTCCTCCTACGCCTTTTCCTCCTCCTCTTCCACCTCCTGTTCTTTCTCCCTCCTCCTCCACATCCTCCTCCTCCTCTTCCACCAAGTTCGCCTCCTCCTCCACCTCCTCCTCCTCCTACACCTCCTCCTACGCCTTTTCCTCCTCCTCCTTTTCTTTCTCCTCCTAATCCTCCACCTCTTCCTCCTTCTCCTTATCCTCGTCTTCTTCTTCGCCCATTTCTAGCATATAGCCTTTTCTTTCCTAATTCATCCTGATAAATATCTGTTACTTAAGATTTCGATAGCGACATCTTAGCACGTCCGAAATTGAAGGGCGAGCTTCTATATTAGGCGAATGACATTTGTTTATTCTCAATATATTGTACATATATATAAATATATATATATAAATATATATATAACTATGGATAGTACATATAATAGAAATACATTATATATATAATATATTGCAATACCTACTATATATGATATAATATATATTTAATTATATATATATAATATATATATATATATATATATGTATGTACACGGTGATTTGTTTCTGCGGA
>OX457048.1:15163467-15178467 GCA_949752735.1 Lumbricus terrestris | reverse complement strand
GACTCCGCCCACTTCCGTTGTCAGGACAGTATTTCATACGGTACGTATGAAATCTTGTCCGGCATGAAATCATGTCCGGGTCCGGCCACTTTCGTTGTAAAAACAGTATTTACTATTACAAACGTGAGATGGCGTTGGAGTTTCGTCTCAACGTAATATCAATAAGATATGCGAAATAATGTTTGTTGAAGCAGATGAGAAAACAATGGTGTGAGCAGTGGAATCATGGTTTTAAAGCACACAGCTTGTAGTCGGGGTCCCGATGGCGCTTGTTCTATTTTTAGAAGGAAATTCCCATCGTGGAAAGGGGCGAACGGGCGATATGTTGAAACGTATGTAAACAAGTCTTAGAGTTGCACACAAATACGAAATTTAGGCTTTCATTTATTCATATCTATCTTTTCCTGTCTACTCCAGTCATCGAGACAAAGCAAAAGGGCTTTTGGCCAACACAAATACCTCATGGGAGTTAGCTGCGTTAGGTTGTGGTCTGTTTATTTTTCCGTTACATAGCGGTCATTATTGGAAGATGCTTAGTTTTTACAAAGCACAATTTGACCTGTTGGCGCTGCATCCTGGTTCAAGCTCCACCCTACCTGTGCGGGCTTTTTACTCCAGTCTCCGTTTCTGAAAATAAAGTAAACAGTCCAACGCCCAGAAACCCTGCGGCATATTCGTATCCCGTTTCTCTGGGCCGTCGTTCGCTGCGGTCAGCTGCCCGCGGTGATTACCTCGTCCCTTTTGTCGTACCGCTACTATGCAGCGAAGAACATTTTCCGTGGTGGGTCCAGCTATCTGGAATGGCCTCCCTGCGGCTCTCCGTTCGCTTCTCCGTGACTCTAATGGCTCTTTCTACCGTCTTCTCAAGACCTTTCTCTTTGACCAGGCCTGGGTTGGGAGCGCCTCTGAGTAGCGATATTGAAGGGGCGCTATATAAATTTATGTGACTGATTGATTGAGTAATAATAATGAGATAATAATACCCAATGCAATGCAAGACATGTATAATGTAGCGGAATCCAAATATGCGTACGTAGTTCACTTGCAGTTCTCCTTTTGTCAGCTATCGCTGTTGACAAATATTGATGCTGTTAGTAAATGCAAACTTATAGGTCTACTATAGATAACAGACTCGATTTTATCTGACTGTAATAGGCCATTAATTTTATAAATTCATCTAAAAGGAAAAATATTCCGAAAGCGCAGCAAATTGCTTCTGTTTGCTAACATAATTTAAGTACTGAAAACATAATTTTTCGGTAGTATCGAAAATCATAGGCCTGCATAATTACACTTCGTATCTTAGTTATTGATCTGTATTTTTATACTATTATATGTGCCTAATTGTAGACTTCGATGCCTCAGTACGTCGTATAATTATCTTGAATATTTTGTGTCTTTCCCGGACAAGATTTCATGATGCTTTAGCTTGACAGTTGCTATCTGATGTCATCGGTCACATGAACCAATGACAGCGCTTTCCGGACACAATTTCATGCCGGACAACATTTCATGCCACACCGGCTCTGAGGCAAGGCACAATATATATATATATATATATATATATATATATATATATATATATATATATATATATATACTGTGTCCGAGAAAATGGACCCATTTCTGCAAATATGAAAACAGATAGTAAAATAATATTAGTCGATTTTCATAATTCAATCACTGTTTTAAATTGAAATAAGTGGATCGTCTGTGTATCGCGCGGGTAGTGCCATGGTAGACATAGAACCGCACGAAAAACTAAATTTTGAAGTTGGATGCAAATGACGTCATTATGATGGGAATTTTAAATTTTTATCAGCCTATTAGATAAACATGTCAGGATTAAAACGGTGTTTGATATTTAAAATACGATAAATATTCATCACATATTTTCATATTTACAAAATGGGTCCTTTTTCCGGACACAGTGTACGTATATGTATATATACGTATACAACTATACATATATATATATATATATATATATATATCATGACATACGAGTAGTGAAGGACTAGAGATATGACACCCAATGACGTCATCGGGGTCAAGGTCAAGGTCATGGCCAAGGTCAAGGTCACCTTAATTAGGTCACACTAATTAGGTCATATTAATTAGGTCATATTAATTAGGTCATATTAATGGGGTCACGCTAATTAGCTAAATTAATTAGGTCATAACAATTATATTATATTAATTAATAATAATTATAATTTATTAATTATATCAATTATCGAACCCTAATTAGCAGCGCAAGCCCCACTCCGACCCCTAATGACTCATCGGAAGTGCCGCAGGGCATTATGGGAGCTGTACTGGCTTCCACCCCGCGGAACCCTCCCCACCAGGTATTCAAATTTTCAATTCCTCACCTGTAAATTGAACCCTAATTAGCCGCGCAAGGCCCACACAAACCCTAAATGACTCAGAATATACTATCACCATCAACCTCACCCTCCAACCCTCCATTCCACCCCTCCCCACTCACAAATATTCATTTTACACACAAGGCCTGATCAAGCATGGAGCGGCGAACCCTAGAGAGCGACCAATCAGAAGGCTAATACCCACAGGCATGACATCTCTCACCCTCCACACCCTCCACCCCACCCACCAACCCTCCATTCCACCCTACCCACTCAAAAATATGCATTTTACACACAAGAACTGGCCAAGCAGGGAGCGGCGACCCCTAGAGAGCATCCAATCAGAAGGCTAATACCCACAGGCATAGCATCTCTCACCCTCCACACCATCCACCCCACCCTCCAACACTCCATTCCACCCCTCCCCACTCAAAAATATGCATTTTACACACAAGAACTGGACAAGCAGGGTGCGGCGAACCCTAGAGAGCGGCCAAGCAGGACTTTAGAAACCCTAGGCATGGCATCTCTCACCCTCCACATCCACCACCCCACCCTCCAACCATCCATTCCACCC
This sequence comes from Lumbricus terrestris, assembly GCA_949752735.1. NCBI lineage: Eukaryota > Metazoa > Annelida > Clitellata > Crassiclitellata > Lumbricidae > Lumbricus > Lumbricus terrestris. Next base: position 15,175,521 of record OX457048.1, on the reverse strand, counting down.
CTCCCCACTCAAAAATATGCATTTTACACACAAGAGCTGGCCAATCGACAAGCGAGAAACCTAGTGAACGAACAACTAGGAGGCTAGAAACCCTAGGCGGCACATCTCTCACCCTCAACATCCCTCCACCTCACCCTCCAATCCACCATTCCACCCCTCCCCACTCACAATTATTCATTTTACACACAAGGGCTGGCCAATCAGGGCGCGAGAAACCTAGAGAGCAACCAATCAGAAGGCGAGAAACTCTACATACCTTCCACCTCACCCTCCAAACCTCCACACCGCCCATCCAAATACTCAAATTTGACTTACGCGCATAAAATTTAAGCATCTAACAGAGGCTAAATCCTAACCACATTCCTATCAAAATATGAAAATTCCTGAATATGTAACAAAAATATACCAAATATTCAGTATTTTATTCGAAAATATGCATATAATCACAATATCTACATTTAAATTATTCAAAATTATAACAAATATTAAGTATTTCCTACAATACTAAGCAAATTATAGTGTACAAGCGCCATTTTCTTCTATATTTCTTACATTTCAAGCAAGTACAAACTGAAAACCGATGAATCCAGCAACCTTCCATTCCCCATATGGAGCCATTTCTTACTTCCTTGCACACACAAACTCAAAAACCGAGGAATCTAGCAACCTTCCATTCCCCATATGGAGTCATTTCTTACTTCCTTGCACACACAAACTCAAAAACTGACGAATCTAGCAACCTTCCATTCCCAAGATGGAACCATTTCTTACTTCCTTGCACACACAAACACAAAAACCGACGAATACTTCAACCTTCCAAGTCCAAAATGGTGACATTTCTTACTTCATCACACATCCAAACACAAAAACCCAAGAATCCTACAACCTTCCATTCCCCGGGTGGTGCCATTTCTTACTTCCTTGCACACACAAACTTAAAAAATCGACGAATCCTGCAATCGACCAGTCCTAAGATGGTAACATTTCTTACTTCCTTGCTCACTCAAACTTAAAAACCGACGATTTCTTCAACCTTCCACTCCCAAGATGGTGTTATTTATAATTTTCTTGCACCCACGAACACAAAAACCGACGAAATCATCAACCTTCCACTCCCAAGATGGTGCCCTGGCTAACTTTCTTGCACCCACGAACACAAAAACCGACGAAATCATCAACCTTCCACTCCCAAGATGGTGCCCTGGCTAACTTTCTTGCACCCACGAACACAAAAACCGACGAAATCATCAACCTTCCACTCCGAAGATGGTGCCGTGTCTAATTTTCTTGCACCCACGCACTCAAAAATCGACGAATACATCAACCTTCCACTCCCAAGACGGTGCCCTTTCTAACTTTCTTGCACACACAAACTTAAAAATCGTCGAATCCTGCAAACTTCCTTTCGCAAGATGGTAACATTTCTTACTTCCTTGCAGACACAAACTCAAAAACCGACAATTACTTCAATCTTCCAATCCCAATATGATACCGGGTCTAACTTTCTTGCACACACAAACTTAAAAACCGACGAAATCTTCAACCTTCCACTCCCAAGATGGTGCCATTTCTAACTTTCATGCACACACAAACTTAAAAATCGACGAATCGAGCAGCAGGCCCATCAGCCGGAAGCAACATGGCCCCCTTTCTACATCACACACACACACAAACACACACAAACACACACACACACTCACACACACACACACACACGACCTTTCTCGCAAGTCTAAGTCCAAATATCCCATGTATGCAACTTTCAATTCACAAGATGTCGCATCTTCAGACTTTCACGAACACATGAATTCAAAAGATATGCAAACACACAATGTTCAAATCGCTAGGTGGCGCATTTGCAGCATTTAACTCGCTAGGTGGCGCATTTGCAGCATTTATCATTAGGATAAGTTCGAAAACGACAAAAACGAACAAACTTCTGCTCCCAAGAGGGAGCCAGCCCAACTTTTCCTGGCCAGGCATATCCAAATATCGAACACACACAGCATTTCTCATACGCGTAAGGCTAAATATAGAATGCATACAGAATTTCTCATATGTGTAAGTCCAACTTACACACACACACAAGCAATTTTCCTAATGCAAGGTAATACACATGCAATCTTTTACACACACACACACACACGCACACACACACACACACACACACACACACACACTCGAACTCTTCCAATTTCTAGGGTACAGACATATACTCTGCACAAATTTTCTAAATTAAGGAAGTAAGGCCACATGAAACAGCAAAGAATGTAATATGTATAACTCAAATGCGAGAAGAACATAGATGCAAAGTAGCAGGAATTGAACATTGACACAGTCAAAATGGTAAGTATGAGAGATGCGAGAGCGGATAGGACTTGATCTTTCCCAGATTTTTCAAACTAAGACACGACATATTACCATTGTACGAGTTCAAACTTATAACTTTACTAAGTATGATTTGTAGAAATTGCATGGGGAACGATGTAAGATACAACGTATTGGATGGGGAGAGGAGCACATTCTTCAGTTTGTGGAAAAAAGGTGTTCATTGTTTGCAATATGTCAATAATTTTGGTAAAGTTAGGTTTGGCAGAGACGAATTACATGGCTTTTTAGGGTTGAGTGTGCTAAGTTGGCGAAAAATTGGGTGGGGGAGATGTGCATTCTTAAGTTTGTGAAAACAAAAGATGTGACGCACTTGTGGTGAGTCATCAATTTGGTAAAGTTCGATAATAGTGAGCGAAGAATACAAGTTAGGGTTACGAGAGGAGAAGAACACGGTGAGTTAGGTGTAGTGAACACGCGCAGCTTGTCAGAAACTTGTGTTCGACATGGCGAAAAAACGCTAAGTCCGAAAATTTCGCGGCGCAAATTCGCACGGCGGCGGCATCCTTCGTGCGGTGCGGCGGGGCCGCGCGACACCCCGGCCCTCACGGGCGACTTCGGCTCCAGCGACGAGGCGACGGCAGCGGCCCGCATTCCCAATCGATCATGCTTTGACTCGTATGAAGTTAAAGGCTCATGCGTATTGCGGGTGAAGGAAATTATTGAAAGAGCTGTGCTGGGGTGCATTCGACTTTAACTTCTGCGAGGCAAAGCTTGATCTAATTGGGCCCGCGTGCCGCTGCCGTCACCACGTCGCTGGGGTCGAAGTCGTCCGTGAGGGCCGGGGTGTCGCGATTTGAACATTGTGTGTTTGCATATCTTTTGAATTCATGTGTGCGTGAAAGTCTGAAGATGCGACATCTTGTGAATTGAAAGTTGCATACATGGGATATTTGGACTTAGACTTGCGAGAAAGGTCGTGTGTGTGTGTGTGTGTGTGAGTGTGTGTGTGTGTTTGTGTGTGTTTGTGTGTGTGTGTGTGATGTAGAAAGGGGGCCATGTTGCTTCCGGCTGATGGGCCTGCTGCTCGATTCGTCGATTTTTAAGTTTGTGTGTGCATGAAAGTTAGAAATGGCACCATCTTGGGAGTGGAAGGTTGAAGATTTCGTCGGTTTTTAAGTTTGTGTGTGCAAGAAAGTTAGACCCGGTATCATATTGGGATTGGAAGATTGAAGTAATTGTCGGTTTTTGAGTTTGTGTCTGCAAGGAAGTAAGAAATGTTACCATCTTGCGAAAGGAAGTTTGCAGGATTCGACGATTTTTAAGTTTGTGTGTGCAAGAAAGTTAGAAAGGGCACCGTCTTGGGAGTGGAAGGTTGATGTATTCGTCGATTTTTGAGTGCGTGGGTGCAAGAAAATTAGACACGGCACCATCTTCGGAGTGGAAGGTTGATGATTTCGTCGGTTTTTGTGTTCGTGGGTGCAAGAAAGTTAGCCAGGGCACCATCTTGGGAGTGGAAGGTTGATGATTTCGTCGGTTTTTGTGTTCGTGGGTGCAAGAAAGTTAGCCAGGGCACCATCTTGGGAGTGGAAGGTTGATGATTTCGTCGGTTTTTGTGTTCGTGGGTGCAAGAAAATTATAAATAACACCATCTTGGGAGTGGAAGGTTGAAGAAATCGTCGGTTTTTAAGTTTGAGTGAGCAAGGAAGTAAGAAATGTTACCATCTTAGGACTGGTCGATTGCAGGATTCGTCGATTTTTTAAGTTTGTGTGTGCAAGGAAGTAAGAAATGGCACCACCCGGGGAATGGAAGGTTGTAGGATTCTTGGGTTTTTGTGTTTGGATGTGTGATGAAGTAAGAAATGTCACCATTTTGGACTTGGAAGGTTGAAGTATTCGTCGGTTTTTGTGTTTGTGTGTGCAAGGAAGTAAGAAATGGTTCCATCTTGGGAATGGAAGGTTGCTAGATTCGTCAGTTTTTGAGTTTGTGTGTGCAAGGAAGTAAGAAATGACTCCATATGGGGAATGGAAGGTTGCTAGATTCCTCGGTTTTTGAGTTTGTGTGTGCAAGGAAGTAAGAAATGGCTCCATATGGGGAATGGAAGGTTGCTGGATTCATCGGTTTTCAGTTTGTACTTGCTTGAAATGTAAGAAATATAGAAGAAAATGGCGCTTGTACACTATAATTTGCTTAGTATTGTAGGAAATACTTAATATTTGTTATAATTTTGAATAATTTAAATGTAGATATTGTGATTATATGCATATTTTCGAATAAAATACTGAATATTTGGTATATTTTTGTTACATATTCAGGAATTTTCATATTTTGATAGGAATGTGGTTAGGATTTAGCCTCTGTTAGATGCTTAAATTTTATGCGCGTAAGTCAAATTTGAGTATTTGGATGGGCGGTGTGGAGGTTTGGAGGGTGAGGTGGAAGGTATGTAGAGTTTCTCGCCTTCTGATTGGTTGCTCTCTAGGTTTCTCGCGCCCTGATTGGCCAGCCCTTGTGTGTAAAATGAATAATTGTGAGTGGGGAGGGGTGGAATGGTGGATTGGAGGGTGAGGTGGAGGGATGTTGAGGGTGAGAGATGTGCCGCCTAGGGTTTCTAGCCTCCTAGTTGTTCGTTCACTAGGTTTCTCGCTTGTCGATTGGCCAGCTCTTGTGTGTAAAATGCATATTTTTGAGTGGGGAGGGGTGGAATGGATGGTTGGAGGGTGGGGTGGTGGATGTGGAGGGTGAGAGATGCCATGCCTAGGGTTTCTAAAGTCCTGCTTGGCCGCTCTCTAGGGTTCGCCGCACCCTGCTTGTCCAGTTCTTGTGTGTAAAATGCATATTTTTGAGTGGGGAGGGGTGGAATGGAGTGTTGGAGGGTGGGGTGGATGGTGTGGAGGGTGAGAGATGCTATGCCTGTGGGTATTAGCCTTCTGATTGGATGCTCTCTAGGGGTCGCCGCTCCATGCTTGATCAGGCCTTGTGTGTAAAATGAATATTTGTGAGTGGGGAGGGGTGGAATGGAGGGTTGGTGGGTGGGGTGGAGGGTGTGGAGGGTGAGAGATGTCATGCCTGTGGGTATTAGCCTTCTGATTGGTCGCTCTCTAGGGTTCGCCGCTCCATGCTTGATCAGGCCTTGTGTGTAAAATGAATATTTGTGAGTGGGGAGGGGTGGAATGGAGGGTTGGAGGGTGAGGTTGATGGTGATAGTATATTCTGAGTCATTTAGGGTTTGTGTGGGCCTTGCGCGGCTAATTAGGGTTCAATTTACAGGTGAGGAATTGAAAATTTGAATACCTGGTGGGGAGGGTTCCGCGGGGTGGAAGCCAGTACAGCTCCCATAATGCCCTGCGGCACTTCCGATGAGTCATTAGGGGTCGGAGTGGGGCTTGCGCTGCTAATTAGGGTTCGATAATTGATATAATTAATAAATTATAATTATTATTAATTAATATAATATAATTGTTATGACCTAATTAATTTAGCTAATTAGCGTGACCCCATTAATATGACCTAATTAATATGACCTAATTAATGTGACCTAATTAGTGTGACCTAATTAAGGTGACCTTGACCTTGGCCATGACCTTGACCTTGACCCCGATGACGTCATTGGGTGTCATATCTCTAGTCCTTCACTACTCATACGCTTATAAAACATGGAACACGCCTCTGTGGCCAGTCTTTCCATGAACACCCAAATTATCGTTTTTACGTGAGTAATAAATGTCCAAACCGTCCATATTTTTCTGGCTGCAGGCTTGAGAAGCATTCTAGTGGTATATCTCTTACGTCCCTTTGTTTATCGCAGGATGTATACAACGATTTAACGACTGACATAATTACGTTCTTCTGTTTGTTTATGCACTAACTGGCCAACAGTTGTTTCTTGTCGTGTACAAACTCTCGCCGCAGCCTGAAAATGCGGCTTAAAACATTGACAATAATTTGGTTTTTAATTGTATCCTGTTTAACGGGTGACATTTACACAAATCCCAACATGTAGACCCAGTGGCGTAGCCAGGAATTTTTCATGGGGGGGTTTTATGGCCGGAAACCCTGTGTTTTGCCATTTTTTTCTTACTTATATGAAAAAATAACCTTAAAAAAACCTTTTTCCGGAGCCAATGGGGGGGTTTAACCCCCGAAACCCCCCCCCCTTGCCTACGCCACTGTGTAGACCCACACAGCGTTGTGAAATTATGTCGAATATTATTTAATCATATCAAGGATTTATAGCGTGCAGTTGTATACAAAATGCGCAGTTCTAAATGGATCGTTGCAGATGTAGAAGCACTTCTGTGCAGTGAACAAATTAATTTAAAAGCTCATTATCCAGTGTTCAAACCAGGGATCTTCAGGGGGAATTAAGGTTCCTCTCCTGCAGGAATGACATTGCTCCGTCACCAACCCCAGAAATTTGACAGCTGCTGTTTACATCTGTATTGCATTACCGGTACGCTAAGTGGCGTAGGCAAGGGGGGTTTCAGGGGTTAAACCCCCCATTGGCTCCGGAAAAAAGGTTTTTAAAGGTTATTTTTCCATTTAAGTAAGAAAAAATAGCATAAAACAAAGTTTCTGGCCATAACCCCCCCCCCCCCATCAAAAATTCCTGGCTACGCCACTGGGTACGCTAGCGTAAGAAAAGATATAGATGAAGAGTTATGTCCTGTGTTGTAATGCTCTAGACCCGGTTGTCATACGTACAATATGCGTAAGGATGAAATGAGTATTAAGATCTTGCTGAATAAAAGGTTATACCAGTCCTAAGTTCAATCGCTTCAAACACTCGTTGCCCGCACTCTGACAGTGCCAGTCCAAAGCATACAGAAAGGAGGTGGGCGACACCAAACATCTTTTATATGATAGAGTAAAATATAGTTAAACAGAGAGAAAACCAACCCACCAACCAACAATCGTTAAAATATTGTAGTTGGGACTTACATCGATGTATGATGAAGCCGCTGAAAAGTAGGTCATTGGAATAGATTATGGTTGTGGATGCATCCAGGACTTTTTGAGGGGAGGCCTCACCCGGCCGTATACCAGTTAGTTTTGTTGACGACAGTCATATGATGAGAAGAACGATATAGTGGACTAATATATAAAAGACGATTAGCGCCGCCAGCCTCCTTTCTCCTTTTTATGGGGCGCGGTGGGGCACGGTGGTGCAGTGTCTAGCAGACGAAAAATCTTCCAGGTTCGAATCCACCTCAAGCCGCCGCGTGAGGACATTGAGCAAGTCCTTCACTCGCAATTGCTCAGCGCTTCGGCGTGAAACTCCGATGCAGTGTCCGCACTGTAGTCGGGAGTGCCTCTAAATAGTGAGCTTGAAGGGTCGTTATAGAATCGGATAAATAAAAAATTAATAAAACGCGAGCGAAATTAAATGTATTATAAGAAAAATCTTTGTGATTGGAGTTATATAAATTTAGTCGAACTTATGGGCGATTACGCCTCGGACAATAGCGTCGATTTTATACGGATGACAGCAAAAAAGTCGAAACGATGGGACTCAGTTCAAAATTACCCTGCTGAAGCCCGGATAATGGTCACACACATTGCCCGTGACGTATCAGAAAGACGATATCTGATTGGCTGACAGGCTGCGGCTTCATATCGTTTCGATACAAGTTCCAGATTAAACCATCGAAAGGGAGAGATGTTCAAAAATAATTTCTGGAAGCGACAACTGTTTTTGTTGATATAAGATGTCGCTGAGCTTTGCATCCATCCATCCGTAAGATTATAAGTATAATTATGATCATTTTAATATTTACAACAGACAACATCGAAAACAGGAAGTGAACTGCACTAGAGAAGCAGTAATTATTATTAATTATATAATTATATCTTCAAAAACTGCATGCAAGCTAGGACATGCAATCATCATTGTAATCAGCCACAGGGTGTTGCAAAAAACCTTGAGAATTAAATGGTCTTGTTAAACACCCTGAAAACGTTATCACAGATGCCATAAGTTAAGCAGCTTCGCTAATCGAAATGTTGGAAAAGTTCCTCGATACCCACATTAATTTTAGATAGGACAATGTTGATGGCCCCAGCAGCCGCAAGATGTCGTTATTAAACGATGGAAGATATTAATGGCTTTCTTGTACACCATTAAAACTTTTTCTGCATATCTTATAATTTTTCAGCGTTTAATATTTGGATTGATTCATCTTTATTCTAATGTTTCAAGATTACATTCGTAAAAACTAGACAGCAAACTAATGCCTTGGCAACAGGGATGCCACTCCTAGCTTTTCCGACCTAGATCTAGGTATTTTTGATGTTGTCTAGGTTTCTAGGTTTTGTGGTCAGGACCTAGCTCTTTTTCTCACGACAGTTTTTTCGACTTTTTACATACAAATTTATTTTTTAATACTGAAAATGCACAAAATACATGAAAAATCGAACATTTTGTGAATTTGGACAAAAAATTGTTAATTTTGGAGCGAAAAACTTAAAAAGAAGGTCATCATAAAATTTTTGGGAGGGAAAAGAGAGCGAATTTTAATCATCGGACGACTAAAAAAAGTCGTCAGAAATTTCAAGCCGAAAAATTGGAAAAATTCGTGTATTTTATAGGGAAATCGTCAATCTAGCCTTTTCTAGCCTTTTTTGTACAAGATCTGACCTTTTTCAAAATCCAGAGTGGCATCCCTGCTTGGCAATTTTTTAGTGCATAAAACTTGAATTAAAAATTTAAAAACTTGATTTAAAAATTCCTACATCAGGCAAAAATGGTAAACGTGTATTTTAGTATCGTAAATTATTTTCACGCTTTTAATAACACAAAAAGCGCCGCAAATTATTTCTGATAGCGTACATTTCACCAACTGATGTAACAGCACACTTACAATTTGGTAAGAAGAAGAATATTGAAAGAAAATATGATTTTAAAATGTCACATTTCCCATGCGAAATCGCCGTTCGAATCGCCATTGAACCACAACATTCGACCGGAAGTTGGGGTATACGCGCACAAACCATCGACGTATATTGGTCCATGCGACTATAAATAACGTGTACGTCAAGACTTCGGTCCTAAGTTCAAACTGAGAAATGGAAGCTGGATGAAGGTATTTCTACATTTGAAATAGAAGCCGGATTGATAAAAAAAACGCTTAAGTAATGGAAGCTGGATGATGGTATTTTTAGATCTGAAATAGAAGCTGGATTGACGAAAATAACGGGCGAGAAATGGAAGCTGGGTTAATAAAAATATTCTAGCTTAAATTGGAGCTGGATTGATGAAAAAGAATCATAATTGAAACAGAAGTTGGATTCATAAAACAGCTGATGCAATTGAAAAAGCTGGACCTTTATGGAAATGGAAGTTGGATGAATGTTCTCTATAGTGAAATGGAAGTTGGATGAATGTTCTCTATAGTGAAATAGAAGTTGGATGAAGGTTCTCTATAGGTGAAATGGAAGCTGGATGAAGGTTAGAGAAATAGAAGCTGGATGAATGTTACTTACTTATTTATTTTCGCCTGCTGTCTTATTGCACACTTGCCGCACGCAACTTCCGGAAAGGGTCAGAATTGAATAACAACTTCGATCGGCGGTTTGTTATGACAAAATATTACAATTTTTCAATCGATTTCCTTCTTTTTAACAAATTCTAAGTATAATAATACATCAGTTAGGCGATAGCACGTTGGCAGAAATATTCTGAGGCGCTTTTTGTGCCATTATAAGCGCGAAAATAATTTACGATACTAAAATACACGTTTACCGAGATGTTATTACATTGTTTTTTAGTTTAATGGATATTATTGACTTCAATTATTATTTCATGCTATCATACAATGAACAATGGTGGCATTGTAAATGATGTTTTGAGATCTTTAATTGATGGCTTTTGGAAACTATATTTATTATTGTTTCCATTGTTCTGCATATAATTTCAATTCTCGTCAACAACCGTTGACATCATATAACGACGTCAAAAACTTGGAATAACAAAATATTTGACGGATGAAATTGATGCGTCCTGAAACCAGTCTGTAGAAACTATAGTGCATTATATTCTCTTAATTGTCTATGCTTTTTCAGCTCACGAAATTTAGATACATGAAAAGTTTACAAGAATACCTTATGAACTACAGTTTGCATTGAAATAAGCCAACATACATTTAGTGAAGTTGTCGTAGTTTAAACATTAGGTGATGATAACAGTAGATGCCGCCACAGAATTTAATTGAGTGTGAGCTGATAAATAATTAGTTTAGGGTTTTAAGATAGAATAAGGGCCATTGTAACGGCATGCATGGCTATCTTACGGCGCCATGCAAATTGCAGTAATAATAATTATTATCATTATTGTTATTACTATTGTTAATGTCATAATTACAGTTGCAATTATTTTGAATTATATGTATCGAACATTTGCATTTGCATTTGTAGCCGAAATTGCTACTTCATATAACTTTTAATATTTATTGCATGGATCATTGATGTAGAACAATATTATTTATGCATTAGATCATCGGTGGAGACTTTGTCCTGGGTTTGGGGAGGATGAACAAATGACCGAAAGGCAATTACTGATGAAGGAGGATGGGTTTGGGGCTTTCCATTGCTGAAATTGTTTCAATTCTCGCACTGCAATGGTAGCACTTTAAACTGCCATTTAAGCCCAATCTCGCAATTATTTCAATGTTGATGGACATAGACTTGGTTGTTACTTCAGTTAACATAGTTATATTGCTAATTATTAGATTAGTTTTATTCATGCATCAAGTTCAGTAACTCAGTTTTGCTGCTGCTCCGGTGCAATGTCAGCATAGTACTCGTACTGAGTGCATTTTGACACTAAACAAATTATGGGATTAGCAACAGCTTACTGCAACAGGGTCAGCTGTCAAGCAGCTAAGGAGATCCGAGAACAGATTATCTTTGCTTCATATTGAGGCTCTCCATTTCTCCAGTGACAAATTGATCTTAAAAAATCAATTGAAGCTGCAAACTGAAATGGTTTTTGCTTATGATAAGCATAGGCGAAACCACCCTATGGGACCCACGGGACGCGTCACCCCAACTTTTGAGTGGTCCCCTAACTTTATTATTATGGTCCCCAACTTTTAGGACGTGATTGCACCTTTGATGATAAGCAGTGTTAAGCACACAGATTTCGAGAGGAATATGAATCATAATTCATTCATTCCGAAAACTTATATAGCGCCCCTTCAAGAAGCCCACGCAAAGGCTCTCCCAGCCCAGTCACAGCTAAAAAGATAGGTCTTGTGCAATTGGTAGAAAGCAGGCAAATTATTCCGAGGTAGTAAGCGTAGTGCAAGTGGGAGCCCATTCCATGTGGACGGGCCAGCAACCGAGAAGGCTCGACGCTGTCTGGTAGCATAATGTGTTTACGTGTGTTGTGTATAACAATTACTGTGCTGCTATAATGATTTTCTATTTACCTCCCATGCAGAACTATGCATTCGCAGGTCTGAGGTCTAATGGAACATTCTAAATGCCGATAGGAGTACAATTTTTAAAATTTGTTGCATTTGGGTAAACTTATTCTCATTTCTGAAGATGGTCCTGAATTGCTAGCCAGAACAATATTAGCTTAAATAGTTCAGATAATTTTTATGTTGCACATAACAAGCAAGTATACGGTTCAACTAGCCTATTTGGAAGCCAGGTGGTAATGGTGCAGTTTTACTACAATGTTCAAGGAGCAAAACGTTTAGAAATTCGGAAGATAATACTTG
>OX457048.1:15098467-15158467 GCA_949752735.1 Lumbricus terrestris | reverse complement strand
CGAAAATCGATGCGAAGAGAAAGTAGTGCAGCAGAATAAAATAGAACGGAGGAGATTGGACTAGAACATAATGGAAAGAACAGAAGAGAAAGAACAGAAGAGACCAGAAAAAGAAAAGAACGAGGCGAATGAAAACAAACGAGAACAGAAAAAAGAATAAGATCTAGCGTATACCATGCAGAAGTGAATTGAACAACAGAGAACATATCAATTCCGAGTAGCACATAAAAGTACAGAGCAGACTAGAATATAACAGAATACGGCTCATTAGAACTGAGTAAATTCGCAATAGAAAGAACTATAAAGCAACATAACGGTCTGGAAAACAACGGAATAATTTAGAACACGACAGAACAGCAGATAAAACAGATGACAAGATCTTATAGCAGATGACAACAGATAACAGATGACAACAGATAACAGATGACAAAGCGTCATATTGGACTACATCTATATCCATGTTTCACCGTCGCCTCAGAGCGGTGCTCGTCTGATAAAGCGCTACATAAAATATTGGATTATATAGCTTCTTTTCTTCGACTGTCGCTCCGCGCAATGCAGGCGATGGTAACTCACGCGGAACGCACAAATACGAAGGCAAATAGAAAGATAGTCGATTACACAGGCAGACAAACAGACAGAGAGACAGACAGACAGACAGAGACACAGACAGACAGACAGACAGACAGATAAACAGACAGAGAGACAGACAGACACAGACAGGCGGCACAAAGAGATAAATATTGAAGTACGTATTAACAGACACGACTTGTATAAGTCGATAGATAATATGTGTATATCTATAATGATATATAAGTACATACAAGTAGGAGCAATCGCGTCATATACAGTGTGCATATAAATATATATAAAATATATACATACATACATTTATTACATAATATTTGTTTGTATGTTTGTATGTGCACTTGTTATAGCGCCCCTTCAAGCTCTTTGTACTCAGAGGCGCTCCCGAATGCAGAGCGGACACTGCACCGGAGTTTCACGCCGAAGCGCTGAGCAATTGTGAGTGAAGGACTTGCCCAAGGTCCTTACGCGGCGAGGTGGATTCGAACCTCGAACCTTCCGGCTTCAAGGCAATGACGCCACCACTACACCACCGCGCCTCACAAAATATTATAATGACGCGATCGAGTATGTAGCCTACCTATATGCATTTTTTATTTATTATTATTATTTATGTATTTATGTATTCGTAATGTTAGTCATGTCATAAATTTATATGCATAACATGCATGCGAGCATTTCACATATATACATGCATACATGCATACATACATACATAAACACACTCATTCGGAATAATTTTGTATGCAATCTTTATGCATTAACGGTCTACAATATTATATCTATTACATGTGCTATAATTAGTATGTTAAATTTTCTTTTTGCAACGCTATTAAAATATAGACAACTAGATCTATGCTGCAAATACTTAGTGAACTTACCAAGAAAACGTCCTAATAATTTATTATCCTTAGATATATTATTAAATTATTGATGTACTGTAAAAACGTGCGCCATTAAATCATTAATAAAGACTGACTTGTCTAACTGCTTCCCATCTGACCGTCGTTCCCTCTTTTCCCTTCTCGGCCTTTCTTCCACCTGTGGCTGCTCCAGAAACCACCCGCCGCCAAAGCCGATCGCCGGTGCGTCAACCGCCCGACGCCAGCAGCTCTTCCACCTTCCGCACTCCTTCCCTCTTCATCCGTTGCATAAATTTCCCTATCGATTGCCGCTGGGCGTCGCCACTTTGTTGCTGATTTCGTCTTCGTTGCCGACAAGATGGCCGCCGCCGGCGCATGCGCACTCGCTGAATCTCCATCATCCGGGAGCCGATGGAGGAGGCAAACTGCATCGGTTGTGGTCAGTTTCGGCGTTGAAAAGCAGCCGGCTTATTGATGAACGCTGCGTCCAAATGTTTGAGGTGTTGTCAAGAGCCGCTGGGTGAAGACCCTCATAATAATTAATTAGCTTGCCGGTAAAAATCGTATTTTAAGTTGCTAAATTATTTCATGTTTTCAATGTGAAGTGGATGCTGGGTTGATGAAAATAACTGTCTTACTAACCGGAAGTTGGATTGATGAAACTAATTTGTTGCTTAAATTGAAGCTGGTTTCAGTGATTTTATAGAAATAATTGTTTCCGACAATAGAAGCTGGGTCGATTAGCAGGTTTTTCCTAGAACCCCACTGCATAGAAGTGGGATTTGACAGGGGGATTTGCATAAAAGAAATTGGATTGATGCAAAAATTCCTGGTTAGACAGATAATGGATTGATGATAATAACTCTTGTTTAAACAGAATTTCCATTGATGATATTTTTCCTTTAGATGTCTTAAATAGAAGCTGGACGCATTGATGTCAATTATCATATCATATCAATTATCAGGCCAAGCCGTTTTTCTCAAGCTAAAAGATGGGAAAAGATGCATTCTACAAAAGGGGGAGCTACTCAGAAGCAGTCTAAACATGAAGCTGAAGAAGAGAATGGTGTGGAGTGCTGTCCTGTACGGCTCGGAGACGTGGACAATGCGGCAAGGAGACGTAAAACGACTAGAGGCCTTCTAGATGTGGATCTGGCGCGGAATGAAGAGAATCAGCTGGTTTGAGCGAAAAACGAATGAGGAAATCTTACAGTTGGTGGAAGAAAAGAGGTCACTGGTGGCACTGTACGTGGGCGGCAGAAGAAATGGATAGGACACATCTTAAGCAGCGGCACCCTACTAAGAGACACCATTGAGGAAAGAATGGAGGGGAAAAGGATGCGAGGTAGACCTAGAACAATGTTGCTGGACTGGATGCTGACAGAGGATGAATACAGTGAACTGAAGAGATAAGCAAAGAACAGAGAAAAATGGCGTTATTGGAGATACGAACCTGCCTGAGGGCAGATAACGTGAAGAAGAAAATCATAGAGATTGATAGACTGTAACAGTTCACTTACCAACATCTAGCACGGCATTGAAGACATTACATGCATATAATTTAACAACGTTGATTACGTTATAACTACAAATTGCTATAACAGAAACTCTGATTGCCTCTTAGCATGGCAGGTGGCAGTCAGTCTGTTAAGTATAATCTCCGCCAGCAACGCGAAGCGAAAGGGTTTGAGCTATTGTTCCTTCTTCTCCTCCATCTCTTTCTCCTTCTCCTCCTTCTCTCTTCTGCTCCTACTCATCTTCCTCGTCCTCGTCCTCCTTCTTCTCCTGCTTCTCCTCGCTCTCCTCTTCCTCGTCCTCTCCTCCTCGTCCTCCTCCTCCTTGTTTTCCTCCTCTTGTCCCTCCTCGTCCTCCTCCTCGTGCTCTCCTCGTCCTTCGTCTCCTCCTCCTCCTCTCCTCCCCTTCCTCCTTCTCCTCCTCCTCATTTTCCTCCTTCTCTTTCTCCTCCTCCTCCTCCTCTCCTCCTCTTCCTCCTCCTGCTTCTCCTTCTCGTCCTCCTACTCCTTGTTCTCCTCCTCCTGTCCCTCCTCGTCCTCCTTCTCGTCCTCGTCTTCTTCTCCTCCTCATTCTCCTTCCCCTCCTCCTCTTCTCCTCCCCTTCCTCCTCCTCCTACTCCTCCTCACCTGAATCATTTTCGGCGTCTTGTGGCCCTTGAGGAAGTCCTTCACAAGCAATCGCTCAGCGCCATCGATTGACACTTTGTCATTAAGTATATAGCAGCGATTAACACAATGTACTATATATATAAATATATATATATATATATGTGAATGAATATATATATATAATTATATATATATGAATGAAATATATATAATTATATATAATTATATGAATGAAATATGTATATATATATTATATTATATATATATGTAACGGAAGGGATTCTGGCGATGTCTTGCTGAGCCATGAAAAGTTGCCCTCTGTTGTTTCTGATCTTAAGTAACAGTCGATATAATAATTAATTAATTATAATTATATCAATAACCAACGAATGCGAAACGTCTCTGAAGAACTTTCCACCGAAACGTCATCACTCGATTAATTTGCATTTCTCCCTAATTCCATATCTCGAATAAGCAAAATGCACACCTTTTCACATTTCTATACCTTATAATAATGATTACCTTTCTTTAACTTCCTCCATCGCTTCAGTGCAAGGTCGAAGGATATGATTTCGGAGGGTGTTTCTTTAGTTTCCCGTCCGAAAAAAACTGATGACTTTTTTAGTCATCCGACCGTAATCTAATTTTCCCTTGGAGGGGGGTGTTCAAACAGCCAAAACACCCCCATAGCTACGGCTTTGCTTCAGTGGTTAAAATGGTGAGGGTGATCAATGGAAAGCGGAAGAAGAGTTTTATTGGAATGTAATGTAATGCAATGTAAATCCTCGAGAATTTCTCAGCGTCCACAAAAGCCACGTCAGAGAGACCAGCTTAATCACCGGCGCTATATCAAATCAGGTCCGCAATAGCCAGAGCTGCCGTTTTCGTTCCGGTGCCAGGTCAAAATCCCCGGAGGTCAAGCCTAGGAGACAGCATGGTGCTATGGTGGTTTTCGGTGATGGTGGTAGTTGGTTTTGTTTGTTTGTTTGTATGTGCACTTGTTATAGCGCCCCTTCAAGCTCTCTCTACTCAGAGGCGCTCCAGAATGCAGAGCGGACACTGCATCGGAATTTCACGCCGAAGCGCTGAGCAATTGTGAGTGAAGGACTTGCCCAAGGTCCTTACGCGGTGAGGTGGATTCGAACCTCGAACCTTCCGGCTTCAAGGCAACGACGCCATCACTACACCACCGCGCCCCACATGATGGAACCTGATTGGAATCTGAATAGGATAGCGTGAAGAGTTCGGTTGTCAGTCGTGAATGAAAAGCAGCAGAGGAAAGTGCAAGGAACATGCGGTTACCACGTGTTTCCACTCACCTTTAACCCTGCTTACCTTAATTAACTTACCGTACTTTTTTTCTTACCCTCATAAGCCTTACCTTATAAATTATCTGACCATGCATTTCATTTCCTTTCACTGACTGATTATACATTTCATTACCCTGATCAGACCTCCATGAGAGACTCAATGTCGAAGACAGATCAAAATAGTTCAAGGCAATCATTTTAGTCAACAGGTATGCACAGATAACAGAATGATACAATAAAAACATTAGGTTAAATAGTGAAACAATTTTCTCAAGCTGTTCAAGTCAACCACTAGGAACAAGGCGCCAAAGTCATCCGATCACATGAAGAGTACAATAAATTGTCAATAATTATAATGAATAGTATAAAATAATAAATTGATGAAATGTTTATGGTATCCTGAAAATCTTCTAAATGATTCTAAGATGAAAACCAACTATATCGCATAAATTAGCGAAAAAGCTCACCTTTTAATCTTTCCAAGACTTTACCCTTATTAAATGGAAACCTATAAACTCAGTTTGACCAAAACAGATCTTGTTTCAGTTTGTTTTCATTCGCGCTTCATCCGATGCATTCGTCCCGTTTCGCGCGCAGGCGCAGTAGCAGCGTCGACGTCTTATGGAGATAGAACTGGAATCATGGCTTAGATGAGATTAGCACGGTGAACGTCTTTTGCGTCCGCAGTCGAGAGAAGAAGAAGCAAAAGAAGATGAGGGTTTGACGAACGGTGATGTCAGTTGGCAGGGGGTGGGTCAGGGTTAAACGGAAGAGCGCCTTCCTCAACGGAGGCAGCAGCAGACGGCTGGCTCTCTCTCTGTCTCTCTGTCTCTCTGTCTCTGTCTCTCTGTCTCTCTGTCTGTCTCTCTGTCTCTGTCTCTGTCTCTCTGTCTCTGTCTCTGTCTCTGTCTGTCTGTCTGTCTGTCTGTCTGTCTGTCTGTCTCTCTCTCTCTCTCTCTCTGCATGTCTCTAGGTGTATCACTGTTATGATCCTCACTCTTCCTCCCTCTCTGAGAATGTCTGTCTGTCTGTCCGTCCGTCCGTCCGTCTGTCTGTTTGTCTGTTTGTCTGTCTGTCTGTCTGTCTGTCTGTCTGTCTATCTATCTATCTATCTATCTATCTATCTATCTATCTATCTATCTATCCATCTATCCATCTATCCATCCATCCATCTATTCATCCATCTATCCATCCATCTATCTTTCTATCTGTCTATCTATCTGTCTATGTATCTACCTGTCTATTTAATATACATACAAACATCTAATATATTTATATGTAATTATATATATGTATATAATGTACATGTGTGTATATACAATACATACATGTATATGCACACATGCATAGATATACATATGTATAAATATATTAGATGTACATATATGTGTGCAGCCTATTCGATGGGATAGATATGCCTCTCTCTCTCTCTCTCTCTCTCTCTCTCTCTCTCTCTCTCTCTCTCTATATATATATATATATATATATATATATATATATATATATATATATATATCTTGGCGACTTTCATCGCTGTGCTGGTGTGCAGAGTAGAATGCAATGAAGCGGAAGTAGAAAAGAAGCGGGAAGGAATTGGAAGGCAAAGGAAGGAAAGGAAGTGAGTGGGAAGAGAGAGAAGAGCGCAAATGAATTTGAATAAAATATATTCTTAAAAGTGCAGAGAATTCCAATCGTATTAGACAGACAGATAGAAGCAGACAAACTCACAGACACTAGCAGATAAACATGGCTACACGAACACCAACGGGAGGATGCAGGGACGCACAGTTGAACACACACACGCGCACACACGCACACACACACACGCACGCACAGATATGCAGAGGGACAGAAACAGGTACGCACAGATATATCAAAGCATACAAACAGACAGGTAGTCGGAAGCACATCACGACGTATAGGCAGATTAAAGGAGAGCAGAAACTGGTAGGTGTATGGGAATAATAATGCGCTATATGAATGCAGCCAATTTAAATAACAGCGTATTGGTTAAGCGGCATAATATCCCACTTCCCTTAAGAGCCGCTGTTGAAGCCGCTGCCTTCAACCAAGAAAGAGCTGTCTCCATGGCAATGACAGTCGTTCATCATTTACTATTATAACTATGGCGACTGAAGAGCTCGACGGAATTTCAAGTGCATTCGCTAGATGGCCAATTGGTCACGAGTCCACCGCTACATGATTGTATCGCTTACAGGAGTCGGAATGTTATCTGCCGAGCTGATTGTTTAGTAATGGGAGGCGAATTGTTTTGCGTTTGCAGCTCAAACCAAGAAAATAATTAAGCCGCTTGTCTTCACCGCATGTCTTTTTTTATTCATTAACGTATTTGTCTGTATGTATGTATGTATGTCTGTCTGTTTGTCTGTCTGTCTGTCTGTCTTTCTGTATGTCTGTCTGTCTGTCCATCAACTGCTGGCTGGGTTTTTATGGCCTTTCATCCGAGCTTCATTACGTACATTCATTCATTCATTCATTCATTCACTCATTCATTCATTCATTCATTCACTCATTCATTCGTTCATTCGTTCGTTCATTCATTCATTCGTTCATTCGTTCGTTCATTCATTCATTCATTCATTCACTCATTCGCTCGTTCTTTCGTTCGCTCATTCATTGGTTTATTCATTCATTCATTCATTCATCCATTCATTCATTTCATTCATTCATACACTCGTCCATTCAGTCTATCGTGTCGGTTGGCCGAACTCACAATCGTAAACTTGGAATCAACCAATTCTTCTGCAAACAAAGCGCAGGGATAATGATGCCGTTAATTAATTAACCAGTTCATCAAATTAATCACTAGTCCATTAAATTATAATCTTTTGGACAACTAATCAATTAATTCGTTAATCGATTAATAATTATAATTGATTAGCCTAAGTCAGACACTCAACTCTATCTTAACTCAAATGTGTGTTTACTCATTACAGTATCCATCCATTAATTCATTTATTGCTACCCTGACTGATTCATCTACAAAGCATTTAATTAATTAATACGTTAAATTCTTTAATCAAGCATTCTTCAGCCCTTCCCTCAATCCAAAATGGCGCAGGCCTACCTTGAACTATCAGATAAGTAACCATCATAAGTTTCCCACCAGACGTCAGACTTGTAGCGGAAGTCAGTTTCCTCGTGTTTCCTCATGTCTCCACATTTACATTCGATAGAGGGCTGTAAATAGCTCAATAATGATCTTGCCCGCAATGACCTACATCTTTTATTGTCTGTCCGGAGAATACTTCCCTCGCAGGCGGGAGTCTTTCTTTGATATCTGGGCCACGATATGGATCTGCCTTCCCTCCCCTCCCCCTGTCGTCTACGCCTCTCGCACTCCCTCCCATTTGTTTTTATCGGCGTTCTCTGCAGGTGCTTCATTTATTCCAGCCACGTCAGGGATAGACCAACAAAGGCCGTGGTTCTAATCGAATTCCCTCTTCCCCCCTTGAACGGTTCAAGCGTAATGACACGAACAATATTGATCATTTTATTTTCGAGCGTCCGCTCTCCGACACGCAATACAGACGTGTCCGCTGCTCACGTATAACGAATAGATTCTGCGGAATTTAATTCAACGTTCAATTTTAGTTGCTAAATTAAATTTAAGAGGATAAGTTTGAAATTGTCTAAGTTTTGAAAAAGACGGTTGGCGCGAAACTCTGAATGAAAATGGCAGAAAATTGCTGTTCAAGAATGAGGACTCTACGCGGATATCTGTCGTCGTCGTTTGTGTTTTGGCGAGGGGCGTGCCGACGCTTGAGTCAACAGCAGCGGTTACATTGATTGGCCAGGTACGCACGAGAGTTGAGTTTCGAGGCGCTGCTGCGTGTTACGGCGTGTGTTGAAGTTTACATGAAAACAACAACATTTAACTGGATTATTTAACGATTTGCATGGAAATATCGAGAAATAAGCTAATCTAATAAATTCTGCTGCTGAAACCGATTAACGAAATAGATTACGGAAAGTTTTAAAGACGAGAAGTTGAAGTTTGCTGCGATTTATCGTCTGCCGAAGTTGTGGCCTATATGTCTTATCTTTATTTTGATGGCTGCGCTCTTGTTTCCAGGGATGCCACTCTGGATTTTGAAAAAAGGTCAGATCCGGTCGAAAAAAAGGCTAGAAAAGGCTAGATTGACGATTTTCATGTAAAATACATGGATTTTTCCAATTTTCCGGCTTGAAATTTCTGACGACCTTTTTTAGTCGTCCGATCATTAGAATTTGTTCTCTTTTTCTTCTCGAAAAAATTTCTGATGACCTATTTTTTTAGTCTTTCGCTCCAAAATTTCCAATTTTTGGTCCAAATTCACAAAATTTTCGATTGTTTTCACGTTGTTTGTGCATTTTCACTTAAAAAATAATAATTTTGTATGTAAAATGTCGAAAAAACCGCCGTGAGAAAAAAAGGCTAGATCCTGACAAAAAAAACCTAGAAACCTAGACAAGACCGAAAAAACCTAGATCTAGGTGGAAAAAGCTATGAGTGGCAACCCTGCTTGTTTCTCTTTGGGCATTTTGCGAAATTGCGACATCGAGTGATTTAGTTGCATTTGCGGGGCATTTATGGCGTAAATTGGCCACGGAGTAAGGGGCAAATTTGCCTGAGGACTGTAGCGTACAAGAATGCCGTTTGCGAAACGGATTGTAGGGGAAGCTAGTCAAGATAAGCCTCCGCTCGGGAAAAGTCTCCATACTACAGCGTCAACATGCGAAATCTTTTTTCAACATGAGGCCCAGATTTTCTTTCGACAGCTGGTCAGTCTCGTTCATCAGGCGGATGATCTGTTCAGTGAATTGTACACAGAGTGTGGCGATCTTGTGGAAAGAACTCGGAAGGTCAGGGATAGGGTCAGAACTTTAACGGAAGTGTCTCTTCGACTGAACGCCAAAGAAGTTACTGTCCGTAAGTACGCAGAAAACGTATAACTGATTAGAGTTCTTTAAACAGTTTTTGAAATGACCATGGAGTTTGTTACATAATTCAGGCAGATGATTTTATGTATGAAAGTAAAACGTTTCAGTTGTGCCAGACATTAAAAATACAATGTTAAGGTCTGTATATAATTTTTTATGTATGCATATATTATTTGTGTGTATATGTATGTATATATATAATTATATGTATGTATGTGCGTGAATGTCTATATATGCAGCATGTGTGAATGTATGTATGTATGTATGTATGTATGTATGTATGTATGTATGTATGTATGTATGTATGTATGTATGTATGTATTTGTGTGTGTGTGTATGTATATATGTATGTATGTATGTATGTATGTATGTATGTATGTATATATGTGTGCATGCATGCACGTATGTATGTGCATGAATGTCTATATATGCAGCATGTGTGAATGTATGTATGTATGTATGTATGTATGTATGTATGTATGTATGTACATATGTACGTATGTTTGTTTGCATGTATGCATGCATGCATGTATGTATGTATGTTTGTATGCATGTATGTATGTATGCATGCATGCATGAATGCATGTATGTGTGTATATATTTATTTATGTATGAATGTATGCGTGTATGTATGTATATGCATGTATGTATTGATTACTCTGATATTTTTATGTTGTGTCATGGTTAGAATCTTAGTTCATTTATGTTAAAGGCCATGTGCAGTGACATGTACGACATTGTACGTACTATACATGCAGCTATTTCTATGATGCATTTCCAAGAATGTTGGCAATGTAAACTGCAGATGTGCCAACTAACAATCACATACATGCTTCATTTTGCCAACCAGATGCTTCATTAATTATGATCAATTCTGAAAATATTATACTTATGTAATATATGTGTTATGTATAATATTTAAAATATACACACACATGTATATATAATTTTAAATGTATATAGCGACTCTTACACACTTGTAGAGCTTAACATGTGAGAAAATATACTTAACCAGACAAATTGGTTTTTGCAAACCTAATAGACATTTTATCTAGTAATTTTTTTATAGCAATTACTTTGCATCCGTGAATATCTTGTAAATTGTCAATGAAGAGGTCATGTGTTCTTTGGCAATGTGATAAAAATTTACTGCCTACCAGATAAAGATCTGTAAATTGTCAAGCCAGAGATCATGTGCACTCCAGGTGATAGCAATTCATTACCCCATCCAGGCAAATTTTATGTGCCGTCAAATGTCAGGATATATTTAGTCAGTATTTTTTTAGAATCTTGTACGCATACTGACTCTTACACTTACATATTATCTATAAATGAATAGTATTTTTAACACTAGTATATTTGAATATTATATAATATTGTATGATATTACATATATGTATATATTGTTTTATTTATTTATAGTTAGACATAATTTCAAATAGAAATTTATATAAAATATGCATATATAAATAGAATTATTGTTTGTTCACACACACACACATATATAGCTCAATATAAGTAAGTGAGTAAGTAAGTATATACTTTATTGAACCGCCTGCAAACGCACTGCGGGAAATATATGAACTTCTTTCATGGTTAGGGCATTGTTTTATGTAAATATATAATATATGGCACTGCCTGCTGCATAGCCATACATATATATATACCTCCAGCTTATATATATGTGTGTGTGTGTCTGTGTGTGTATGTGTATGTGTGTGTCCAGCTTATGTATAATATATTTACGCATACATAATATTATAGTATTATATAATATAATAAATGTTTATTTCAAATATGAGTGATATATTGTTTTATGGTGTGAAGAATATCTAAATTGTGGAACACACTTGGGTACACACATACACACACATGCAGACAATGCACATAAATAAGGAAGTATGTTCGAATATACATTTCATGTTAAATATATATTTCCATGTGTGTATATATTCTTATATAAACATATACATAGTATATATGTATATATAAATTTTTATTTCTATACTTGGTCTGCTGTAGAGATATACTTTGTCTAGTTAGTTGTATGCATTTTATACATGTTTTCATTGTGCATGGAGATACCATGTTTGGCATAGACATACATGATTATATTAGAGGACGAGCAGGATCTAGAAGAAAAAGGAACAGTAGTTGGTTCTGTTCTGTTTGACTTACAATCCACGATTAAATATAGGCGGAACTATTGCGAAATCAGAATGCATTGAAACTGTTTGTATAACCTTTAACCGAAGACGACTGTGCATGGAGAGAGAGTGTGTGCGCATGGCTCTTGTTTGGCAATGTTTGCTCAGATAGAGATATTCCTGTTCTCAATGATCACTGCATATTATTATGAGCCACGGATGATAAGGGATTCTATCTCTCAAACTGTGTCCTGGTTAGTTTCCTGTGTTTAACCATGCTTAGGCCACCCATATGTTACATATACGCAGAAATCCTCCTACATTTTGCGGACTACCCCACCCCTATGCATACGTACAAAGGAGGTTAACCCCACCCCGTATTTACAACTGCCAATTGGCTAAAGTTGTCTATAAAACATTTATTAAGCGGTTATTCATTTTCGTTGAACATATTTACTGCATAAATTTTTTAACTGTTATGGCTATGGCTTGCTGAACATTAGTTCCGAACAGAATGTAGATAATTACCGTGTAATCAAAAGACCCTGGACGACGATTATAATATAGGATTTTACAGAGTTATAAATAGGCTAATGTCTACGTGACAATTAGACATTTATTTTGCGTATTCGTATACTTTCTGTCGAGACCTCATCCCCTGTATGCACTAGTACGCAAATCGCCTATATAATTCCGGTTATACCCTCTCCTCCGTGCGTGCGTAATATATGGATTATGGACAGACCTTTTGTGGCTGCCAAGGACCGTTCACAAAACCTTACTGCTGAGAATATCTTTTGCTTATTGCTGTTCAACGATAGTGTCAAAACGAAGATGATTAGTGTCACCCTACTTATTTCTCCAGGCTTTTGACTGGCACTGTAAAAGTACGAACTGTGGTGGAGTTGAAATGCAATACATGAATAGGGTGTGAAATACAGGTTCCATGACACTTAATCCCGCGACACTTAATACCGCGACAGTTAGCACCGGACATTTAATCCCGCGACACTTAATCCCGCGACCATTTAATCCCGCGACAATTAATCCCGGTGACATTTAATCCCGGCGACACTTAATCCCGCGACCACATAATCCCGCGACAGTTAATCCCAGCGACATTTAATTCCGCGACACTTAACACCGGCAAAGTAAGAAATACATATTTTTAAGAAATAAAGAAATTAAGAAAGTAAATTCTGAATTTATCATATAAAAATCAATAACGCAATATACCTATTCACAGGATTATTCGATATTGATTAAAAATTTTCAGCCTTTGCAGTAAAAAATATAAAACCTTGTACAATTCGATAAAAACAATACTCACAGCAATATTTAAACGATTTCAGTCTTTGCAGTTAAAAAAATTAAACCATGTACAATTCGGAAAAAGACAATAGTCACAGGAAAATTAAAAAGAGTTCAGTGTTTGGAGTTAAAAATATAAAACCCTGTGCAATTCGATAAAAACAATAGTCACAGCAATATTTAAACGATTTCAGTCTTTGCAGTTAAAAAATAAAACCATGTACAATTGGGAAAAAAACAATAGTCACAGGAAAATTAAAAAGAGTTCAGTGTTTGGAGTTAAAAATATAAAACCCTGTACAATTCGATAGTCACAGCAATATTCACTATTGTTTACACAAGCCTATATTACGAGTGAGATAGGTGAGACATAGCACGAAGAAACACTAGGATTTCGGTTTTACCATAAATTTTCTTGTTGTTATGACACTTAACATCATTTCGGCTAGTTAGCGCAGAGAGCGCCTCTGAGTAGGTTTCTTGAAGAGGCGCTATATAAATACTTGAAATAAATAAAATAAAAATAAATAAATATACGTATGCATAGGTACCAAGTGTCGCGGTATCAAATGTCGCGTGGTCATGTGTCGCTGGAATTAAATGTCGCAGGGATTAATTGTCGTGGGATTAAATGACGCGGGATTAAATGTCGCCGGGATTAAGTGTCCGGCACTAACTGTCGCGGTATTAAGTGTCGCGGGATTAAGTGTCGTGCTACCGAAATACAGTATCTCACCGTATTCTTGTAATATAATAATATAGTAATATAGGCATATACGACAACAAATGAAACTCGCCTATCTTAATTTTAGGCTACCCATAATTGTTCCTGGATGCCAGCGGCTCACATGCAATCCCTTTTAATAATGAGCCCAATATTGTTCTATTGCACTCAAAGATCATTGTTACCAGATTCACCGTTTCTCCCCGGGAGTGGGGTAGCGAATAGCCACAGACAGCCTTGGAGCATATTTAGGTGGGATTTTCTTATAGTAACTGGTAACTTTCGAATGGAACGTATCACTTCAGGAAAGACGATTATGATGCTACTTTAATCACCCTTGCCCCACCTGGGCTTTGTCGGTCGGGGGTTGCAACGACAGAGAGGGCTTTGTTGTCGAAGCGAGACGAGGGTGTTTGGAGCCAAGTCAGTTGCCCCACTTGCTCCGAAAGATGAGGGAGCTAGAACCGTGAATCACTTCTTTGTCTTGTAGTCTATATAGGTTGTGAGGAGACGAATAAGGAAGTTAGTCGCTTTGTTTGTTTCCTTTGCAAGATCAGATGAATGATGTGTGAGCACCCTGTATACAGGCGCTCTACAAGTGATTTTTGATACATGGATACATACATGTATATATATACAATTTTATACATGCATGCATACATATGTAAATATATACATAGGCCTACATAATCTTGTATACAAGCATACACTGTACACACACACTGCTCGTGCATGTGTGTGTGTGTGTGTTTGTGTGGGCGTGCATACACGCGCGCTTATTTACGCGCATACAGAACACAATTACCAAAGATCACCTTGCTATATATTTCCCCGTTGTGGACAGGACTCCTCCTTACACATGCTTTACATACTTATGCTTGATTATTTATTGTTTGTCAACACTGAGTCACAACGAAGATCCTTAACGTCGCCCTCCTCCATCCAGACTTGGGACTTGCACTGTCAAAATACTACGGCGAATGTCGGAGTTCTAATAATAATTGTTGCTGTTTAACCACATTATGTCATACCAAAGATGAATATTGTCGCCATCCTCCTCTCTCCTGGCTTGGGACTGGCTCTACCAAGGTACAGACAATGGTGGAGGTACGTCGGAGTATCATGTTATGCCCAGCAACTATTTTTAGCCGACGGCGCCGTTCGTCTGGCCAATAGTGATCGTGCTTTCCGGGGACACGTAACGGAGTATCCCCCTGAAAGCTATCCGGGGGGATGAATTAATCTATCCCCCCGGATGGAATTAACCGGTCTATACTATCCGGGGGGATAAACCGTTCTATCCCCTTTTTTTTAAATGCGCATAATAAAAAAAATTATGCTGTAATCAAAATTTAAAGTGATTCCAATTGTTTTAAGTGTCCTAAGCAATGCTCAGACAAAGGCAACTCGAATTTATTTAGTGACTCTTGAGTGTTCTTAAGTGTTATAAATGTTCTAAGTGCTCTAAAAACAGGGCAAAATAAATTATCTAGTCGGAATAAACATACCTGTTAGTGTCATTGTTCAAAACAAAGCAGATGAAAATTTATTTGCAAAACAAAATACACGTGGAAGCGGTTTTTTCGACTTTTTTAATCTGGGGGATACAATTAATACGGGGGATACTCTATTTCGTGACACCGGCAGTAGCTCGTAATTGAAACGGAGCCGAGAGCAGAACTTCGATTCAAAATTCGTCTCGACAACAACGGTCTGACCTGTCTCTGCAGGTCACACACACGGTCGTCTGTCGTCCGTGGGAAGGCCCTCACCTGTACTCCTACCTGCACAGGTAGAGGCGCGTCTCCATGACAACGGCATGCACGCGAAGGGTCGAAGATGTCGGATGTCCGTCTATCGTGTGCCGCCTTTGTACCCGATGGCTAAATTTATAAGTGACGTTTGGATAGGGGATGGTGGGGCAAATAAGTGTCTGCGCAGATTGAGAAGTCGTGTGTATTTTTGCCAATAGTATCTGTTTAAATTGCGTCTGTGTCAGCTTAATTAGTTGATAAACTGCGGATCTTTTCTGTGCCCATGGATGTTTTGGGGTCGGAATTTTGAGTTCTTACCCCGGAAATAAATAATTTCCTTTTTTAAAGCTGATTCTGTGTGTTTGTTTCATTGGAAACCCACGAAAAATGAATCTCCAAAAGTTTTTTAGGGCTACAATAACAAGATCTGCACCATATGATCTTGTTATTGTAGTCCAGGTATATAGGTAAGCATATGAAACTAGCCTATGTGTTTATCTGACATGCACACATGCATTATATTGCATACATTGATTACATGTATGCATTAAAAAAATTAAGCTATGACAGATAATTTTAAATTTTCAAGTCGCTCATGCATTGCTCAAAACAACTGAAAATGCATATCTTGATGAAACTAGCTTGAAACGAATTTGGTTTAATGAGAGGCAGCGTGAAAGAATCTCCTCTCTTGTGGAATAAATATTTGTCCTCAAGACGAGGTGGCAAGAGCTGACGGATGGTAGAGTTTGAGCCTACTGCCAACCCCCACTACTTCTCGTACAACGGTAGTATTGCGCCTAATCCTCCTAAAGATTACGTTCATCCACTTTGAAATTGCCCTGACTCCCACTTTATCAGCTACTCGTTCTTCTCTTATCCTATGAAAACCGGACTCGCACCTCCTTCTGACTACTCTTTGGACAACCCATTTGACTCGACGCAGCGCTAATGAACAAACTGGTGCCCTGCGTTTGCCTTTCGAGTGACGCTTTAAAAGTTTAGTGTTTACGATTGCGATAACGAATTATTAATGATCTATAACCCTTACACGTCAAAACATATGCCTCATTCATCAGGAGTCAAGATTTTACCAATGACACTGACATGGGACGCAGTATAGCTAAGCGTGTCAAGTCACTTTCAGGATAATTATATACATATATACATTAATTACATATATACATATATCTATCTATATATATACTTATGCGCACAACTATCCTGTCATATATATATATATATATATATATAATATATGCGCACATCCACATAGGAAATACACGGTATACATTAAATATATATGTATATATATAGGCACAAAGGATTAAAGGTGTATATATTTAAATTGTACTTATATGGATACCATAACAATGTATCAAAATACACGTGGTGTATGTGTGCGGTGTGTGTGCCTATGCGCCTTAGAGCACCATAGCCATTCACATCAAGATTCTTGCCTGGAGATAGCGAAACAGTAATCTATCATTCTTCCGTGAATGCCACTTCCCCACGGACCCAATAAACCAATTATGCTCGGGTAGCCACTTGCCCCACGCTACCTCTCCATCGTCAAGCCGTGGATGTCTACAGATCAGACGAATGACTTTCGCTGTTCTGGCAGCTCGACTTCCCCCTCCGCTGAACGAAGACAGCCATCAATCTGTAATTAAGCTATCCACGGACTTCTATATTACTAGCAGTTGAACCAAAACCTGAAATAATGGCGATTAATGCAAAAACACACTGGCTTTATTTACTTAATTGGCCGAATATCGTCACATCCTATTGCGGGGAACGGACATTATCCCCCCGGACAAACCCCGGACATTATCCCCAGACTATGATGGCATTACCTAAAAATGATGCGCAAAATATAAGAATAGGTCTATGTTAAGTGAATATCTGTACTTTAGACATTAGTTTTACATTGTAAGAATATGTTAAGTTAATTTAGAGTTTATATATGTATATTGTACCCGAAAATTATGCATCAAAAATATCTTTAACATTTGCGAGTCTCTAACTTAAGTCGCAAACAACATTAAAAGGTTGTAATTGTGGAATGACATAATTATGCAACTCCTTGTGTTAAAAATGAATTACAGGATATTTGATTGACGATTCCCATTCGTTCATTTCAAATCCAGGACGTTAACAACCCTTCGTTGCTTCGTTGTAGCCATAACTGACACTAACAAGTGGGCCTTCTTAGTCCTACCTGCATCTGAATGGCAGTAGCAAGTCTTATCGGTTACGACATTAACAAGTTCACTCTGCGAACTATTCAGCTTCATAAATGAAATGAAGAAACGGGCCAATTGCTCAGAGGGAATTTTGTGTGGGGGGATAATGTCCTACGCAAAACGGGGCGGCGGGATATGTCGGAGGGTGGCTTTGTCCGAGGGGATAATGTCTGGAATGTCTGGGATAATGTCCTACACAGTGTACACGGGTGTAGGACATTAGCCCCCCCGGACAAAAGCCCCCCCGGACATAAGCCCCCCCGGACATTAGCCCCCCCGGACAAAAGCCCCCCTCCTCCCCGATTTTACCTAGGACATTAGCTTCCCCCGGACAAAAGCCCCCGTTGTGCAAGTCATGGAATAGTGCCGTACTTGTCACTGGCATTCACATGCAAACGAAAGTTCTTAGAGTCATTTAGGTCCTGATTGTGTCAGTAGGCCTAAATTTATAGACTTAGATTCC
This sequence comes from Lumbricus terrestris, assembly GCA_949752735.1. Taxonomy (NCBI): domain Eukaryota; kingdom Metazoa; phylum Annelida; class Clitellata; order Crassiclitellata; family Lumbricidae; genus Lumbricus; species Lumbricus terrestris. The sequence goes on along the minus strand of OX457048.1, from coordinate 15,139,994 downwards.
AAATGATAGGGCCTATACAGTCTTATTTGTTTAGCGTGCTACAATAAAGGCTTGTTAACATCAATTAGGCCTAGGCCTAGTCTCAGCTTTGTAGGCTTATTAGTGTCGTTTCAATTCAAAATTAGATTCAATCCATTAGAGAAATGAACGAATGGGAATCCTATACAGTAGGTCGGCCTACTTGTTAGTGTCAGTTTGGCTACAACGAAGGTTTGTTAAAGTCAGTTAGGCATTAAACTTTTATCTATATTTCACAAACTTTGGACTTATAATTTCTTACATTTATGTCGTTCTACAATTAATACCTTTAAATGTTTTATAATGTGCATAATAAACCCTCAATTTACTTTGCATATTCTTACAGTGTTAAACTAATGTGCAATTTAGGCCTAACTTAACTTAGGCCCATTGCTACATTTTGTGCATCATTTTTAGGTAATGCTATCATAGACTGGGGGGGCTAATGTCCTACCTCGGGGGGGGGCTTTTGTCCGGGGGGCTTTTGTCCGGGGGGCTAATGTCCGTTCCCCGTGTACACACCCTATTGCGCTATCAGTATAATACATCCTCCCTGATGCTAGAAACGTTATGCAGTACGGCGGTAACGGCCCGCTATTCCGAGGGTCCACTATTCCGAATATCCGCTATATTTTGTTCGTTATTTTTGGTGGTTATGGTTACAGTGGGTTAGGGTGGGTTACAGTTGGGTGTGTTATGATTAGGTTTAGGGTTATGGCTGAGGTTAGGGTTGGGGAGGGTCAGGGTTATGGTTGGGGTGGGTTATGGTTAGGTTTAGGTTATGGTTAGGTTTGGGGTGAGTTAGGATTAGGTTTAGGGTTATAGTTAGGATTGGGGTGAGTTAGGATTATTATTAGGTTTAGGGTTAGGGTTCGAAATAGTGGACCTTCGGAATAGTGGACCCAAGTCTTTCACTTGATAGTCCTCAGCAGCATCAAGTGATTGCTCGGCCATTCAGTAATTCAGTATGTCATGATTATTGTACATCACGCTCAATCCCAAGATGTGGCTCGTAATAGATGAACATACAGAGCTTGTCTTAAACACCTTTTACACGCATTCTTCCGATGATATACATTTAAGAAAAAATGCGCGTAATAGATGGCTTGTTATCTAATTTAAAATATCTGTTCAGGGAATAAGGTGAACTTTGACGGTATTTCGTGGTCAAAGATGCTAAAAAACCAATGGGAATTCTGATAACATTAGGTGGTGCCAGTCTGAGGTCGTGTTTGTCAAGGAGGGCGACGTTATCGTTATCTTTTATGACTTGGCGAGCAGATGGTCGAATGGTAACACGCTTATACGAAGATCAGAAGGAGGTGGGTTCAATACCCGCTAACCTAATAGGGCTTACTCAACTTTCCACTCAATAGGGGCGACTACAAAATAAGCAGTGGTACAGATGGAGACAGTATGAAGCCTGGCTCATCAAGGAGGGCGACGATATATCTTTATTTTGTATGACGGAGCGGAAGAGGAGATGGTTAAAGGGGGAACGGACATTAGCCTCTCTGGACATTATCCCCCGGACATTATCCCTCCGGACAAAAGCCCCGGACGTTATCCCCCACCCCCGATTTTGCGTAGGGCATTATCCCCCAGACAAAGCCCCCCATTTTTTACATTTGTGAGAGACTTTACACAATGTTTTGGTACATATAGGCATAGTTGTTCATTATTAACACAGTGAGTTGGTCGCGTCGTTCTACAAATAATACATTGAAATGTTTTATAATATGCATATTGAACCTTCAATTAACTTAACGTAATTATTCTTACATTGCTAAACTACTGGGCAATGTATAGATATTCGATTAACTTAGGCCTATTGTTATATTTTTTGCATCATTTTTCAGTAATGCATGATATCATATATAGACTGGGGGCTAAGTCCTATACCTCGGTGGGGAAATGTCCGGGGGATAGTGTCCAGAGGGGGGCTAATGTCCTACGCCCGGTTAAAGTTAGTTAAATTCTACTCCTGTTACTACTAGGTCTAGGCCTATATCCTACACCTTAAAAGCGCGGTGGTGTAGGGGTATGTTCGGTGCCTTTAGCCGGAGGGCTCAGGTTCGAATTCACAACATGCCGCCGCGTAGGAACCCTGAGTAAGTCCTTCACTCTCATTTGCTCATGCACTTCGGCGTTAAACTCAGATTCGGTGTCCACGCTGTGGTCGGGAGCGCCTGTGACTAGAAATCTTGATATGGGCGCTATAGTGAGGGCTCATACATGCATATAATTACGTAATGTCGTGTAATCTACTGCGTAATTGTCAATTTGAATTAATATACGTATATTATAACGGCACATTCGTATACTGCTTGCGAAAAAATCGTATTTTCTTCTTGTTTGCAACTCGTAGATTTTTAGCACCCCAGGCATGCGTGGGTACAAATAGGCTTCTCTACCACCTCCTTACATGAGTTTATTAGCTAAGGTCATCTGCAAAACATCTTGTTTATCGTAGGCTACTATTTATTTTTTGTTAGACATGATATTTGCTGGCTGATATTTGTTAATGGGATACGGTAAGCCAGAGTAATAAATAGACTAATGTTAATTATAAAATTATTTAGCGGACGTACATTTAGTCGAAACCCTCCCGCCATACGTACGCAAATCTCCGAAATCCGGTTATCTCTTCCTCCCCCGCGTGCGTAGCATATGAACAACCCCCCCGTATTCTATTATTAATTTATTATCATTATCGTTGTTGTTATTGTTGTTGTTACTATCATTAGGGCATGCGATTGCGGGTGAAAATACATCTTGTACTAACAGAAGGAAATGACTATACTTAATAGAGGTCAACGTTATCGGCTTTAACAGCCACAGAATGTCGCTAAACAGTCGACAATGCATTGCCCGTCTTAGACACCCATAAAACGCATTTCTCTGATGCTATAATAACGGCAAAAGCAATTTTTATTGATTATTTTGTAAGATTTCGTTGGATGAGATGGTCGACGTTAGCAGTCCTTGGCAGCCACAAAATATATAAACAAACTATATAAACAACGGAAAACTGTCTATATATAGTAGGGTAGGAATGTCAGTTCGAGGGATGGAATAAAGAGGTTACGTCGATCATTTACGCTGTCACACAGTATAGTTAAACTGCGCATGCGTAAAATGGACATCAGTGTATAATTATGGCCGCTGTAACAAGTTGCGTGTATCATGGTAGTTTGTATTAACGAATGAACGTTTAGCCATTATATGCGCACTTGTTATAGCGCCCCTTCAAGCTCCCTATTCAGAGGCGCTCCCGACTACAGAGCGGACACTGCGTCGGAGTTTCACGCCGAAGCGCTGAGCAATTGCGAGTGAAGGACTTGCCCAAGGTCCCTACGCGGCGACTTGAAGTGGATTCGAACCTGCAACTCTTCGGCTGCAATGCGACGAACATACCCACTACACCACCGTGCCCCGATCATGATAAAATGGAAGAGAGGAGAACAAAAGGAAGATCAGGAAGATGCTGTTGGATTGGATGATGTCGGATGGATATGTGAAACTGAAGAAAGAGATGTAAAACCGAGTGTAATCGCCTTATCGGACTGCACACAGAATAATTAGCATACTTATTATAAGTCAATGATCGACATAATTGACCCTGGCAGCCACAAATATTACCAGTCAATAGATAACAAAATGCTCGTCTTAAACACCTTTAACATGAATTCATCTGCCGCTATGTATACTTTTTTTAAGTACATTAAGTATATTTCTTATGCTTTTCTATATTAGATAAATAATTGATATCAATCTAGTTAGATATAATATGCTACATTCTATAAACATTGTACATAAGATTGAAAAAGCGGTTAAGAAGGAGCCTGGAAAGCCACCAAAAATAATAATAATATAATAGGCACTACCACTTCTCATGGGAAGATATCAAGTTGGAATATAGGTTAATGTTAGTAATAGCAATGTTGATGTTAGTTATTGGCTTTGGCAACGTAAAATGTCTCTAAACAACAGCTATCACAGTATTCGTCTGTCATGTCATGTCATTCCGCCATCGTCGCTCTGCGACGGTTGGCTGCACGAATGGATGAGCATTTTCCACAGTTGTCTATCTCCTGCCATGTTCATTAACCTCCTCCCCGAAAGTCCAGTCCATTTCAAGATGTTGTCTATCCATGCCATTCTTGGTCTTCCTCTTCCCCTTTCTCCCTCCATCAGTCCCGTCATCAGGTTGTTTTCTATGCTTTCCTTTTTCTGTCTCATCACGTGTCCGAAGTATCGCAACTTTCTTGTTTTTACGTGGGTCAACAGTTCTTGCTTTGTTCCTGCTATGAAGTACACCTGTTCGTTGGTCAATTTTTTTGTCCATGGGACTCTTAATATTTTTCTAAAACATTTGTTCTCGAATGCTTGTATGCGTCTCTCCTCCTCTTTCTTTAAGGTCCATGCCTCACACCCGTATGTCGCCACTGGAAACACCAATGCCTTCAGTAGTCTCGTCTTTGTTCTGTTGCTGACAGCTTTATTTTTCCAAATCTTCGTCATATTTACCAGACTCGTCATTCCCATCGCAAGTCTTGATTTTACTTCTCCCGTGCAATTTGCATCCTTTGTAACCCGGCATCCCAAATAAACAAATGAATCCACTTGATCCAGCTGTCCTGCGCTTACTTCTGTTGTCAAAATCTCATCAGTGGTTGTCATGACCTTCGTCTTCCCTACATTTATCTTCAGGTTGAACTGTTCTGCTGCCTTCTCTACTCGGTTCACTATTTCTTGAAGTTCTTCCGGAGATGTAGCAATCAGAACAATATCATCAGCATATCTGAGGTTGTTTATAATTCTCCCTCCGATTCTAAGGCCGCCCCCATAGCCTTCCGAGTGTAGGACATTTCCCCCCCTGGACAAAACCCCCCTCGGACAAAACCCCCCCGGACAATTCCCCCCCAGGGTAGGACAATTCCCCCCCCCCTGTCGAACATATTGCGTGTAAGTGGTATTACTATAAAACGGCGGTCCTAAGTGTCCTAAGTTAGATTGATGAAAAGATATCTTGCTAAATAGAAGCTGGATTGATACAAAATAATTTTTACTTAAATGGAAGCTGGATTGATGAAAATGTTCTTGCTTAAATTGGAGCTGGATTGATGAAAATATTCTTGCTTAAATGGAAGCGGGATTGATGAAAATATTCTTGCTGAAATTGGAGCTGGATTGATGAAAATATTCTTGCTTAAATTGGAGCTGGATTGATGAAAATATTCTTGCTTAAATGGAAGCTGGATTGATGAAAATATTCTTGCTTAAATTGGAGCTGGATTGATGAAAATATTCTTGCTGAAATTGGAGCTGGATTGATGAAAATATTCTTGCCTAAATTGGAGCTGGATTGATGAAAATATTCTTGCTTAAATGGAAGCTGGATTGATGAAAATATTCTTGCTTAAATTGGAGCTGGATGGATCAAAATAATTGTTATTTAACCCCTTTCGTGTGCGGAACGTAATATTACGTTTGCGCCAAACCGGCCGTCATTGTGGGGAACGTAATATTACGTTTTCATTAGCCTTTGACTTCCACGCACTGTGATGGCCGTAATATTACGTTCTAACATCGTTTTTGCGTTTTGATTCGGTAGATGACAGCAGTGGTTAGTAAAATTTCGACAAACAACAGCTGCAGCTTTTGGTGTATTTACTCTTCAACATCGTCGGACACACTTCCGAATTTTGTTGTGGACTTCGGGCGAATATCTATTCATATTACTGTTTTATTATACAACAATCTGACTTTTTTTAGTGACAGTTATGTCTAATACGGAGACTTTGAATAAAAAAAGAAAGCTCAGCGCCGCTGAACTAGCTGCTGCTTTGCAACATATTACAAATTCTGACGAGGAAGATCTTATAGATTCTGATGATGACGAAAGTTCCGAAGATGAGTTAGAAGGTGACGATGAAGACAGTGACAACACTGTTGATTACGATGTGGGTGTGGATGATGACTGACAAGATCACGACTGAATAACTGGACGGACACTAATTCGGGTGAGATAAAGGTGCTTCTGGCACTGATTCTCTATCAAGGTATAGTCCAGAAACCGGAAAGTGCAATGCATTGGAGTACCAAACCTGGGAGAAATAATTCCACAAGGACGGCGGGTTTAGAAAAATTTAATTCCACACGAAAGGGGTTAAATAGAAGTTGGATTAAACGCATTTTTGCCTAAATGGAAGCAAAGGGGGGGGAATTGTCCGGGGGGTTAATGTCCTAGGCTAAATCAGGGGGGGAATTGTCCGGGGGGTTTTGTCCGGGGGGGGGGTTTTGTCCAGGGGGGGAAATGTCCGCGCCCCAGCCTTCCAATGCTATCCGCATCACCTGCTCCGATAGAATATTAAATAAGCATGGTGAGAGGTTGCAACCTTGTCTTGTATTCGTCTTAAACACCTTTAATATGTGGATTCGAGCACTATAAATTCGTCAAATGCTAAAAATAATATGAGTGATTTAGCTATCCATTGTTTTGTTAACGTGCTGTGTGGATTTAAGCTTCCGCCCTTTATATTCATTCATTTCAAGAATTTAAATAGCGCTTCTTCAAGAAGCCAACTGAGAGGCACTCTCAGCCCGGTAAACGGACATTATCCCCGGACAGAGACAGATAGAAAGACAGAGACGAAGAGAGATCTTCACGTCCACATGCTGCTAAGCAGAAATCTTCGGTTATACATCGGGTTTCAAATACTTGGCTAGGACGACATTGTACGGTGGGGTATTTGGCGGAGGGTGGCGGTGGGTACGGCGGTGTGTGTGGCATTCCTTGGAGGTGGTGGGGGTAGCCTACATGTCTCTTGCGGTCAGTTACGGTGAGACGTTTATGGCTGCGGTCCTACAATAAGGCCAGACAAGTCTCCTTTGAAATACAAACCAGAGAGTTGGCGCCCATCTGGACACCTCCCGCGGTCAATATGTTGGCCCGGGCCGCAGATATCTGACCCTCGACCCTTCTATTTCGTTCATGCAATTCAGGGAGTGGTGGGGGAGGTTGGCGGGGTCATGGGAGTCAAATGCCCCCAGAGGGAAGAACAATTTGGTCCGTCTACACCTTTTAATCAGGTGGCATCTGACGGGGAGAGTTTGTAGATGAACCCTCAGTCGATTTATAGTGAACCCACCAATTCTCCTCTCTATAAAGATGCCAGTCCCAAGGCTAGATGAAGGAGGAGGGTGACACTAATGATCTTTGTTATGACAACTCGTTATTTAGTAAATAATAAGAAAGTTAATCAAACCAATTAACCAACTCCCCACAGGTCTTTCACTCATGACTGAAAACATTGCTCTTTCACAAATCCTATCCTGATTCTTCCTCTTCTCCTCGCATCCCTTGTCATTTCAACTCCAAACATCACCCACATTAGCCGTCCATCTGTCTGCCTGCCTGACTCTCCGGACTTGACCCGCTGCCTATTGATTTTGTTTTGATTAAGCGCCTGTGAATAAGCTGGTTCCCGCGACTTGGCTTTTGTGGGCGCTGTAGAAGTCTCGAGATTACGATTATGTCGCAGGTCTTTGTGAACTATTCCAACAAAATCTAATCTAATCGCTTCTATTGCGCGTCAAAATCTTTTGTCTTCATCTTTCTCTTGCCTCAAATCATGTTTTTCGTTCGGGTCGATCGCACCGGAAGCACTTCTTTTTAAGACTGTTGCTGGCAGAAGCGCTTTTTTGCATTGCTTTGTATGTGACCATTTGGTCATGTATACAATACAATGCAATACAATAGATCTACAATTGTTTACTTCTATACATGCTGATGTTTCAATTTTTCTGTGAGTCACATAGGCTACAGAGAGAAGCCTGCAAATATTGTCAATTGACCGGAATATTTGCAGTTTATTTCACTTTTACATACGATCAATCTGATTGACGATTTCCATTCGTTTTGAATATGAACGACGTTAACAGGTCTCTAAGTTTAAACCTAAATAATATTATCTAGCCTAGTAGTCTTCTTTTGACGAAGCTAAGAAACGGAGTGTGTGGAACGCCCTTAATCCGAACACGTTTGTATACATAGACTGTCTTCAAGTAACTATGACTTCTAATTCATTCCATGTATGTTGCTTTCCAGCCGAGGGAAATCTTTCCACGCCGGTTTACTCCGCCGCCGATCACCCCCACCGTACCACCTACGGCTATGAATGCCAGCTGTTCACCCATTCCAATCGCCCTCGGTGCGTCGATCGGCTGCACCAGGGCTGTGACGTCAATCCGGTCCACACCATACGTCAGTGCAACCTCCTCCGGATCGACGGAAAGACCGGGTCCGTCATCTTTTCCATGAATCCGACGCTATCCACCAGCTGCACCAGCTTCGAAGTTCTACAGGTAAGCGATTGCAATGGAGAGAGTCCTGCGAGTTATCGTAGTAATCATAGACTGATAATTTCTATAGCGCCGCTTGTTAGCTTAGCGCAGGCACCAGGTTGCTACCAGGCAGGGTTTAAGTGTGCCTGGACGGTCATGGACGGCGTCCATGCACTTGTTTTAAAATCTGAACGCCGTCCAGCCACTTATTGGCGAGCACAGACTGGAAAGGTAAGGGGCGTCCAGGCACTTCTTTTGGAGAGGTAAGGGCGTCCAGGCACTTATTTTTCCCCACTTTAGGAGCTGCTACCAGGTGCTACGTCTAGCGAGAGGGCTGTACAGAGATAATAATTATTATGACATGGAGATGCACGTCCAAAAGTGTTTTCACGAGCATTGTCTGTAGCGGCGCAACAGTTGAGCAAGTCAGCGTAAATGCTGTGGTAAAATATAGTCCTTGCCATGGTCGTTGCCCTACCGTAAGACAGTCAGAATTTTTTCCCTGTCGAGAATTTATTTGTGGCATAAATTGCCCCATCATTACCCTTGGTAAAGTGTATAACTGCCATGTGAGCGTATATAGCTGGAAGCGATTCCGTATCACTGCGCTCTTCATTCCAAAGTGTTTACTATCACCATAAACTCCTCCCCTGACATTTGAGAGGAACAATGGAGTGATCGAGGACAACAGAGATAACTTTTTTCGTACCCATCGCCGCCAGACGATTTACGTCAAGAACTGTTGGTGATAATGATGATGATGATGAATGGTAAAACTGTGGGGGCTGTTATGGGTATCTACAGTTAGTGACAGCAGGTGTTAAGGTACGACATATTCAATGAACTTAACACACAACAATACGCTGCAGCAGTGCCAGCGAACACCAATGCACGGGTGTTCTGTAGTAGTGTTCGTAGTCCGAACGCGTTGAGAGCGTGCTCTGAGTTCGCTCAGAGCCATTTGAAGAAGACAAGGTTCAGTGTGAGTCGAGTTCCAAATGCTCGCCGCTCCAGTGCTCCGAGTAGTGCTCCGAGTGACCCGATATATTTGAAGAATGTGACCTATTTGGCGACCGTGTGAGACTTTACTGTCGCTCGAAACACGAGGTGACGACCCTCCGGGGTTTGCGGCATTCACACAATACCATCGCCAACAAATCACAATCACGTATGATATTCTACATCTGTGTAACTAACATCCAAGACAATAGCTGCCAGAGCATTGTCACGCATTCAAAGGTGTTTCTGTCGATCGGCAGGTGGCGATAGAGAGCGACGGCGGCGGGAATCACCATTGTTGCATGGAAGCAGTGGACCGCGAAAGTGTGGGCGTATTTCATTACATACTTCTGGCTTAGAAAGTACTTATTATTAGTAGTAGTATTATATTTAATTCAGCTGAAAGTAACTGTCCTCAGCCCCACCGTTGTCTGACAAAATGGCCCAGAATGCAACGGGTTTATGACACTGTGTGCACATTGAAAGGCATGATGATGATGATGATGATTATTATTATTATTATTATTATTATTATTATTATTATTGTTGTTATTATTATTATTAAGATTAAGATTATGACGATGGTAATCATGATAAAAATGGTAATTGCAAATTTATATGGTGCCCTTACAGGATTGACTTCTCCAAGGCATTCTCGATTTCACAATAAAACCACTATCAAAATAAATTGCCTATAAACGGTTGCAGAAGAGAGACTGAGAGGGTCATGTCAACAACAACAATAGCGACAGCAACAACAATGGCGACGACGGCAACAGTGATGATGACGACGACGACGATTATGATGATGATGATGATGGTGATGGTGATGGTGATGATGGTGCTGATGATGATGACTATCATGATCATGATCATCGTGTCAGTATTGGGTAGTAGTAGCAGTAGCAGTAGCAGTAGGAGTAGTAAAGATAATAGCTACAAGGCGCATCTGATTGTCTCTTAGAACATAATGGATTATTTTATCTCAGGCATAAATAATAATGATACTTATCATGATCACAGGAACATTTATGTAACGTCTTTTCACAGCCGGGTCAAAGAAAAGCGATACACAGATGCAACTAATCTCCGTAGAATAACAAAGCGAAAATCAAATCAGTCAATCGGAATTTATATAGCGCTCGCTGCACTCCTTCAGAGCTCTAATCATATATATATATATATATATATATATATATATATATATATATATAAACAACATATATGTGCTAATGATGAAATTGATGAGGAAGATGTTCATGATGATTATTATGTTGATCATTATGATTATTGTATTGATCATTTGATTATCATATTGATCATGATTATTATTAAATTGATCATAATGATTATTATATTGATCATGATGATGGAATATACTGTTTTTGATTATTATATTGTTCATGATGATTATTATATTGATCATGATGATGGAATATACTGTTTTTGATTATTATATTGTTCATGATGATTATTATATTGATCATGATGATGGAATATACTGTTTTTAATTATTATATTGTTCATGATGATTATTATATTGATCATGATGATGGAATATACTGTTTTTGATTATTATATTGTTCATGATGATGGAATATACTGTTTTTGATTATTATATTGTTCATGATGATTATTATATTGTTCATGATGATGGAAGATACTGTTGTAAAGCGAATTATAATGCAGAAATTATTACTGCAATTAACAACTTCTATCAAAGTCTGTTGTGTAAGGTTGATGGGGGTAATTTCCCTCTAGGGTCATCATTCCTACGCTCCTGCTGAGAGTCACTTATAACCCTTGGTCATTCCTCTGGGGCTTGAGGCCTCCCTTTGCACTGATTGAAGTTCCCTTTGAAGTTCCGAGTTCGTTGGACCTATCTCTGTGATCTTAGATCCGGGTAATATTGTTCATCCATGGATGACTTCACTTCAATGAACTGGAACAATGCATCGCTTAGAAGAAATTACCCTGAAGAGCCAGCAGGTGCGTTCGTACTTACGATGGGGTAGGGTAGGGCAAATTAGAGTAGGATTGGATAGGACTGGGTGAAGTGCATTAGGGTAGAATAGAGCATAGGATTTGGGTGAGTAGAATGATTGGTAAGGTTGGGTAGGAATGGGTATTTATTGTATAAGATAGATTACGGATGCATAGAGCAGTAGGTTTAGGCCTGTATGATTAGGTCCATTAGGTTATATATATCCATTGCTTGGGTCAGTGTGTGTTCGTGAGTCTTGAGACCGCTGACTCTTCTATATAGTTATGACTTTTACCATCACACTGGACAGTGCCCCAATTTGTTCTTGCACTTGCTTACGATGGGGTAGGGTAGGGCAAATTAGAGTAGGATTGGATAGGACTGGGTGAAGTGCATTAGGGTAGAATAGAGCATAGGATTTGGGTGAGTAGAATGATTGGTAAGGTTGGGTAGGAATGGGTATTTATTGTATAAGATAGATTACGGATGCATAGAGCAGTAGGTTTAGGCCTGTATGAATAGGTCCATTAGGTTATATATATCCATTGCTTGGGTCAGTGTGTGTTCGTGAGTCTTGAGACCGCTGACTCTTCTATATAGTTATGACTTTTACCATCACACTGGACAGTGCCCCAATTTGTTCTTGCACTTGAACGGCTGAAGAAAAAACGTTCAACTATACAATACATCAATCAATTTATTGGTCCTTTTGTAACAACAACAAGCACACCAAGTCAGGTACAAAAGTTATAGAAAGCATCTCAAGTATCACTAAGTTGTTAGACATTAATCAATCCAATAACTTAATTAGTTAACATAAATTATTCAGTCATATGACCAAGACTGGGATAATCTCTAAAAGAGTAGGCTAGGTATATAAGGATTGCTTAAACCTAGTAACACATGTCATGTTTGTCATAATTTATAGAGCGGTATAGGCTACCTTCGAAGAACCGTTTCCTCCCAGCCCGGCCACGCCATAAAAATAGATATTTGAGAAACTTGTAGAATGTGGAGATATAGAGAGATCCAATAAAGCCAACACCAAATGGAGGGCAGAGCCGTTTTTAAAAGTCATCCCCTGATCTTCACATGCCTAACTAATTATTGGAGGGCCAAACAATCGAGAAGGCCACGCTGCTTATAGCAGAAAACGAGCTCGCGAAACATGAAGTTCCTCCCCTCTGGCTGTTTAACCGAGACATTAATTACACTCTATAGTCTATGCCAACTCTGCCCCTGACAGTGCCAGTCCCAAGCCTGGATAAAGGAGGAGGGCGACGCTAACGTTCTTTGTTGTTACGACACAGTGTCGTTAGAGTGAAAAAATAGCAACGCTCTGTATGCCATTTCTAACAGTTTTTTTTGTGTCAATTCATTTCAGACGCACAAAACGTCCATTGCTCAACGAACCGTGAAGCCTTTGAGGGAACCACAGTGCACCACAACTGCACGAGAAGATTCACTCTCCGCCGCAACGAAGGTCACGGATGACGACGGCCAATCAGTTCCAGGCGATCGGATCCGACTCCTTTCCCAGTCGCAACCGATCCTCGTCATTCCAGTCGACGTGTCCGGCGCCACCTACCGGCAGATCCACGAACGAAGGACGAGGAGGAGCCAGTCCCAATGCGAAGGTCTTGGAGCGTTGACGGGTGGAGCACCCGGAATACGATCCACAAGAAGACGCAGAGGAGGGAGTCTCTCCGTCTCATCCATCGTGATAGGTTCCACCTCATCGGAGCGGGTGGACGAGGACTTTGGCTTCGGACCTCGAACCTGCGACGACCTCTGGAGGCAGAGTCCTTCGAAGCAGAGGTGGGAAAGGGCGCGGCTTATTGCGGAGCAGGAGGAAAGTGACTCGAAGCCAGCGCGGCGTAAACTGCGCCAGCTGAAACAGAGAAACAAGACGAGGAAACAGGACGAGTCGAGTTTCTGTTTGTGGAGGAAGTCACTCTGTTCCATGTTTCGATCTTCAAAGGAAGACGAAAACCTCAATGACCTGTGGATCGAAGGCGGACCGGAAACGATCCGGGAACCGATGATCGTGGACATGTCTGATCCTCTGCCGTTCACGAGGTCCCAGTCCCTTCCACGCTCCTTCCGATCGGTCGTTCGAAAACCTCAGAGTAGACTTCCAGGTGCAAGATCTCTCACTGCGGTGAAATCGTCCAGCCTCGAAGTTTCTGAGCCTCTTCTGAGCCCCTTGAGGACTTTACCGAGTGTTTTCCGGATGGGGAAACAGTCCCAGTCTCCTGAGAGGGTTCCATGTAATTCCTCTGCGGGTCTGAATCGATCAAGGTCGCTGCGGTTGTCGCAGAGGTCAAGGTCACTGGAACGAGGTACGATGGAGGTCAATGCTCCAGAGGGTTCTGTCGTAGTGTCACCGCATCCGGGTGTTTCAGAGACTGGTGCCCTGCCGTCCAGCGTCTGCAGAGAGGTGATCGTCCACCTTCCGGAACAGCCTTGGACAAAACCGTTCGCGACTGTGAAGCTGCGACCTCAAAGCACCAAGGTCGAAGCGGAAGGATGCCAGACTGCTTCCGGTTAGTTGACAGTCCCAAACACTGCTTTCCATTTAGGGGTTTAACAAGTTCAGACTTCGTGAAATATTTTGTCATTTTCAAAGTTTATTCACTGATTGCATGCACTTATATTCTGTGTATATTGTGATCATGTTCATGATGACGATGATAATAATGACGATGCAGGACAGTTTTTAAGGAATTTTTAGAACTGCACAGCTCCTTCTTTCCTTTCCCATCATCCATGGCAAATTACGTCCAACCGGAGGACAATGACCTTTTTTACTAGTTTTAACTGTACAGAAGTGCTTCTACAACTGCACAAATCCATTTAGAACTGCACATTTTGTGTACAACTGCACGTTAAAAAAGCACTGTGACGATGATGATGATCATGACGGTATCATTCATTTATAGCATTACATTACAAATCTGTAAGTTCAATACAATACAATACAATACAATGGCATGTCTTCTTCTTTAGGGAACTGGAGTGTGGACAGTGCTTGTCATTCGATGCATTCCGATCAGATGACTGGTCTGCTGCTGCCATCTGGTGACGGGAGAAGTGGAAGACAAGCTCGACGTTCTCTGGACAAGGACTCCGCTATCTCAGATATCAACCAGTCGGATAGGTTTGTTTCAGCGTCGTTGCTACATGTGTATGTATGTGTGTGTGTGTGTGTGTGTGTGTATGTATGTGTGTATATATGTATGTATTTATGTATGTATTTATGTATGTATGTATGTATGTATTTATGTATGTATTTATGTATGTATTTATGTATGTATGTATGTATGTATGTATGTATGTATGTATTTATGTATGTATGTATGTATGTATGTATGTATGTATGTATGTATGTATGTATGTATGCGTACATTTGGGTGTCCCAATTTGAGGTTATTTTTGAAAATGCTAAGTCTCACCAGCCAAAAAGTATCATTGGTGGAAAATAAATTTAGGGAAAATTTCAAATTTTTTCAAGGACATTTAGGGTTCCCCAAAGGGTTATAAGATATCATAAATATACATTGCGGCCTGCCGCCATCATTATCAATATCACTCATTCGTAATTTCATGAACCTTGGGTTTTTTGCAGCCCACCACCATTTTCATTATGAATAAGTGCACCACACATATATATGTATATGTATATATAGACATACATGTATATAATATTACATATATATAATTTCATGCAGAGCTGCTGTTTCATGGGTTTGCATGTATGGAGCAGCCATTTCGTTAAGTGTGCAAAACGAAATTTCAGACAGTTTGATATATCCTTTTCACTCCAGTCTGTTACATAGGCCCTAATGCAAATATGGGTTAACGGATACATATTTTATATAATTATTACAATATTGGTTAATTTTATTGTCATGGCAAGCCACAGTAAAACTAAAGCACTGTCAAGGCACTGAGAACTTGTGCTATCTTTGAGGTGATGCTTTCCAGCGACTCTTATACATGTCTTTGACCATCTACAAGGCTGCAGTTATTCTGTGTTTTCAAGATGTTTGATGAAACTGGTTCAAATTAAACAAACGTCAGTTTCTGCAGCAACAAATCCCAAAAGATAATTATTGTTAACTGAGGGCTTTAAAACTTGCTTTTTGGATCAGGCTCACAGAGCATCACCTATGGAGGATTTCCATGAATTCTTTACATTTGCTGAGTTGATGGTGGGATGGATGTACCAAACATAACTGGTATTTGCAAGTTTGATGCTCTTCAGATAGAGTACTTTGTATGGCAAAGGCCATTATATTACTCAATGAAAATGGAGTTGCTGTTCTATGGAAACGAGACGGTCATCTGTTTAAAACAGATAATGATTCACATGTAATTAAAACACTTTAACCATTTTTTTTATCAGTGTAAGCCTACATCCTATCCTGGCGCACTGTCCGACCTCAGCTGATGCCCCATTTAATTGCATCATGTTAGTTAGAAGATTGCAAGCATATGACTATCCTGCGTGGTCTCAGTATTACTGCACTTAAAGTAATGCAATGCCATTCTTGATACTTCAGTCCAGAGCACGCAACTCTTGAATTGTATTCCGATCTCTTAACACCACACAAGGAAGCAACTCTCATACTACACATGACCCCGAAATTGGATCTCACTTGGTCAAGTTTCTTCCACAACTTTACAAGAGCTATATATCTCTCAAAGCTTTTTCCAGACTACCGGCATTGACGACAGCTTTCTAGAGAGTCCTGCTGTTTGACCATCTGGAAAATCGTTCTATTAAGCTATTGTAATCGTGAACAACTTGGCATGATTGTGTCAATGGCTGTGCCTGATACAGACATTTAATGCCATAACAAATGAAAGTCATAAACAGTTCTAATTGCAAGCTGTTGAAAAACATCGAAAGTACTTCCCAAATTGCAACCATGACTCACTTGAGTCACTTCTTCCGATGCAGTGAACTAATGATTGGATCAAACATGTGACTGTCTCACATTTGGTACTGTGTACCAATATGCCATCTCAAAGTAGGCTATTTTTTGAATAACTGCTCGAATTATTATAGCAGTCAACAATGGTTAAATAATATTCCGAATTCTAATAATACATGATAGTCTGTGCATATATAAATTTTGTCAAATTTCAGTCAATTGACTGTAAAACCAGTCTGAGAAAAATACAGCATAACATTTTTTGAGCAATTACATAGTATGACATATCATATTTTGTGCAAAAGCATTTAAAATATATGTGGCGTGAATGACTTTGCCTCATATATTGAAATATTTGCACACGAATATCATTGTACGCTATATATAAAATTTGGAGCTCCTGGGGTGTGCCCTAAAAATTATTTTAAAAATTCGAAAAAATTACACAAATATTATCATCTCCATAGGAAACTTTTTGACTGGTGAGACCTAAGAATTTCAAGAAAATTTTCTTGGGACACCCTAGCGTACATGCATTCATGTATGTACGATTGTATGTATATATGCATGCATGCATGCATGTTTGTATGTGTGCAATGCATGTGTGTGTGTGGCTGTATGTGCGCATGCATATGGGTGTGTTTGTATGCTGTGTGTGTTGTTTGATTTTTTTTTATGTGCACTTGTTGTAGCGCTCCTTCAAGCTCCCTACTCAGAGACGCTCCTGACTTCAGAGCTGACACTGCATTGGAGTTTCACGCCGAAGCGCTGAGCAATTGCGAGTAAAGGACTTGCCCAAGGTCCCTACTCGGCGACTTGATGTGGATTCCAACCTGCAACCCTTCGGCTGCAAGGCAACGAACATACCCACTACACCACCGCCCCCCAAAGTGTGTGTGTGTGTGTGTGTGTGTGTGTGTGTGTGTGTGTGTGTGTGTGTGTGTGTGTGTGTGTGTGTGTGTGTGTGTGTGTGTGTGTAAGTGATCATTCATTGATGCTATGAATTGTAATCATACTGCATACATGTCCATTTGAAATTAAATGAAGATTATATATATATATATATATATATATATATAGTGCCTTTGAGATACCTTACGAAAGCTATAGGCATGGTACAAAGAGGTCACTCTTCTTAGCAGGCTTCATTTTGGTTGACTTGGGAACTACTACAGTGCAGTTGACATGGTAACCAGTTCAATTTGGTTTGATATTTTGGCTACAGTTGCAATCAACTACCAAATTGTGCGTGACATTACTGCATTTTCACTTACTGTACAAAATCCCTGCTCCAGGCTGTCATTGATTATAAATAATAGGCTGTGACTAGGGGACCGCCAGGCGGCTGTCGTATTTCAATTACTAGCGGACCGCCAGTCACGTGTAACCTGTCACATGACCCGAGTCACGAGTCCAGGCGGCCGTCTCATGCTGAATCTGCGAATGGCGGCCATGCCATAACGAATATTATTATCTAATTTGAAGTTCGATTTTTGAAGAAAAAGTTCTTGTAACTAACCCTACCCTATCCCTAACCCTAACCCTATCATGTATATGAAGATTGGTTACTTACTCTGTCCTTAAAACAAGAAAAAACAAGAAAACTTTTGTCCGACATAAAACAAGCAATCGATAACTGCCGCCATTATTCAAGAATGAAGACTCGTGACTCGGGTCATGTGACAGATTACATGTGACTGGCGGTCCGCTAGTAATTGAAATACGACAGCCGCCTGGCGATCCCCTAGTCACTTCGTAAATAATACCTAAAAATGTTGTATTTTATCTTACCACACCTTCTTTTCTTTTGCTTTGCTCCAAATTACTTTGCCCTAGCTTTCCTTACCTTATCTTAATTTCGTCATCTATGATCTTGCCCTACATTGGATGTAAATAAAAACGGACAGGTGCCATGTTTAACACAACAAAATTAATTTTTATGCTGATTTTCAGGCTGTCAACATCGTCCATTCACTCTGCTCAATTATCTCGCAATCATCCGGAGTCATCCTGCTCCGAATCATCTTCGACGACTCGCTCCGTATCTCGAAAAACCAGACGAAAACGACCCAGCTCTTGTGTAGCACGAGTCGCTGCGGACGACCTTTGGCCACATGAGGACGCCATGTCACTCTACTCTCTCGACCAAGATGGCTTCTACACTTCTATGCATGCAGACAGTGGTCTGTCTAAGAGCAATCACACACTGACACCTGGTGACGGCGTGGAGATCCTCAGTGATCGCACTGAGAGCGTTTCATCATGCGAGGCAAATGCCATGAACTGTGAGGAGGAGGATGAGGATGATGAAGATTCGAATACTGTTATCTATGACGATTGGGTTCCGGCAACAACTGGGATGATACCGTCGAAGGTTGACATGCTCACAAAAGAGGAGTCGGTTTCAGGAGATGGTGAAATGGCTAAGGATGAGTTTCAGGTTTCAGTGGCTAAGAATGCGTTTCAGGTTTCTAAAGATGCAGAACGATGCTCAGAAAACTCGTTGAAACCGTTTCGATCAAACTACAATTCGAGGTCTGTGGAGTTTCCATCGTTCTGCTCAATCACGCGAAATTCAAGCGAAACAGACGATTTATCTTTTCGGGGTTCGTTGGGGAGTGATGCTTCAGATAACTCATTGCTAGCTACTAGATTGTCCTTCGGGAGCTCTCAGGACCAGTTAGAAACAGCTGGTGTTTCACAAACTGTAGGTGTTGAAACGCCGATAAAATCTGGTGACACCGTCAATTTTTGTCTGCCTTCCTGTGATGGAAAGTTAGAAAACGCTAGTGAGGAATTTAATATTAAACGTGGAAATTCTGACATCGAACCCAAGCAAAGGCGAACGTCGGAATCGGCTCTAGAATCCGAAGATCCGGACGAATTTAAAGCGTGGCTTCCCTCTACAGCATCTAGCACCCTCAACAGCGTCAAAGGCATCCTGAAATCTAAGAAGAAAAAGCCATTCATTCACTCAAAATCTATCAACTTCGGTCCTATAACCTCCCTAGACGAAATTCTAATTGCGAAATCAACTCCACTGACAATAGGAAGCTCAGATGATGTCAAGTCCGTCACAAGTTATGGAGTTCCGGCTTTCTCCGGTTCTTCGTTTCTGGGCAAAGACGTTTGTGGAGAAAACAGATCAAAGAAGAAAGATCTTCAAAGCAAAGAATCGAAAGCTGCAACAAAATCTTCAAGTACTTGTGAAAATGCTGGTGTTCTTCCATTGAAATACAAACCAGTCATCGTGGTAAAGCCCAAACAGCGGGTTAAGGACAGTGACGTCGCCATATCCAGCGGTAACGCCAGCAACGAGGTTATGACTGGATACGGTTGCCTTGGTAAGGATGCCATTAGCTCATGCACTGGAAATGTAACCGTGGATGAACGCTTGGCAAGTCGTGAGTTGACTCCAGTAAAGATGGATCTCGCACCTGTAAGCGCCAAGCTTGTGATAACGTCACCCGTTGTGGAACGCACAGCATACATAGAAAACCCTCACAAGAGGTCGCTGTGCACACCGCTAACACCACTCGACCTTCAGCAGTACTCTGGGTACAATGACCCGGGAAGCTGGTACAACACGTTGCCAAGAAAGTCTTCGGTTCGAAAGAAGATTGCCATCCCAGTCGGCGATGGCTTTAACTCACTCATTGCTCGATTGCCAGATTCTGATTCGCTCAGACCTAAGAAAAAGAAGAATCTTGTGGCAAGAACGCTGCCATCCGGGCAAGAAAATAACTCTGAGAGTCTTTCCTCAGATGAAGTTGGAAACACGGATTGTTTCGCGATGAATCTTGCCAAGTGTGGAACAATTAAGAGGGCATCAACATTGACCAGAGGGGTCGCTGCAGTTCCAACTTTGCCAGCAGCACAAACGGTGACAGATCAAGACTTGTTACACGATAAAAATGTTCCGAGTGCTCAGATTCATACACTGCGTCGGTCAAGACAACGCGCAGAAATCAAACACGCCTTACTGGATTGTGATTCAATGATATCCCATCCTGAAGAAGGTTCCCTTCATTCTAGCAACACACCTTCGAATGCTGTTCCTAGGACTTCTTCATCTCCTGTAATAAAAAACAGTTCTAAATATAATAATAGTATAGAAACCTGTCTGTTGCCTGAGTCAGTTCACCCTCAAGCAAAATCACTTTCTAGTCAAACTGTTGAACAACTAAAGGCATTTGATAGCATTTCTGCAATGTCTAGCCATGTCACTCAGGATTCCAGAAATCAAACTGTTGACCAGACAAAGACATTTGATAGGGTACCTGCACTACCTAGATTCGCTAATGGTGAAGAGGGCCATGTCATTAAAGGGGAACTACAAAATAAACACAACACGCTCATACGCACATTTAGCTCCTCAAGCAGTGACAGTTCCCCAGATGTTGTGTCCTCCTGCGATGCCAGCTTGACCATTTTGTCCACAAGCTTCGCCAGGTCGCAGGAGAGCATTTCATCCATCCTCTCAGCTTCTGAACAAAACCACATTGCCACGGTCACTTTGCTGTCCTCACCTTCCAGTGATGTTCAAATTGATGTCAGTGCTGCGTTGGAGACTTTCGAACCTTTTTCGAGGCACACTATTGGAAAGTCCAACCCAACGTCAACCAGTCTAGCATCAGTCAACTTTAAGTCAACCAGTCTAGCATCAGCCAACTTTAAGTCAACCAGTCTAGCATCAGCCAACTTTAAGTCAGTCAGTCTAGCAGCAACCAATCCTGAGACAACCGACAAAGATTTCGATGAGAGCCAAGCCGATTCATGTGTCTCAGATCAAACACTGGAACCAAGTTCACGGTTGATGCCACCACCAAGTACCTCAGTACTTATGTCCAGTCTTGCTCAAAGCTCAGCAATTCAGAAACAGAGTTTTGAGTCTGACTCTAGCGGAATGGGAAGCTCCATCTCGGGAAGTCCCACGACTTCTCCGGATTCAGACGTTGCTGGACCACCGTCCTCCACAGCCTTTCCAGGTTCGAGTCTTTCCAGCTGCATCGGTCAGTCCTCTGCTTCTCCAGATGTCATTCCACTGATCGCAAGGTCGGAGTGCGGCTCGATGGGAAAAAGAAAGATGGCTCTAACAAGCCAGAATGCGAGATCGAAACAGACGGCGGTGTGATCACGACTTCTGAGGTGTGATCACGACTTGAGGTGTGATCACGACTTCTGAAGTGTGATCACGACTTCTGAAGTGTGATCACGACTTCTGAAGTGTGATCACGACTTCTGAAGTGTGATCATGACTTCTGCTGTGTGATCACGATTCACAACTTTTGCTTGTTGATCAGAATTTACTATCGGTTTTAGCATCTTGTAATTTAGCAGATGTATTTGAACATTTTTATATAGATTTTGCTCAATTAGCTTTTTCAGACGGTAATCAGTGTGGCCTTTTTATTCATTGTCTGACAGGCAATAATTATTATTGTCTGCTGGTACATGAAATCGTGATTAAAATTGTGGATATTGTTTAGTAAAATTCATAGTTTATTTTCAGGTCGTTGTTGATGTTTACAGTCGATGCAATAGAAAATGCCAAAACTAAATGTATACATTACGTACATTACAAAAGTGTTGATGGGGCTGATGGCTGATGAGGATGATGATGGACGATGATGACGACGACGACGACGACGATGATGATGATGACGATGATGATGATGATGATGATGATGATGATGATGATGATGATGATGATGATGGCAAGACCAGTTTACTAGGTTTTCTGTGCATGGAAAGGTTACTCACATCGGAAGTCGTATACAGTCTTAAACACTTAAAAGGGTTTAAAACAATTCAGCATTATTTTTATAAAAGCATTATCTTTTTTAATATATAACGAAGATAATGCCTTTAACAAATGCTCAAAATAATTTTACTTGTTATTTATTTCAGGGCTTTTAAAAAGAAATTTGACCTTTTTTAGTCATCGACTGAAAACTTGTTTTATTTCCTGCTGCTTATTTTTCACTGCACATGTCCTTCTTCCGTGGTAAATCGGCCTGCAATTGCCTTTTTCTAATGATTTTCACTGCAAATAACTGCTTTTACAGCTGCACATGTGCATTTACAACTGCACATTTTGTGTAGAACTGCACGTTTAAAAAACCTGATTTATTTAATTGTTAGGCCTATTTAAGCAAAAGATGCAACAGGGAACGCGTGACCGCTCGAGGTATGGACATCTGTCACCAAAACCAAATTTCCAACATACACTAAAAAGACCAAAGTCTCCTTTCTTGCTTCACTGCTTGCCTTTTCGCTTAGTCCTATCCTCAGCCTATAGGCACAATATAGCTGCAAAAACATTTCAGTGCAATGGGAATGAACCTGCAGTCACAAATAGTTAGGACCTAAAAGTGTTCACTGTTAACAGATTTGGAATAATTTGCCAAGAAGGATGGGAAGGGCAGAGGGTTAAACCGTAGTTTAGGCTGATAAATTATTTCCGTTGTCGATATCCCGTAGTTTAGGCTGATACGCCTAAATTAAGAAATACCACCAATCATGAATATAGCGCGCCATACAACGCGCTATTCCAATTTCCGAACATTCGTAACCGGAAGTAGCAATATAAACTGAAAACGCGAGAAGAAAAAGTGCAGTATATAAATGGAAGCTGGATTGACGAAAAACCTTTAAGTAATGGAAGCTGGATGAAAACCTTTTACAGGTGAAATGGAGGCCGGATTGACGAAGAAACGTGTAAGTAATGGAAGCTGGATAAGGGTATCTTTATATATGAAATAGAAGCTGGATTGACGAAAAAACGTTTAAGTAATGGAAACTGGATGAAGGTTCTTCTACAGGTGAAACAGAAGCTGGATTGACGAAAAACGCAAGAGTGGAAGCTGGTATTTTATAGTTGAAATGGAAGCTGGATTGAACCTGGCGATCCAGAAATTACTTGTATATACATTTTGCAGCCTCGGATAATGTCCAAATAATTTATCAGCCTAAACTTCTGTACAGATAATTTATCAGCCTAAACTACGGTTTAACCGGGCAGAGCAGGGGTTGTGGAGTTCTAAACATTTCTCAAAAGAAACCTGATTACAACTTATAGACCTAGGCCTATTACAAAACCCGCCAATCCAATTTATAGGGCGCCAGATGTTCAAAACTTAAGGAGCACATAATCTTAATTCGCTGAAACGCCGATGACGCTGTCGCTACAAATTCTGAAAAACCGGCGATTCAAACATAGGCCTAGTCATATACCATTCTCATCTGTCAACTCAAAACTCTATAATTATGCTTCACACTCCTTTATGCAACGTGAACCTCAAAGTGTTCTCTATAGGCCTACATTTTGCGCGAACCTTAGCTCCTCTGCTCGGGGTGAACTCGTTCTACTTTTTTTTACACGAACCTCTATAATGCAGCGTTCTTCGTCAATGTTAATAATAATAATAATAATATTTTCTTTAATTGAGCGCCTGCAAACGCACTGTGCTTTACATTTACAAGTTATGCAGTAGCCTAATCTTAATTAAACTTAACTACTAACTGAACAGACAGCTCTGTATACTTACACGGCGCTAATAGCAGCCTACAAAGCAAATCCGCCCAACGGGGGCTCGAACTCACTACCTCTCGCACTCCTGGCCAGGGTGTTAACCATTACTCTACCGGGACCCCAGGTAGAGTAATGGTTGTTGGGCTGAGTAATTGACCGAGAGAGGCGCTACCTAAACCTATGAACGAATGATGCAAAAACTCTCTTACAGATAACTTAGAATTATTGCCGCCGCTAGGTTCGCTTCAATTTACTGATGCTGAGGTGTCTAGTTGTGCATCAGATTAAACGCGGGACGAACCGCTGGATCATAGATTACATATTTTAATTAGGTCTTACAATTAGTAAACAAGGCATGATCCCATGTAAATACATTGGGCTGTATCTTCAATGCAAGATAAACAAATGTTCAAAGTCAATGACAAAATGATACGCGATTTATGAATTTTCACTGACGTTTTATACCAAGTTACACATAAACTGTGTTGCGCATTGAATGCGTGTGTATATTGCGCGAACACTAAAGGAGACCTTAACTGACGTAATTGTGTAGTGGTGACTCTATTGCAGAATATATTATCTTAGAGTACGGATTATGCTTTCTGGTTTAAGCGTGGCGTTTACTGTTTACAAAACCTCAATAAAGTTGCGATTCGTTTTCTTAGTTTAAACACACATTAGAATCTGGTCCGCAGTTTAAACAAGTACCGAAGACTCACAGCTCTTGCTCGACGGTTTTGCAGATGAAAAGTAGCGTCTTTCGCTAAAATTACATAGTGATTAATGTAAGCAAAGATTTTATAGCGCCGTTTTAAATTTAATGATGCCTTACGGATAATCCGTACATCGCACAACGATTGTTGAGCACACTGTCAAAAGAGACTGTTTAATTTGGTGAATATGAAGATAAGTTTTGTTTAATTCGCAGATGGTGATAATAGAGGACCTCCGCCAGAACAGTCTGCAGATGTAGATCACAACGAATGAGACAATTTATAGTCCATAAATCAGGTCAAACTAGAGAAGTAAAGTACAACCTGAGTTCTTGTATTTGACACTATGTGCATTGCGATTGGAGCATTTTTGTACCGGTTTGCAGAACCTTATGAGAGGCCAGTGTTGTGTGAAACCCGTATTCATGCATTTCGTTTGGATATCAATATAGTACCCTTTTGAAAGTGTATCAGTTACCATTTTCTGCAGCGAATTTAGACTGAATTTTTACATTACATTTTAATATACAATGTGCTTTTTTGCGTAAATAAGTAAGTTTTCCATCATAAAAATTCATTTTTATTTCAGAATGACCTGAATTCAGCTATCATTGCATCTCAAGACCTTCCCGCAACCCGCTCCCCGATGGCGCGAGTGGGCCAGAGCTCCACCCTGCCGAGGTCGCAGGTCGACGGAATGGGGGGCGCCGGCGACCTCGGGGCGGAGAGCGACTCGGATGTGGTCATAGACTGCAGTCGCTACTCGCAGGGCTGCTTCAACTCGGTCGAGCGCGAAATTGACTTGAGCCTCAACTCACAGACGCTCGTCGAATGCAAGTCCGGGATGCCTCCGTCGGAGCGAAGTTTCCAGTCGTGCTACTTCGGAAAGCGCAGCCGGGGCCTCATGCGACTGACGGTGCAGGCGAAAATCTACAACTTCCTGGAACGGCCGACTGGATGGAAATGCTTCATTTATCACTTCACTGTGTATGTCGTCTCGTTGATTGATGCTGATGGACTTAATCTTGAGCTATCATTATGTAATATAACATTCATCAATTTGTATAGCATCTTTTAAGGAGACACTCAGAAATGCTCCTAATTCTGGTGCAGCTAAATATAACCATCTTGATTAAGATAAGATAGTAATGCCTGATAAGGGTTCTAATAATAATAATAACAAGAATGACGATTTCTATGGCGCCGTAACACAGCTATACAACAGTGCCTCATATGCTGTATACTGACAGCAGGATAGACCTTGCAAAACAAATATCTTGAGTCGAGATTTGAAGGAGTCAATTGAGTTGGGGTGCTCACAGGGCGGGAGGATTGAGTTGATTCTAGTTAACATGAAGTTGGATCAGTTGACATATAATTTAGGTTTATAATGATTTCTATCCAATACAACAGGATTTGCTTATTTTGTGTTGATGATAATTAAATGTGAAGTTCCATTGATCATGCGTATCCAATTCCACATGATTAGCTTCAGATTGTGTTGATATTTAACAGGAGATTGTGTTGATCATGTGTATCCAATCCCACACGATTAGCTTAAGTTTGTGTTGGTGATATTTAACATGGGATTGTGTTGATCATGTGTATCCTATCCCACACGATTAGCTTAAGTTTGTGTTGGTGATATTTAACATGGGATTGTGTTGATCATGTGTATCCTATCCCACATGATTAGCTTAAGTTTGTGTTGATGATATTTAACAGGAGATTGTGTTGATCATGTGTATCCAATCCCATATGATTAGCTTGAGTTTGTGTTGATGATATTTAACAGGAGATTGTGTTGATCATGTGTATCCAATCTCACATGATTAGCTTAAGTTTGTGTTGATGATATTTAACAGGAGATTGTGTTGATCATGTGTATCCAATCCCATATGATTAACTTGAGTTTGTGTTGATGATATTTAACATGAGATTGTGCTGATCATGTGTATCCAATCCCACATGATTTAGCTTGAGTTTATGTTGGTAATATTTAACATGGGATTGCGTTGATCATGTGTATCCAATCCCACATGATTACCTTAAGTTTATATTGATGATATTTAACGCAAACATTTAAACGTGATTGTGTTGATCATGTGTGTAATAGGTTTATGATGGTGCTCGTGTGTCTCATATTCAGCGTCTTGTCTACGATCGAACAATACTCCGACTTTGCAAATGAAACTCTGTTTTGGATGGTGAGCTGAACAATGATATGTTAAAACTTTCATATTATTTTATCCTATCATACAGTGTAAACATTCTCTTTTTCGTCCTTGCCATTTTCCGAATTTTACATTTATTTCCGCTCCTTATTCAGCATATTTTTGTCTTCTTAGTGTGTGGTTGTGAGTTAGGTTGTTTGTGTGGATATTATTGTTTTCAAATTAGTGGTTTGCTGAATCTGTAAGTCACTATTTATATTTAGAAAGAGACTGGACTGGTTTTTGGTTGGATTTTTGTAGTGGTTTGTAAAGGGTTTGTGCTGGTTTTTGGAAGATATGATGCTGGCTTTTCTGATTTGAAAGACTTTGGAAAAATTATGTGAGGCCGTTTTTTTTTGGGGGGGGGGATAAAAAAGTGCTTTTTGTCTAGTTATGATGTTGCAATTTGTGTCTAGTGATGATGGCACAAATTGTGCCAGAGACTGTGCTGGTTGCTGAATTGTGAGATTGTGCTGCACTTGTTTCTCATCTGTAGGAGATTGTGCTCGTCGTATTCTTTGGTCTCGAGTATACCGTGCGACTGTGGTCGGCTGGGTGTCGGAGCAAGTACATGGGATTCTTTGGCCGCATCAAGTTTGCTCGAAAGCCCATCTCAATTATCGGTGAGCCACAATAGAAGCCTTTGTACCAGCATATACAGTTATAATACGTCCCTAATTGATGGGACTAGATTAGATTAGATTAGATTTGATTAGATTAAAATGGATTATAATGGATTTTAATAGGTTACTCTCCTCCTTACCGCATGGTCTTTACCGCATGGTCTTTAAGATCATTTGGAGAACAATCTACCCTTTTATATTTTCTGTATCTATAAATTTATATAGCGCCTCTCACAAATGAGCTATTCAGAGGCGCTCTCAGAATGAAAAACACGAGGGGAGAAAGAATTGCCTTTGAAGAGTGAGACAGTTGAGGAAAACGAGAAATTAGTTTAGCCTGTTGTGTGGGAGGAAGGTCATTCCAAATAGAGGTACCAGCGACAGCAAATGCCCAATGCTGGGCAAGAGCAGTCCTGACTTCTAGTCAAGGGAACAAAAAGATCAAGACGATCTGCAGAATGCATTGAGTGAGATGAAAATGCGGGTGATGGCTTTTGAATGTAGTTTGAAAGGTCTTTAGGGGCTTTTGTACTTGGTTTTGTTTGTTTGTTTGTATGTGCACTTGTTATAGCGCCCCTTCAAGCTCTCTCTACTCAGAGGCGCTCCCGAATGCAGAGTGGACACTGCATCGGAGTTTCACGCCGAAGCGCTGAGCAATTGCGAGTGAAGGACTTGCCCAAGGTCCTTACGCGGTGAGGTGGATTCTAACCTCGAACCTTCCGGCTTCAAGGCAACGACGCCACCACTACACCACCGCGCCCCACATCTTGGGTTAGATGGGATGTCTTGTTCCCTACTGGTTGTGGCTGGTAAAGGTACTGTTCTGTGTTTCTTTCATAGTCTAATCTCATCTAATCTAATCTGATGGCTCCTAAGAAGTCACTATCTTGATGCACGAAGGAAGAATCAAGGTTTACTTAAGACGATGATGACATGCTGGGGAAACCCGGTTAAAATCTGATCATTAAAAACTTGATCATTTGACCTTGTCAGTGTTGCTCATAAATTCCATTCTCGTTGTTTAGATCTGGTTGTCGTTGTTTAGATCTGGTTGTCGTTGTTTAGATCTGGTTGTCGTTGTTGCTTCGATCGTTGTTCTGTCGATCGGATCGAACGGTCAAGTGTTTGCAACGTCTGCGATACGGTTAGTGCTGTCGCTTCTTGCTCGTAGAGATATACGGCTGTCTATGTCTGTCTGTCTGTCTATGTCTGTGTGTCTGTCTATGTCTGTCTGTCTATGTCTGTCTGTCTATGTCTGTTTGTCTATGTCTGTCTGTCTATGTCTGTCTGTCTATGTCTGTCTGTCTATGTCTGTCTGTCTATGTCTGTTTGTCTATGTCTGTCTGTCTATGTCTGTCTGTCTATGTCTGTCTGTCTATGTCTGTCTGTCTATGTCTGTCTGTCTATGTCTGTTTGTCTATGTCTGTCTGTCTATGTCTGTCTGTCTATGTCTGTCTGTCTATGTCTGTCTGTCTATGTCTGTCTGTCTATGTCTGTCTGTCTATGTCTGTTTGTTTATGTCTGTCTGTGTACGTCTGTCTGTCGGTTCGTCAGTCTCTGTTATATTTGAGATTGCTTATCTTTCTTTGTTATTGCAGCTCCAGTAATAATAATGATAATAATGATAATAATGATAATAATAATGATAATGATGATGCTAATAATATTAATTATTATTATTATTATTGTTGTTGTTATTATTATAACGCATGCATATAAAAACTATAGAATCACGAATGAACAGTCAATCAGATAGCAGTGGCTTCTTTTCGAATGTGTCCCTGCAGGCAACAGCGTTGAATTGCTGGATGCAGAATGAAAACCGTTGAAATAGGTAACTTGTCTCTGTGATTCGTGTCAGCAGGCGCCCCAAATCCTTAAGTAGCTTCATAATAATAATATTGATAATGATGATAATAATAATAATTATTATTATTTTTAAATTTCAAACTGACACAACGCAGTATGATTACAGTTCGTAGTATGATTACAAGTCATAAATAAAAGGATGATCTCAAACTATTGCAGTGGTGAAATTTAACTTTTGGCAGCAATGCAAGGCGCCCATTGTGTTCTACCAATCATTTTGCCAATGCCATCTTCCGAATGGAAAGTTCAGTGGATCTTTGAGAGTGTAGTGGGAGACAATCCCGCATCCAAGCGCTCATCGTGCTTGAGTGCTTACCATTATTTCATTACTCGTGGGGCGTGGTGGTGTAGTGGTGGCATCGTTGCCTTGAAGCCGGAAGGTTCGAGGTTCGAATCCACCTTAAGTCGCCGCATATGGACCTTGGGCAAGTCCTTCACTCGCAATTGCTCAGCGCTTCAGCGTGAAACTCCGATGCAGTGTCCGCTCTGCAGTCGGGAGCGCCTCTGAGTAGAGTGCTTGAAGAGGCGCTATAACAAGTGTACATACAAACATACAAACATATATTTAAGTAAATACATCTGTGTGCGATTTACGTTCTGTTTTGTCTGTTGCAGAGGCGTACGATTCCTACAGATATTACGCATGCTACACGTCGATCGCCAGGGCGGCACCTGGCGCCTCCTAGGATCCGTCGTCTACATCCATCGACAGGTACTGCCTGCTTACTTACTCACTTGTGGTTTCCATGGAGATGTGCTCCTGTAGAAATTGTTGTTTCCATGGAGATGTGCTCCTGTAGATATTGTGGTTTCCATGGACATCTGTTTGTGTAAATATTTATTGTTATGTGGTCTGTGAATTATTCTACATAAATTTGTGTTAATCATAATCAGTGATAATTTGTACCTTGATGTATAAATTTATCAAAATTTAATTTGAAACAAAATGTCCTTAACATGATAGTACAATGTATGAGTAACTCCAAATCCTTTTCATTTGCATTATGCACCATCACATCATTGCTGTGCATTGTTATCGCTGTAAGTTTTAACCCTATAACCATAAGCACAAATTCTATTGTTTCATGTCGCAGATTATCAACATATAGCAACAATTTTTTGATAAACTGAAGACAAAGGGATACACTAAGAGACCAAGTTCCCACTGACAGGTTTACCCATGTACATAAAGAAGACAGACTTAATGTAAACATTGGTTTACATTAGGTCTGTCTTTCCCTTGCTACATCTCAATTTACCGTAAGATCCCTTAACTTCGCTTAAAACAACATGTGATACATTATCGTTGCAGGAACTCATAACAACGTTATACATTGGTTTTCTTGGTCTCATCTTTTCTTCGTATTTCGTCTACCTGGCTGAGAAGGATGCCATCGGTGAGCCTGGCAAGGGCAGCTTCACAAGTTATGCAGACGCCCTCTGGTGGGGTGTGGTGAGTACTCGACTTATTTTTCCTAGGGAGGGGGAAGGTGGTGTGTCAACAATTGGTTCTGCGGTTCATTTAGTTTCACTGTTTTGATCTATTGATAGGATGAAGTTAGCTTCTAAAGTTACTCTCTGTTCCATTCATGTTTGGGTTAGCTTTGAGTTGCTGCTCTGTTCATATTTTGGGTTAGAGTAGGGTCACTGTTTTGCCCCATTCTTTTTTCGGGTTAGAATTGGGTTGTTTTGTCCTATTCTTATTGAATTTGGAATTGGATTCATTTTATCCCATTTGCGTTTTGGTCTAAAGTAGGGTTGCTATTTGATTCCATTCATGTTTGGTTTAAATTTGGGTTGCTATATAATTTGATTCCATTCATGTTTGGTTTAAATTAGGTTCGCTCTTTGATTCCATTCATGTTTAGATTCTGGTTTCGACTTGTATGTTTGATATTATTTTCAATGTTCATTCATTCCAGAGTTTATATAGTGCTTCTCCAAGTGGGCTACTCAGAAGTAATCCTGGCTCTAGCACGGCAAAAAGCACGGTTTTGGGTCTAATAAAATAAATTCTTCAGGAAGCAGGTGTAGATAAGTATATATTTATATATGTATAATATTGTACCTCACCTATATATGTTACTGTGCATGTATTTACCTAATCACTGTACCTGAACATTGTACATAATTATGTACAATTGTACATATAAATCACGGTACCCAAACATTGCTCCTGACCATTGTACCTAAACATTGTACATGAACATTGTACCTAGACATCGTACCTAGGCACTGTACCTAATCCTTGTACCTAAACATTGTACCTAATCATTGTATCTAATCATGGTACATAAGCATTGTGCCTTAACATTGTACCTAAACGTTATACCTAATCATTGTACCTGAACATTGTCCTAAGCATTGTATCTGAACACTGTACCTAATCATTGTACAGAAATATTGTACGTGATCATTGTACGGAAACATTGTTAATCATTGTAGGAAACATTGTTAATCATTGTACTGAAACATTGTACCTAAACATTGTACCGAATCATTGTACATAAACATTGTACCTAATAATTGTACGGAAACATTGTGTTTGTTTTTTAGATAACGGTGACAACGATTGGCTATGGTGACATCGTTCCGCAGACGTGGATGGGAAAGATCGTCGCTTCCTGTTTCTCCGTCTTTGCCATATCATTCTTTGCGCTTCCAGCAGTAAGTACCCACATCTGTGGGAGCGCCTCTGAGTAGTTTTTTAATTGAAGGAGCGCTATATAAATGTCCGAATGAATGAGTGAATGGATGAATTAATGAACTGTGACATGTATCTCGTAACTTGATGTTCATTTAATATTGATTATTTTTTCAATTTATTGATGGACTGCTTGAGTGGTTTATTGATTGATTGATTGATTCTAATGATGATATTTTTCAGTGATTTTTTATTGGTTGATCGATTGATTGAGAATTTGTGCTTCTATTTTCTCTTGTTTTAGATTGGTATTGATTGACTGATCTGTGGATTGGTTGTTTTTAGTGGTTGATTTTAATTTATTGATTAATTAACTGACTGACTGACATGTTGATTGATTTTGTTGTTGACAGAATCTAGTTGATTGAGTGATTGACTAACCATTTGGTTGACTTTGATTGATAGT
Organism: Lumbricus terrestris; assembly: GCA_949752735.1. Taxonomy (NCBI): domain Eukaryota; kingdom Metazoa; phylum Annelida; class Clitellata; order Crassiclitellata; family Lumbricidae; genus Lumbricus; species Lumbricus terrestris. The sequence continues at coordinate 15,107,642 of OX457048.1, read as the reverse complement.
CACAATATATGAATTGAATTGACATGATGGACTCTGGTTGATTGATTTTTTGGCTTATTGACTGACTGATAGATTGATTTTTTCTGATTTACTCTAGTTGTTTGATTGACTGATTGATTGATTCGTTGATTGGTTTGGTTTTGACTGACTGATTGATTTATGGATTGATTGATTGATTTGTAGGGCATCTTGGGTTCTGGGTTTGCCTTGAAAGTCCAGCAGAAGCAGAGACAGAAGCATTTCAATCGGCAGATTCCAGCAGCTGCAACTCTCATACAGGTAACATCTACCTGTAGTGATGTGCTGCACCTGTCTTATAGCAGGTGAATTATATATTATATATGGATGCCATTGTGGGGCGCGGTGGTGTAGGGGTGGCGTCGTTGCCTTGAAGCCGGAAGGTTCGAGGTTCGAAGCCACCTCAAGTCGCCGCGTAGGGACCTTGGGCAAGTCCTTCACTCACAATTGCTCAGCGCTTCGGCGTGAAACTCCAATGCAGTGTCCGCTCTGCAGTCGGGAGCGCCTCTCACAGCAGAGTGCTTGAAGGGGCGCTATAACAAGTGCACATACATACATACATACATACATTAGGTTTCTGATTACGTGAGATTTTTATGGTTATGTTGGTTTATTTATGACCATATTAGGTTGTAGTCATTTAAAGATATTGATGGTTATTTGTGGTTATGGAAATAATGGAGGGTTATTTTTGGTTGTGCTAGGTTATTATAGACAATTGCGTTAGTTAAATTTAGTATTATCTTTGGTCATGGTTGTGTTAGGTTATTTTAGGGTTATGTTTGGTCATTTATTGTGATTTAAAGTTATAGACTATCATGGAAGGTTATTTTGATTATGGACAATTAGGTTAGGTTATTTAGAGTTACCTTTGGTTATGGTTATGTTAGACTATATAGTCATTTGTTTGTATGTGCACTTGTTATAGCGTACCTTCAAGCTCACTACTCAGAGGTGCTCCCGACTACAGAGCAGGCACTGCATCGGAGTTTCACGCCGAAGCGCTGAGCAATTGCGAGTGAAGGACTTGCCCAAGGTCTTTACACAGCGACTTGAGGTGGATTCGAACCTGCAACCCTTTGGTTGCAATTCGACGAACATACCCACTACACCACCGTGCCCACATTTACATTTACTCATTCATTCATTTAATAGATTTATATCGAGAGTTATATTTTTTGAGGTGATGTTCTCTTTACGGGCGACGTTATATTTTTCAGTCACGTTGGATTTACAATGGTTGATGTGTTGTAATGCACCCTCATAACAGCGTGGTCGTGTTAAGGGGCCACATAAATTGTCATGATTATTATTGTTTGCTTGCTATTTACAGTGACATTACAATTTGCAGTGATGTTACGAATCTTTTAGTGCCTGTGGAGATGTTACGCAGCTGAGCCAAAGTCTAACTTCCAAGCGACGTGGCGCATTCACATCCAGGAGCCGCACTCACACAACCTCGTGCGCACGTTTAGTCGAGTGGCGAGACGAGCCAGCGTGTCGTTCGTAAAGAAACGGCGAGCTTCCAAGACGAGTTATGACTCGAACCTGACACCAGGTGGTACCAATCACGTCAAGGACAGGACGGAGGTCGACGAGGGGTCAGTCTTCCTGCCTGACCCAAAAGGTCAGTCTGTGGTGTTATGACTTACAGCGGTGTCAAGATTTACGGTGGTGTTACTATTTACGATGATGTTATGATTTACAGTGACAGTGTGATTTACAGTGATGTTACAGTTTCGTTACAATTTAGGGTAGGTGTTCTTATTACTTTGTAGAGGGGGATTAACATGCTGCACTGTTAGCTGAGAGATCGGGGTACAATTACCTACCAGGGCAGAAATTTGTGTGAGAGTTGCTGCTTCACCAGCGCCCCTAGCCAACTCAGCTGTTATTAGCGTAATAGTGAACTGATATTGTTGGTTGCAACCATGTAATACTCTACTCTTAACACTATTCTCTTAATCTAGGGTTGGGTCAGGACTCAGGAGCGCTTCTGAGTAGTTGGTCTTCAACTGTCATTATATAAATCTCTGAAACGAACGAATGAATGAATGAATGCATGACCATTGAAATTTTAACCTCAATGTCAGATGTTTTGCCAGACAGTTTACATATATAGTTATATACTGTTCCTGAGTTGTAGGTATGCACGAGACGTCACCAGCACACCATCTTTCACCTGGTGATATGTCGGCGTACGAGGCAGACATGGACTTTGAGGCGCCATCGAGACCTCTGCAGTGAGTGCATTGTGATGGCTTTAAAAAAATTCTATTGTAATTTAAAGGTCTTTTAAATATTATTAATCTTGATTATTTGTTAATTGTATTTAAGTTGTTTTTTTTTATCTGATTCTTTTAATATTGTAGTCTTTTAATTTATTCATATTTTGAAATCTTTTAAAATTTATTTTAAAATCTGTACCCAGTTACATGTTGAAGCACATTAAAGAGAATCGTCATTCAACCAATGTGAACAGAATAATGTCATTGATGGCCAACGAAGAGGACCATTAGAATAAAATTTAAACATCCTTTATTGGTGGAACAACGAATGGTTGATGCTGTCTCTAACGCATAGGTTATTTACACGTTTTGGCTAGAGGTGGAAAAGTCTTCTCAGTATGCGAACGACATTTTGCATTACAGTACTGGGTAACTGTAACTGTGTTTCAATTTCAGAATGCCAGATTTTACTTGAAAGGGAATTAGCTTGAGGTCTTTACACCAGCACTGTAGAAAGGGTTTTATGGTAATGATGAGCACTTTGGCATGTAGAGCGCATAGATGCGGGATCACTTCTTGATACCCTCCTAAAGGTCTATTCAACCTTCCGTTCAGCAGATGGCGTTGGTAAAATGAGTTGTAGGATTTGATGGGAACGTTGCATGGCTGCCATCAATTAAATTTGACTCGTGTGATAGCTTGTGACCATCTATTCATCATGGATTATAATCAAATGGTGTTTTGTCAGTTTGAAAAATGAAAGAAAATTATTATTACCGGTATTATTATTATTATTATTACCGGTGTTATTATTATTATTATTATTATTATTATTAAATATTGTAGAAGTTGCAGTTTAGCAGCATCTCTTTCTATTGCCTCATTTCCTATGTGATAAACCGACTTGATTAAAATGCTATTGTTGACAGATTGACTGAGGCCCACAAGGCGGCCATTCGAGTTATTCGACGAATACGATACTTTGTTGGCAGACGAAAATTTCAGGCGAGTACAGTTGACACAGAAACAGATTTTGATTTAAAAATTATGTCTTAATTCGATTAACTTATTTAAGTCTTAATCTGTTTATCCTATTTAAGTCTTAATTTGATTAGCCTATTGTTTAATCTAGATGACCGCACCCTGGAGATCTAATATCAGTTATCCTACCATACTCTATATTCCCTACTCTTCCTTACCTTGCCTTACAATGTAGCTTATCTAAATCTTACCACTACCTTGATTTACTGTGCACCGTAGCTTAGCTGATCGTACCTTGTATAACCTTTGCATTGACCACCCTACCTTGCCTAACCATATATGCTTTGCCTTGCTTTACCTAAGTTCCATATTTTACCCTTGATCTTTTGTGCTGTAGCTCACATTACCTGAACTTTGCATTGCTTTATCTGAACTTTACTTTGCATTACCTGAGTGTTACCTTGCCTTGCCTAAACATTTACTTTGCCTACCTGAACTTTGTGCGACCCGGGGGCTGATTGGTAACGCGCTTGCTCACGAAGCGGGCGGTTGCGGTTCAATTCCGGGTAACGACCTTGGGCAAGTTGTTTGCGCACACGTGCTTCTGTCACCAGGCAGTTGGCCCTATATTTTGGTACCGGCGTAAGCTGGAAGTAAACGGCAAGTCTTGTGGCAACACTGGCCTCGTGTCCAGGACCTTGGGATTTGTCTATTGCCAGCTCAAGGGCTTAGGAAAGGAGATGAGCACCTCACCAACGGGCCTGCGGCCGAGGGATGTCTTTGACCCTTTGAAGCCGGAGCTCTAGTAATGCTACGGAAAACGGGCCGGAAAACCGGCCAGCCGGGTTCAAAGGGTTAACTTAACTTTAACCTGAAGTTTGCCTTACTGTTCCTAAACTTTACCTTAACTCTGCCTTGCCTTTGTCCTACGTTGCATAACCATTGCTCTTCCTTGCCTTCTCCTCCTCCTTCTCCATTGTTTTACGTTCCTCTGTTTACGTTTAGCAAGCACGGAAACCGTATGATGTTCGTGATGTTATCGAGCAGTATTCGCAAGGTCACCTCAACATGATGGTACGGATCAAGGAACTACAGCGCAGGTATTTCCTCATGCACCTTCCTAATTTTTGTCAGGGAATTAATTGGGTCAAGGCATAAGGCGGGAGGGAGTGAGGGATAGTCTTTGAAATCGGTGTTGACTGTTGATTATGATGAAGTGATGATGACAATGATTGAAATTATGATAGTGATGATGGTTGATGATAAAAATTATAATTGAGATCGTGATGGAAGATGAAAGTGATGACTGAAAAATGATTTAAATGATGGCAATGATGACATAATTATGGTTGGTGTCAGGAAATGATGATGATGATGTTGATGATGATGATGATGATGATGATGATTGGTTTTTTGTGGTTCAGATAGCCACAAGACTACTGTGAGTTCATGCACATTATGGTGAATGTGGATGACAACCATTATTATTATTATTATTATTGTTATTATTTATTTATTATTATTATTGTGCATTTATAAATCATTGGAGCAAGTCCTTCACGCACAATTGCTCATGGTCAGTAGATACTGGAGCATAATAAATGAATGTCAGTTATAATTTCAGTTCTTCTCTGTGGATGCTGTGTGAAACTTAATTGCAGATGTGATCATTGCTGTCTGAACTCATGTTAAGTTGCATCATGTGTTGATATGTCGCGTCATGTGTTGATATGTTGCATCATGTGTTGATATGTTGCATCATGTGTTGATATGTTGCATCATGTGGTGATATGTTGCTACATGCGGTGGTATGTTGCTCAGGGTGGAGATGATTTAAATCGGTTGATTTAAATCATTGATTTAAATCACGATTTAAATCGGTAATAAAAATCACGATTTAAATCGAATAGTGAAAATAAATTTCAATCAATGCTTTTGTGCCATACAACTTGCAGGTTTGTTTCCTTTCATTTAGTGGGGATGGTTCAGTACGTCCTCATCATCTCCCCTGGGCAACAGGACCTGGTCCTGACTAAATCTGAACCAGGGAAGAGGGAGAGACCTGATCAGTCGCCTTTCACACCAACTGATCATGAAACTCAAATATTGAAAGCTCTACTTACAACACTCGGGTTAGAGTCCCGATCATTTATGATGTCGGATTGGATCTGGCACTACAGGTGCTTGGTAAAGTTTGGAGCTCGAAGAAAATAGGAAAAGCCACAAAAGTTCAGATGTATGAGACATTGGTGCCGAGTGCATTGCTGTACAACTGGGAGACTTGGACACTGAGGGAAGCACAGAAGCAGCGGCTGAGGGTGTTTGAAATGGCGTGCCTAAGAAAGATAGGTGTCACGAGAAGGGATAGAATAAGGAATACAGAGATATACAACAGACTGAATATTCTGCATGATATAATACACAAAATTCAGAGCAAACGGCTACGCTACTTTGGCCATGTAACCAGAATGCGGGGCGAGAGATATCCAAAGATTGCTGTCAACGGATATGTGCATGGAAAAAGGAAAAAGGGAAGACCAAAGAAGAGATGGTTCGACATGATACGAGAGGACTGTCTGGATATGGGTTGGTCCATACAAGAGGCTACACGCAAAGCCCAAGAAAGAGAGAAGTGGAGATTTTCCATAGCTGGGCGGCTGTCACGTGCGAAAGCATCGTCAAAGCCATAAGTCATATATACCACTTCAAAGGTGTTAATTTGTATTGTATAACTGCAAAACTAAAGAAGGTAATAATTGTTACCGAATACCAAATATCAGTTACAATAATGCATAGTGGCTTGATACCCACATGGAGGCAGTAAATCCAAACTTAGAACTAGTAGAAAGAAATCGGATTTAAATTTTAAAAATCGGATTTTTTATTTTTAGTTAAAAAATGATTTTTATCCACCCTGTATTGTATAGCTGTAGAATTAAAGGTAATAACTGTTACCTAATGAAGCATGTGACTTGATACCCAAAAAAGGCACTACATACAAAATATGAACTATAAGAAAGAAATCCGATATAAATCAAAAAAATCCGATTTAAATCAAAAAAATCCGATTTAAATCAAAAAAATCCGATTTTTTGATTTTTATTAAAAAAATCGCGATTTTTATCCACCCTGATGTTGCTACATGCGGTGGTATGTTGCATCTTGTGGTGATATATCGCATCACTTGGTGATAAGTTGCATCATGTGTTGATATGTTGCATCATGTGTTCATGTGTTGCATCATGTGGGGATATGTTGCGTCATGTGGTGATATGTTGCATCATGTGGTGATATGTTGCATCTTGTGTTGATGTGTTGCGTCATGTGGTGATATGTTGCGTCATGTGGTGATATGTTGCATCATGTGGTGATATGTTGCATCTTGTGTTGATGTGTTGCGTCATGTGGTGATATGTTGCGTCATGTGGTGATATGTTGCATCATGTGGTGATATGTTGCATCTTGTGTTGATGTGTTGCGTCATGTGTTGATATTTTGCGTCATGTGGTGATGTATTGCATCATGTGTTGATATGTTGCGTCATGTGGTGATGTGTTGTGTTTATGTGAAGGTTGGACCAGACGCTTGGAAAACCCGGTTCATGGATGGTGAGCAACACGAAAGATAAGCAGAAGATGACGGTCGTTGCTCGGCTTTCTCGAGTCGAAATGCAGGTAATTCGACAAAATTATGATCAAAATGTAGGTAACTTGAAAAAATTATCGTCAAAATGCAGGTAATTGAACAAAACTATCGTCAGAATGCAGATATATCGACAAAATTATCGTTGAAGTGCAGGTAACTCGAAAAAATTATCTTCAGAATGCAGGTAATTCGACAAAATTGTTTGAGATGCAGGTTGCTTGAAAAATTTATTGTGGAATTGCAGGTTGCTCGACAGAATTATTGGAATTGAACATCGGTTGGTTCATGATGTGTAAAGTGTCATCTTGATTGCGCAACTTTGAAACATTTTTGCTTTGTATCGTAATTGCACCACATTAGATTTTTAATACAGTATGTTAGATACTTCGTTATTTGACATTATGGTGATTCAGTGGCGGATCCAGAACGTTTCGAAGGGGGGGCCAAAAAATTTTGGGGCTGGGGTCGAAAAATTTAACTTTTTTAGTCATTTTTAGCCGAAACCAGAGTTTAATTTAGCCCCTACCTCTGGGGGATTGAGGTTTCCGGAGGGGTAGATAATTGACCGTCTGAAGACAATCATGAGGCGCGCTGCGCCGAGAGTGGTAGGGGAGGGGTGTGGGGAGGGGATATGCCCCTCCCCACCAGAAACTTTTTGAATTTTCACCTTGCAATGGTAGCATTTTAAGCTGTTATCTTAACAAAATAGCTGTACTTTTCAGTGCTTATAAGAGTGCCATAAGGTCTCAATGAATATAATAGACTTTACTTAAAAACTTCTATCCCGAAAACTAGATGTTCTTTTTTAAGTAATCCGCCGAAAATCTTCAAAAAGGGTGTTCAATTTTCCTTCCCAAAAAACTGATGACATTTTTTGGTCATCCGTGTGAAATCTTAAAAAAGGTGTTTAATTCTTCGTCTAAAAAGAGTGATGCCTTTTTAGTCTTCCGTGCGAAAATTTCAAAAAAGGTGTTCAATTTAGAATCCCAAAAAACTGATGACTATTTGTAGTCATCCCTGCGAAATATTAAAAAAGGTGTTTAATTTTTCGTCTAAAAAGAGTGATGACATTTTATTCTTCCGTACGAAATTTTCAAAAAAGGTGTTTAATTTCGCATCCCAAAAAACTGATGACTTTTTGTAGTCATCCGTGCGAAAAATTAAAAAAGGTGTTTAATTTTTCGTCTAAAAAGAGCGATGACTTTTTAGTCTTCCGTGCGAAATTTTCAAAAAAAGGTGTTCAATTTAGCATCCCAAAAAACTGATGACTATTTGTAGTCATCCGTGCGAAATCTTTAAAAAGGTGTTTAATATTTCGTCTAAAAAGAGTTATGACTTTTTAGTCTTCCGTGCGAAATTTTCAAAAAAAGGTGTTCAATTTCGCTTCCCAAAAAACTGATGACTTTTGTAGTCATCCGTGCGAAATCTTAAAAAAGGTGTTTAATTTTTCGTGTAAAAAGAATGATGACTTTTAGTCTTCCGTGCGAAATTTTCAAAAAAAGGTGTTCAATTTAGCATCCCAAAAAACTGATGACTTTTTGTAGTCATCCGTGCGAAATCTTAAAAAAGGTGTTTAATTTTTCGTCTAAAAAGAGTGATGACTTTTTAGTCTTCCGTGCGAAATTTTCAAAAAAGGTGTTCAATTTAGCATCCCAAAAAACTGATGACTTTTTGTAGTCATCCGTGCGAAATCTTAAAAAAGGTGTTTAATATTTCGTCTAAAAAGAGTTATGACTTTTTAAGACTAGAATAAATAAAATACTTCCCACTACTGAATGATATATAAATATAAATAAAAACAAGGAGTAAACATGTGTTATCATTCACCGCATTTTCTTGCACATATAGACTAAACTCAAAACTTAACATGTTTCGCCCTGAAATTTTTGACATCTGCAAAAAATAAATTACATCCCAAACACTGTTGTTAGTGTTAACTTGATTTGTATTTAATAGTTAGTTGTACTTAGTTAAAATTGTGTTTATTGGTGTTAATGTTTTTTCAATTTACTACGAATATATACACGAATAACATACATTGCATGCCTTAAATCATAGTTGGATACTGTTGAAAGATTGTTTCATTTCGATGCTTTATATTAAGACAATGCAATTGCGTGAGAGACTTAGATTAGATTTTAATTACATGTATACATTAATTCTCCTGTGCATGACTGACACCCTGAATTTTTTTTGCCACCATGGATGGGGGGCCACGTCCCATGGTGATTTGAAATGGGGGGGCCATGGCCGGATTGGCCCCCCTGGATCCGCCCCTGTGGTGATTGCCAGTATACTTCGCC
>OX457048.1:14746268-15098267 GCA_949752735.1 Lumbricus terrestris | reverse complement strand
CCTTGACAGTGACAAATGTCACGGAGATTAAGGCTTTTTGGCAAGTTGCTACAGCAGACCCTGTAGACCAAAGGACATATAAATTGCACATTTACAACTACACCAGTAGATGAATAAAACCACACACAAATTATTCCTTTCCTGCATGTCTTGCCAGTGTAGTGTGTCTGCAAACAAGACAAAAAGTGGCTCGCCAAGATATGTTTGGGCACTTTTCAAAAATTCTTATTAATTCCTCATATCAAAGAGAGCAAATGTTACTTGACCATGCAAATCTATGCTATGCACAGAACTGAAAACTGAAAACCAAATGTGTTTAGCTGTTCTAGATCCAAAGTTATTGGCGTCTGAAAATGACAAAATATTTGCAGGCGCAAATTCGCGTTCAAAAATCACGAATCTTAAAAAAAATAATTTAACGAGGTATATGAAGATTACCATCAGGATATTAGTATCAATAGAAAGGTTTTTCTTTCAGCTTTCCAATGAAGCATGTTTGACTTGTTTATCAGGTGTCCCACAGGCCCATTTGGTCAGTTGAAAGTGACCACTGTCACGAAGATGAAGGGTTTTTGGCAAGTTGCTACAGCAGTCCCTGTAGACCAAAGGACATATAAATTGCACATTTACAACTACACCAGTAGATGAATAAAACCACACACAAATTATTCCTTTCCTGCATGTCTTGCCAGTGTAGTGTGTCTGCAAACATGACAAAAAGTGGCTCGCCAAGATATGGTTGGGCACTTTTCAAAAATTCTTATTAATTCCTCATATCAAAGAGAGCAAATGTTACTTGACCATGCAAATCTATGCTATGCACAGAACTGAAAACTGAAAACCAAATGTGTTTAGCTGTTCTAGATCCAAAGTTATTGAAGTCTGAAAATGGCAAAATATTTGCAGGCGCAAATTCGCGTTCAAAAATCATGAATCTTAAAAAAATAATTTAATGAGTTATATGAAGATTACCATCAGGATATTAGTATCAATAAAAGGTTTTTCTTTCAGCTTTCCAATGATGCATGTTTGACTTGTTTATCAGGTGTCCCACAGGCCCATTTGGTCAGTTGAAAGTGACCACTGTCACGAAGATGAAGGGTTTTTGGCAAGTTGCTACAGCAGTCCCTGTAGACCAAAGGACATATAAATTGCACATTTACAACTACACCAGTAGATGAATAAAACCACACAAAAATTATTCCTTTCCTGCATGTCTTGCCAGTGTAGTGTGTCTGCAAACATGACAAAAAGTGGCTCGCCAAGATATGGTTGGGCACTTTTCAAAAATTCTTATTAATTCCTCATATCAAAGAGAGCAAATGTTACTTGACCATGCAAATCTATGCTATGCACAGAACTGAAAACTGAAAACCAAATGTGTTTAGCTGTTCTAGATCCAAAGTTATTGGCGTCTGAAAATGACAAAAATTTCGCAGACGCAAATTCGCGTTCACTTTTCGACCTACCCCCACCAACTTCAGTACCCCATAACTTGGTCAATTTTCGCAGTAGACACTTGAAACTTTCCAGTTCTTCATGCCAGATGATAATTGATTTTTGGTGAAAAAATCAAGAAAATCCGAGTCGGAGTGTGGGGAAAAGTTGAAAATTTGGTTGATTTGGCACGGAATGACCCTATTGCATCATGTGTTGATATCTTGCATCTTGTGCTGATATTTTGCATCATGTGCTGGTATGTTGCATCATGTGCTGATATATTGCATCATGTGTTGATATGTCGCGTCATGTGGTGATGTGTTGCGTTTATGTGAAGGTTGGACCAGACGCTTGGAAAACCCGGTTCGTGGATGGTGAGCAACACGAAAGATAAGCAGAAGATGACAGTCGTTGCTCGGCTTTCTCGAGTCGAAATGCAGGTAACTCGACAAAATTATCGTCAAAATGCAGGTGACGTGACAAAAGTTATTGTGGAAATAATAATAATAATAGGACGATTTATATAGCACCGTAGCTCCGCTGAGGCCGAAGGAAAGGGCGCTGCACACGGGATCACGTGTCACTGTCAATTATATGATTGTTTAAACAAATAAGTCTTGAGTCTGGATTTGAATCCCTCTAGAGATGGGGCATGCTTCAAATGGTCAGGAAGAAATGCAGGTTAAAAAAAATTTTGATAAAAATGTGGGTAACTAGAAAAAATTATCGTAAAAATGCAGGTAATTGGATAAAATTGTCGCTGAAATGCAGGTAACTCAACAAAATTATCCTCAAAATGCAGGTAACTAGAAAAATTTATCGTCAAAATGTAGGTGATTGAATAAAACTAGCGTTGAAATGCCGGTTATTCAACAAAATTATCTTTGAAATGCAGGTAACTTGAAAAAATTGAGGTGGAAATTCAGGTAGCTTGACAAAATTATTGGAATGGAACATCAGTAGGTTCGTGATGTGTAATGTCGCATCTTGATTGCGCAATTTTGAAACATTTTTGCGTTGTATCGTAATTGCACCATATTGGAGTTTTAATACAGTATGTTAGATACATTGTAATTAGACATTATGGCGATTACCAGTATACTTTGCCCTTACTGTAGGTGCTGTCTTCAAACTTAGGCTTTGGCTCATTCCATTTTTACTTAGTTGCACAACTTGTAAAAGTTGTATGTTTTATTTAATTGTTGTTCAAAGACATTGTGTCATGACACATGTGATTACGATCGCACTCATTTACACAGGTAGTAAGGCATGAACCAGAGAACTATAGGGAGTGGTGGAGGATTTTATTTATAGGGCAGTTGCATCACTTAAAAGAGGTGTGTAATGGTGTTCTTGTTGTTGTTCAAAGACGCTGTTTTATGACACACGTGATTTCGATGACATTCCTTTCTTTACACTAGCGTTGTCTTTTACAGTGTACACTACAGGCTTTTACACTACAACTTTATTTAAGGGACAGTTAGAAGACTTAAAAGAGGTGTGTAAGGGACTGCTTTTCTAATACAGGCGAAACGTTGTGCAAAATTCACCCTTTTCGTTTGAGACGGATTATAATTTTCTGGCATCCGATTCACTATTCAGTATTGCTGTAAGTGTCATGATATATTTTTATTTTTATGATATCGTGTGTGTATTTCCGATACTTTTTTGCCGGTCAGCAATACTCGATATCAATACTTTTTTGTGCAATAATTTAGATTTTTCCCATCGACGTAATTAGTCGTGATCAAGAAATAGTGATAAAGAAATCATTACGTTTCAAAAATTGCCTTTTTTCATATTGTAAAATACTGAGGCAATATAATGCAATAGTAATTTGTTTCTCATCATGCAGTTTATTTGAATAAAGCGTAAACTTATATATTGAAAAGCCAATCAATCAATCAATTTATATGGTGCCCCTTCAAGGTACCTGCTGAGAGACGCATAATTTCACTCCTTAGTGGTAAAACCATTGTATCTCATAAAATACAGCAGATAGAGCAAAGTGTAAACATAAAATTTGTTTAGAGTTTGATTATACACAAATATGTATTATGCATTTGCAGGTGGGTCTTGCTAATTTTAGGTACGGTGTTCTTAAAATGTGCAATAGCACAAATATGATTAAAGGCTGCCACAATGTCATTCACAAAGCTTTGTTTCACAATACACCTGCCACAAGCACCAGTCGACCTCAGTCTCCTTAACAACCTGCTTCCATAGCAACCACTCTCTTTGGCAATCATTCTTTTAGCAACTATTCGCATAGAAAGCCCTGTTTGTTGTTTTATAATGAATTTTCACTTTTAGGTGAACAAGATGGACGCAAAGATGGACCATGTTCTAAGACTTCTGAACGTTCTTGTCGACCGGCGCCCTCCCGAAGACAACTCCCCACCAGAGGAGGACCTATAGCCTGGCGACCCGCTTCACGAACGTGTTGCCGCACAGAACGACGACGACCCGCTCGTGTGTGTTACGTGATTTCCTGCATCAACAACATATCCTTGGCTACCGGTGTTCTCGGACTTGCTGCTTGCAAGCGGCTTCTCGAGTCTCGATTCGGCTTCGCGTCCGTGTAACAACAACAAACGAGACAGAGATGACGATCTGTCATCTGTTTTTTTCTCTGATCATCCTCCGATATCATCGGATGATTTGTTGATATTGCAGCCGATGCTTCCGTGTTTGAAAGATGCAGCTTTCGTGTTGCGACGACGTCAGGAGTGTTTGCTCCGACTTCCAGAATGTTTCTTCCGGTGGTCAGGTGACTTAGCGTAAGGTTGTGACAAGGTCGACGGGTGAGCGACTTTTCTTGGTAGTCGTGAAGTTCAAGGACTACGAAATGGCGACAAAATGACACTTACTGGGAAATTCCCTGTGATTGGGTTTCCCCATGTCTAGTAATACCCACTGAATTTGTTACTCTTGTCCATCTGAAGTTTACTTGTCGAAGTATCCAAAGAAATTTGCATGAGATTTTTATTTGTGGGTATTTATTTATTATTTGTTTGTTTATATATGAAGTGGATTAGGTTTCGATGTAACCCTGTGCTTGTTGGTCGGTTGCAGAAATACCATTCGTGGCAGAGTCCATTTTTCAAGGTCTGTGGAAATGTCCATTTTTCTAGGTCTGTGAAAGAGTCCATTTTTCTAGGTCTGTGGAAATGTCCATTTTTCTAGGTCTGTGGAAATGTATGTCCTTTTTATGGGTTCTTGGGTAAACCAGACTAGTAAACATTCCAAGCTTTACAGTTGCTGCAAAGAATAAATGGCAGAAACATAATGTAACCTGATGGTTTGCACATTGAAGGGTATTGTTTGAATGGCGCTGCAAAATTCTAGTTCGTGAATATTACGATTGACTTCACAATTTTTTTTATTAAGATATATCATAATTGGTTGCCTGTTGAAAGATATCAGTTGAAGTCACTCAGAACTAGTCAGTGAATATTAGAAATTACTTTAGAATGAATTTGTTTTACTAGCATGTGCAGATGTAAGAGATTTTGTTTTGTCAATAGTTTGATCTTCGAGGAATGGGAGTTGTTGTAATCCTCGTTAATATTCATGCATTTCTCAATTATTCATGACAGTGCAATTCAGGAACCTGTAGAGGTTTCTTAATTATTCATGAGGCTGTGAATTATTCATGAAGCAAGGAAATTGTTTATGCGTTTGTTGCATTTATTATGCATTTTGCAAGGTAGTTCATGTCTTCAGCAATTACTTTTTGAACTTGTTTTGATAAATTCACGAATGCTTGATGAGAAATTAGGATAAATATACTTTTGATGATGAAAAAGTATAGGACACTGTTTCGGTAGAATTGAAAAATGTCATGATAAATTTGGATAGAATTATCGTTGGCCCAGTTATATTGAAGCACGGTGTGTAGGAAGCGGTGCCCAATTGGGACACAGGGCATATCGGATTGGTTAGAACACTGGCTGTAATGCTGCGAGTATGGGTTCGATCCTCGATCCTTGAAACGGTTGCTGCGAAGGGACCTAGAGGAAGCCTTTCGAAGACTTGTTGGCTCAGCACTGTTGGCTGATTCTTGATCATAATTTAGCGGCATTTATTAAATAGCAATGAAGCAGTTGGTTTATTTTAGGAGAAAATTGGGGATTTTGTGTAGTTTTAATTTTGTGCTGCGCTCACACTTAACACTTTAATGGTAAGAGTGTTCTAAACTATTGCAGTTAAAGGGTTGAAATGAAGCCGGTGCCTCTTGTCTATGCAGCAGTTGAAAAGAACGAGCAAATTTAACAAAAGCTGTTATTACATTCTAATAATACTATACCATTATATTATAATATTAATATTATAATTATATTATTTTATATCATTATATATTATTATTATTTATATACTATTACATTATAATAATTCTTTGCCAGCCATTAAACAGCAGAGTTAGGATTATTGAGCTGTGTGTGGTCACGCTGGATAACAGTCATGTTGTGCTTGGACTGTTTCTTCTCTAGTCTCTTCACATGTTTACTAGTCGCGTTACGCTTGTCAACATGTTACGGTACAACATGCTACAGTCGGTTATTACCTTGTTGACAGTATTACATGTTTTCACACGTTCTTCGTTGACTTTGAATCGACGTTTTAGCAGTGATCAGTCTGTGGTTCGTAACGTGTTTAGTTTTTTAACGTGTCACATGTTTCTTTGCTAGCAGCGGTAACACTGTGACAGTCAAATTGGAAGATTTAAAGCACTAGTCATTTTTAAATATCATTGTTGAAGCTGTATCATTGCTTATCAGTAATTCTCGATATCATACAGTGGCTTAATACAGCACATATGGAATTTTTTTAAAGTTACCCTAAAGTTCATGCTACTAAAATTAATTTGAGTAATGGCAGATGCTTGTGATTCAGAAACAACATGCAATACATGTATCCAAATATAAGTATATATTTGAACACAATTATATATTTATATACATGACATGCTGTCTGATAGTGGGATTGTTTGCAAATATGTGTCTGATGGTTTCAGTCAGTGTATATTGTTGAGTTTTGGCCACATTAGTGTGTACAGTTTTTTGCGGACATTTCTTTGAGCGTGTCATCTCGAGATGTAGCAGTTTCGTATAATTCTTATTTCCTTAGATCTCTACATTTCTGTTTATTTCTGGGCATCCAGCGATCTTTTGATGCTCCATTCTGTGGGGGGATGCCCCACGCATTTTTGTCTAGAATATTCTGCATTTGAAGTGTTTTCTACTTTTGATTTTTGCTTTTCTTTTATCGGTTTTTTTCAGTGTTATATTGTATTTAAATGTTTTTTCTACGTATTCAATTTTGTTTAAGCCCTATGTGCATGCAAAATAGCAGGTACCGGTAAATTGTAAAGTTACATGTTTTCTACAACCTCAACCCTGTTAATTTTTCAATGAATTCATTCAGTGTGATTTTCACCACCGCTGCTGTAAATTGGAATGAGATGTTATTTAATGTTCAATGCTAGCCCAGGATTAAAAATCTCTTAAGTAAACCACCTTTGAGTGCTGATCCAGGATGTGCATAATCGCATGGTACATACGCTCAAACCAGCTAGGTTTAACATCCATGCCAACATGCCTAGATTGAGCATATAAATTTTGGACCCATGTTCCCATACATTACCCATGTTTCCGTATATTACCGTATTCCCATAGGGGTCCCAAATAGTTCCAAAGTGGTTCCCATTCAATGGTCATGGAAACTAAGTAGGCCATATTGCTTGTGCTGTACTTTACTTTCTATAGGAGCAGTAAAACCAGCAGAGATGTATCTATATTATTGGAAGAAGACCCAGTTTTTGGGATGACTTTGTGATATGCTGCATTTTTACGTATCACTTTAGTCTCCCAATTTCTCATGGCATGGTGCATCTAGAGCCTGTAGTCTCATGTATATTTTCCAGGTTTAGTGGACGACCTTCAGCATAACCATTGTGGGTGGGAAGTGAGGTCAGCACACCACCCCGAAGATTGAATGGGTGCATGTCCAGGAAAGTGCATGCATTCAATTCAACGGTGTATCCTGGTAGAGATGCTGTAGCTTACAATGTGCTCAGTTGGATTGCAGGTATTATAGTTGCACCAGAGTAGAGATTACAGAACTGTCAGGTGTATCCAGGTAGAGAGATTCCAGATTCTTCCAGGGTGATCGGCAAAAGATTGTCAGGTTATCAAGGCAGAGATTCCAGAATGTGCAGGCAAATCCAGACTTAACAGTAGTCCAGAGATTCCAGAACTTCCAGGTGTGACCAAGACTAAGAAGTTATCAAGGTAGAGATTCCTGAACGTACAGGTGTGTCCAAAGCTTTACACGTCTGTCCAGCTAGAGATTCTAGAACTTAATAGAGTTTTCTCCAGATAGAAAGAAGTTCCAGGTGTATACAAGTTTTTTCCCCCAAAAGTTCATGCTGGTATTGTTATGAAATTGCAACGTGTACAGATACACGTGTAATTGCTGACATTGTTGTGTAATTTATGCGAACAGATAGGTCTACAATTTTTAAATTCAATTGGATTATGCCAATTCAGCATTGCATGCATGGGTAAATCTTGCCTATGAAAGTGCTTGTGAATCATGATAGAACCAACTGGCTTAAGGAAATGATAGGAAATAATTTACCCATGAGAGACTGAGTCGTGGTAGAACCAATTTACCAGCATGTGATGATAGTACCGTTTGGCTCAACGAAATGGTAGATGGGATTTTATACAGTCATGGTGTAACAATTTATCTGATGGTAGAACTGTTTGGCATGCAACAATTATACAAGTTACCGGTATATACCTGTTAGAGAGATGTGGCAGACCATTTGGTTTGATTATGGTATGCAAGATTAAGAGTTTCAGGTACAAAAGGTAGCAGAATAAAACCATCTGATTTGATTATGGTATGCAAGATTAATAGTTTCAGGTACAAAAGGTAGCATAATAAAACCATCTGATTTGATTATGGTATGCAAGATTAAGAGTTTCATATACAAAAGGTAGCATAATAAAACCATTTGATTTGATTATGGTCATTAAGAGTTTCAGGTACAAAGGTAGCATAATAAAACCATTTGATGTGATTATGGTCATTAAGAGTTTCAGGTACAAAGGTAGCATAATAAAACCATTTGATTTGATTATGGTCATTAAGAGTTTCAAAAGGTAGCACAATAAAACCATTTGATTTGATTATGGTCATTAAGTGTTTCAGGTACAAAAGGTAGCATAATAAGTCAGCATTTATATAGCAGCCACAATTTTTGGCAGAAGTCAATTATTTGTAATAGAGCTCCCCGGTAAGTACATTTCGCCAGCATTGTTTCTTGAGCGTGTTGTTACTTTTTACGTTAGTTCTTGTTTGGAATTTTCTTGTAGAGGTCAAACTTTACATGTCCAACGTGGAATAAATCTTTTCACCGTTTTACTAGTCAAAGGACAGATGGCACAAGCGGCATATGCTCAGTAATTTTCCGTTGTTAGTAGCTTAGTCGTTTTTTGCGTTGCTTATAGTGAAAAGAGTTGTTTGATGGTAATTACAGTTTGAAGTTGTGTAAACTTTAAATCAGAAGGTTTAAACTTGTGATGGTTCATCATCTATATGGGACATTAGGATTGAATCTTTGATTTTTGTTATCAGGTCGCTGGAAATTGAACTTGTGCAATTTTCCATCAGCACATCTGGAATAGAAGATTGAACATAATATTTATGATCTTTTGATCAGCTCGCTGGATCATAAAGTTTAAACTTGTGATCAGTTAGTTAAAGCATTGGGATTGAACCTATGATCTTTAATCAGCTAGCTGTATCAGAAAGATTGAATTGATTTATGCAATCCTCTGATCGGCAAGCAGGGACAAAAGGATTGACCGTCTTTTTGATCAGTTAGTTTAGACTTGTGTTATTATTTTGTCAGCAAGCGGGAACAACGATTTAACCCGTAATTTTTGGATCTGCATAAGAAAAATTGCACCTGTCTGATCTTTTGACCAGTTGGATGGAACCTGTGATGTAATTTCGTAAATGTGAGCAGAGCACTGCTCACTCGTGATCTTTAACATTACAATATTGAGTCTGTTACAGGTCCAGTAGTTGATTTATTTCGTTTATAAGCACAAAAAGTTGAACTTGTATGCAGTGCTTAATCTAGTCCCCTTGTTGGGGGGGTGGGGGCAGGGGGGAATCCAGGTTTCTAGGGTTCAGGAGGGAGGAGAAAAACTATTGTGGGCGCACAGCAAACCGCTGAGTAACAATGGGAGAGTTTGGTGCAGGTTTTTTCAGCCCTCATGTTTTCTGATGATTTTTAAAAAGTCTTTTTTGTATCTGTTTGCCAGGCAGTAAACTCTGAATTTCTATTTCAAATGATCTGATGACCTTTTTAAGTATTTCGCCATTTTCTTAATTCTACAAACGGATGGTTATGTAACTAGTATCGCACTTTATTATAACCATCTGTTAAAATTTAGATTTAAAAAAAAGCAGCTAGAAAATTTGTATAGATCGCTGTAATTTTTCTGGGGGGAAACGACATTACTGGTGGGAACTCCTCCCCCGAGATATCTAGATTTGATCCTTTGTGATTGGGAAGAATCAAGATGGAATCTGTGATAGCTCGATGATTGTAAGTCAATCGCTTTACGATCCATGATAGATTGATGTGATCCTTAGATATAGGAGCGCCTATGTGATCCAGGATCTCCTGGGATTCCGATATCATCTCCAATTATAGACAATTGTTAACTGTTTCATAGCGTAGACCATACAACTTAACTATGTTGCAGATTTTCTCACCAGTTTATCGGACTGTTTCGTTTCGCCAGTGTAATTAAACTGTAATTAAAAAACAGTGATGAAAATAAAGTTATTTTATGCTTAAATTATGCTTCTGCTAAAATATTTCGTGTTCCTCGTCTTGTCACAAATCTTTCGTGTATCGAGAGTAGTATTCGACCCACACAGATATTTGAAATTCAGTTTCCTTATGTTGTAAATTGATCATTAAGAGAAATATATCCTAGTCACAAATTTATATAGCACTGCTACTTCCCCTAGCTTTAGAGATGCTCGTGACAAAGGAAATGGTGTTAGTGCTTATGAATAGCTACAGTGCTCGTGAATAAGCTGGTGCCCTCCTCCACAAGAACATGGCTTTTTACTGGCACTTTAGAAATTTGGAGATTATGATTCAAGAACCAATGTCTGCATGGTTACCCATTGGCAGGTTAAGTGTATTGGCTTTATGCTGTGTCAGGTGACCCAAATGGATAAGTCTTGGCTGTGTAGTTAAACTGAACCATTGTATAAATATATCTATGCCTTGGTTTAATATGTAGCCAAAAACCACATTATATTATTTGCATTACAGAACCGATGCAAACTGCACAACACTTCTTTGGTTTTGACTATTGTATTCATTGCAGAGCACGATCAACCTTGCTATGGTTGTTTGGCTAAAACAAAGCCATAACCATTACAGAAACCTCTTCCAACTACACAACTGTGCATTGGTAATGTGCTTAAGACCAAACCAAGTGCATCAACCATCGTGGCAGGAGTTTATTCTAATCAGAAACAAGTGCATACCAAAGTCTGCATCATTTTCGTTGCACAATCATATAGCCAATGCTATTTATTATTTTCCCAATTTACAATTATTCTATAGAGTATATTTGTCAAAACATTTTTCTACAGAATTTTCAAAGTTACCCAATATATATTCCACGACACCCCAGTTAGGGGCCAACCATTTGGTAAATATGCATTGAGGGCAGGGGTTAACCCAAATTTCCCAAAAGCACATGTCTGCTGTCTATTGTTAATGTACATATACACATAATTTGTCTAATCACTGACATCAATCCTTCATTGTTGACCGTTCCACAGAATTCAGGCAGTCAAGCATACATACACTAGACCTGTAAAAAGTACACGTGCATGGAAGATGGAAGGTTGGATGAAGTTTCCCGGGTTTCTGCGACCATACTAAATGGATGACCCCTTAGCCAATTTACCCACAGCTCACACTGCAACTTACAAGTCACTTTGTTCGGCATGCACCTTTAGTCCTTTACCACGATTCAGTTAGTTGCAAATCTGTATAGTTTGCGAAACATTTACAATTGTTACAACACAAATGCTTAGAAATCGTGCAAGTCTGCCTAGAAAAAGATCGTCGTTTCAAGACGATGATTAAAAAACAGTTCGTCTCAGTCTTCCAAAATAAACACAAAGAAATAGAATACGTGGATGTTATGTGGATACAACACAAATTATATATTATTATACACTCAAATATATCTTACAAAAAGCAAGCTTAAATGCAATCTACAGACTTAGTATACGAGTAGCAGGAGGACCAACACAACATCTACTTTCTGAAACAACGGCACAACACGTTTTGCAACGCAACGTTCGCGCGCTGCAACCGCTGCACCAGGTCGAACGAAAAACACCGAAGTTAAACAGAAATCTACGAAGGCCGACTGGATTATATGATCAGTCCTAAACGGCGAATCGTGTTGCCGTGGCAACTCGATTAGCTGATGTTCTTGTATTTTGTGAAGAGATTGTACAAGACACGAAGGGTGGACTTGACGTCTTCGTTGACGATGTCTAAAAACAGACAATCAACCAGCCAATCAGAGTTTGTCTATTAATAGGTGCTAGGTCAGAGGCTAAATATATGCTCATTATCTGTCATGGTACATTGAAAAAACTGTTGTTTATTCTGAAGACAAGCTAAAAATAGTCATTTATCGGTCAGTTAAAACTCATAGTTAAAAGGCATTTTTCTCAAGTGTCAGAAAATACATTAATAATATTACAGCATTACTTTAAATCCAGATACATTTAAAAAAATTATTCATACTTGAAAGGCATTTCATCACACATCCAGTTACTGTATTCTATTGCAGAGCATTGTATAAATTTAACCATCAGTAAAGCACCTCTAGTTAAACACCTCTAGTAGGGTGAACCATTCAAAAGCAATCCCAGTGCACAAGGCTATGCCAAAAGAAATACGTTTGGAGAACAGAATATAAAGAAGAGAGAATGTCAGACAGAATTGTACGACAGAAGGAGAAAATTTGTGTAATCCAAAGAGAAGGACCAATTGACGCAAGTGATCGAGACTGAGCCAGAGCAGTTCTAGAACGAGGAACCAAGATGTCAAGTCAGTTGGATGATACATCAGTACTTATTAACCCTGAGAGTACCAGTGGGGTCAAAATGACCCCAAGCCCACTTTGACTGTACACTGCGCAAAATCTGTTTGTGCAAATTTATTTAAAATTTGTGGCTTTCAAGATGTACCTAGTCTCTATCGAAATATCAATTAATATTTCCATTGTTTATCACCAGAGGGCGCTGGCAATCTTTTATAGCATTGAGTACCAGTGGGGTCATTTTTGACCCCAATAGCTGTTTTGAATAATTTCAATGGTATCCATTGAAATAATTCATAATTATAATTTATAAATCCTTTCTATAGTATTAACTGAAGAAAATCTGTGTCAGATAAATATTTATATACCTGGTCCAACCCGATATGCGAGTCGAAATGTGGACGGTCCTCTGAGTGATTTCCAGCTATTCATGAGAAATTCAGTTATGCAAGAAATTGTGAAATGGACAAACAAAGAAGGTAATCAGGTGTATGGACAGTATGGTGATAGCTGGAAAGATGTAACTGATAAGGAATTACATTTACAGTGCTTCTTGGGGCTCTCCATCTTGACAGGCGTATATATATATATCTCGGAATGAATCAGTTCAACAGCTGTGGAGCGTTGAAGACGGTCGTCCTCCTATCTTCAACAAGAGCATGACATGAACTCGCTTTCGGCAGATCTCTCGTGCACGATGTTCCATTTGTCCAAAGGAAAGGGATAAAAAGGCCAGCATAACCTGTGCAGCCTGTACATGCAATGTGTGCAGGGAACATGCCCAGTATACATGCATGAACTGTAAACTGTAACTGCAATGACCGAATATTTTCTATGTTAGTTTTGAACATTGAACACTCGAACACTTTGAACATTAAAACATACCTATAACTATGAAAAATTTAATTCATTTCAAAAGCCTAAACATGTTCCAATTGCTTTACTACTATTTGCTTTTTGGCAATTAATAAAAATGAAAAAACAAGGAATTTATTGAAAAAATTGTGATGGGGTCATTTTTGACCCCACTGGTACTCAGTGTATCAAAAAAATTCTGGTAATCTGAGGGTTAATGCATTGTAATAAGTTAAGCTACATCAGTATAAGTGTCACTATTATTTGCAGATTTATTTTACGTACCTAAAAGCATTCACACTGATCTCCACACATAAAAAAACCAGTATCGGACGAGCAACTCTGATTAGTGTGCACAGCGAGAGGTGCTATATAAATTATAGATAAAATACAATACAATACAAATGCATCAAAAAAATACATGTAAACAGCAGCAACAATCTAACAAACCGACCTTCTGGTCGGGCTTTTGGTTTCGCCAATCCCGCATCTTCCATCAATTCAAAAGCAAGCGACACATTATGCACCTGAAACACGTTAAGCACATGTATGTGAAGCATGCGAGATACAGCAAAATAGCACAAATCAAACATTTTCAGAGGAATCTATGATTGGGCAAATAATTAAAGACATTCAATTTAAAACAGCCTAAGCATACAATTTAACTAATGAGTGAAAACAAAAATTTCCATTTAAGGATAAATAGAAACACAGATAAGCAATTCTCTGTGCCTGCAATACACATTTCTCCTTTCCTCTGATTCACATTTTTGTGTAGCCATGTACTTGTATCATAAGACAATTAATTGATTGACTAGTTGATTGACCAACCGATTGTCAATAAACTTTGTAGGTCAACTGACTGATACGACTGATTGATTGACTGATTGACAAACTCACCGTCACAATAAACTACTTCCGTCAAAGCACAATGATTTCGTTTATTGATTGATTGTTTGACTGACTGACTCTCACTGTAGCAGACTTCTTAGGTCACATTTATTGACTGCTTGATTAGCACCTACCTTCACAGGTGAACTTCTCAGGTTATAGCATAATTATTGACCGATTATTGACAGCATAATGGTTGATTGACAAACTGATTGACCGACTGACCTTCTGTTCCATGGATGTCGGTGTTTGATGGAAGCAGTATAGAGGAACGAAGTATCCCTCCAACAACCCCATCAGCAGAACGAGGAAAACGCCGTCATGAAACTGCCAACAAAATATTTGCCAACCATCATTTTCACGCATTCATCCAATACCCCTCCTGCTATGCACATGAAAATCTAACGATATAGTTGAAGTAACGCCTACAGATTTTCCTAGTTTCGATGAACTCTGTTCTAGAGTGAACTCTGCTCTTTTCTGCTCAATCTCTAAAACCCTTGTTACATTCCTCCCAACAAGGTCACTCCATACAATACTGAACATTGCCTTTGCCAAAAGAAGTTCTATTTTTGCATAAATATTTCTCTTATTTATTTCTTTAACTGTAAACTACTGTGCGTTTGCTGTCGGTCAAATTAAGAATACTACTTCTTACTTAGACAACTGTATAGGTAGTGGTTTATACATAGGACTCAGGTCAGAAGTTAAATCCACTGCTCAATTTGTGCTCAACTTGTGCTCCTTAACAAACTCTCTTATGTAACCATAACACATACATAATACGCAGTTGGTGGAACAATCAAGTTGTGAGGGAGGGTACATATATATTTTGGTGTGTGTATGCATATTGATTAATACGATTGATTGATTGGTCTCATATTCCATGGCTAAGAAAATAAAACTGTCAACAATTAATAAATTCATCAAGTTCATTGAAAAGGTTGGAGCACTCTTGCAATTCAAAACTGTTTCAATCATCAACAGAAAGTACTATGTCATGTGATTCATTTCGAAACACAATCAGTTAACCTTACATGGCATTAGTGCCGATTAGCAACAGCCAGCTCATGCACATATATATTTCGGTGGGTAAGTATATTGATTAATATGAATGATTGATTTATTGATTGATTGATATAGACAGAAGAACAGACCTGAGAGTCAAGATCTGTCACCTCTAGGTTGATCTTGTTCAAGTGTTTGTTCACAAAGTTGATCAGCGACTGTAAAATTAGCACAGAAATTTACAATGTAACAGTGCAAAATAAATATATATCGGTATATACAATTTCTACGTTAACTCTTAAATGATGAACATGTGCTCATAGTGACTGGGAAACCAATGCAACTCGTTGTCAAAGTGTTAAAATAAAACAGCAAAATACAATTTTTCTACTTGAAAATTTAAACAAAAAATAAATATATCCATTTGAAAATACAATAAATATTTTCAAAAAGCCAAAACAGATATTATTTGATCAATTACTCAATTATATTTAATCAGAATATAAAATTATGTAAGTATTGCATAAATATGATATAATATTACATCCAGTAGTTGGATTTGGCTAATTGAAAGATGGATAGAACTTTACATTAGACTTATGCCAGTGTCTGTAGCGAATGGAAGAATGGTTAATTTATGTAGATATTGTAAGAAGACATTCCTAACCCTCTTGACGACATTCAGTTTGTCTGGTGCATGGTCAAACAGCGTATCGAAAGCATCTCTCTCTGTTCAAAATACACACAATCAACTGAATGACCAAGTAACTCACCAATTGATACAATAATCTAATAAAGAAGGGGCAACTCCTAGTTCCACGGGTTCGCATAGCTGCCAGACAAAGCCAAGCTTTCTCGGTTGTACGGCCATCCATCTGGAATAATCTCTCTTCAACGTTGCACCTATTACATCTGACCAATCAAACTTTGTTTCATAAATCTCTCGAGTCTTTTTTCTTTTGCTGTGGCTGAGCTGGGAGCGCCCATGAGTAGTTTTCTTGAAGAGATGCTATATAAGTCCATAGAATGAACGCATAAATGAATAATCACTAATCAATCAAAAAACAATCATAATTTTCAATCTATAGATCAAATTTAAAACAACGAATTCAATCAATTACCAATTAATAAAAACAAAAATTGTTAAACCTGTCACGATTGCAATAAATTTTACCAAATCAATTAAATATATAAAGGCTAAGTACTTAAGAACACTAACAAGTATTTACCAGTAAAGCTCATATACTTATGTTAACCGTAATTAAATTTAGATTATATTATTCAGGAAAAAAAGAACAAATAGGACTCAAGAAACAACTGAGTAATTTTACAGAATGTAAGACAAGAAAAGATTAAACATTGTAAGTATGAAGTTGCTTGGATCAAGAAGATTGTTTCAACCCACCTGTTCTACTTCCAACATCTCTGCAAAAAAGTATTTTAAACAAATTAATATTACCGACTTTAATATGAATAAAACTGATACTGATGGTAAATAACAAATTTAAAAAACAAATTTTCTCTCAAAATTGAATAAAAAATAATATGTAATATTTGTGAGCTATTGCTATCCAAGCTTATCAAGTATCAAATAACAAATATAGTTTAAACCCATTGAACTTAATATCTCTTAGGTAATTAATACACACAAATGCAATAAGTATTTAATATTTTTAAAAATATGAAAATATCCATATTTTATTCAATTATTCAATGGAATAAACTGTCAGAGAACTGATTAAAAAATCTAAAATCAGTCAATATGAAAAAGAAAGTTCGACTCACTCGTTAGATCGCGTAATTTCTCGTATGAGTTTTTTCGTAATCAAAGCACCATCGCGTTTCTTAACAAGAACAAAAAGTTTACAACGTACAAACAATGATCGACGAAATAAATAAAAAAAATTCTGTAGAATACATGAAATCAAACAAATCACTGGAAAATCTCTCCAATAGATTCAATATACATCAGAATTAGCTACTTGGAATTTGAGGTAAATACACAAACACATCTGCATACATATAAACAATACAATGCAATACAACTGTAATTCGATAACGCCCTCCTTAAAAAGTTCAAAACACACATGCACCCCGCACACGTCATTTATATATACAAACACATGCAAACACACACATACATACATGTACATACATAAATACAATAACTAAATAAACAAACAATAAATACAAGCTGCATTTATACACCAAAATAAAAAAAATGCAAAATACACAATACAAAATACACCAAAATGCAGATACCAATTGGTCCATTAAAGAATATTATTACCTTATCTTACCTTAATACAAAGTCTGTAAACAAATGATTAAAAAAAAAACTTGCAACAAATAAACAAATTTTACCTGTATGGAAATAACGTGGACCACAACATTTTCTGGCAGTCGCCGGGGAGCGTTGAAGGCGCGCATGAGTGTGACGAGAAGGTTGAGAATGGAGACGAGGTTCTTGGCGTGGATGCTGTCGACGCTCCACTTCTCGTCTATCCACGTCGGAGTGAGCTGGAGAAGGCGGTGGACCATGTCGAGCACCTCGCGCAGCTTCTGCTTCTGACCGATCTCCGACTGCGTCACCTCCGGCACTTCCACCTTTACGTTACCGAGTTTCTCTGCCAATGAAGAACGACAGCAGGATATCAATGCATTCTAAGGCAGTTCGGTGAAATAGGCAGTTCGGTGAAATAGGCAGTTCGGTGAAATAGGCAATTTGGTGAATTAGGCAATTTGGTGAAATAGGCAATTTGGTGTATTGGCAATTCAGTGAATTAGGCGATTCGATGAATTAGGCAATTTGGTGAATTAGGCACTTTGGTGTATTGGCAATTCGGTGGATTAGGCAATTCGGTGAATTAGGCAATTCGGTGAATTAGGCAATTCGGTGAATTAGGCAATTTGGTGAATAGACAACTCGGTGAATTAGACAATTTGGCGCATTGAGAAATTCGGTGAATTAGGCAATTTAGTGAATTAAGTAAGAATATCCCTTAATAAATTGATTGAGTGAATTAGAAAACTAGTACATCAAGAAATCGTTTAACTATAAAATTCAGTGAACTATGCAACTACAGTACGTGAATTGAGGAATGACTAAAGCTGAGCGAGTTAAAAGCCGGGCACACATAAGTCAAGCAAGTTTGCTTCTACTACCAATGCATTTCAATATTTGAAAAGAAATCTGAGTCTAGTAAGTCACTGACTGAGCGAACTTGTAGAAAAACTCAGAATGCAACAAAAAAAACAATGATTCAATCAGTGAATTAATACTCGATTCAATCAACCAATCAATGATGACATCAATCATAAGCCGATCAGCCATTTTGGAAAACTAAAAGCCGTACCAATGAGTTTCTGAAGAATCTGTCCATCGAACAAATCTTCCTCCAAATCTTTTACGATTATTCGAAAGTCTGCAAGCTCATCATTGATCCAATCGATAAGAATCTGATCAAACAAGAACACATCAGATTAGATTAGATTAGATCATATTGATTAGAACGATATCCCAGTTGGATAGTCAAATCTGATCTACACTGTGTCCGGATAAAAAGTAGCCCCCCACACAAAAGTGTAATAACTCGGTCAAAACTCTTAGGATTTGTCTGAAATTTTAAACAGAGCAACAGTGACCATATTTACACGAGATCCTAAAGCCGATTAGAAATATACGTGAGTTTGTCAAATATATGAGCGTTTAAAATGCAGCACCAAAAAATTGAACTTCCAACATGGAAACCTGAAAAGAAGTGAAATTCAGCTATATATGATGCTCAAAATGTCCTTCTTGTTCACGAACACACGACCGTAGACGTAGTAGTTGTCCAGGGATACACTCGGTTTCATACCCACAGCTGTGGCCGCCCAGCAGTCCAGACCTCGATCCGGAGTATCAGGTGCATTTACTGGAGGGGCGCGTTTTTCGTTCACGCGTATTCATGACATCGATAACCGTAGGGCGTCTGATTGAAGAGTGGCAGATGTTTGACCAAGTGATCATCGACCGGACCATCAAACAGTAGCGTCTACGTCTACGGTCGTGTGTCCGTGAACAAGAAGGACATTTTGAGCACCATATATAGCTGAATTTCACTTCTTTTCAGGTTTTCCATGTTGGAAAGTTCAATTTTTCGGTGCTCCATTTTAAACGCTCATAAATTTGAAAAACCCACGAATATTTCTAATCGGTTCTAGGATGTCGTGTAAATATGGTCACTGTTGCTGTGTTTAAAATTTCAGACAAATCCTAAAAGTTTTGACCAAGTTATTACACTTTTTGTGGGGGCTACTTTTTATCCGGACACAGTGTAGTGTCATGGAAGGTTCAATCAATTGATCAATCAACCAATCAATCAACACATAAATTTATAGAGCTCCCCTTCAAATATCTTGAGAAGACGATATCTAGAAAGAGCCAGTACTTAGAGTCATTATAAGTCATACAACTTAGGCATTATACATGTAGATGTACAAATATTTAACAATAATATTTCATTCAGAAACACAATTATGGTGAGAAAGCTATTCTATCTGGTGCTCACTTGAATCAATTCCTTTAACTTTGGATCATCCTTGGTCACAGGATCAATGAAAGATCGTTCCTCATTCTCCTCTAAAATAACAATGTTCAAAGACAATAGATCAAAGACAATAGATCAAAGACAATAGGCCAAAGACAATAGGCCAAAGACATATGTGACACGTGCGCTCAAAACTCGCCACATCTCGGGTTTCTGGCCTTTTTATTCGGTCATATGCTACAATGGATTTACCTTATAATACTTTTTACAGGATGAAAACATCTTGTTTCTAACTAAAGTTATACACATTTGATTCATTCATTAGTTTAGATGAGAAAATCGAGTAAAATTTTATAATATTCGTGTCATCGGAGTCCTTAGAAACCACTAACGGATTATTCAGCAATTTTGCTGGGCAATAAAGAAATATATTCTGATTCAAATGATGCAAATGGGATCAAATCAGTTTACTACTCTGCAAATTATGGCTAATTCAGAGTCATCTGCTAAACTGAAGAATATTCTACATTCTAGGCCCCTCTCACCTATTTCAGCTTCTAGCTCAATATCTAGGAAGTGACAAACGACGGGTTTTGCGCCCCCGCTTCACATAGGCTATGGCAACACAAAGACGATTGACCTAATACTCATTTGCAATGGTCGCGAATAAACGTTAAGTGCATAACAGACGTTCAATAAAATATCACACAACATTCAACTACCATTTAATCTCAATAAAGAGTTAAACTAATTTTGCATAATAAAGGTACTTACCCAAGCGGTAAAATTCCGGACCCCAGTCAAAGGAGGGACTTGTAGGATATTCGATGGCATTTTTCCCTTCCTCGGTCAACTCTTGGACTGAAACAGGAATGGAACTGATGAACTCAAACATGCAATCTGTTCGGTCAAATAAGTCTATATCGCCTTGCCGATAAATGACAATCGAGCGATGTTGATTAAAAACTAAATGCACATAGTAAAATATCCCTTCCACGATAAATATAAACCTTCTGCCTCTCTAACCTGTTGGGAGAACTATAACAAAACCTACATTCGCCAAATATTTCTCATATTGCCAGTATCATTAACAACGGCCCAAAGCGATAACTAAATCTGGTGCTACGTGTCTATTTATACTAGAGCGATACATACTTACTCACGTCCTTCACTTCATCATTCTTAGCGAAATACTTGGCGATAATCCGAAAGTTACGATAATCACAAATGGTAAACCCCTCATCGCAACGAACAATTCGAACA
This sequence comes from Lumbricus terrestris, assembly GCA_949752735.1. Taxonomy (NCBI): domain Eukaryota; kingdom Metazoa; phylum Annelida; class Clitellata; order Crassiclitellata; family Lumbricidae; genus Lumbricus; species Lumbricus terrestris. The sequence goes on along the minus strand of OX457048.1, from coordinate 15,077,104 downwards.
TATACTTCTCAAAATTCTTACCTTCTTTCACCTTCTTTTTCCGGCCAATCGTCCCGATTTTATCGAGAAGCGATTCATCTTTTTTATCCTTTTTCAGAGTTGTACTCGTTGGGGAGCTGGCCATCTTGTTGCTATGCGTCCTCTAACAAAACCACTAAAACCGATTTCATTCCGCTAGAAATTTGCCGTCGACGTTGCTATTGTTTCCCCTACACGGACATGTAAGGGCACTCGGAAACAGAATCATGAATATTCATAAGAATTCTGGCTTATCAAGGATGTCAAGGATGTTTAGGCCTACACGGTATCTGAAAAATGTCGGAATGTCAACTGCTTTTAGGCATCAACGATTCAACGTAGAGGCTACGCAATGCTAGTCAGTGAACATAAATCATATTATGGTAACTCTATAACGGCAACATGTAACTCGTCTCTTTATTACCAAGCAAAGGCAAGCACATAATATTAACCAAACCTATTATTTCCAACCAGTTGTAGGAGTAGGCCTATAGGCCTATGACAACACAAGCAGCCGAGTTGATTTTGGCAGCAGGCGGAACGTCAGCATGACCAGTGAAACATGTGTTGCAACCACAGAATAGATAAAGCGTAGCTACGCTTTATCTATTCTGTGGTTGCAACAGCCTCACCAGTGTTTAATCTGGGGGCGGGGGGGTGAATCCCTATAATTTACTTTTCCCACCAATAAAAATTTGACAGAACTGTGATAGTTTTCAGATGCTGTTTATATTATTGTATTACACAAACTGTGCGTTATAATGATTAGGCCTATAGGCCCAGTGGCGTAGGCAAGGGGGGGGTTTCGGGGGTTAAAACCCCCCCCCATTGGCTCCGGAAAAAAGGTTTTTTGAAGGTTATTTTTCCATTTAAGTAAGAAAAAATAGCAAAAAACAGGGTTTCCGGCCATAAACCCCCCCCCCATGAAAAATTCCTGGCTACGCCACTGTATAGGCCTATATACTGTGATATTATTTACAGCTATTTGATATAATGATATTATTCTACTATTAGGCCTACAACATAATACTGTCATGATTATTACAATGAGTGCAATGAGTGTAATTTATTGTTAATATTTGTACAAGTAGGCCTATTATATTTTTACAATTGAATAATTTCAGCAGACTATACCTTTCATATTTTAAACTGTCAATTAAATTTCAAAATGTTTTAACATCATAACGATACATGGCTTCCAAAGTTGGTAGGCTAGTTTGAGTCCTAGCTTTTTCCTTGGTTTGTGCACTATTATTTTGTAACAATTTCTGCTAATTGTGTCCTGCATGGTCAGCAATTCTGGCCTGTTTTGAGCCACAATTAAGATACCGTATATAAGGCGTATAAGTGCAACAAAGTAGGCTACAGAAACTTCGGCTCTAGGACCATTCCTCATAGGCTGATTGCTCATAGGCTGATTGGTCATAGGCTTATTGCTCATACGGCTGATTGCTCATAGGGTCTTTTGCTCATAGGCTCGTTGCTCATATCTCTAAAATACACGAACTTTGTCCTAGGTCCAAAACAAATATACCGTTTGCTATATCGATGCCCTTCTTCACGCATTAGCTAGTGCTAATCAATCAGGGTGAGAATTGCCGGGGGGGTTGGGGGGGTTCAACCCCCCCAGTCTTTTTTAGAGCCCCATGTTAAAGTATGTTTTTCAAGCCCAAATTCCAAGTGTATAATGGTCCAACCCCCCCAGTTATTTTTCCACAATTCTCATACTGTAATCAATTAGGGACAATTAGCGTTGGTAGACTAACACAATGCTCAATTATGAAGTCCATAAAACCGTGTGGGTGGTAGAAACTGCACATCTGTAGTAGTTAACACTGAAGTAGTTAACATGTAAGACACTGAACTATTCTGTATTGGACATCTCTAGTAACGAACACTGTTGTAGCTAAAAAGTTTAACTGTTTTTAACATTTAACATTTAAATCATTTGTTATCTCTACTGTTTGTGACAGCATATTCAACTATTCTCTTTTCGAGATCTTTAGTAATGAACACTCTTGTAGTTAAAATGTTCAAAAGCGTGATGAACACTGTTGTAGTTAAACTGTTTTTTACATTTTAACAATTACACAAGCTAGTAAATGTTTTCATTTAAATCAGTTGTTATCTCTACTATTATTGTATTGCATCTGACAGCATATGAATGAAAAGCCTATGAGCAATAAGCCTATGAGCAATAAGCCATATGAGCAATAAGCCCTATGAGCAATGAGCCGTATGAGCAAAAAGACCTATGAGCAAAAGGCCCTATGAGCAATCAGCCGTATGAGCGATAAGCTTATGACCAATCAGCCTATGAGCAATCAGCCTATGAGGAATGGTCCGTACACCAATCCAATCTGTAGCCATTCACTATAAGTCTAGCAGCAGCAGCAGCAGCAGCAGCAGCAGCAGCAGCAGCAGCAGCAGCAGCAGCAACAACAACAACAGCAGCAGAAGCAGCAGAAGCAACAACAACAACAGCAGCAGTAAACTGAGTTGCTGAACTTGATAAATGAATTAATTGTTATTGCATTTATTAGCATTATGGCCTATATACTTAAATCTTAATTGAACCACTCTTTTTTAATCAGCACTGAAATAATAAAGTAGGCTGGGGTGTGCAATGTGCATTGATGACTTTACTATGGCGTCCTAAGAAAGACTATAGAGGGTTGAATCCCAAACCCCCCGGAAATTTACACCCTGAGAAACTTTTATTTCTCCCCGACAGATGAGAGGAAGGCAAGATTAAACGCGTTCTGTGTAACAACCATGGCAGGCACACTCTCCAAGCGCCAAACAAAAGAAGCTTTAGGTTCTTTTCAGGTATTGTTCAATCTCGCCTGCCAATGCGAAAGAGGCGCCAATTAAGTCAGAACAATAGCTATGAAGGCGTACAGATATAACTGACAGATTGCCAACGCCCGTCTGGTTGCTGTAGGCCTACAAATTGGGGCGAAACTCCTCCATTCCTATCAGTAGGCCCACATGTTAACACATTAATGTTTCTGCATGACGCCTGACCGTTCTCACCAGGCAAGTCAGCAAAATTAATTTGCAATGCCTCATAATCCGGCATGACACTGATAGAGGCTGGATCATTGGTGGATGGGTGGATGGATGGGATAGATCAGATGGATGGATTAGATTATATAGATAGATGGATGATATTGGTGTGATGGTTAGGCCTAGGCTACTCAGCGTGTCACACGGCATCCAACGACTAACGGTCATGCGAACGAGGACGAATTAATTGAGTAGGCCTATGGAGCATTCTTTATAGGAGGCAGCAAGGATATGGTTTGGGTAGTGAAGCCCGGTGTTGATAGGAGCAATCGGCACAGCAGCGTCTTAATTGTAGTCGCAAGGCAGAAATTGAACCCAAAGCTACCATTCAAGATTAGTCCACGAATGGATTGATCCTGGTAACATTTTCCGCACTATAGCGTACAAAACGAGCGCGCCGACTGGCATTAGCAAAACCTGATCACAGAGGAAGCATAGGGCAGGCGTGCCAATATAAGGATGAGCTGCATGACCAGACTACCGTTTAACTCCGCCACTGGTTGTTCTCTGCCGGTGCCAGTTCCAAGCCTGGATAAAGAAGGAGGGCGACACTAATCGTCTCTGATATGGCAGTGTCGTTAAGCATGTAGCCTAACAAGCAAGCAAGACGTTTCACTGCGTCATGTAGGCGCATCCCCGAAAATCATGGGGACCATGGACCAGAAGGACAAGTAGGCCTAGCTTGTTGCGGAGTTAATGCCTAGGGTTGACTCGAACCCTGTGAACGTTGGGTGAAAAACTGAGCTCATGCGTTATGGTAGCCCATAGATCTAGAACAACAGACTCAAAACACGTAAGGGTTTCATAGCCTGTGTGCAACACACTCTTGATGTTTTCAAATATTATTATTTAGTTACTAATCGAACACTAGCATGGACAGAAGGCTTCTACACTGTATCACGATGGATCTGCCTCAGGGGCTGTCCATAGATACATTACATGATGGGAGACGAGATTTAGGCAATTTCTTGAAAAAATGTGCATAGGCCTACAAAATATAAATGTCTAATATTATGAAGGTGAGGTATTTATAACTCTGTGTATTATCCTAAAGTCGTCCAGTGGCTTTTGATTAGGCTGCATCAGAGCCGTATATACGGCTCTGGGCTGCATTAAATTCTGTCAAGATCCAAACAATAAAACATAACAGCTGGTAGATTAACAAAAATAAATAGAAGCCTAGCCCAATGTTGAATACATGACGAGTTTAGCCAATTAGCTCTTGTTATGGGGAGGGGCGTTTATTTGTATGTACACAGATGGAGAAATGTAAAATATATAAGTTGCAACATGGAAGGGTGGTCGAAAATTCCACTTTTTGCGTATGTAATAAATATATGGATGGGCCCATATACTACGGTAAGTAAACCAAGCTGTGCAAAACAATGGAGAGCAGGAGCAAAAGAGACACAGGAAGAGCAAGCACCAATTGTCCGTGCAGATTGCTTAATAAAAAAACCTGCTGGACACTAACTAGTCTTAGAGTGTACTAAACTACACACAGAAGTTGATGAATACTAAAATCTGCAGCATATTTATGCGGTTGTATTCTGCCATTGCTACAAGTAGTCGACATTGTTTTGTGTGAACATGGTTTGGTGAGATTGATATACAATAGGCCACAATATATTTACTGCAGTTCAGATTGATATCTATGTAACCCATTGCAAAATTACTTTACCATTTCTTTGGCAGTATAATCATCATAAACACATGAACCTTAAAATGGCCAATAACAAATTTTAGTTTAGGGGTCAACAATTTTATAATTGATGAAAGGGCAACACCTAGTCCTTACCATTGAAAAACATTCAAGCACAGCCAGATTTCACAATTATTTACTTCATGAAAAATGTACATCTCCAAAAATATATTAAACTCGACACCACTTCCCTCATTGTCAAGTGGCTACATTAAACTTGCCTGTTCACCTTGCTGCCTATTCATAATTTCAAAAAAACCTCTTCTCTGTAAATGATTTAGTCTATTATACTGTACAAGTCATTTTGCAAAAATGTTCCATCAGTCTTTTATATGTTTTACAAACGCTCCCAATCGTCACCTATGTACACTACTCTCGACTCCAATTCAAATGTTTAGCGACTGTTCGATATTTTCAGCAAAGCCGAAAGATGATCAAGTTTTAAAACTGGAGTTTATTTCTTTGCTGCTGCCTTTTTCGGCTTTGTCGTCTTTTTTGCCGCCACCTTTGGCTTCTTTGCTTTTGACGGTGTTGCAGCCTTGGGCTTCTTTGCTTTAGTTGCGACTGGTTTTGGCTTTTTGGCTGCTGCCTTTGGCTTGGCTGCTTTGGTTGCTTTCGCTGGAGACTTCGGTTTTGTGGCTTTGGGCTTCTTTGGCTTGGCTGCCTCAGTCGCCTTCTTGGGTTTCTTTGCCTTCTTCGGTGTTGCGGCTTTGACCTTCTTGGCAACGGCCTTCGTGGGTTTCTTTGTTGCCTTTGCCTCCTTTGCATGTTCCTTGTCAGTTCCGAGTTTGAAACTTCCGGAGGCTCCAACACCCTTCGACTGCTTTAGAGTGCCATTCTTGACTCCCGCTCGAAGTGCCAGTTTAAGGTGAGCGTTGATCACCCTCTCATCCTGGCCAAGACTGTAGTGCTTGATGACGTACTTGAGAAGTGCCTGACGTGAAGAACCTCCACGCTCCTAAAACATATAAAAGAAATGAGGCTTTAAATACAAGTAAAATACACAGCCATTATCAAATTTCTGTGGTGTAAATGTGATGTAAATGCATCCCAAATTTTTGGATCAATAAACAGAAAAGTAAAGGAAGTGTGGGAAAGGAATTGGTATTCTTTCTGTCTACGCAGATGTGCCAAGAATCCATGTAACATGGAGCATCCAAAACAATTTGAACATCCAGCTCTTGACCAAAGCTCTGCCCCTCTGTAAATCAAACCAGGACCTCCTTCAGGAACCATTCAAACAACCCCTCCAACTTGACGTAGCACTTGCGAATAAACTGCTCCCTGCGCTTAAAATCCATCAACTTGATGCACAGTGTTAACGCTAGGTACAAATGTTAACGACTTCGGATTTTTAGCCTCAGCATACGAAGGCAGGGTGACGTACTTAGATGATCTTCGCTTTATACGAACAATGTGGTCAGTGTACTCATTATAACCAGTGGCGGATTTCAATTTGGGGGGGGGGGACTGAATATGCGGGACAAAATTTCCGTTTTCAGTCACCAACATTTCTGACGACCCTTTTTTGTCCTTTGGTCGAAATTTCTTGAAAAATGGCCCTTTTTCATATCCGACAAACTGTCTGGCAAACCTCGTGAGTACCTTTACAGTTATTTTTGTGGGGGCTAAAGGGTGTTAATCGTGCAAATATTTAATTTTACATGGGACAAAAATGGATGGCCTTTTTTAGTGGGGGGGGGCTTAGCCCCCCTAGCTCCGCCACTGATTATAACTTAGATGGCTAAAGGTAAACATGGAGCAAAGTTTTTAATGAAATGGCCTTGGTAGGATCTGAACCTTTTATTTCTCTGTTGACAGTGCAGCAAACATTGCACCACTCAACTGTCACTCACTCATGACTAAACAGCAAGCATAAACTGGACTGGAGATCAACATTTCATAACAGTTTTGTATCACTGTGGTTGAACTGGGAGCACCTTCGAGTGAGCATCTTCCTGAAGCGGGCGCTATATAAATTCATGAAATGAACGAATGTTCCACGAATGTTCCACAAAACAAATGTGCATGTCAAGAAACAATTAAAAAATTACAGTTTAAAGTCACACAAACGGCTCTTCAAAAGAAATTGTAATACACACAATGCCTTAACACACAAAACCCTATAGCTCAACAGACGGCTCTCTAAAAAAAATTCACGTATGTCCCATTGGGACAATGACCACTCCAATTAAACTCGGCACAGAAAAATTTATTTATTAAAATATTGATGAATAATATTACCCCAACGGCAATTTTTAATAATAATCTTTGTTTATTATCTCAAACAAACATGAATGCAGTATGGCCATATTATGTATGCAAAAATTACATTTTCATACCCCACCCCTCCCCTGTTGCTCAACATATATTTTTCTGGACACCTTCCCATGCATGCGTACAACCGAGATACCTTATCCTCGCTTTACACATTTAATTTGAGTCATCTACAAGACATTTTTTTACCGTATGCTATTTATTTTTCAAAAATAATGCCACCGGACGACTATAGGATAATGTGGACGTCATAATTAGTAATTTATTTTGCACTAGCTGGGGTACCCGGCATTGCCCGGGAATTTTAGGATTCGGGCCGTTCCCCGCCAATCCCTCCCTCCCACCCTCCTTTCATCCCTCCCACCCTCCATCCATCAACCGCTGCTTTTATGCGTATGGGACCCGAAAGAAAAGTGCTGCAATAATCCCGTGAGGGAAACGGCCAGTAGGGAAAATGAGGGTTTTTGATCCCCACCCTGGCCCCCATGATGGCAGAGATTCGTCGACCCCCCAATGACCCGTGTCGGGTCGACCCCGACCCACCTGCGAAAAATTGGCGTCGATTGCTTCAAAACTGTGGCCGTGCATAGCTAGCAACAAAAAACCTTATATATAATAGGCCTACGTATACATCTTGTTGAGACCCCTTCCCCGCCATACGCACCCGTGTGCAAAATCTCCGGAATCCAATCACCCCATGTCCCTTACTACCTACGTAATGTAAGGACGGATGGCAGCAAGTAATAACAGGTTTCGAATTGAACTTTTTGGCAGCCATGCAAGGCTTCAATCACTTCCAACTGCTCAGGTTAACGCCATCTGGCGAATGAAAGGCTAATCTTCGGGAAGCGATCCCATATCCGTGCCAGTGGCGGCGCCAGGATTTCAGGTTTGGAGGGAGGGTTGAAGCCTCCCGGAAGAAAATTTCCATTTTTTCATCCGCCAAAATTTCTGACCTTTTTTTAGCCATCCGCTCGAAATGGTGGAAATATTTCAGTCTTGCATGCTAAAAACCCGAAAGGCCTTGTTTTATGGGGGCTTAGCCTCTGATAGGGGGCTTAGCCCCCTATAGCCCCGCCACTGGTCCGTACCGTGGTTCTGACCTTCGTGAAAGAGTGTCACCATTACATTCTTCACAGCAAGTTCTGCTGTCCCACATAAACGCCTGCACTATAACGAATCCTTCCTCTCCTTATCCCTCGTAACCTATCTCAGTTTCTTTTAAGGAATTGTTGGAACTGCACAATCCCCTCCCTTCCCATCCTCCATCGTAAATTACTCTCAATTTGGTGACAATGACATTGTTTACTGTTTTCAAGTGCACAGAAGTGCTTCTGCAACCGCACAAATCCATTTAGAACTGCGTATATTGTGTAGAACTGCACGCAAAACTATCCTGCTAAATAAATAGAAATCTAAATGCCATTTAAAAAAGTGAAAAATTTCGCCGAACTTACTTTCAGGGCTGACAACCCATCTCGAATCATCGCCGCGTACTTCGGATGATCGGCCACCTTCTTTGGCTTTGCCTTCGCCGCCGCCTTCTTCTTCGCCGCCGACTTTGCTGGGGTTGTGGCCACTGGTGCCGCTCCCGCTGCTGCTACTGCGTCAGACATTTTTTCAAATTTCAAACTCTTTCCCACCAAAATACAATGAAAACTTTCTTCGAACAACGGTCAAACAACGTAGAATGATCCGCCAGAGCGCGGCACGCTTTTATAGACCGGCGCGCGGACCTAGTTGAGGTCTCCGTTCTCAATTGTCATCTCTTGGCGCTTTCGCCTTTCGTTCGGTTTCAGCGTGTGCTTCCAGAGTCAAACTTAAGTTTAGTTTTCTAGACAATGCAGGCTTATTGTGGTTGGAGATTTTCGCAGCAATAATCCTGAATGTCTTGGCTTTCTTCGCAGCCCACTTTCGGCTGTCCTGATTGGACTAACAATTTGTAGGAAGCGATCAAACACAACGATGTCTATTCAGGGCTCAGTAGGCACCTTCACTTCGATGTATATTTTAACGAATTCTGAGCCTAATTTCGCAAACTTTTATAACTGTATAATAGTCGGATCTCTCCTTTAGTCGATAATAGTGATTTCATGTCGCTGGACTAAGCATTGTCTTCACTGCGGCCGAACAAAGCAAACCACACAAACACAGAAATGTTGTTTCGCCATATTGAATGCACATTCCATCGTGAACACAACGTGTCAAATATTCATTAAAAATGTAAAATTTGCGCCAAATTGGATTCATATTATTATTTACAAGATTTTACTGAACCTTCTGATTATATTTTCGAACGTTTAAAAGACTGTGAAGCCACAGAATGTGTAATTTCGAAGTGCCTGTGTGCTAAGCATGGAACGCTTTCACAGTAGACCACAGTACAGGTTTGGACTGACGACGTACGTTTTTCATTTCCAAACAAAAGCAGCGCAAATTGATATTTTTTGGATGTTTCAAATAATTATCCTGATATTTTAAATTAGCAAGGACAGTAGAATATTAAAGCAATTAGCTGACTTCAAGTAAACTAAAAAAATTCTTTGCACGACGTAGGCCTACTGATGACGCGATTGACGCCTATCTGAAAAGACTCAAATGTTGTTTCTTCACGCGTGGAATATGGATTCAGAATGCGTGAAGTCAACACCCAGTGACCATGACGATGATGACGGATACGGTATCATGATGACGATATGAGAGAACAATCGTAGAGATCGAAAGGATATTGTAAGCATTCTCATGAGGTATTGAAGCTGTCTGAGGGCACTCAACACCCAATGTGTTTAGCCCGCGTGTGAAAGACCTCTGTGTGTTTCATATCAGCACTAGTATTTAAAGGTTCGGATTCAATGGTTTTGTCAAAATTACTTTTTCATTTATTTCTCGCAGTTGCTATATCGGTATGGCCTATAGCGACCCTTCAAGCTCACTACTCAGAGGCGCTCCAGACAACTGCGCGGACACTGCACCGAAGTTTCACACCGAAGCGCATGATCATACAATTGCGAGTGAAGAAGAAGAGCTTGTTTGGTCCCTACGCGGCGGCTTGAGGTGAATTCGAACCTGGAAACCTCTGGCTTCAAGGTACCGGACTCACCACTACACCATCCCGTCCCTTACTATTATTTTAAGACCTGACAAGGGATTTTTTTGTCTGATGGCGGTAAGTTTGCTGGATTGCTCTTTCAGAACTGTTTTAAGCTGCGAATGCATACATAGCATCCTTCGTAGTGCATAAAAATACTTTAGAAGTTTAGAGGCCTAATTCTAATTGGGAATTTCTATTGCGCCGGTATATACTTCACAAGGCATCAGCCGATGTCGCTCCAAAAGCAAACTGTCGTCAGATCAATATCCATCAGTACGGTACGGAATTACCGTCAAAGATCAGGATTAGTAGTACATGTAGAGATTCAGCAATTAATAATTGTTTGTCAGAACTTCAGTTTCGTCTTACTTATTTAGGTTTTTTGGTATAAGAGTCCTAGGCTATGATGGCAGGTCGGCAGCCAAAGTTGAGAACAGCCCGAAAGACACGACACAGAAAAGACAATTAATTGAACAATAGCAGTTAGTGCATTATTACAAAACACGGTCGAAGATTTAGGGAGGGACAGGGGAACGGTCCCCCTCAACCGGTGTGGCGGGGGGGACGGCCCATGCATTTGTTCCCTCCAATAGTTAAGTGCTAGGACATGATTGTGCACTTCACACACTGGTGAGGTTATAAAGAGATCTTCGAACAAATGATGTAATGACTATGAAAAGGTCAAAAGCTATTTTGGCCAGGAAAAATTGGTACTTGAAAATTTCGTCTGCGACTTAGCCATCCATCCGCCCAAAATCTCGCGTCCTTTCCTGCAAGTCTTCGCCCAAGAAAAGTCTGCGCCCATGATTGCAGAGTTCACTGAATGAGGGATGCTCATCCCCACATTGCTACTTGGTTCTATTTGAAAACATTTGTTTCGAACACATTTACGACAGGTCGGTTAAGGGTCCGCCTCTTCATGGGCGCCTGCACATAGGGGGTAAGGGAGCACTTGCCCCCTGGAAAATTGACGCCTACGTTTTTAACTACTGCTTTTGGGTTTTTAGCAAATTTCTTTGCATGAATGCACCAATGATACGAATGATACAGACAGTGAAAGTCAGCAATGTAGGCCTACCATTGGCTTTCAGCCCTCCTGCGGGCGCCCATGCAAACAGCAGGCCTATCGATTGTGGCCTACTTGCGTGGAATCTAGCTGTAGTGCAAATAATCACAACTGCAAAAAATTAAATACTAATGCAAAAATTTGAAAATTTCTCAAAGTACACTGAAATTACATCAGGGAGATCTGCTTATTCACCAGCATTGTAATTATATAAACCAAGTCTGCTTCATTTTGTCCATTTTGCAAGCATATGCGCAGCCACCCTATGAGACCCACGAGACGCGTCCCCCAACTTTTGAGTGGTCCCCTAACTTTATTATTATGGTCCCCCAACTTTTAGGACGTGATTCATTATGGTCCCCCCCAGAGCCCTGCGCTGGCCGCGCCGCGCCGTCGCCGCCGACATTTCTTTAGCGCCGCCGCCGATTTTTGCTGGTCGGCGCGCCGACGCCGCCGCCGCCGACAATTTGTCGGCGCGCCGCTGATACCACCCCGATTTATTTTTCTTTTTGAAGTATTTTTCATGTTTTGTATGATTTCGCCATGAAATTGCCGGTCAGTGCGAAATATGCATATTTTTCAAATTTTCTACTCAGTGTGTTTTGTCAAGAGAAAATTGAAGCGGCCTATAATAACTTCGCTACACGGTATTACCATTATCGACTGGGTGGCTGTTTTGTTTACACTTGTGTGCTAAGACATCTTACGGTCATAATTTCGCCTGTTAGCGCAGATAACTCAGATATATTGAAGATAATTTGCATGGTCGTCGCTGGGAAATAGTTTCTGAGACACGATGAGCATTGCAAATGATGCGTTGCACCTCGATAAAACGACACGAGATTGGGAGTGTTGAGTCACAGAGAGACGAGGTTTCCTCCCACCGCCACCCCTAAATGTCGGTCTCTGTGTGTATTACGTCCTTGCACTTAGTACAGAATGGAGAAAGGAAAAAGAGACGCAGGGACTTTCAACCAATAATATGAGTAATAATACAGGCAAGAGGGAGATAAAATAATGGAGGGCAGTTAAACATGACATATATGCTGCAGTGTAGTTTCTTGGGGTCCTTAAAAGACATTTGTTTGCGATTTTCCAATTAGGCCTATATTGTCGTTTCTCTACCTCTTCGAATACAGTCAGAATGAGGTATGTGGTGGGGAGACCGTCAAACAGATAAGCGAATATGTTATGGGACTATGCTTAATATGGCTATAATGGTTGGCTATAATTATAAGTATATAACTGGAGACAGCAGATTCAGATAATCAGACAGCATGGGCTAAACCAGGTTTGCATATCGGGTAACGCATAGATTCCCTCCACTAATCTCTGTCCATCGCCAACTGCTGCTCCTCCTCACACCGGTACACCCCTCACACCATCCCAAGACTTCTCCGAGCATCGCAAGCTTCAGAACTATATATATATATGTGTGTGTGTGTGTGTGTGTGTGTGTGTGTGTGTGTGTAACGCGATCCGGTAATTTATACAAGACGACCCAACTTATAATTTATGAGTCTGAAGACATTTAGATGAACTGAATTACACATATTAGACAAACAGCCAGACTCAACCAGTTGCTCAACCACACAGTTTATCTCTATCTATGCCGCCATAATGATGAATGCCACTGCTTGAGATTTCTTGACATTATGTCCCACAATACAAGTCCACGCTGTATGTATACACATTCACTGTATCATGTATGATTGAAATCTCCTTCCCAGCGCCTTACACGTATGCAGTACCAGTGTACTTCCCATGCCGGTGTCGCGTGACAGAGTCTCCCCCCTAAAAGTCTCCCCCCGGAGACTTTATTTCGAAATAGATTCTCCCCCGGAGGATCTGTTTCAGAATAGATTCGCCCCCCGGAGACTCTATTCTGAAATAAAGTCTCCGGGAGGAGAGAATATTTCCTCCCCTGCCGAAACAAAGTCTCCCCCGGGGAGACTTTATTTCAACGCGCGATTTCATAGAGTCGCATCATATTTATCTGTATCGAAATATGTCTGAAAGGTTGTCCGTCTGTTTGAATATTCTTTTCAAACAATTTGCAAAACGTTCTCTTGCGAATTTGTAGGTCAGCGAAACTGTTTTCAACTCATAATTCACATTAATACCCGAGATACGGATATTTTAAAATTCGATGTGGTAATTAATACCGCAGACTTAAAACGCTCTTTCACCGTTATTATATCACCACGCCATTGCTGTTGACGTCATCTCGCTTAACGGAGGCGGGCTAAGCATGGATTTAAGCAGAATCACAATAATAATAAGAAGAAATAATGATAGTTATGAATGGATCGCCGCAAAATAAGAAAAAATAATGATAATAAGCATGAATAATAAATATCGTATCGTATCTGGACATCTATAGAGCGATTATCTCAGTATGAACTATTCAGAGGCGATCTCGATGTATAAACACCGGGGAAAAGATTTTAAGAGAAACAATTTTACGCAGAGAGTAGACAAAGAGCAGACCCAGACAATAACTTTTCCCGTAGGGAGTGCAGGTCATTCAAACAGGATGTATGATCATAATATTATTTTTAAAAAAATTTATTGTTTAAATGATTATTATTATTATCATCATCATCATTATTTTTATTATTATTATTATTATTATTATTATTATTATTATTATTATTATTATTATTATTAATGTTATTGGTTAGTCAAAAATCTTTCCATAGGCCTAAGTCTAACTTCTATTTCATCAAGAATAATTGTTTTCGACAATCCAGCTTCTATTTAATCAAGAATTATTTTCATGATTTAATCACGAAATGCTTCAAATGATCAATCCATGTTTGATATATTGAAGAATTTTTTCACCCATCCATTTATATCTGACTAAGCACTATTTTCATCAAAACAGTACATATTTACCATAGACCTTAAATGTCTTAACAAATGTCAGCTAAAGTAGGCCTACCTGATTGAAACCATAGTATACCTGGGTCTATTCAAAATTTATAATAGTGACGTAGGCCTAAACTACAGTAGGCCTATTGAAAACGGTGTCACGACAACTCGTCTACCGACAACTCGTCTAACGACAAGTGGTCTCCGGACAATTCGTCTACGACAACTGGTCTACAGACAACTGATCCAGCGCTTGAGAAATGGGAGCTGGATGAAAGTTTTTACAGGTGAAATGGAGGTTGGATTGATGAAAAAACGCAAGAGAAAGGGAATCTGGATGATGGCTCTTTTACAGGTGAAATAGAAGCTGGATTGATGAAAATAACGCGTGAGAAGCAAAAGCTGGATGAAAGTATTTCTTGATCTGAAATAGAAGCTGGATTGATGATAAAACGCTTAAGTAATGGAAGCTGGATGGGGGTATTTTTATATCTGAAATAGAGGCTGGATTGACGAAAATAACGGGTGAGAAATAGAAGCTGGATGAAGGTATTTTTAGATCTGAAGTAGAAGCTGGATGCATGTCGAAATACATGAATAAAATCATCGATCCAGCTTCCATTTAAGCTAAGAAAAAACATTTTCATAAATCCAGCTTCTATTTCATCGATACTATTCGTCTGTAGAGTGTAGACCAGTTGTCGTTAGACCAATTGTCCGGAGACGAGTTGTCGGTAGACGAGTTGTCGGTAGACCAGTTGTCGTGGAACCCCTATTATAACATATCGCTTATGCTGAGCTTTGACTTCTGAAAACTATTTGCGGTAAAATAGAAGTTGAGTAAGAAAAATAATTTGAAAATTTATTGCTTTAGCGTTCTAAATTATTCTCTTGGCGCTGCATCATTAGGGGAACGGACTTTAGCCTATTTTTAATGAATCCCACTTCAATAGTAGGCCTATACTTTGGCATAAATACGCTTCCTCAATCCAGCTTCTCTTTGAGAAATAATTGTATTTTTTCGATCGATCTAACTTCTATTTTAAAAACAATTATTTTTCATGATTCCAGCTCCAATAATTATTGATCCAAGAATCTACTCATCGACCCTATTTAAGTGAAAATACTTTCACCAATCCGACTTCTATTTAGCAGTTAGCAGGAGTTATTTTCGTCAATCCATGCAATGGTGAATAATTTAGAACGCTAAAGTGATATATTACCAAGAATTCTTGCTCAAATAGAATGGACTGGTGGAGGTATTTCTTGCTTAAATTGAGGTTGGATTGATGAAAATAGTCTTTTCTTAAATGGAGGCTCCATGACGAGAAAATTTAATAGCCCAGGACTACTAACTTACAGAGTAAGCTTAGATGCATAGATTGAGTAGCCTATTCATGACTTTAGCTTTTAATATTCGTAATATTCGTGAAGATTAAGATTTCTTAATATTCGCAAATATTCGCAAATATTCGTTGACAAATTAAGGTGAACGACCGAAAACCGCAATGCTACTCGGTATTAAGCAGCTTAGGGCCTTAGGCTAAGCTTCTGCATGTCTCTACGACATTCACTCGCATCCATGTCAAGGCTGAATTAAAATAGGTCTATGCAATGCGCTTAAAATATGCTGAGATCGGGATAATTTTTGCTTGTAATCTGGCACTATTATTTACTGCGTTGGCATTTACATTTACTCATCCTGCTACACTAATATAAAACTACTTTATCAAATTGCAGTTACTATTATAGCCAGTCAAAGTTTATTTATGATTTAGCTTATAGGCCTAATAGGCCTGCTATTGCTGCTACTTGCCAACTGCCATCACGAATCTTTCAGTTGGGGAGGATGGTCAGAAGTCAGACCAAGTGACTGATCTTAAGTATCAAATGTGATATGAATGGCGCATGGCCATATTGGCCAGACTCAGCAAAGGCTTTGAAGTTTTTAACAATAGATCTATTAAAGTTATTGCCACTTACTGTACTGATATAGGTATACGCGTAGGCAAACTCAATTTTGTGCAATTTATTCAGTAAAAGTTAAACATTTTCATAAATAACAAAATAAGAATTAAGAATAAATTTAGAATTTCTTGAAAGAACATATTATTTCACGAATATAATATTCGTTGGAAGTTTTAATATTGGTTAATATTCGTGAATATTTGAAAATCTTAATATTCGTAAATATGCGAATGCTCAATCTAGGCCTATACCTAAATGTATTATAGGCCTACCAACGGGCGTAACTGTAGCATAGTTATAGCACCGCTGGGATGTCTGGCCACTTATGTAAGCTACCAATGAATCTAATTAATAAATAGGGCCTATGCATACGAATTATTGATTAGATCCATGTGCAGTGGCGTAACAATAGGGTAGACTGGGTAGACAAAGTCTAGGGGGCCCCCGAGTGTAGAGGCCCCAGAGGGGCCCCCGAGTTCCTAGTTACCCACTGTTATAAGTGATAATACATTTCAATATTCACATTTTGCCTAGGGGCCCCCGAGTTCCTAGTTACGCCACTGTCCATGTGTATTGTGTAATGTGTATGGCTCTCCGGTGCGCCTTAATAACATAAGTGGCCCGACATCCCGTGATGCTAGGCCTATAACTATGCTACAATTACGCCCATTAGTATAAAACATTTAAACTTACTCTACTTAATAAGATTCTCATTATTAATTCAAATTTATTAATGCCCAATTCCACTAAATGGCACAAAGTCATTTATTTAAGAAAATATACACATTAAGTCCGGAAATATAGGGGGGCGATTTTTAGTAGGGGGAGACTTTGTATTGTAGAGGGGGAGATTCTATTTCAACGGGGGAGACTTTGTTCCGATACAGAGTCTCCCCCGGAGACTCTGTATCAGAAAGAGGGAGACTCTGTTTCGGGGGGAGACTTTATTTCGTGACACCGGCCTGCACATCAGACAACGCATCCCCACCACTCGTCTCTGCCCAGCGTATGCTGCTCCGTCTCCCCCACAACTCCTCCTTACACTGTATACCAGCGTCAGAATCAGGATGAAAGCCCTAATCAGGTTACCTCTCAAACACGTTTATATAAGTTTTCAAGCTTTACACCAGGGCCAAAGACATCTATCTATATAAATAAAAATGTAAAAAGTTACAGTTTGTTACATCGGTTCTCGGAGAGTTCTGAACCGATTGCTTTGAAAATTTTCGCAAACCGTTCCATTCGAACACCTCCGGGTTTTTTTATGCCTTTTGGGGAAAAGCGCAATCTTTATGACCCAAAAACACAACTTTTAATTCCACTTTCACGCGTCCGTCCATTTGCATTCCAATGAGGCCGCGCCGTCCATTTGCATTCCAAGGCCGTGCATACCGTCAAGTGTTTCTGTAGCGCATTTATATGTAACTGTCGGTTTTCAAATTTTCACACAACGATTGAGCGGACGGGTTTTATACGCTTTTTGGAAAAAACACAACGCGTGTTTGCGTATGTATGTGTTTTTTTTATCCGCGCGTGTTCTTATATAGCACACATATCTATGTAGCTGTAGGGAACGGAGGGGTGAGGGAGGAAGGGAGGGGGAGCGGGAGGAAGAGGGAGGTGAGGGAGCGGACGGGATGGAGGGAGGGATGGAGGGAACGGGAGAGAGGGAGGGAGGGAGGCAGGTAGGGGAAGGGAGGTAGGGAGGGAGGGATGGACGGTCTTTTCAGCCACAGCAACGCGCGGCCGGGTACAGCTAGTATAAAATAAAACTATTGTATGGAAACCCTTGCTCTTGCCAGGGTTTGTAGTATATCTGATTTATAGGATCCGCATCCAAAACTGGGGACATTTGCGTTGCCTAAGCCCACGGACTTCGTATAGCAAAAGCAAGTTGTGCATGCATTGCTATTGCCGTATACCCTATGACTACTGCATTTTGGTCGCGAACATTTACATGGCTGTTTCAATCTTTTGGATGGACATTGGACAATGCGGCTAATGAATAATAGATCCTATAATCTTATGATACATCTTGAGACCACATGTAGGTTTAGAACTTCAGCTGCCAGGTCACATCCAAAAACTGAACCCTTTCAAGGTTAGTTCATAGTTTGTTCATCAGTCTTAGACATAGGCGTAGGATGCGGGAGTCCAGAGGGGCGAATGCTCCCCCAATTTCGGGCAAATGTGTTTTTCGGGCAAAGCAGGCATGGACGGACAAACTTTTTACATTTTTTCCGGGAAAACAGGCAAAAAAAATTAATCAGTTATTTCGGCGGCTGGGAACTCAGATATTTTGGCTGGGAAATCGGAATGCCTAAAAAAAATCGTCAGAAAATTTGGCCGAAGGACAAATGTAAAAACTCGAGGTCCGCCCAAAATTGTCAAAATATATTTTTCGAGCAAAAGTCAAATCTTTGCCCCCCACTGCCGAAATGTCCCCTACGGCTATGTTAATCTAGCATTAGAGATTTTATTTTGCAGTAAAAGTTTTTCTGTTTTATGCATATTTGATTTCAATCCAAATTTCTTACCACGCTGTCTCTTTAATTTTTTGCTCCTACTTCATTATCTTTCTACAGCTTCAGAAGACCTTCTGTCCTTCGAGGGCCCTTGAGAGCCTTTCCAAATGACCCTGGACCGATCTTGGGGCAGTATCTTCTTTTGCCCCTCGACGCCGCGCTGCGCCGCCGTCGCCGATATTTTGATGGCGCCGCCGCCGCCGACTTTTGTAGGTCGGCGCGCCGCCGCCGCCGACCAAAAAGGACCGGCGCGCCGCCGCCGGAAGTACCAAGTCGGCGCAGGGCTCTGCCCCCCAACTTTTAGGACGTGATTGCACCTATGTTTGCAAGCTGCCAGTACAGAATCCAGGGAGGTCAAACTGTAGATAAACTTGGATAAGGGGCTCTGATTATCATGTCTCGGGATTTACACCCAAAAGTGACAAAGAGATCTGTTCGAAAGAATTGATACCCACACTCATCTGATCCTCAGATCCTACACCTTCCAAAACAACACCCGCATTAACAGCTACTCTGGCCCTCTGGCCTCTGGCTACCAGACTCGGACCTCTTTCTGACTATACTCTCTGGAATAGGATTCTGACTCGATGCAGCACATGTGAAAAAGCTGGTGCCCTGCGATTGGCTTTCGAGTGGCGCTTTAGAAGCAGCTAGAGGAGCACTTGCCCCTTGAAAACTGGCACCTATTTTCGTTCATTTTTTCATTCGTTCATTCTATGGACTTATATAGCGCACCTTTAGGAAACTACTTTTTAACATCTAAGCTTACTTTTTGATTTTTAACAAATTTCTAAGGAAACAGTTCGTATTAAAAATTATACACAAAATGAAACTGAGAAATTTGCATAAGAAGCCTCTTTGAAAAATACCCGTAGCCTATTCTTAATTTCCAGCTTTGCATTTTTCATGCTGCTGCTACTAAAAAATTTAACCGTGACTATCGTAAAAATTTTGAACCCCTACAAAAATTTATGCGAGCGCCCATGGTATCTATAGCTGGCATAGCTGCTCTACAATCTCAAAACGTTCGAACAGTCGGTATACTAATATACACCGTGTCTCAAAAAAACTGTGCAGAATTGTTTTTGTCAGAACTTCGTCAAATTTTCACCAATCTTAATAATTTTGGGTACGTAGACGGCAAAGTGGCTGAAATTTTGTTATATATAAATTTTCCACCTCACCTGACTCATTTCACCGCACTACCTTGTTAAACACAGATGTGCCAATTTTCATATAACGCGTGGATTTTATTACCTGCAACAAATTATAATCTGACGACTAAATTAGCACGCAGTAAAGTAAAATATGGTTTACTTAGCAGAGTGTTTTAATAGCTATGACAGATCTGCTTAAAAGTGTTAGAATTGCTGCTCGAAATGTGCCCCGAATATACGGACACAAGCTCTTAGACTGCGACGCAACTGGCCGATAGCAGCATCAGCGATCGACTGGTCAAAGCGCGCCCACTCGTCAAGCACGAGCGTTTTGAGTTCGTCGACGTTGGCTATTCTGGACCGGTAAACCTGCTGCAGCACACTCCATATTCTATAGTCGACTGGGTTAAGATCTAGCATATTCGGTGGCCACAGTGTTGGAGAGATGAAGTCGGGCGTCTCTCGCTCCAGGAAAGAGACAAGTGCCGCGCGCTTGATGCGCCGGGGCGCTATCCTGTTGAAAGACAATAAACTCGCCCTGGGATATCCGGCGTAGGCCTATGTCTGACGGCATCTTCTGGGCAAGAAAGTTGTCGCGATAACCGGCCTATGCCCCATTCACTTTGGCATCTGTCTCGATGCAATGGATTTCAGTACAGCCAAGCTTCGAGACGCCGTTATATGAAAAATTCGTACATCTGTGTTTAACAAGGTTGTGCGGTGATATGAATCAGGTGAGGTGGAAAATTTATATATAGCATAACATTTCAGCCATTTTGCCATCTACCCACCAAAAGTTTTTAAGATTGGTGGAAATTTGACGAAGTTCTGACAAAAACAATTCTGCACAGTTTTTTTGAGACACGGTGTACAATATATTTTACAGGTTACGTCGATTTCTGACTGTGATGTGTGGCAAAAATTCCATTTTATATACAGCGAGTAGGCCTAGGTCAATTTATGGGAACCGCAGCTGTCGCACAGATACACACAGGCCTATTTGACCTATAGGCTAGTCAACTATCTCTTTTCAGAACCAAAAGTGCATACATTCTTGCTACTCGGAAAGTTAATGCCACAAAATAACTTTTTAAAAACCAATTAGTGTCACATGGATTTGAAGAAAAATAATTGTAGTATTAGCAGTTCTAAGTATTTAAGCATTACGTTTTGTAGTTTTGAAATTCATGAGTAGGCCTAATTTAGGTAGGTTTACTGGGATCTAAAGATCGATGCAGTTGTCATTAGCAATTTTAGTCAGATTGCCCAAGTCCAAGTCGACGAAGTCGATCGAGTCGATCGACGGCAGAGCCAAGTGGATCAATTCGTCGAGAGGTCGGCGAGTCGACGAAGTAGGAGTCGATCGTAGGCCGAGCCAAGTCGATCGTGGCGCACGACTCGATCGACTGCGAGGTATAGGTCTGAAAAACTTAGAGGTTCAGCCGATACGCCGCCAACCTGAATTTCAATTCTTTGATAGATGGGTGAAAATGATCGATGAATTTTTGAATTTATGAAGCGCCTCTCACAGTACAACCTAATCGTATGTGTGATCAACTTATCATTTATCCTTATCAAGTTATTTGCGATTTTCGCGGAATCTCGCGAAATTGCACATGACGTCACAAATAACTAATATGCAGAGAGCAAACAGTTCAGAGAATAATAATAAGTCGGATATATACTGGTCAGTAGATGGAGCCATAGTTATAATTATTATTATTCTAAGGTTATTGTTATTAAGTGGATTATTGCTAAGATTATGGTTATTCAGTGGATTATTGCCAAGATTATTGTTATTTAGTGGGCAGGAAAAAAGCCAAGTAAAAAAGCCAAGGTCCTTTGAAAAAAGCCGATATCCCAAGATATGATTGAAAAAGGGGTACTTATGGGTTAATTCGCCTGATTTTTTTTCGATTTTTTTCATTTATTGAAGTATAGGCTATACTCCTTATCGGTTAGTTTCAGTTCAATATATAGGATAGAAACCACGTTTGAGAAATAGAAGCTGGATGAAGACCTTTTACAGGTGAAATGGAGGCTGGATTGATGAAAAAACGCAAGTGAATTGGAATCTGGATGAAGGTTCTTCTGCAGGTGAAATAGAAGCTGGATTGACGAAAATAACGCACGAGAAATAGAAGCTGGATGAAGGTATTTCTAGATCTTAAATAGAAGCTGGATTGATGAAGAAACGCTTAAGAAATGGAGGCTGGATGAAAAACCCACACTTTTTGCCCATCCAATACTCCGCACTATCGATTTATGGATTTTTTTTATTTACGACCGCCGTTCCCAGGATTACCCTCGAATTTTTGTCTAAATGGTAGATGAATTGGTGAATATATTTGTTATCTAAATAGATTTTGGATTGATAAAAGCAATTGTTGCTATTTAAATAGAAGCTGGATTGATTATTATTATTATATTCGTTTATGCTAACAAAGTGATGAAACACGTTTTATCAAGTAACTACAGAAATCGATAGATGCTATATTTGCACTGAGGAGAGGTTTTGTCCTGAGAGTAAGTGTCATAGGCTAAATCGGGGGTTTCTTTCCGGGGGTTTTGTCAAGGAAACTTAATGTCCTACACCCGCAAAAACCAGGTAAAAGAGGACACCTTATTATGGACGATAGATTCGTGTATGCGCATCACTTAAATAATTCCCAAAAAAATCAGGTGAATTAACCCATAAGTACCGAAAAAGGCAAGGTCTTGGGGAAAAAGTCAAGGAGCGGTAAAAATTGCGTAGATCGACTGAGGTCAAAGGAAAGGGCACTGGGTAATTTTCAAAGCGCCACTTGAAAGCAGGTGCAGGGCACCAGCTTATTCATGAGCGCTGATGTGATTCAACAGGTAGATGAAATTAAATGCAAGTATAGTCCTGGGCACGACGTTAAACTGCATCCATCCTCCGCCACTGGGAACCAACAACGTCCCTGTGCCGGTTCTGAGCCCGGACAAAAGGAGGAAGGTTTGCCAGATGGGTGGCGACACGCTGGCAGTAAAAGACCAAGACGATTGAAATCCGCAAAAACCACGACACCGTCAAGTGACATAGCGACCCAGAAGCTTCAAGGTGTCATGATGTGGAGCTGACATGCACATGCCGGTCAGGACAGACCGGTGGAGAAAGTCAGAGGAGAGAGCGTGGGACACATACGGCATTGACCCAGGTTGTCCTTCATGCCTCTCCCAATATTCTCTTGAATAAGTCCAGCTGCTTCAAGATGTTAATGGTATGGGGCAGTCCTGCTGACCGGACCGGTTGAAACTGGGCAACATGACACGAAACAGACCCAGACAGAGAGTGGCGTCGGACTCCTACGGGCATTGAGCCTAAGGATATTGATGATGAGTCATACAAATTCTAGCGAATTTTTTCGGCAGGTCATGATGCAGAACAAGAGCAAAATATGAAATAATGTCAAATCAATTTGCCGCGACCTATGATGGCGCCACTGCTGACTAATTATCAAATTCGCGATACATCTAAACAAGAATCTTTAATTGAATATTCATTTTTTAGTATAACTCTTGACAGGGGCGGATCCAGGGGGCCAGGCCCCTCATATCAAAAGTGCATAGGACGTGGCCCCCCATTTGGCTTCAACAAGCATTAAATCAATGCAGCTGGAGAGAAAAGTAGGGTACGACGAGACAAAAGAGATCATAATTATTAGTTCATTGCTTTGCAGAGATTACGTCGACCAGACGACTGATGACTAAAAAGGGACATCAGCTATTTTTGACAGGGAAAATGGGTATATTTTCCAGAGACATTTCGAACAAACGACTAAAAAGTCATCAGATTTTTTCATGCAAAGATCGACAATTTTGGACCTTCTTCGAAAATTCCTGTGTACGTCCTTGACTCCTGATTAAATTACACATTGTAATCGTAAAAGAAACACTTAGATCTACATGTACGCTAAAAAAAACTAAGAGTAGGCTATACACGTCTTAATTCGAGATCTCTTCATAAAATGATCGTATTATTTACAATAAAATCATTAATAAATTAAATTACGCACTATAATATATAGACCCAATGAAAATCCCGACGCTTAGGCTAAAACAGCGCGCAGGCGTAGTCTATGCAAGCGTCCACTTTATTCACGTATAAATATGTCTATAGAGATCCATTTAGGGCCTATAAAACGATCATATTTTTGGCAAACAAATCGTGTATGGGCCATTAAATTAAATCGTTGGCGTATATAGCATTTAAAGCCCACTTCATTGACATAATGATTGTCGTCTCTTAAAACTGTTTCCTTTTGATTTAATGAATTGGTCCACAGGATACACCTATACAGGGTGGCCCATAAAAAGTGAGACCGCCTAGTATAAATCCAAATAATAAATTATTTAAACACTTTTTCTTCTATAAAAAGACAAGTAAATTGCTGCCAAATGTTTATTCGTACAGAATCAGAAATCAAATTCAATGATTGTGTCCTCCTCGGTTCTCAACAATTTTCTCTAAACGTCTGCGCCTCTGGTCAATGCTTCTGTTTATAAACCGCTGAGTTTTTGCCACTCTTCAACAATGGCCTATTTCAGTTGATCCATTGTTGTAAATTTACGACGAAGGTAGACTTTTTGTTGGAGGGCACCCCATATAGCATAATCTACCGGGTTTAGGTCCGGACTATTTGGGGCCACACGTCTGGTTCGATAAATGTGACATTCTCCCGAAGAAGAAAGTTGATCGTGTTTTTTGCTGTGTTCGACGGCGCTCCGTCTTGTTGCAGCGTCCAGCTTTGACGATTACAACTCGCTCGAATATCCGGAAGTAATCATTGTCTTAAGACGTGGTCACAATAATAATCACTGTTCACTTTCGCTCCAGGTTCAACAAACACCACACTGGGTTTTCCCATTCGAGACACACCGACAGAAACCATGATGCCACGACTGAAATGTTCACGTTCACGTACGAGCCTCGTTGATGGAACTTGATTTTTCTTTCTTGCATCAGAATAAACACGATCATTTTGAGAATTAACCGCTGTGGCGATACTAAACGTCTTTTCATCGGTAAACCAAATACTTCGTACACTTCTTTCGCTTGGAAATCTCCTTGCAGCTGTTGACTTCGGAGCCGACGTTTTAACTTGCAGTTTTCGTTTATAACCTGGCCTATTACGCGTTTGTACGGTTTAAGTTGCAAATCTTGCTTTTATAATTCGCTGCACTGTGCTTCGCGATATACCAGTTTCTCTTTGAATTTCTCGAGGGCTCCTGTGGCTGTGAGGATCATCATCCTGGCTGCAAATCAGCTCACTGACAAGCCGAATGTTCCGTAGGCTACGTATACTGTTCGAACGGACTTCGGGCGGCCGCTTCCTGACTTGCGCGCTGTCGTACAATCGGCATGAATCTTTCTAAAAAGTCTATTAAGACTTGCTTTACTCCAGAATTATGGTATCGTTTTACAATGACTCGGTAGCAAGTACCGTTTTTTTTATAAATTCGATGAAAAATATTTCCTCACGAAATTGAAGCGGGATTTTGCGCGTGAGGGTCGGTTAGGGCTCAGGTTAGGCGCCGTGAGGGTCGGTTAGGGTTAGTTTTAGGGTTAGTGCAGTCATATATGCTGAAATTGAAGCTGGATTGATAAACAATAATTTTCAATGAAAAATGGCTGAAAAATATTTGCTGACGAAATAGAAGCGGGATTTATCGAACAAATTCTTGCCTAAAGAGAAGCTGGATCGATTAAAATTATTCTCGGCAAACTAGAAGTTGGATTTATTAAAGATAACAACGCTGCAACGATATCTACCGAGTCATTGTAGAACGATTTACCGAGTCATTGTAGAACGCTACCAGAATTTATTATTTTGGAAACTCAGTTATCATACGCCTGGCTCCCCATTGTTTTTCGATTCTCAAATTTTTAATGAGAATTCGATCTTCTGCTGTTATTTTTGTCATTTTATAAACACTGCGCGCACAAAATGACATAAACTATAAATATGGCGACCGGAAATTCACGAAATGGTGACGTCACACGTTGAGTTAGTGAGTAAGGATAATTTTACATTTTAAAAATCACCAAAAAACATAAATTTAATATATAATACAGAAGATTTAACGAGGCGGTCTCACTTTTTATGGGCCACCCTGTATATTTGTGCTTGGAACATCAGTACTTACTTTTATAGTATGTTGCCTAATTTATTCACGAGGTGCAGTCCTATTGCCCGGATCTGATCAGTCTATAAATAACTCATTAGGCTAGATTTTTCGAAGAAGTCTTATATCAGCAGATCTTGTCATCTCTAATAGCCAAGTCTACTATAGCTGGTTCAGTCGAATACTTGGGATATAGGTGCGTGTCTCTGCTTAGGACAATCGATTCATGCCTAAAGTTGAGTTCAATGTTACACTCTGCTATTATCGCAATCCATATCAAAATTATAATTATTGAGTCCTATTGGCTTAGATAAGATTACTAGATTAGATCGGTATGGATGTCTTGAGATTTGCCCATATAAGATTAGATATAATATGAATGAATTGGAATTTCTTATCCGTTTTAGAGCTCCACAAATTTTTGCCCAGTGCATTACTCTGCTTGCTCTAAATAAATTCTGTAATTATATTTCCAAAATATCGAGCATCGGACATCATCAAGTCTTTATGAACTAAGAGGGAGAAGAATTAAGAAGAACAGTCCTTATAAAATTAATGAACTAGCTTCGAGTCACTGTCACGTTTTGTGAATAAATGAAATTAAACCCTATAAAGATAATACTGACGCTTAAAAATTATTAATAAAATATACTATAATTTATTCTTAAGAGTTGTGCTATCTATAAAATTTATGAGCCTATTGTTGGGTTAGCTTTTATTTATCTTGATGACCGAAGTCAGCAGGTAATGGTACCGCTCTGTCTGAAGCAACAATTTGAACTGTTGGGGTGCGCGGCCCTTTATCATTCACAGTATTAAAAAAAAACAATCAGTCGTATAGCTACTCAATCACTCTTGAGTCCTTTACTTCTCCAGTCAGCTAATCAATCACGTTAGAGTCCAGTAACAGCTGTATGCAGGCGATAATCAGCTCCATGGTGATCAGTCTGGTAACTGGTAAACTTGAGTAGTGCCTTTCATCAATGTACACTGCTTCTGTTTAAATGGTTTGGCCATAAACCCTGATAAGTCTGAGGCAATATTTTGTTCGGATCATTCTTTCCCTTGACTTTCTAGGACCGACACGACATCACAGCCACTGTCAGAACACTCGGGGTTACCCTGAACAGTTTGCTCATGCTCGGATCGCATAAAATCTATATAAATAAAAATGTAAAACGTTACTTTTTGTGGCCTCAGAACTCGATAAGTTCTTCACCGATTCTTTTCAAAATTTTAGCAAACCGTTTCATTCGAACATAAGCGTGTTGTTATAATGCCTTTTGGGGAAAAGCGCAATCTTTTCGACCAAAAAACACAATTATGCGAACGATTTGACCGATCTCGATTTCAATTTCAAACCGACGTTGCTTCCGACTGCGGCCGTCTATTTATAGCACATAATTTTTATAGGCTACGTGCGTTCTTTTTATAGCGCATATATTTATCTAGCTGTTTATTTCTACAGTAACAAAAACTAACGTTTTACATTTTTATTTAAATAGATTTTCGCAAACCATTCCATTCGAACATAAGCGGGTTGTTATAATGCCTTTTGGGAAAAAGCGCAATCTTTTCGACCAAAAAGCACAACTATGCGAACGATTTGACCGATCTCGATTTCAATTTCAAACCGACGTTGCTTCCGACTGCGGCCGTCTATTTATAGCACATATAGGCTACGTGCGTTCTTTTTATAGCGCATATATTTATCTAGCTGTTGATTTCTACAGTAACAAAAACTAACGTTTTACATTTTTATTTATATAGATTTTCGCAAACCGTTCCATTCGAACATAAGCGGGTTGTTATAATGCCTTTTGGGACAACTATGCGAACGATTTGAGCGATCTCGATTTTTACAAAATCAAGGATCTCGGAGTTTTACGGACGGACGGACGGACAACGGACGGGGAAGGACAAAGGAGAGGAAGAGAGGGGTGAGTGTGAAAGGGAGGGAGCGGGGGGAAGAGGGAGGAAGAAAGGGGATGGAGAGAGCGAGGGAGAGGGATGGAGGAAACGGGAGGAGGGTGTGAGGCAGGGAAGGGGAGGGGAGGGAACGGGTGGACAGAGGCAGGAAGGGAGACAGAGGAAGGGAAGTAGGGAGTGAGGGTGGGAGGGAAAGTCTTTTCAGCCACAGCAACGCGTGGCGGGGTACAGCTAGTAATAATTATAATAAACCTTTAGCCTATAGATCTTGTTTCCATCACATCATGGCAATACGTTACATCCGGTCGGCTGTGAAGCATAGTCCATAGACTTTAGCCTGTGCCCTTGTTTCCTCTCGTCTTGATCACGCTAGTTCTATTTGTATGAATATCTCGATTGGTGAGCTCAATAGGCTGCAACGCATCAGACACTCCTTCGCTCGCGTAGCGCTGCGCGTCCCACACGAACCAGTCCCTCAGTCTTTCTCAAGCGGATGCATAACTTTAGCTGAACCACGATGCAAAACAGTTATGGGCTTGCGTGCATTCCATGTCTCAACTCCCTGGGAATGGAATCGACTTCCGCTCACAGTTTTTAGCTTAAGTTCACTCCCTACCTTCAAATAGCGGCTCAAAACTCACTGTTTCTACGCGTCTTTCAAGCACGTGGATCTCTAACCGCATCTTCCTCTGGCGGCTGACTATCCTCTCCTCACATTCAATATTTAGATGTGGCTTTCCCCGTGTAACACATTTATTTGTTTAATAATGATAATAATAATTTATAAATAATAATAATAATAACAACAACAACAATAATAATGATAATAATGATAACAGCAACAATAATAATGTTAACTTTGCCATAATAATTACAAGGACGTTTGGCCAGCCTCTCCCTCGCCGCCTGGTTACTGGTAGTCTGGTCGGTAAACTGTCAATATCTGAATTGTCAAGGGAGGGGTGCATGTGGAAGTGTCCGGACAATTCGGAGCCAGACAATTCGGAACGGACAATTCGGACCGGACAATTCGGAGACGGACAATTTGGAGCGGACAATTCGGAGACGGACAATTGGGAGCGGACAATTGGGAGCGGACAATTCGGACCCGGACAATTCGGAGCGGACAATTGGGAGCGGACAATTCGGAGACGAACAATTCGGACCGGACAATTAGGAGACGGACAATTCGGACCCGGACAATTCGGACCCGAATAATTCGGAGTGCATATAAAGTCATGAACTCTTAACCCCTTGGCTGCCACGCCATCAAGGGCTAAACGACACTCCGAGTGCCAGCACAAAACATATAAATTTACGCAACAATGTATTGTTGCAAATTTTAGTTTCTGAGGTGCATTAACTGTTGCAATGATTATAATTTGTGATTACATCAATAAAAATCTCATGTTTATGATTGTGAACAATGACTATGTAATTTATTTTAACTTGATACTGACGAATTGGTATGCTAGAAAGGCATGGGTATGTGGAACTGAATGTTCACAGCAAGTGCTGCTGACAGCGTCAATGTTTAGTCAGATGCTATTTCCAATACTTTATTTTGGTATGAAAAGCAGCAAAGCAATCATCCATGCAAAGAGCTTTGATGGACACTTTGTGCAGTAGACTATACAGCATATGTGAATCATCCGAATCCATACCACTTTCATCCGGATCAACGCTTACGGACTCGTCGTCAGATTTATCTGAACCGATTTCGCTCTCTATTTCACTATAGTCACTGTCTTCTAACATATTGAGAACTTGCTCCTTAGTAAAAAAAAAATCGGCCGTGTTCAATTGTCTATTGTGATCGCAAAATATTAAAATTTATCACAAAGAACCTTCAAATCAACTTTCACACATCTGACATAAAACGCCATAAACCGCTCAGCATTAGCATGCTCTAAATCCAACAGGAACCTCACAAAATTATCAAAAAAGTAGTCAAAGAGTAGCCCAAAGCATTGCAGAAATTACTATTGACCGTCAGGCGCCTAGATTTTGAATAATAAGCAGTGCCTTCAGTGCCAGACAGCGCACAGACGTAATCGTATATATTGACGAGTACCGTTCGTCAACAGGGCACCCAGCATACACATAGTTTATGACAAACACCGCTCGTCAATACGGCAGCCAAGGGGTTAAGAGGCGCTTTCGGATATCGAACTTTTATATATTTATTATTTCTTGAGTAGCAAACAATCGTGTTGAATAGAAACATCAGAATCATCACAAGCCTACGACGCTTGTGATGGCCTGAAAACAGTGTGGCAATAAAAAAAATCATACGGCACTAAACAGACATTCTCTGATCTTCGAGACCATGAATTCCAAAACTCAAACTAAGCGACTGACATCAGTAGTTAAATGCACTAAATTACCAACTTATAGGCAGCTCAATTAAATCAATGCAGTTTTCTTACCAACATATGGTCCTATTCCTTTAAGCCAGATAGTCAGGCTTCAGATCATTAGTTAAAACATTATTACATTTTAGGCCTAGCTTTGAGAACGTCTTGACCTAAGCAATATTATACTTTTTATGCCTTTCGCATTATTGGTCATGTCACTTTCAATGAAATGTAATCATTCTCTTGATTGTCTTCGATGATTTTGGTAGTAGTTTTAGAACTCCTGCTTTAAGCTAGATTTACACCGCTCCCACTTTTAGACCAGATTTACACCACTCACAATATGAGAATAGATTAATACTAATTCATTTATGAGAACAGATTATGTCGATTCATATAAATTTTATGAGAACAGATATTACCTATAATGTTGCTTTGGAGCTACTTTGGACTACTTATTGTCAGAAATAATATTTTATAAAAGATTCAACAGGTCAAAACGCAGCATCCTATAGTTTCCAAAACAAGTTCAACGTGAGTGACGTACATGTAAATCACAATTTATGGATTGGCAGACATACCTATTGACACAGACAGACAAACAGGCAAAGGACGTACGAACAAACAGACATAACGCAGACTGAGAAAAGGGGATGCTAAATTGATTTAGAATTGACTTTCATGTCCAGTAGCCTTGCCCGGCCCGGTCAACCTATGTAGGTCTATTTGTGTGATGGAGATGGATACAAATATCTGAATTCCACCAATAAGTTTGACTGCTATGCATTGCCCGGCCCGAATTGTCCGGTCTGAATTGTCCGGTTCCGATTGTCCGCTCCGAATTGTCCGCTCCGAATTGTCCGCTCCAAATTGTCTGGGTCCGAATTGTCCTCGTCAGAATTTTTCCGAATTGCCCGTCTCCGAATTGTCCGCGCCGAATTGTCCGCTCCGAATGGTCCGGTTCCGAATTGTCCTCTCCGAATTGTCCGGTCCGAAATGTCCTCTCCGAAATGTCTGGCGACGAATTGTCCGGGAACCCATGTGGAGAAGAAGTCTCCTAAATATTTTTCTATGGCAGTGATTTAAACCATGACGTTTCGTATGACAGTTCAACATGCAAACTGCTGGACTATTGCGCCGTGCTACTATGAACTAACGTGTTTCGTGTCCTCGATAATGAGGTAGGCTAAGCATATTCTTATAATTAACCACTATTATTATGGGGTGTGTGTCCGTAGCTCAGTTGAGAGAGCGCTGGTCGTTAAACTGGGTGTCATCCACGCAACCCGAGATCGAGCCTAAACAGGGCATAAATTTATGAAAGTTTCTGTTAGCTGCCATTGGCGCTTTTCTGTTGTGTTGTTTGACTCGGGTTCTGCTGAAAATAAGATAGCCCTTCCCACTTCTGGCTTGGCCGAACCAGGAGTGATCCAGCACTTGAGCCATTAGTGTTGAGATACCGAACCCACTACGGTAAAGCCGACCTGCGTGTCGTGCTATAGTGGGCCGTATTTCGTATAATTGTAAATGCTGTAATCATTCTGAGGTTTGTCAGATTGAGTCATTAAACGAACATTATTGCTATTGCTAGATTGCAACGCGGTACGTGACGTTTTGACGCCGCCGTTTTGGCTCGACCGTTTTGGCGCCGCCGTTTTGACGCCGCCATTGCGCTATAACAATTGCCTTTAGCAGTCTATTTCCGTATTAGTTTTCACGACGCGTGAAACAAATTGATGAAACCCTTGCTCAGGGATGCCACTCATAGCTTTTTCCACCTAGATCTAGGTTTTTTCGGCCTTGTCTAGGTTTCTAGGTTTTTTTGTCAGGATCTAGCCTTTTTTCTCACGGCTGTTTTTTCGACTTTTTACATACAAAATTGTTATTTTTTAAGTGAAAATGCACAAAAGACGTAAAAAATTCGAAAATTTTATGAATTTAGACCAACAATTGGAAATTTTGGAGTGAAAGACTAAAAAGTAGGTCATCAGAAATTTTTTCGGGAAGAAAAAAAGAGCAGATTTTAATAATCGGACGACTAAAAACAGGTCGTCAGAAATTTCAAACCTGAAAATTGGAAAAATTCATGTATTTTACAGAAAAATCGTCAATCTAGCCTTTTCTAGCCTTTTTTTCGACCGGATCTGACCTTTTTCAAAATCCAGAGTGGCATCCCTGCCCTTGCTGAAATAGAAAATTAACCGATGAATTTACGGCTTGTTGTTGCGTGAATTGAAGCTGGATTGATGAAAATGTTCTTGCGTGAATTGGAGCTGGATCGATGAAAATATTCTTTGCTGAAATTGGAGCTGGATTTATGAAACGAATGCATGAGAAATGGAAGATAATTATATTGATGAAAAGAACGCCTAAGAATTGGAAGCCGGAGGAAGGGTCTTTTATAGGCGAAAAAGCAGCTGGATTTATTAAACGAATGCTTGAGAAATGGAAGCTGAAAAAAGATTTTTTAGGCGAAACAGATGCTCGATTTATTAAACGAACGATTGAGTAATGGAAGCGGGATGAAGATTCCTTATAGTTGAAATAAAAGCTGGATTGACGTCAATAACGCTTAATAAATGGAAGTCGGATGAAGATATTTTTGTACCTTAAATAGAAGCTGGATTAATGATAAAACGCTTAAGAAATGAAAGCTGGATCAAGGTATTTTAAAATCTGAAGTAGAAACTGGATTGATGTAAAAACACTTGATTGATGGTTTCTAGATTAAATAGACGAAAAATTCAAAAAGAGGACGCTTGATAAACGAAAGCTAGACAAACGGTTTCCTAGCTTAAATGGAAACTGGATGCATGTTGTAATACATGAATGAAAAGCGTCAATCCTGTTTCCATTTCTCAAGCGTTATTTTCGTCAATCCATCTTCTATTTCACCTATGAGGAACCTTCATCCAGCTTCAATTTCTCAAGCGTTTTATCATTAATCCAGCTTCTATTTCAGATATGAAATTACCTTACCCAGTTTCCATTTCTCAAGCGTCTTTTCATCAATCCGGCTCCAATTTAAGCAAATTTTTTTCACCAATCCAGCTACCAGTTCCGGATCCAGAACGTTTCGAATGAGAGGGCCAAAACATTTTTGGGCTGGGGTCGGAAAATTTTTCGTTGATCTTTGGCTGAAAAATCTGATGAACATTTTTAGTCGTTTGGCCAAAACCAGAGTTTAATTTAGCCCCTCCTCTGGGGGGGGGGGGTTGAGGTTTTCGGAGGGGTAGATGATTGACCGTCTGGATGACAATCATAAGGCGCGGAGCGCCGAGAGTGGTAGGGGAGTGGAGTGGGGAGGGGATATTCCCCTCCCCACCAGAAACTTTTTGAATTTTCACATTGCAATGGTAGCTTTTTAAGCTGTTATATCTTAACAAAATAGCTGTACTTTTCAGTGCTTATAAGAGTGCCATTAGGGCTCAATAAATATAGACTATACTTTAAAAATGTTTAAAAAAAGTTTCCTCACTGCAACATGCCCTTGTGAGATGCCATTTTAGCAAATTCTCAATTTGTTCAGTACTGATGAAGCATATATATATATATATATATATATATATATATATATATATATATATTTCATCAGTACTGAACAAATATATATACACTGTGTCCGGAAAAATTCCAAGGTTCTAAAATATGAATGAAAAAACTATAGTAGATAATAATCAATTAATAAATTTAAAAACCTTTTTGATCCGTACATAATTACCAACAAAATTCTTTGTAATTTATTAACGGCCCCCATTTAAACTACGTCACAGTGACGTATTTGAATTTTATATTTTGTAAAGAAAGTTGCTAATGCTTGGGATGAACTTGATCAACTGGTCGACGATGCTGCTGTTAGTCAGTGGCGTGTACGTCTCGAAGCTTGTGTTGAAGCCAATGGCGGACATTTTGAACATAAATTATAGTTCCATAATATTTCAGGATTAAACTGTTTTGGGAATTTTTAAAATCTATTAATGTTTACTAATTATTCTCACATTTACCATTAAGCCTTGGAATTTTTCCGAACACAGTGTATATATATCTATATCTATAAGAAAGGACTTGGCTATGTTTGTATGTGACTTTGTCCAGAATGCACGCTCACAGTTTTTGAGCTTTTCACTCCAAACCTTCACTACTATGTAGGTCTCGGCACGAGACGCAAAGTCGAGGGGTTGGCGATTCTCTACCACCATGGGGGCCAGGGTGGGGGTGGCGAAACCCCCAATTTTTTTTCAGAAAATTTCAGCTATTGATTTGAATTTTTTTCCTAGATAGAGGTCCATCAGAACCTTCCGGATCAGTGGTTGGAAAAATCTCTACCACTAGGGGGGCCAGGGTGCGGGGGTCAAAACACTGATTTTCGCTATAAATTTTCATTCGCTTGCCACGTATAAAAGCAATAATTTTAACCGTTTTAAAGGTGTCTAAAGTGAGGTGGAGGTGTGGGATGGAGGTGAGGGGTGGAGGTGGTGGGGTGGCGTAGGGGGTCGAGGGGTGGGGTTGGGGATGGGTGGGGTTGGGGTGTAGTGGAGTGGGGAGTGGGGTTGGGGTGGAGGGGTGAGGTGGGGTTGAGGGGGTGGAGTGGGAGGTGGGGTTGGGTGGAGTGGGGTGGGAGGGGTGGGGTGGAAGGGGTGGGGGTAGGATGGGGTGGAAATTTTCTTCAAACCCAAATTTCTCCGATGGCGTACTGGTAGAGGTCGGAGTGTGGTGGTGTGTTGTGTGGTGGGGTTGTGGCCGGAGCGGATGGAATCCTAAATTTCCCGGGCAACGCCGGGTTCCCCAGCTAGTATATACTGTATATATATACACTGTGCCCCATAAAAAACACACCAAAAAACTTTGTCTTGAAACGCATGTAAGTCTAATGTTAAATAAGAAAAAGTAATGTTTCATTTAAGAAGATGTTCGAAGTGATGTCCCTTCGCTTGAACGCAGGCTGTCAGCCTTGGCCGCCACTGTTCAATAGCTTTGTCAATGACACTCTGCTTCAACTGTGCCCACACAACGATGAGGCGCTCCTTCAACTCGTCGATGTCCCGTATTGCTGTCTGGTAGACGCGTTCCTGTATTAGACCCCAAATTCTGTAGTCAACGGGATTGAGGTCTAGTGAGTTTGCTGGCCAGAGTTTCGGTCCAATGAAGGTTGGTGTTTCACGTCGCAGCAACGCAATGGTGTCCTTTGCGCGATGTACTGGGGCGCTGTCCTGCTGGAGAATGAATAAGTCGCTTGACATCCTCCTGATCGCTGGCAACATCTGCTCCATCAACAGGATATTCCTGTAATATTCGCCGTTGACCTTCACCCCAGGTTCCACGAAGAACAATTCCGTGCACCCGAGCTTCGAGACGGCGACGGAGACCATCAGTGAGCGGCTGAAAGTCGGGCGGGTCCGCAGTAGGCGATTGGCGTCAACGTTGCGCTTCAGTGTTGTCGTGGATACGTAGAGACGATCGTTCTGAGCGTTGATTGGAGGCGCCACTGTAAACAGCTTCTCATCACTAAACCAGATGAAAGGGACTATATGCTCGGGAAACTTCCTAAGAAGTTGCTTGCATCGTTCCAAGCGTGAATCTGTGTTGCATGTTGATAACAGTTGGGCACGGCGTTTTTTCAGACACTTCAGCTGAAGGTCATCATGTATTACTCTATACACTGTTCCCTTACTCATTCCAATTTCTCTTTGAATTTGGCGAGTTGTTCTGTGAGTTTGTGGTGCGCCCTCCTGGCTTAGCACAAGATCATTTACTGCATCAATGTTCTCTGGTGTGCGCACCGAACGTGGTCGTCCGCTGCCGGGTTGACGATCCACGCTGGCCGTTTTTCGAATCTTTCGCAGCAGTAGGCTACATCG
Source organism: Lumbricus terrestris (assembly GCA_949752735.1). Lineage (NCBI taxonomy): Eukaryota > Metazoa > Annelida > Clitellata > Crassiclitellata > Lumbricidae > Lumbricus > Lumbricus terrestris. The sequence continues at coordinate 15,041,066 of OX457048.1, read as the reverse complement.
AGGCCATTTTTATTCCAACCCTTCTGCGGGAACTCTTTTATCAACCGACGACTACTGTAACCCTTCAACAATGCTAAAGTCTTAATAAAACTTTTATCTTCGCTGCTGAAAACCATTTTAACTCTAAGTTACTAATCTCTGTTTAAATGTTTCCAAACACGCCTAGTCTGCGTCACTGCCTTTAACAGCAACCACTTCTGTGAGTAAGTAAAATGGTAAATATTTTGTGGCAAAATTATTTGAGAAACAACGTACAAACTTTTATTACAATTGGCTTAGTTTTATAGAAGATTTTTGAAAAGTTTTTTTGGTGTTTTTTTATGGGGCACAGTTGTATATATATATATATATATATATATATGTATATATATATAATTACAATATTAATAATATTTGTATGTACTGAGTTCAGCAGCTCAGTTCTGCTGTTGCTGGGTTATTATAGTGAAATAACTTCAGACATGAGTATAATTACACTGGTCAACATAGAAATCGTTACTGACTGGAAAAGCCCCTAATGTGTAGCATCTTGGTGTCCTGAACACGAATATAACCATAAAAAGGTTTTATTGGCTCTCGTTTTGAAAATATTTCATATAGTTCATTTCTTATGTTTCACCATGTAAATTTATGCAGTAGAAATGCGACAATATCCTAAATAAGTCTAGAATGATGTAATATTCCACCTCATTGCGTAATCCCATCATGGACACATCATGCACAGTTGATTTTTTTATTACGTCATTTTCTGTGCCCCGCATATATGCTGTGCTACATGTACAACACAGCTTTCACAGTGGTTGAATGGCAAAAGACCATCAATGCCGTTTTCAGTTCTCATGGTGTGGAGAGAGCAAAGCAACCACTTAGATGACTGTTACTTCTGCCTGGTTCCTCCTCTTTCCGGTGGAATAACGAAGCAAAAATGTCGACAATAGTCTACCCAAACATTCCGTCTGCATTGAGACCAGTTCCGCATGGTGATGGACTTAATTCCTATTCCAGAACCTCGAGCAGAATATATTTTCGTTGATTCATCTGATGAGGACAAGGGTGAGCCGACATGTTCTTCTCCTGGTCCGTCAGCGTGCAGTGATCCCGATTTTCACTGTGGTGCATCATCAACCCCACACAGAATAACACAGGAAGAACTAAATGACCTTGTTCGTGATTTGGACTTATCCAAAAACAAGGCAGAGTTGCTAGGATCAAGACTCCAACAATGGAATCTTCTAGAAGAAGATGTCACAATCACTTCATATAGAAAACGCCATCAGCAGTTGGAACCTTTCTTCATGAAGGAAGGTAATCTGGTATTCTGTTCCAATATTGACGACCTCATGAATGCCTTACAGATCACTCATGACCCACAAGAATGGAGACTCTTTGTAGACTCTTCGACACTGAGTCTTAAGGCTGTGCTTTTGCACAATGGAAACCGTCTTCCCTCTATTCCATTAGCGCATGCTGTCCACATGAAAGAGACATACGATAACCTAAAACAGCTACTGCATTACATTGACTATAACAGGTACAAATGGCACCTGTGCGGTGATTTTACGGTAGTTGCCATTTTAATGGGACTGCAGCAGTGATATTTTACTTCAGCAAATAATTTTCGTTTTACTTCTATTTCAGTTCGGACGCCCTCAATTTCAGTTCTAGTTCAATTACAGTTCTTCAAAAATTTTCAGTTATACTTCTAATTCAGTTTTTAGAATAATTTCAGTTCTCAATTCAGTTCTTACATAGAAATAATTTCAGTTTTACTTCTTGATAGGCCTAAAACTTGCCTCAAATTAAACCAAGTTCGAGCATTTTCATTATCGATAAGCTTCTTAATTTTAAGGAATCTCCTATTATCAGCGACATTAGCAGACAGTTTCTTCTCCCACCTATTAGAAGTCTTCACCCAGAAAAAAATATTTGTTTCTTCTATAAGTTTGAAAAGCCGGAGCTAGCTTCAAATCTTCTGCAAGTGGGGCAGTGCTACCTCAGACTTTCCGTCTTTCCCTCCAATAATAATTATGCGTAATTTTTACTACAAAAAAACAAGCAATTTGAACTCCAGATCTAGTTTGTACAATTTTTTGAAAATTTTAATTGGCAAAAGTTGCTGGATGGCACCAGTCCGCTAACATGTTGACAATTGCTAATCACACTGGAATATGACAAGGAGTTGTCATACTCCAGTGAATTGGTCGACCACGTTACATTTCCTTCTTTTACAAATTTATGCAGCGCTTGTGCTTTCTCTGTGGTGAAGCCGCTGGCTCGAATCAGTCGCATGAAAGTTTCGCGCCAATCCTGAATATATATCCTAGCATTCTGTGTGCGCTTATTCACTAATAAAGACAAATTAAATTGTTGAAAAGTTTACCAGAAACATCCAGAAACGTCCGTTTATGGTACAAAGCATTGCATGGTTAGGCTAGGCCTATTTGTCTGTTTCGTTCCAGTAGGCTTATTTCAACAATCCAATACATGATTTTTTTCCATTTAGCCCAGTGAGCAGGCTGCACAAAGTTATCATGATTGAAATATTTGCACTCCGGAATTCAAAGTGATTTTCACGTAACCACATTCTTATCACGATGTTGAAAATTATTAACTTACAGGAAAGGTCCAAATGCAAAATACCATAATAAATTGCACACGAAAGCACGTGCTAAGCCAAAGATACCAAAGTTTTAACAGTCAGAAAGTATGTGCGCCTTTTAGATTTTAACTCAAGTTACTCAACTGCTTAGGAAAGGCCATGAACTAGAATTTTCAATTTTGTAATCAATTTCCGTTCTAAAATTAATTTTCGCTTTTATTCTAATTTTCGTTCACAGTGCCTAATTTCAGTTCTATTTCAGTTTTGTTCTCAAAATAATTTCAGTTACAGTTAAAGTTACACTGAACGGAAATCAATATTTTCAGTTCTAATTATACTTATCGTTAATGAAAATATCACTGGACTGCAGCAAGGATATACAAAATATATGTGTTTCTTGTGTGAGTGGGATAGTCGGGCAAGAGAGTTGCACTACGTGCGGAAGGAATGGCCTCCCAGACAAAACATGGTAGTTGGACAGAAGAATATCCAGCACCCAGCTCTGGTCGAGGCTCACAAAATCCTACTACCACCCCTTCACATCAAACTAGGCTTGGTGAAGAACTTCGTGAAAGCCATGGACCGCACTTCGCCCGCTTTCCGATACCTGCATGAAAAATTCCCTCGACTCAGCGAAGCAAAGATTAAAGAGGGAGTTTTCGTGGGTCCTCAGATTAGAGAACTTTTCAAAGATGACCGCTTCAACAACTTGCTGGAGGGTGATGCGAAACAAGCATGGAATGCTTTTCGTCTAGTGTCTACAGACTTTCTGGGGAATGTTAGGGCAGAAAACTACATGGAACTAGTAGAAGACATGCTCAAGCAGTACCAGAAATTTCGCTGCAATATGTCGCTGAAGATGCATTTCCTTGACTCCCATCTGGATTTTTTCCCTGACAACTGTGGTATGGTTAGGCCTAATGACGAACATGGCGAACGCTTTCATCAAGATATCGCAACAATGGAGCAAAGGTACCAGAGGAAATGGTCCACTACAATGTTGGCTGACTACTGCTGGACACTCCGCAGAGATGCTCCCGAACAGCTGTACAAGAGACAGGCAAAAAAATCTAAGACCTAGTCTATGACCTGGTTTTTACAAATATTAACCGTAAGTGTATCACTATTGGAATGCATTGTGCGATATAAAATTACTTCATTTGAGATTACAAAAAAACTAGAGCCAATTAAACAATTTCACTGTCATATTCGTGTTCAGCACATAAAAATTGATAGGAACTGACTAATTTCATTTCAGTAACATGACTTTTGTAAAAATTTGTTGTCCAGTGTTATATTACAAAAGCCAGGCGTTCTCACACTGTGGTACGCGTACCCCTGGGGGTACGCCAGGCGCCGGTAAGGGGTACGCGAACATTTTCAAAAATATATATTTTCTTTGAGTTTATGGACTTTGTGTTCATCTTCCTTTGATTAGCAGTGATTTTTAACGTTGCAAGGTGTAACAACATTCTCATTCATTTCACTTATTATTAAGCTCCTTGACCCATGCTGTGTAATAGAGCATAAAACATATGAAGGCCGTAGCCAGAATTTTTTTTTGGGGGGGGGGTACTTAAACATTTCTTTCCAGAAAACAAGATGTTCTTTTTTAAGTAATCCGCCCGAAATATCAAAAAGGCGTCAATTCCCTTCCCAAAAAGATGACTTTTGTTTAGTTATCAATTCAAAATCTTCAAAAAGGTATTCAATTTCCCTTTTCAAAAACTGGTGTGTGGGTGTGTGCAGTTGCAGTTTAACGTCACTGTGTGGTAACAAAGATCATTGGCGACGCCCTCCTCCTTTATCCAGGCTTGGGACTGGCACTGGCAGAGTGCAACCAGTGGCGGAGTTTTGTGTAAAAAGAGTGATGACTTTTAGTCATCCGTCCAAAATCTTCAAAAAGGCGTTCAATTTTCCTTCTAAAAAGCTGATGTCTTTTTTAGTCATAGGTCAGAAATCTTGAAAAAGGGTGCTCAATTCATTTCCAAAAACTGATGACTTTTTTAGTCATCCGTCTGAAATCTTCAAAAAGGTGTTCAATTTTCCTTCTAAAAAAGGATGACTTTTTAAAGACTACATTGAATAAAATACTTCCCACAACTGAATGAAATATAATAAGATATAAATAAGAACAAGAAGTAAACATGTGTGCTCATTCACCGCAGTTTTTTTGCACATATAGACTAAACTCAAAAGTTGACATGTTTCGTCCTGAAATTTTTTGGCATCTGGAAAAAAAGGAATAACATCCCTTACACTGTTGTTGGTGTTAACTTGATTTGTAATTAATAGTTAGTTGTACTTAGTTATAATTATGTTTATTGGTGCTAATGTTTTTACATTTTACTTTGAATATATACACGAATAACATACATTGTATGCCATAAATCATAGTTGGATACTGTTGAAAGATTGTTTCTTTTCGTTGCTTTATATTAAGACAATGCAATTGTGTGAGAGACTTAGATTAGATTTTAATTGCATTGATATATTATTTTTATTATAGATTTTATTACATTTATACATTAATTCTCCTGTGCATGACTGACACCCTGAATTTTTTGGGGCCACCATGGATGGGGGAACGTCCCATGGTGATTTGAAATGGGGGGGGGGCATGGCCGGATTGGCCCCCCTGGATCCGTTCCTGCCAGCTACAATAATATTGTCGTGAACCAGTTGTCGGTGAACGAATTGTCAGTGAACCAGTTGTCGTGGAACCCCCTCACAACGATTAACCTGACCTAACCGACCATCACGACGCCTAATCTGACCTGACCAAACCGAAACCTCGGTCCCGGATACTATAATTATGTCTTTAATTGTAGTATTACCTAATACGAATAATTACAATATCACCTTGGACCAGCAATTTTCAGATCGCGTGAGGACATAGGCCTACATTCTTAGTTATTTCGGGCATAAATGGCGTGGAATATCATTACAAAATTTACCTCAGAATGTGCGTAAATGAACCTCCTACAATTACATACAATATCATAATTTTTATACTTTAGAATGAGGGTGAAAAAATTCCGGCGTCAAAACGTCCGGCGCCAAAACGGCGGCGACAAAGCGGCGGCGCCAAAAGTCCTGCTTTCTAACGTTGCTGTCAGGTGCACTTTTAATTTCGTGGGACATTTACTGCGTTTGATGTTAGGTGACAGTTATGGACTTTTTTACAGCGATGCTTACGTAACTTATGGTAGTGAAACCTATAAATGAATTTACTGCTACAAAGCAGTTTAATGAAGACATGATCGAGCACAGTCATTCATAAATGTCTCCAAAAGCGTATGCCTATATATATAGCCCGCAACTTTTAATAAAGTCCAGTCGCGCTTTATTTGTACTAGTTTTCGTCAAAGAATAGTGAAGGAGTGTGGAAATCAAACTATCACAAATTTCTAGCCGAGAAAGGTAGGCTAAGTGATAGAGCTAATTCAACAATAAAATCGGTTTAGACCAAAGTAAAACTGAAAATATATGCATTATCTCTGGTTCATTCGAAGTCCTTGAAATTTAGAAGCGATTGATGTATTAATTAAAATAAGCCATGATTATGGCGTCGTAGAAACCCAAATACAGATTTGTCAGTAGGCAACAAGATCAGATTTTAATAGATTAGATGAAAATAGACTAAACTGAGTAAAAAATTACTGAACATTCAAATTATAATTTTGTTTGGATTGAAATGTCTGAACTAATTTTTAATGTTCAGTTAATAATGCTAATAATTATTAACCAATGATTATGCCGGAGCAAGACTAAGGACTTGCACACCTATGTGTGGTAGGTGGATGGCGGGAAAGATTATGTCATGTCGGGCGCCTGGTGCACCTGAAAGTGAGTGATATATATATATAATTATATATATATACATACATATATATATATATACATAAAGAGGCAGAGAGAGAGGTACTGAGAGAGCGTGTGTGTTGCGTTTGTGTGTGTGTGTGACAGATATATATATATATATATATATATATATATATATAGAGAGAGAGAGAGAGAGAGAGAGAGACAGAGACAGAGACAGAGACAGACAGAGACAGACAGAGACAGAGACAGAGAGAGAGTCTCTCTCTCTCTGTCTCTGTTTCTGTCTCTGTCTCTGTCTCTGTCTGTCTCTCTCTCTGTCTGTCTCTCTCTCTGTCACCCACACACACACACACACACACTCTCTCTCTCACACACACACACACACACACACACACACACACACACACACACACACACACACACACACACACACACACACACACACACACACACACACACACACACACACACACACACACACACACACACACACACACACACACACACGCTAGCCTTTTATCACAAATCATGAAAGGTTTTCACCCAGTGAATTACTATGATGATTGTAAACAAATTGTAGTGATGGATTAGAATCTTGCGCAAACTTAAGCACATTTAGCCGGGATGTAAACGTTTGAGTCCATGATTGTATAATTTTTCAAATATTGAATCATGTATACATTTTAAAAAGTATATACATTATATGAAATTGTGAAAATATATTTGGATGTTTGTGTTTATGTGTGTATTATATGGAAAGGTCTAGCTAGCGTAAAGCGCCATGTTGCCCAGTTTCTTCCTCGCATTCGCCTTCATTTGCCAGCTCCCAACGACTGCAGCTGTGCCCAACCTACATGTACATGTACCACTCAATTATTACGACGCTGACAGTGAGCTGGGCGTGAACGCTATCAGGGGATGGTATAACATGGTCAAGACTCCACTCGACGAGAAAACAATGTCATCATTGGATCGGCTGGAAAACGAAGCAAGGGAGGCCAGTAAACATGGTAGTGTCATGAACACGGCCCTCAGTTTAGCAAATAGATCGAACGGATGCGACAAGGCGCACAATTTGACGCGCGCGGAATGTCTGGTTGTGAAAATGTACACTGCCGGATATACTGAGCCGCCTTTCCACATTGAATATAATACCGCCTCGATGAATAAAAAATGGCAACCGTACCAAGTCTACACTACCCTTTTGATGTCCGCCCTCGAGAAGCTGGCCAGAATCCACCCTATACCCCCGGGTAGAGTCCTCTTCCGCGGAATCAACTTCAGACCAGAACGGCCGAGTGCTAACCGCATTTACTGGAAGGCGTTCTCATCAACTTCGCTGAATTTGCGTACTGCGCGAGATTTTGCCGAACCCAATGGAATAATACTCGAGTTCCATCCACCGCATTCACGTTACGCAGCTCGAGTAAATGAGTTATCGGCCTTATTCCATGAAGAGGAAGTCATTCTTCCTCCCTTCATAGCGTTTGAATTGCTGAACGCCGACGGTTCAGATTTCGATTTCAAATTTAAAACATCGAAAGTCCAAGAGCTCCTTACCCCCTAATCCCTAACGCAAAGCCGTTTGCGGCTTTTAATATACCACCCCGTGCTTGCCAATACCTTATAAGCTACGGTTAATTGTGTGAGGTCTTAATTTTTTAAAATTAGCTTCCTGTGTTTTCTGCTGGCTAATAAGCAATCAATCAGTAAATTAGAAGATATATGCATGCATCGCATGTTAATTGTATTCAAGCGACTATCGTAATAATTATTGTAATTGCATAAAATGAAAATTTCATGTTTTCTTCTTTTTGCTAATTACATGTAAGCTTAGTAGTAATCAGTAAATTAGAAAACGATGCGATATGTCATAATTATAATAGACACTGCTTCCTATTGTATTCAATCGACCATCGTAATCGTAATTGTGAGCTAAACAGTTAATTTTCTTGGGTTTGTTACTACTGCGACGCTTGGAGGGGCTAAGGGATGGCTAAGCCCCCTAAAAAGTCGATCTATTTTTCCCATGTAAAAATGAAATATTTGCACGATTAACCCCCTTTAACCCCGCCCCCCCAAAAGCCCGGTAGAGGTACGCAGCGTGGTTTGCCAGACAGTTTGGCGGATATGAAAAGGGACCATTTTCCAAGATTTCGACCAAAATCAATGACTAAAAAAAATCGTCAGAAATTTTTCCGACTGAAAACGGAAAAATTTCTCCCGCAAATTCAGACTCCCCAAAAATGAAATCCTGGCGCCGCCTCTGTTGTTGTTGTTCTTGTTAATTAGTAGGCTATTAATCAGCGAATTAGAAAACGAAATGATGGGTCTGTGTCGAAATTCCATAAAAGAATTGCCTCCATTATATACCCAAGCGGCCATTGTACTCTTTGACTTAGGGTATCAAATGCGATACTCTAAACTTTTAAAGCTATGGGTTGGGCACCCTCTTATCAAAGAGCGCCGCGTCGTATCAGAGAGACTGTCTAGATATCGATATTCAGTAAAGAGCCGAGTTGAACGTCATAGATAGTAATGGAGGAGGCAGAGACAAGGGTAGGGATTCTTGAGGAGCTGAAACTTCATAGTTGTCAGTCGGTGTTTACTACGTTAGGCCTTGTATGATTTTGGTTTCATGAGGCTGTAGGTTTTTGGTTTATGGCTGCGTGTTAGCTATATTCTATATACTTATTCTTAGTAGGTTAATCAGCTTGGTAAAATGGTAAATTTTCACTGTTAATTCTAAACCGTTTAAAAGTTGCTTTGTTAATCGATCCATTTCTAGAAAATTATATATTTAGGTTTGAGCAGTTATATCCCTCAAACTGTCAAACATATTTGTACGCAGGATTTGAGATGGCTGAATTTAATAATCTGTTCCTTGAAAATGTTATGTGTTTATATGCATCGGTGCTTATCGGGTGAAGGCAAAGCTACTAAGTTACCGTATTTACTTTCCTAAGGTTCGGACACTTACTGCTGTTTATAATAAATAAACAGATTTATGTAACCTGCAGCTCTGTTGTCGGTTTGACATGTGCGGAATGCTTGGATTTTTGTGGAAATTGTCGTCAAATCTATATTTCTAAAAGTTGCTTTATTAATCCATAGCTATAGCTAGACGTTCATTTATCCCTGAAACATGATTTGTGCGCTTCTTTTTGTTCTGATGACTGCTTGGAAACAATAAATTAAATTGAATGATCTGTTCTCGTGTACTTCAATGCATGCATGTGCCACTTGTTAGATGCATGTGAAAAGAGACTAAACTGAGGCGCTACATAAATCACCGATCACATTATTACAACTACATAGAATAGATGGTAGGCTGTTCTTAGAACCGTTTGAACTCTATTGTCTGCGACAGTATTCGTTCAGTTCATCCAGGGTGCAGGTGTTAACGCAGCACTCGCAGACAATACCAACTGTCCGTCCATTGTTGTCCCGTTTCGATCGGAGGAACGACGAGGCGACACTCCGAGGGAGGAAGTATCCCGAGTTGAGTCCCGATGGAAATGTTGGCTTCGACACATCTCGGTGTGCTGCAATTGGACATCGACCTGTTTCCTGGCAATCTCCACGAATAATATAATCTAAAAACAACAATACTCTGTGGGTCCACATTGCCATTGTTTTTCCAACACAATTAATTCAAGTTATAATTATAGGCCTGCATCCTGTTGGTTAGCAGAATAACAGGTAATCATGGACTAAGTTTAAGGAACCAAATAAAAAACTTGTCGCTGCATAAACGTATAAGCTTATCAGTCAAACAAACTTCAAACAAACATTTATAGCATTACACCGTGGTTCAAGAAAAGTAAGCCAAATTGTTTTGCATATATCTCTAATACCTGATGACATATCACACTAAAATTTGCCAAATATTTAGGGAAATGATCAATTTTTCATAATGCGGTATAACCTCAAAATAAGTTGATCAATACCTCCCTTCAAGTTCAAAAATACCGGCAAACACGTTATTCCATAAGTCTCTTAACTACACGTGTTCAATCGGGTTCTCCATGATTTGGGGGTGAGAGCTGAGAGGAGCTGAGAGCAGTACGATAAATGTAGAAGATAATATGGGTCGGACTATGATCCACGTGCAGTTGGGTTGTGAAACGTTGAAAAGAGGACTTAACCCTCAGGCTACCAAGCTTTTTTTGTAACACTGACTACCAAGGGGGGGGGGTGGTTACCACCCCCCTGGATTTTGGGTTTGGTTTGAGATATCATAACTTGTAATACACCATTCGATTCAGCATTCATTTCTGCACAAAATGGTATATTTAGGTTCAGAAAATATGAATGCCCCCGAAATTATGAATTTTTTACCATGGGTACCCGTCGATTCCACAAATTGTATACTTACGCATAGGGAATATATTAGATTCTGTGTGTTTTAAACATGATTTATATATAAAAAGTAGTTTACATATAATAAAGTCCAATATTCAACTAAACTAGTTATAATTCTGTTTTATGTTAAATCAAAACAAAAAAACATGTTTTAGCCGCTGAAAAACGTTTACGCACACATATCGGTTCGCGTTGCAAAAAACCCAACATTTTTATACATTTTAATTTATTTAGAGCACTTCCGGTCATCAAATTTTAAATTATTTAGTATTAAAAAATAGCCCTAAATGCCCTCTACAGAATGGCATAATTTATTTCTATAACAAATAAATTATGGATAAGTTATAATAGAAAAAACATGTCAATTTTATGAAAATAAAACACCTTTGTATATATTTTAATTTATTTTGAGCACTTCCGGTTGTCATAAGACATGTCAATGAGCATGGAAATGTAGCCCCACATTCCCTCTATAGAATGGTATAATTTGTGTCTCTTAATATTAAGGGGCGGAAAAGTTAGAGACGATATTCTAGGGGGGGTGGTATCCACCCCCCTGGTACCTTGGGTATATCGGGTGTAACTTTTGAACGGTAGGGGGCATCATCAAAAGTTTTAGCTCAAAATGTGTCCCAATGAACCCTCTACAGCCACCAATTCTTTCAAAATTTTATTCCAGACGGAACGCGTTTGATTTGCGAAAAACCTAGGGGGGGGTGGCAACCACCCCCCCTTGGTAGCCCGAGGGTTAAATATGCGATCCTGAGAAAGACTAGCAAGGGTTGAGCCACCTTAAAATCGGTATAGTACTTGGAGATCGCAGCCTGTGGTCAATAATAGCTGTTCCGCCCCCCTGATATTATGATAGCTGTTCCGCCCCTCTGATCCTATGGTAACTCGACCCGGACCACCACGGACTACTCTCACGGACAACCCTTCTAACTCAACGCAGCGCTCGTGAATAAGCTGGTGCCCCGCGCTTGGCTTTCGAGTGGCGCTTTAGAAATCTCGAGTTTACGATTACGATTAAGATTACGATTACGAATAGTATAGGCCTATCGAAATTGTAATTGTAGTTATCGGGCAGTTCTCGCAGGCCTAATAGCCGCCTATTAGAAAACCACTAAGAAAATTTAAACAAGTGAGCATATATAGGCCTATATACTGTGTCAATATTTAATTTTCTCTGCAGGTTCAACTATGATTGGAAAATTGTTATCATAAACTCAAGTTACTCAATGAGGCAAGTGTTGAAACGACAGTTGGCAGCGAAGCCTGTAACTTGACCCACCGGCCGCCTTACCCAGACAAGACAGGTGTGTACTGTGTTCGCCGCCTGGCGTCGAACCAATCAATTGTGTACTCGATGAGCACATTTTGTAGCAAAAGAAGACTGACGCGGTTCGGGCATGCAGTAAGTTTGGATGACAAAAGATAACCGTCATGACCATTTCTGCACAAAGGAAGGAGCACGGTGTCGAGGTGGACGAATCATATTAGGGAGAAAAGCGTGGTCGAAAATCTGGAAGAACAGGACATGGGCATGACGACGGCCCTGTAGTCTAAACTATCGGAGAAAGAATAAGTGAGCCATCGTGTACAACCCTCATCGTCCGCACACACTAGGTCCTTACGGAAGAGAAAAAAATCTTAGTTAACGTTTCGAGGCTACACAAATTTGCTAAATTTGAACTGTAGGCAAATATTTTTTGATGAAGGTCAATTGTCATCGGATATAATTAGGAAATGATTTCTTCTCTACAAAAATGAAATGTAATATAGCACCTGTTTGCAATGCATGCACGCCGATTTTGGTCTACAGGCCTACGTGATAATGCATGACATCATCGTACAATGATAGGCCTATCGCACGCTCAGGAAGTCGCAAACCATCTTTTCGTCACGTGTGCACTGGCAGCGCCGATATCGATAGGCAACACAGAAAAGATTGCATTTCCATTCTCAGCCTATCTTATCTGAGTGATTTGTACCCTGATCTCGATATTGGTAGCCCGGAATAACCACTTGACCATCGCGAGGAGCACTTCTATGACATTGTGGTTAAGAAACCGGACTAGTTTTTGGCACGAGATTTTTCATATTTTCACTATCACTATAATATCAGGTTAATCTACAACAGAAGTGAAAATCGAAAATTCACATTGAGTTAGAAGGAAGTCAAGCTGACGGTTGATTTCTAGTGATGAGAGGTAAGAGTCGATTGAAAAATTAAGGTAGGCCTATTAAGAAATTTAGGATAATTATTATGAAACTGTGGTTGTAACGGCTGTGGTGGTGGTAGCAGTGGCGGCGGTGGTGGTCGTGGCCAGGGGCGGATCTATGGGGCAATCCGGCCATGGCCCCCCATTTATAAATTTCTTTGTTTTTGACCAGCTATTTTGCTCGGAAAGTTGACTCCCATGAGGAGTTCCGTAGGACCTTGGCCCCCTTCGAAAATTTCTGTATCCGCCCTTGGTCGTGGCAATAGCAGCAGCAATAGTAGTAGTAGACTAGTAGTATAGTAGTATTAGAAATAGTTGTGGTATTAGTGCTCGTGAATATACTCGTGCCCTTTGCTTGACTTTCGAGTAGCGCTTTAGAAATTCGGAGATTGCGATACCATTACGATTACGATTGGTAGTATAGTAGTAGTAGTACCAGCAGCAGCAGCAGCAGCAGCAGCAGCAGCAGCAGCAGCAGCAGCAGCAGCAGCAGCAGTAGTAGTAGTAGTGTTACCGATCACCCCCAGACTTCTAGGGTCCCTCCACGACGAGGCTCAGGGTAGACTATTTTACCAGGATGGGCCACCCTGAATCCTTGACAACGGGCGCTGGATTCAGCTCGGAGGCTATAACTGAAGAAAGAGTTCAAGGCTTGTTTCTCCAATATTTATAGGACCTCGCTCTCAAAGTGTGTGGATACACATTTTGTCTGTCATTGACACCTTGGCGATTTAGGTTTTTCATTCCCCGCCACGCCTGACGCCGCTCCCATTCCGACATTCTCACCCCGCCTTCTTCCATCGGGCCCAACCCGGTCCCACGCTGGGGTGCACGGCGATGCACGTGAAATTTAGAATTTTCTCCCTAACCGAGCTCCCAACCGCCCCTGCGGGGTTGGTTCGCCACCATATATTTTCCGTCCCAACCCATCTCCAACCCGGGTCTGCGGGGCGGGTTCGTCACCCCTCCGGGGTGGCCGGCGTTGTCGGTGAATTTTGGTTATTTTCCTCAATAATGTTTAGACAGATAGCTTACGCACGAACGACACGGTAGGATATTAATTACCGGTATCTGTAGTGATTATTTTGCGAAACCGATTGGACCATCGGCGAAAAATGAGGTTAGGAAGTACTGCAAATCGACTGACGAAAATAAATGGCGTCTTAATGCTGATACATAGGACGCGGTAGAATATTAAATACCGGTGTAAAGGTTTCAAATTACCCCCTCCTAAACATTACCCCCCGGTAACTTGAAACCGGTTTCAGATTACCCCCCGGTAATCTGAAACCGGTTTCAAATTACCCTCGGGGGTAATCTTAAACCGGTTTCATCCTACCCCCTACGGTTTCAGGTTACCCCCATATAGTACATTCATCCAGCTTCTATTTCACCTCTAGAGAACCTTCATCTAGCTTCCATTTCTCAAACGTTGTTTTCGTCAATCCAGCTTCTATTTCACCTACAGAGAACCTTCATCCAGCTTCCATTTCTCAAGCGTAGTTTTCGTCAATCCAGCCTCTGTTTCACCTACAGAGAACCTTCATCCAACTTCTATTTCACCTGCAGAGAACCTTCATCCAGCTTCCATTTCTCAAACGTTGGTTTTCGTCAACCCAGCTTCTATTTCACCTACAGAGAACCTTCATCCAGCTTCCATTTTTCCATTTCTCAAGCGTTGTTTTCGTCAATCCAGCTTCTGCGTTTTTTTTAATGTCTAACTCTTAACTAAATGGATTGACTAAAACGACGCTTGAGAAATGGAAGCTGGATGAAGGTTCTCTGTAGGTGAAATGGAAGCTGGATTGACGAAAACGACGCTTGAGAAATGGAAACTGGATGAAGAATCTCTGTAGGAGAAATGAAAGCTGGATGAATGTTCTCTGTAGGTGAAATGGAAGCTGGATGAAGGCTCTCTGTAAGTGAAATGGAAGCTGGATATACGTATTTCATTCGGAATTCAGAGGGGGTAACCTGAAACCGGGGGGTAGGATGAAACCGGTTTCAGATTACCCCTAGGGGGTAATCTGAAACCGGTTTCAAGTTACCGGGGTGTAATGTTTAGGAGGGGGGTAATTTGAAACCTTTACACCGGTGTAAAGGTTTCAGATTACCCCCTCCTAAACATTACCCCCTTGCAAACTGTGAATTGCATCAATCATCGCATTTATTGCACTAATAAAATCGGAAAAATCATCCCACTTCTTGTTTTGGCCTGAAGATTTTCATCCATCATCCCACTTCGTCGTTTGCTATCAATATTTTCATCTGTAACTAAAATACTAATCGCCGCTGAAGTTACAATGGAGAAAATGGCTTCGAGGCTATTATTTTTTGGATCAAAATATTGATAACAAAACACGAAGTGGGATGACAGATGATATTCTTCAGATCAAAACAAGAAGCGGGATGATTTTTATGATTTTTTTAGTGCAATAAATGCGATGATTGATGCAAATCTAGTTTCCGGGGGGTAATCTGAAACCGGTTTCAAGTTACCGGGGGGTAATGTTTAGGAGGGGGTAATTTGAAACCTTTACACCGGTATCTATTGAATCGCGCGCTATAAAATAAATCGGCGAAAATGAGGTTAAGAAGTGATAAGTGATGACGTCAGAAATCTATGAGGTCGCTGAAAGGGTGATAAAATTTTCGGCTTAAATGCTAAGTGAAATCTTTGGCCGACATTTAAAATGTTCCAAATTCGGTAAAAGATAAGATTTTGGATCGCGAACCACACAGTGGCGTAGCTACCATGTGTCAGTGTTTAATCTAGTCCCCCTCCTCTGGGGGGGGGGAATTGGGGTTTCTGGGGGGGGAGACATTTGAACGTCCGAAGGACGCTCGTGATGCGCGTAGCACCGAGACGGGGAGGGGTATGGGGAGGGGGATGTGCCCCTCCCCATCAGAAACTTTTTGAATTTCCACATTGCAATGGCAGCATTTTAAGGTGTCATCTTAGCCAAATAGCTGTACTGTTTCAGTGACCCATTAGAAAATTTTTGAATTTCCACATTGCAATGGCAACATTTTAAGGTGTCGTCTTAACAAAATAGCTGTACTTTTTCAGTGACCCATTAGAAACTTTTTGAATTTCCACATTGCAATGGCAGCATTTTAAGGTGTCGTCTTAACAAAATAGCTGTACTTTTTCAGTGACCCATCAGAAAATTTTTGAATTTCCACATTGCAATGGCAGCATTTTAAGGGGTCTTCTTAACAAAATAGCTGTACTGTTTCAGTGACCCATTAGAAACTTTTTGAATTTCCACATTGCAATGGCAGCATTTTAAGGTGTCGTCTTAACAAAATAGCTGTACTTTTTCAGTGACCCATCAGAAAATTTTTGGATTTCCACATTGCAATGGCAGCATTTTAAGGTGTCATCTTAACAAAAATAGCTCTACTTTTTCAGTGACCTATTAGAAAAATTTTGGATTTCCACATTGCAATGGCAGCATTTTAAGGTGTCATCTTAACAAAATAGCTGTACTGTTTCAGTGACCCATTAGAAAATTTTTGAATTTCCACATTGCAATGGCAGCATTTTAAGGGGTCTTCTTAACAAAATAGCTGTACTGTTTCAGTGACCCATTAGAAACTTTTTGAATTTCCACATTGCAATGGCAGCATTTTAAGGTGTCGTCTTAACAAAATAGCTGTACTTTTTCAGTGACCCATCAGAAAATTTTTGGATTTCCACATTGCAATGGCAGCATTTTAAGGTGTCATCTTAACAAAAATAGCTCTACCTTTTCAGTGACCTATTAGAAAAATTTTGGATTTCCACATTGCAATGGCAGCATTTTAAGGTGTCATCTTAACAAAATAGCTGTACTGTTTCAGTGACCCATTAGAAAATTTTTGAATTTCCACATTGCAATGGCAGCATTTCAAGTGTCGTCTTAACAAAATAGCTGTACTTTTTCAGTGACCCAATAGAAACGTTTTGGATTTCCACATTGCAAAGGCAGCATTTTAAGGGGTCATCTTAACCAAATAGCTGTACTGTTTCAGTGACCCATTAGAAAATTTTTGGATTTCCACATTGCAATGGCAACATTTTAATGTGTCGTCTTAACAAAATAGCTCTACTTTTTCAGTGACCTATTAGAAACTTTTTGGATTTCCACATTGCAATGGCAGCATTTTAAGGTGTCATCTTAACAAAATAGCTGTACTGTTTCAGTGACCCATTAGAAAATTTTTGAATTTCCACATTGCAATGGCAGCATTTCAAGTGTCGTCTTAACAAAATAGCTGTACTTTTTCAGTGACCCAATAGAAACGTTTTGGATTTCCACATTGCAATGGCAGCATTTTAAGGGGTCATCTTAACCAAATAGCTGTACTGTTTCAGTGACCCATTAGAAAATTTTTGGATTTCCACATTGCAATTTCAACATTTTAAGGTGTCGTCTTAACAAAATAGCTCTACTTTTTCAGTGGCCCATTAGAAACTTTTTGAATTTTCACATTGCAATGGCAGCATTTTAAGGTGACGTCTTGACAAAATAGCTGTACTTTTCAGTGACTTCTTAGAAACTTTTTGAATTTCCACATTGCAATGGCTGCATTTTAAGGTGTCATCTTAACATGATATTATCATATATTATAGTAGAAAATAATGTCATTATAATCATATAATAATAAATAATATCACGATATATTATAACACTTCATGTAAAACAATGATGAAACAGTAACTAAAAACCAATATCATTTCGTCAAATTTTTCTGGGGGGGGAAATGTCAATCCTGGGGGGGGAACTTTCCCCCCCCCAGAGACGTCTAGATTAAACACTGACCATGTGTGCAATGTGTGCAAAACACACGGGCCCACGACCTCCAGAGGCCCGCGGAGATGGTTAACTTATTTATATCTTAATTAGTAATTCACATTATTTTTGACAAATGTAGCCTAGTTTTTGTGAACACATTTGCATTAGATATACTTCGTTACTTTACTGACTCCTGTTAACCGCCATGCATTGCTGTTGGCAGGCAAAGCAATACTGAGTCTGAACTCAAAACCAGGTTGCAACAAATTCAGGTTGATTATACTCATCATTGTGTGTGGGGAGGGCAACGGGAAACCACCTCACTCATCTCATCCCCTGCATGGGGCGTAAAGCCAATAAACCTGCCTTCGGGCAGAGAACCATCATCATCATGAAACATAATTTATGTCAGTTATGGCCATCAATTTGCACCTTGATCACTATTGAAACGCTCCATAGAAATTATTGTGTCGGATTGGATTTTGCATTATCTTTGGCTTTTGGCTGCGTATTAACTATATTCTATTTATTATAATTTATATGCTTATAGGCCTATCTTTAGTAGGTAAACTGGTCTGTCGTCAGTTTGACGTGCGCAGAATGCCTATAGGTTCTTGCCAAAATTGTATTTAAATATATACTGTTTAAAAGTTGCTTTGTTAATCCTTGTATCCAAAGCTATGATTAGACGTGTATTTATCCCTGAAACATTATAGGCTAGCTTATGAACGCTACATCTATTTTGACGGCTTTTCGAAAAAATGAATTGAATTAAATGATCTGTGTTCGTGTATTTTATAATATCCATGGAGAGTATGGACTGTATGCGAACGTTATAAACAATGCAAGCACGGATGACTTGTCAGATGCCAGTAAGATGAGACTAAACTGAGGCGCCACATAAATAATCGATCACATTATTACAACCAGATAGCTGGCATGGCTGTTCTTAGAAATGTTTGAACTCTATTTTCTACGACAGTATTCGTTCAGTTCATCCAGCGTACAGGTGTTAACGCAGCACTCGCAGACAATACCAACTGTCCGTCTATAATTGTTGTCCCGTTTCGATCGGAGGAACGACGATGCGACACTGCGAGGGAGGAAGTATCCCGAGTGGAGTTCCGATGGAAATGTCGGATTCGACCCATCTCGGTGTGCTGCAATTGGACATCGACCTGTTTCTTGGCAATCTCCACGAATGATATAATCTAAAAACAACAATACTCTGTGGGTCCACACAGTGGCGTAACTAGGAACTCGGGGGCCCCTAGACAAAATATGAAGGTGGGGCCCTCTCCCTATGGTACTTATTGAAATGTATTATTACTTATTAATTTACTGAAATGCTGATGTATATGAACAAGATACAAGTACAAATAACTGTAAGTAAACTTAAGTTTCTAACAAGGCTGAAATGACAATTATGACATGTGCGACTGAAGTTAAGTAGGCTGGCCTTAACGGCCTATGTAAGGTTTGGTTGAAGTCCTTTGCTATAGTGTGAAGTCATTAAGTCAAAACTCAGAACTCTTTTTTCCTTGCCTTAATGTTTGCAAATTTGTCTAAAATCATGTCAACGCCAGGCCGGTAGGATCACGTGGTATTTGCTGAAGTATACGGCTTGTTTCTACTGGGCGCCATGTTGGTAGCCGATCGCCGATGTCACGACAAGAGCGAAGTTTAATAAGATATAATAGTCTGCGGTGAATCTTACATTTGGCGGAATTTGTACTGTTTGGGACAAAATGGCAGATCGCAATGAAGAAGGTTTGTTGGAAGAAAACGTTAAAACGAAACGCTACCGTGGCAAATACTGCGTTGCGTACGGTTGTAAACAACGCTCCGATGAAGGCTCAAAGCAGCGGGGAATAACATTTCACGCGTAAGTAATGCAGTGTTATCTTCAGAAATGTTTCTATTGCGATGCATAAAGAAGTCTATAATTTCGCCGTATGACTGTGTGTCCTATTCTGAACTAATAACAGTTATTAGAAGTCAATGAGCTGGTGCCTGTGCAGTTTTTTCCATGTCAACTACTAATAGTCACTGCTTTCGAGCCTTATGCAACTTATTTTCCAAGCCAACTTTCAATATTGACTGCTTTTAAGCAATTGGCAACTTATGTAATTAGTAATTTCTATAGCGCGTCTCAGTCATAGTCATGCAGAGCGCTTCCATGTATGAACGTGGTAATCCCGAAGATTGCGTGCTCATCAATGTAAACAGTATGGCCGCCCTAGAAATCGTTAAAATAGAGTGCATTGGCCTTATAAGCTACATCCCATGATGCCATGCGCTCAGTAAGTAATAAGCTAGAAATTAGCATGTTTTCTAAGTAAGTAAATATGATATTCCAGAGTGGAAGGAGGACAGTCCATGAAGAGGCCCCAATGCTGGCAAAGAATCGGGCTTGAATAATATTGGCGCTAGTTTGTGGAACAAAAAGTCAGACTGATGTAGAGAATGGTGAGGCCGATGAGAAGATGCAGAAGGAGGAGAATTAACCACATGGTTGATAAGTAAATCAAGTGGGTCACAACTCTGCAAATTTGATCGTCAACTGAGCCTAGTTGATTGCACCACTCGACCTGATTGATAATTGTTGAATGTTGTATGAAATTTATAAACTGAAACTAAGGATCATATCTTTTTTATGTTACAGCTTCCCATGGTCAAAACCGGATCTTGCAAGAAAATGGGAGCATGCTATGCATCGGACAGCATTCAAAGCGACCATACACTCCCGTGTCTGTTCAAGCCATTTCACACCGGATTGTTTTGATTGCACTGGACTTAGAGTTCAACTTAAAGCAGGTGAATTCATAGCATATTATGTTCGTAGCCTAGGTATTCAGCTATCATGAGTAAACCGGCCGTATGTGGAAGATGAGATTAGGTTATGGAGGTTACTGGCCACCCACCCTTATACACAGCGGATAAGAAAATTAAGTCGCTAACACTTCATAGCCATGGCTGCCTCAGTGCCTAGCTTAATAAACGACTCTTCGATATTTGTTACAGCTTACTTGATATAGTTAAGTTATGTAGGTGTGTTGTCTAAGTACTGCATTGATACACAATTATGATTCAGTGTTTGCACTGTAGTTGGGAGTGAATCTGAGTAGAAATCTTGAAGGGGACCTATGACAGGTGCTCATACATACATGAATGAATGAAGTGATACATGTATAGACTGGAAGACTGGATAACTTTCCCTTGCAAATTAAAAATAATAAAAAAAGGCGAGGCAAATTTTTTAAACTGCATTTCAGACCTGGTAATTTTTTTATTGATTAACCAGGTAAATGATTGATGGTAAATTCGCAAGTGAGACAGGCTGGGTTTGCATTGCGGACAGGACACTACAAGGATGGTTTTTAGGGTGTTGCTTTTCAGTGAAGCGCATACTCAGTGCAAGCTCACAGCAGGGCTTTTTTTAACGTGCAGTTCTACACAAAATGTGCAGTTCTAAATGGATTTGTGCAGTTGTAGAAGCACTTCCGTCACGTTCCGTGCAGTTAAAACTAGTAAAATAGGTCATTTTCCTCAGATTGGGAGTAATTTACCATGGAGGTTGAGAGAGGAGAGAAGAGGATGTGCAGTTCTAAAAATTCCTTAAAAACAGTCCTGGCTCACAGCTCTATGAACAAGGTGTGTTCAGTGTCCAGAATATCTTACATGTAGTATATATTCAGAGTATGTGCTTTGTAACTTGCAGGTGTTATTCCAACCGTGTTCAGTTTACCGTCACATCTGCAGAAGCACTCTAAACTACGCAGAGCTCCAAAAGATAGATCTGTTCTCTTTCCATCTACTTCTGGATTACCGCCTGTCACCGAACCTGCAGCAACAGCAAGTTCTTCTCGCATCAACACGGATCATTCGTATTCCATGCCGAGCCCTCGTGTGCTAAAGAGACGTCTGTTTACTGTTCATCAGAAACTGGAAGCCACACAAAAGCGTCTGAAGAGTAGCCAGCAGAGATGTCGTAGGTTAACTGTAAAAGTTAATTCAATGAATGACTTAATTCGCGATCTAAACAATAAACAACTGTTATCACAGCAGGCTGCTGAGAACCTGTCTGCGTCATTTTCTGGGCCGGTGTGGCATGAAATTATGTCCGGCATGAAATACTGTCTGACTCCGCCCACTTCCGTTGTCAGGACAGTATTTCATACGGTAAGTATGAAATCTTGTCCGGCATGAAATCATGTCCGGGTCCGGCCACTTTCGTTGTGGAAGCAGTATTTACTATTACAAACGTGAGATATTGTCCGCGTTGGAGTTTCGTCTCAACGTAATATCAATAAGATATGCGAAATAATGTTTGTTGAAGCAGATGAGAAAACAATGGTGTGAGCATTGAAATCATGGTTTTAAAGCACACAGCTTGTAGTCGGGGTCCCGATGGCGCTTGTTCTATTTTTAGAAGGAAATTCCCATCGTGGAAAGGGGCGAACGGGCGATATGTTGAGACGTATGTAAACAAGTCTTAGAGTTGCACACAAATACGAAATTTAGGCTTTCATTTATTCATATCTATCTTTTCTTGTCTACTCCAGTCATCAAGACAAAGCAAAAGGGCTTTTGGCCAACACAAATAGCTCAGCGGAGTTAGCTGCGTTAGGTTTTGATCTGTTTATTTTCCCGTTACATAGCGGTCATTATTGGAAGATGCTTAGTTTTTACAAAGCACAATTTGACCTGTTGGCGCTGCATCCTAGTTCAAGCTCCACCCTACCTGTGCGGGCTTTTTTACTCCAGTCTCCGTTTCTGAAAATAAAGAAAGTAAACAGTCCAACGCCCAGAAACCCTGCGGCATATTCGTATTCATATTCGTATCCCGTTTCTCTGGGCCGTCGTTCGCTGCGGTCAGCTGCCCGTGGTGATTACCTTGTCCCCTTTTGTCGTACCGCTACTATGCAGCGAAGAACATTTTCCGTGGTGGGTCCAGCTATCTGGAATGGCCTCCCTGCGGCTCTCCGTTCGCTTCCCCGTGACTCTGCTGGCTCTTTCTACCGTCTTCTCAAGACCTTTCTCTTTGACCAGGCCTGGGTTGGGAGCGCCTCTGAGTAGCGATCTTGAAGGGGCGCTATATAAATTTATGTGATTGATTGATTGAATAATAATGAGATAATAATACCCAATGCAATGCAAGACATGTATAATGTAGCGGAATCCAAATATGCGTACGTAGTTCACTTGCAGTTCTCCTTTTGTCAGCTATCGCTGTTGACAAATATTGATGCTGTTAGTAAATGCAAACTTATAGGTCTACTATAGATAATAGATTCGATTTTTATCTGACTGTAATAGACCATTAATTTTATAATTTCATCTAAAAGGAAAAATATTCCGAAAGCGCAGCAAATTGCTTTTGTTTGCTATCATAATTTAAGTACTTAAAACATAATTTTTCGGTAGTATCGGAAATCATAGACCTGCATAATTAGACTTCGTATCTTAATCATTTATCTATATTTTTATACTATTATATGTACCTAATTATAGAGTTCGATGCCTCAGTACGTCGAATAATTATCTTGAATATTTTGTGTCTTTCCCGGACAAGATTTCATGATGCTTTAGCTTGACAGTTGCTATCTGATGTCATCGGTCACATGAACCAATGACAGCGCTTTCCGGACACAATTTCATGCCGGACAACATTTCATGCCACACCGGCTTTAGATTTAGTGATGAGGTGTTTGAAGAAAGGTTCTGAGGAACCTGTTAGGTCATATCCTCCTGAACTTTGTTCATTTGCTCTGACTTTGCAGTTTTATTCTGCTAAAGCCTATGATTATGTTCGGGAAACGTTTAACAAATGCTTGCCACACCCACAGACAATCAGTTCTTGGTACAAATGTATTAACGGTAACCCCGGCTTTTACGATGAAATGTTTTTTGCTTTGGAAAATAGAGCAAAAGGAAGCACTGGTGGTAGAATGTTATGTTCCTTCATGATGGACGAAGTTGCAATTCGAAAGCAGCTAGATTTTGACTCTGCAACAGACAAGTTTGTGGGCTATGTGGATATGGGGATTGAGATTGATGATATGGCTGCTCTCTCTGTCTGTGGCTAACGAGGCACTTGTATTTATGATTATTTCTTTAACTGAAAACTGGAAAGTGCCAGTGGCATATTTCCTTATTGCGGGTCTAAATGGAAACGAACGTTCAAATTTAGTAAAGTTGTGTCTTGAAAAACTTTTTGCTGTTGGTGTGGATGTTGTGTCACTAACTTTTGATGGTTGCAGTGCAAATATTAACATGGCCAAGTTGTTGGGGGCATCATTTGAGCCCGATAATGTGAAATCATGCTTTCCTCATCCCTGTGATGCCACTAAAAGTGTTTCAGTGTTTCTTGATGCTTGTCATATGTTAAAACTTATAAGAAACACGTTGGCAGAGAAGAGTGTCATATTTGACTCCAATGGCAATGAAATCAAATGGAAATACATAATGGAGTTGCAAGCATTGCAAAGCAGTGAGGGTCTGAGAGCAGCCAATAAGCTTCATGAGCGCCATATCCAATGGAACAGACAAAAAATGAAAGTAAAACTGGCTGCCCAAACCCTAAGTTCTTCTGTTGCCGATGCAGTTGCATTTTGTGATGAAACATTGCATCTACCAAGATTTCTAAACTCATCAGCAACAGTTAATTTCCTCAGGATAATTGATAGACTGTTTGATATTTTAAACAGCAGAAATCCATTGGCAAAGGGATTTAAAGCACCAATGCGCATGCAAAATGAGGTTGTTTGGAGACCATTTCTGCTACATGCTGTCCAGTATTTGATGGGTCTCAAACTTGCCAATGGACAGCTAATTTGTAACAGTTTGCGAAAGACCGGAGTGATAGGCTTTGTTGCATCAGCACAAAGTGTAATTCGACTCTTTGACAATTTAATTAAACAAGAGTCTCTTATGAAATATTTACTAACATACAAATTTTCACAGGATCACCTTGAGCTTTTTTTGCTGTCATACGTAGTCGTGGAGGAAACAATAATAACCCGTCTCCCCTTCAGTTGCGTGCCACCTGGAAAAGACTACTCACACACAATCACCTAAAGGATGTTGCTACTGGCAACTGTGAACAAACAAATGCTTGCAAACTGTTGACCATTAATGACTCCATTGAGAAAATGCAAAGAAAACTGGATGTGGATATCGATAGCATGTCTGATTCAAGACGAAATGATGTAGTTGAGGAAGCTAGGTCCGTCCATTTTGACCATGATTATGTGCCTAGCATGACATCTTTATCAAAATTTGTTGATAATGTTGTTGTTTACATTGCTGGTTTTGTTGTGAGGTCATTGCAATCTCAACTGTATTGTGACATATGTCTTAGCTCACTGCGATCTGTGAAACAAGAAGATGTTAGCCGAAGTGACTTTGGCTTGATTGAAGCTAAGGACAGAGGTGGATTAATTTCCCCTTCAGCTGACGTTATTGCTATTTGTAAATCAGCCGAGCTTTCAATACGTAAAATTATCGGACCAAGTCAAAAACCTATTCTCCAGAATAATGTTGCAATGCGTATAGAAAATGATGTTTTGGCAAATTTCATTGGGACTGAGGTTTTTATGTCTCTTGCTGAGCATGGCCTGGAAACTACACCAATGAACAATCACCAGGTTAATCTAATGAGATCGATTGCTTCAAAATACATTAAAATAAGGCTTCATCACCAGTGCAAAACTTACACAAGGCTTGTACAAGGTGAGAACTGTCGCTCTGTGTGTAATAAGACAGTTGTGTTTAAAGGACAGTGAATTGGCTGGTCTTTTTGTAGGCACTAATTGATTTAATAATGTCTTAGCAGTGTCATTCATATCGTAACAGTACAATTACATCACACCAAGTAAAAATGGCGAGGAGGCAAGGCTCATTGGATGACATTGGCTTATAACTGTAGTGCCGCTAGATATATTTCTCGAGGCCTATCCTGCTGTAGTATAGCATGTGAT
The DNA here is from genome assembly GCA_949752735.1 of Lumbricus terrestris. Classification (NCBI taxonomy): domain Eukaryota; kingdom Metazoa; phylum Annelida; class Clitellata; order Crassiclitellata; family Lumbricidae; genus Lumbricus; species Lumbricus terrestris. The sequence goes on along the minus strand of OX457048.1, from coordinate 15,015,289 downwards.
GTGCCCTTGTAACGGCATGGCTGTGTGACAGCGCCATAGAAATCCTCATTGTTATTCTTGTTATTATTATTATGACACACTTGCATGGAAATCAGCGTAGCTGAGTTTGATTCTCAAAGCCCCATAAGTGAAGATGTGCTTTGTAAGCGCCGCTGTATTGCAGGTTGTCTGTTCTGTTAATAGTTAAGATTAATGTTAATTAAAATAACTGTACACTGTAATCATTTGTTGTCTATCAACCGAATTGTTGAATAAATGAAAAAATTAATTATCAATTTAAAAAATTAATTTATATGAATCAGTAAACACTAAGCATATTATAGAAAATATGTATTATGAAAATATAACAAATCACTGCAAGCCTATTTGCGTAGAATGGTGTTTCCCAGTAAAAATGTCACTTCAAACTCAACTGATGTTATTCTTCGGTTTCATTGGCGTTTGTTGTTTTCGTTGCTAGGTAACGTGTATGCTACACATTTAATATCTGATTTGTAATTAAATGGTCATCAACAAATGTGTAATCCATATCATTTTTGTTTTTATTTGTTTTTTGGTGAAAGCTACTGTGATGATGGTGATGCGATGGTGGTGTTGGAAGCTAATGTGATGATGATGTGATGGTGGTGGTAGAAGTTACTGTGGTGATGTGATGGTGGGGTTGGAAGCGACTGTGATGATGATGATGTGATGGTGGTGGTAGAAGTTACCGTGATGATGATGTGATGGCAGCAGGAGTAACTGTGATGATGTGAGAAGTTACTGTGATGGTGGTTGTGGAAGTTCTTATGAGCATCGTTGTCAAGATGATGACGATGAGGAGTCATAGTTAGGCAATCAGAGTAGTCCATGGGAGGAACAACACAGCCCTAAAGTAGGCTATAGGCTCCTGTCTAGTGATCTTGCACTGTATAAAATCTCTCTAACTAATTAATTGTGAAGGCGCTATAGAAATTACTTTACACCTGCATAAAAAAGATAAAATTAGTTATACGTCGGTATGAAAATCAATCATATGGCAAGCAAAGTCGAAGCTGGTTTGGCTGCATCCATGATCTGCCGATACGGCTAGAGAGCCTCAAAATCGACTTAAATGCCCAGTTTTTACATTCTATTGCACTTAACTGCAAGTGTATTCCGTATCGCCAATCCATTTTAAATTAAACCCTTAGAGTAATGACAATTTATTGCACTTAAAAAGACGAAACGACGACTTTGCAGCAACGGCGTGTGTTTATTTACATTGCGCCGCAGGCCATTGCCTTGTCCTGTGGATCCCACGCATCCTGTTTCCTGTTCTTTCTCGGCTGCGTCAACGTCACCGGGCAGTTTAACACAGGGCGCTCAGTCTAGTTATATATAAGGTCGTTGGTCAACGCCATGCAAATGCAATGACGTCATTTCCGGGACCGGAAAGTTATCACTAATTAAACATTAGTGCTGTGCACTGCTGGAGCTGGGCGTCTCCGACTCTTCGCGTCGTGTCGGGTTGACGGAACTTGACGGGTTCTATTTAACATATTTTTTCGGAGTCTTGCAAACTCGGGGGCCCCTCTGGGGCCTCTACACTCGGGGACCTCTAGACTTTGTCTACCCAGTCTACCCTATTGTTACGCCACTGGGTCCACATTGCCATTGTTTTTCCAACACAATTAATTCAAGTTATAATAATTATAGGCCTGCATCCTGTTGGTTAGCGAAATAAGAGGTAATCATGGACTAAGTTTAAGGAACCAAGTAAAAAACTTGTCGCTGCATAAACGCATAAGCTTATCAGTCAAACAAACTTAAAACAAACATTTATAGCATTACACCGTGGTTCAAGAAAACTAAGCCAAATTGTTTTGCTATATCTCTAATACCTGATGACATATCACACTAAAATTTTCCAAATATTTAGGGAAATGATCAACTTTTCATAATGCGGTATAACCTCAAAATAAGTTGTTCAATACCTCCCTTCAAGTTCAAAAATACCGGCCAACACGTTATTCCATAGGTCTCTTAACTACACGTGTTCAATCGGGTGTCTCCATGATTTGGGGGTGAGAGCTGAGAGGAGCTGAGAGCAGTACGATAAATGTAGAAGATAATTGGGGTCGGACTATGATCCACGTGCAGTTGGGTTGTGACACGTTGAAAAGAGGACTTAAATATGCGATCCTGAGAAAGACTAGTGTCCGCGCTATAGTCGGGAGCTGAGTAGAAATTTCTTGAAAGGGAGCTATAACAAGTGCACATACATACTTCATCGAGGTTGAGAATCAACCAAAAGACTCGTACTTGGAGATCGCAGCCTGTGGGCAATAGTATAGGCCTATCGAAATTGTAATTGCAGTTACATATATTGTGCAGTTCTCGCAGGCCTAATGGCCGCCTATTAGAAAACCACTAAGAAAATTTAAACAAGTGAGCATACTGTGTCAATATTTAATTTTCTCTGCAGGTTCAACTATGATTGGAAAGCTTTTTATTATAAACTCAAGTTACTCAATCAGGCAGGTGTTGAAACGACAGTTGGCAACGAAGCCTGTAACTTGACCCACCGGCCGCCTTACCCAGACAGGACAGGTGTGTACTGTGTTCGCCGCCTGGCGTCGAACCAATCAATTTTGTACTCGATGAGCACATTTTGTAGCAAAAGAAGACTGACGCGGTTCGGACATGCAGTAAGTTTGGATGACAAAAGATAACCGTCATGACCATTTCTGCACAAAGGAAGGAGCACGGTGTCGAGGTGGACGAATCATATTAGGGAGAAAAGCGTGGTAGAAAATCTGGAAGAACAAGACATGTGCATGAGGACAGTGACACGAAACGGAGTATCCCCGCTGAAAACTATCCGGTGGATGAATTAATCTATCCCCCCGGATGGAATTAACCGTTCTATACTATCCGGGGGGATAAACCATTCTATCTCCTTTTTTGAAAAATGAGCATAATAAATTTGTTTATGCTGTAATCAAAATTCTAAGTGACTCTAATTGTTTTAAGTGTCCTAAGCAATGCTCAGGTAAAGGCAACTCGAATTTATTTAGTGACTCTGAGTGTTTTTAAGTGTTTTAAAAGTTTTAAGTGCTCTAAAAACAGGGCAAAAGAAATTATATAGTAAGAATAAACATACTTCTAAGTGTCATTGTTCAACATAAAGCAGATGAAAATTAATTTGCCCAAAAAATACACGCTGAAGCGGTTTTTTCGACTTTTTGTAATTTGGGGGGATACAATTAATACGGGGGATACTCTATTTCGTGACAACGGCCCTGTAGTCTAAACTATCAGAGAAAGAATAAGTGCATGAGCCATAGTGAACAAGACTCATCGTCCGCACACACTAGGTCCTTACGGGGAAAAAACTTGGTTAATGTTTCGAGGCTACACAAATTTGCTAAATTTGAACTGTATGCAACTATTTTTTGATGAAGGTCAATTTCCATCTGATATAATTAGGAAATGATTTCTTCTCTACAAAAATGAAATGTAACCTAGCACATGTTTGCAATGCATGCACGCCGATTTTGGTCTACAGGCCTACGTGATAATGCATGACATCATCGTTCAATGATATCGCACGCATCAGGAAGTCGCAAACCATCTTTTCGTCACGTGTGCACTGACAGCGCTGATATCGATAGGCAACACAGAGCAGATTGCATTTCCAATCTCAGCCCATCTTTCTGAGTGATTTGTACCCTGATCTCGATATTGGTAGCCCGGCATAACCACTTGACCATCGCGAGGAGCACTTCTATGACATTGTGGTTAAGAAACCGGACTAGTTTTTGGCACGAGATTTTTCATATTTTCACTATCACTATAATATCAGGTTAATCTACAACAGAAGTGAAAATCAAAAATTGGCATTGAGTTAGAAAAGAGTCAAGCTGACGGTTGATTTCTAGTGATGAGAGGTAAGAGACGGTTGAAAAATTAAGGTATTAACCCTTATAGGGTCCCTAGGCGTAACTTTGTATTGTGACGGTCACCACCACTTTTTAAAGTGGTGGTGACAGTCACCACCACTTTTTGGTCCGGCCAATAAATATTTTTTAACATGAAAGCAATAATTGGCTGTCTAACAATTCAATTCAATTGTCGTTTAATCAACACGTTGGCAGAACGCAGCATGTTACATATAACTAATTTTACAAAGGGTTTGCGTGTAAGTTCAGTTCATAAGCAACATAAATAAATGCTGGGTTTGAATTAATATTAATTGATCTGTGCTTGTTGTAGGGTTTGCTAGATACATAGGCCTATACATGTAGATTATAGAGGCTATTCATGATTGATAGCCTATCGCAATGATGCCAATGCTGATAGAGGCTGTGTTCGCTGTCCACATTGGTGTCCATAAATTATAAGGAGGAAAGGGAAGGAATTCCTTTTCCACTTTAAACTTTGGACTGGAAAGTGAAGTAAATAGTTCCCTCCCACAAATCGTTATGGCTCCGAGACTGTGGCTCACAAAACCATTCGGAATCATTATTACAAATTACAATCACAATAGCATTGGTGGAACCTCCGTACACGTGTCTTAAGCCGGAAATGTTGACTCAGACTTTAGGCAGGGCTTTTTTAACGTGCAGTTCTACAAAATGTGCAGCTGTAAATGAATTTGTGCAGTTGTAAAAGCAATCTTGTGCGGTGATAATCATTAGAAAAAGGTAACTGCAGCCGGTTTTCCACGGAAGAGAGGAATGGAACGATTCGAAGGGCTTGTGCATGGAAAATACGCATGAAGGCCTTATTTTAAGTTGATGACTAAAAACAAGGTCTTCACATTTTTAGCCGGCGACTTGTGATTTTTTGGCAAAATCTCTTCTGACAAACGACCAAGCGAGACCAGCAAAGGTCGTCAGAGATTTTGGCCACCAAAGCCTCACCAGATTAATCAAATTGCTGGTTGTGTGCAGTGACGTTTTAGAAATTTCGAGTTTACGATTACGATTTACGATTACGAGTTCTAAAAGTTTCTTTAAAAAAGCCATGTCATCAGGAAAAGGAGAGCAAGCTAAAGATGACTCTCTCTTGGATGATTTAATTGCGCGAATGGATGGATACTAGGACCTTACAGCCGGCGACTCTTTGGGCATGATTCACATGAAGACCACGACATAAATTATTTAAAGTTAATCGTTGACATCAAACTTTTCTGCGCAGTCAGAGCATGGACGGTTTTAGAAGACGGGTGACGTACGAAGACCTAGCAAACAATGCAAATGAACACTACTTTGAGATAGAATTGGAGTGGCGATCGAGACAAACGAATATAATTAGAGGAATCTGGATACAATTTGTGAAAGAGCTGTGTTTTAAACATTGATTTAGAGATCCGTGACTGCATGTGCGGAAAGATCGTGGAGCGCACCATGGCAGCGAGAGAGACGAAAAGGGGGAAAGAGTGAGAATGGAGAAGGAAGGAAGGGAGACTTCTCACCAGATTTTATACTAAATTCGCATCTGGGGAATGGTAGAGGGAACCAAGGGAAAGAATTGAAGGGAGAAGTTGTGAGCTGAGGATTAGTCACCACCACTTTTCCGTCGAAAGTTACGCCCATGATAGGGTCACCGGGGGTGGGGTAAAAAAACTACCCCCATCTCGGTTTTTCACTGAAAAACATTTTCCATGAAAATAGTTGAAGAAATTCCTTCTATAACTTTTCCTAAATATGTTACATGCACAGAATGCACCCAGTTTCATTAAGCTTAGTTAATCTTGCACCAAAATCAGCTATAAAGTACGAAAATGCACCACGCCGTAGCTATTTTGCACAGAAAATTTATAAACATAACATTATGCATGCTTTACACATGGGTGTCTTGCTGTTACAATGTCTCCTTATCAGTAGGCATATCTGAACATTATAATATTATATAGAAATCTTTTGTTGAATAAAATTAGGATGAATAAATGAGATTGTCTACAGCAAATTATGCGAAGTTAACAAGTGTAGCATCAAGCCCTACTGCTGTCGAAGTGCGCTCTTGCCATGTACACTTCAACGTAATTGCATTGACAGCAACAAGGCCTGAATGAACTGTATAGTGTACACCAGGTACTCTATATCTGTCAAGTCATGAAATATTGAAACTAATGATAGATCAAGTTATGAAACATTGAAGTACGAATATGGTACATTATAATGCCAGCAATAATTAAACCACAGTGTAATCATAGGCTACTAAAATTTTCGACTAGATATGATAATTTCATTGCATAATACGCTCAATGCTACATAAAGAATGTGGTTTTCTTGAAATTATTTGACCAAGAAATTATGAAATCGTATTTCATATTAGATACAGAACTTCACTGATAGCCAATTCAAGAATATGGCCCCCATTTTATCCCAATTCTGGTTTCTCGCAACAGTGCCATATAAGTGAAATTGGTTCCATCGCATTCCTTGACCTCGAAAATGCTGATTTAGACCCTGAGATCATGTTTCCATTGCACATATGATTTCACGATTAGCCATTTAAATATTTTGTCCGCCATTTTGTCCGCCATTTTGATTTTCGTGCAGTGCCACATATGTGACCTTGGTTCCATTGCATTCCTTGACCTCGAAAATGTAGATTTAAACTCTGAAATCATGTTTCCATTGCATACATAACTTCACTTATAGCCATTTATGATTCTGGTCGCCATTTTGATTTTCCTGCAGTGCTGCATATGTTTCTTTGGCTCCAGTGCATTCCTCGAACCTTCTATAACTAACTTCGTTTAGTCTTATACTTGAAAATCGGACTTAATCATAGGAATCAAGCGAATCACAGTGGGGGTATTTTATTACCCCCCCGGTGACCAAAATCGGTTGAGAAATTTCGTGACCCTATAAAGGTTAAGAAAATTGAATTAAGATAATATATGAAACTGTGGTTGTAACGGTTGTGGTGGTGGTAGCAGTGATGGCGGTGGTGATCGTGGGCTCGTGGCAATAGCAGCAACAATAGTAGTACCGGTAGTATACTAGTAGTAGTAGTAGTAGTAGTAGTAGTAGTAGTAGTAGTAGTAGTAGTAGTAGTAGTAGTAGTAGTAGTAGTAGTAGTAGTAGTAGTAGTAGTAGTAGTAGTAGTAGTAGTAGTAGTAGTAGTAGTAGTAGTAGTAGATCTAGGCTATAATTATATAAGACCTACTTTCTTGCATTGGAATTGGCTTATTCCCGCGCGTTGCTAAAAAGGCTTGTATTGTTGACCATGGAGGATAGGCCTACAGTTCTCGGAATTGCCACAAATGTTACACAAACCAAGGAAGAACCGCCAAAATCTGGAAGTCATGTAGTAGGCCTAATGATGCTGTTACTAAGTGTTCAAGTAACAAAACCTTTTTAAATTTCGACAGTTTTAAATTTGAAAGGTAGCACTAAAAAGTCGAAAATTGGTTTTACAAAAATAGTACTTGTACAAATATTAACAGTAAATTATACTCATTGTAAGATGATTGTATCATATTATTACATTAATAGATTTTATCGTCGTAATATCCAGTGGCGGCGCCAGGATTTCAGGTTTGGGGGGGCTGAAGCCCCAAACCTTCCTCCCTCCCAGAGACGCAACTAGAACATTTTCTTACCAGGGCGGTCATATTGCAATCGTGCGAAGGGTTTTACAAGAAATTGTGCACTGGCACAAACGCGCTCCACATAAATATTCCATTGCAAGATGTAGTTGGAGATTGAGTGGGTTATTTAAACGAAGTCAGCAATTGTTGAGGTTTTTGATTTTTAGAGTATCCGTCCGCAAACCTAGATTAAGTACCGAATTTTCATAAACAAAGGTGTTCAACTAAGGTAGCAAAGGAGAATGGGAGGTCCTCAAACGCGTCCGCGTCAAGTCTATGCCGTGCCAGCGCTGTACCATACCCCAAATTTCAGTCATCTGAGCCGAAAGGCAATGCATTATATACAGTGCGTGTGCACATAGCAGCCCGAGTAGCTATGTGGTGCAGACAGTGAGGTAATGTAAAGTCCCTATTGTCTTTGATATACCGATATGCAAGCACTCAAAAACACCGTTGACTAGAGTTCCAAGTTATCACAATAAGAGGTGTCCAACACAGCATTAATATTCAGAAATTTCCCAAAACAATGATGTGCAATTCAGTATTATCGTATAAAAAGTCAACCATGGACACTGTCTCGGGATCCAAGTTGTCACAATAAGAGGTGTCCAACACAGTATTAATATCCAGAAATTTTACAATAAAATGGTGTGCAATTCAGTATTATTGTGTAAAAAGTCGACCATGGACACAGACTCGAGATCCACGTTGTCACAATAAAAGGTGTCCAACACAGCATTAATATTCAGAAAATCCACAATACAATGGTGTGCAATTCAGTTCTATCGTATAAAAAGTCAACCATGGACACAGACTCGAGATCCAAGTTATCACAATAAAAGGTGTCCAACACAGTATTAATACTCAGAAATTTTACAATAAAAAAATAATCACAAAAATAGATGGATCCGATTTGACTAGGGTCTATGACAACAGATGCCGTTACCCTGGACATTCAATTAAGATAATCACAAATAAAAATAAATCACAATAAAGGTGTCCAACAGAGTATTAATATTCAGAAAATCCACAATACAATGGTGTGCAATTCAGTATTATCGTATAAAAAGTAGACCATGAACACGGACTCGAGTTCCAAGTTATTACAATAAAGGTGTCCAACACAGGATTAATACTCACAAATTTTACAAAAAATGGTGTGCAATTCAGTATTATTGTATAAAAAGTTGACCATGGACTCGGACCCGAGTTCCAAGTTATCACAATAAAGGTGTCCAACACAGCACTAATATTCAGAAATTTTACAATAAAATGGTGTGCAATTCAGTTTTATCGTATAAAAAGTCGGTAATGGACACGGACTCGAGTTCCAAGTTATCTCAATAAAGGTGTCCAACACAGTATTAATACTCAGGAATTTTACAATAAAAAAGGTATCACAATAATGGATGGATCCGATTTGACCAGGGTCTATGACAACAGAGGCCATTACCCTGAACATTCAATTTAAATAATCACAAATAAAAATAAATCACAATAAAGGTGTCCAACAGCATTCACAGGACACTATTATAATTATCTGCCTGCATATTACTATTGACAGAAAACAGTTAAAGTTTCCTTAATTTAATACAAAAATATGCATGCTTAGATATATGCACACAATTATTTTATAATTATAATTATAATTATCTGCACACAAATGTTTTACATATATATGCTAATAGCACTAGGACTTCTTAGTTGACCATTATATCAGACGTAGGCCTACATTCCCAGACAGTGGTGGTATAAACAACAAGAATATAATAATTATTATACCGAAAATTACAAAAGCGCACACATTTGAGGTGTGTAAGAGAAACATGATGCAAATCTGACAACTACATTGTTGTGTCAAAGGCATTTCTGGATAAAACGCAATCTTCTGGATAATCAGCAGTCTGAAATATTATTTTCATGCATGAAGTGCAGTACAGATGCAATACCACTATGGAAGAGTTTAAAATTTTCACATATTGCAGAGTTGTAAGTGCACTTTAAAGAGTCCAGCTCACTTGTGGTAGGGCTGACAGCTTCCAATCAATAAAGAAGAAACGGTTTACAGTAGGCAGCTACTAAATGCAACAAAACTGGTTCACTAAATGTGTAGAATTTGCAATACAATGAATGAAATGACCTATAAAACTTAATATATATATATATATATATATATAGAATATGTATATTATATATAATAAATTATATTGTTGATTTCGATGCCATTGACCATTGTCTAGCTTTCTTATTACGAAACAAGCCGCTATGGATATTTTCTGTTTTTTGCTTTGGGGGCGGGGGCTGAGCCACATTTAGAGGCTCTAACCCCTAGCCCTCTGACACCGCCACTGGCGCAAGCATCTACGCTATGATTATATAGTTGATTGCAGGAGGAAGAAAATCCTAAACATTCTTTTGTGACCATGATTAATTTTGTGAAATATGCGAAAAATCAAGAGAAAATACAGCTTTGCACCACTTTTTGAAGGGCTAGGCAATTTCGATATTTCTATACGTCTAATACTTATAAAACGGTTTCAATCTGAAACGAGGTGTCTAAGAGCCCTCATGTTTCTTCGACAATTTCGACAACCCTGTCCGGTTGTATGGTCAAAAGGTAAGGGTGCAAACTTGTCACCCGTTTTCATAGACTGAGGCCAAGAAAGGAAGTCGCTAACTTCATTCTCAAATAGATTTCGATGCCGTTGATGATTGTCTAGTTTTCTTATTACGAAATTAGCCGTTATAGACATTTTCCGCATTTTGCTTTGGGGGGGCTGAGCCGCATTCAGGGGGGGCTTAGCCCCCTCCAGCCCCCTCCCTGGCGCCGCCACTGGTAATATCATACAATAGTAAATAATATCACGGTATATTACTAGAGTTCGTGTATTATACAATAATGTAAGCAGCAATTCAAACTTATAATTTGGTCAAATGTTTTGGGTAGTCATTTCTGGGTGAAGTTCCTTCCACACTGGGAGATGCTTGGATTAAACACTGAACGTAACCCGATTCCCGTCTCAAACTCTCAGTCTCAGATATAGAGTGCCGGTACTCTATTCATGCCTTCTATGGGCATGTGTGTCATTTTGTTACGTTTATTAATATTGATAGAAGAACCTAGGCCTATACACAGCTAGAGCACAGCAATCTTTGTATTACAAGTGTACTGTGTAAAATAAATTTAAGCTTAGCACACGTTAAAGTTCGTATAACATGTTGCTAATTTGTTATGCAATGTAGCATTTTGGGTCGCCGCGGGGCCCCCCTGTTGCGCGGGGCCCTAGGCCCGGGCCTCGCGGGCCTGTGCCTTAAAACGGCTCTGCATACGGCCGCGCGCCTGATAAAAGGTCTTGGTCCCAGGGACCACATCACTTCAGCTCTGAAACAACTACACTGGCTTCCCATCCATGCTCGCATTGCTTTCAAAATTTCCCTCCTGATGTTTCATATTCACTACGGAACTTCTCCATCCTACATGGCATCCATGGTCACGCCATGTTCCGCCTCCAAGGGGCCGTCCATAAAGTACGTCACGCTATTTTTGACCATTTTTGACCCCCCTCCCTCCTGTCACAAACTGTCACAAATCTCGGACCCCCCCTTAAAGTACGTCACACTTTCGAACAAAAAATTTAAAAACATAACCATTTACCTAACCCTCTAAACCCTAGGATACTATCCCTAATCCCTCTATTAGTGGCGTGTGTCCCTAAACGCTTTGATAGTGACGGGAAATCAACTTTTATCCCGCCAGGCCGGATTTTAGACACATCTGGCCGGGCCAGGTCGGATTTTAGGTACTAAGAACAACAAAAATAAGCAAGAATTTAAAAAATAAATGTGTGACGTCACACATGGCCTGACCCCCTCCCCCTGTCACAAACTGTCACACTTTCTTACACCCCCTCCCCCCCTGGAGCGTGACGTACTTTATGGACGGCCCCCAAGTCCAGAGGACTTCGATCGTCGTCGCGAAGTGACTTTGCTACACTTCGCACAAACCGGAAGTTTGGAAGTCACGCCTTCGCAGTATCAGGACCCAAAGAATGGTACAGTCTTCCAACCTTCATTCGCCAGTGCTCATCTGTTGCAGAATTTAAATCAAAGTTAAAAACTCATTTATTTTCATTGCATTATAACTAAATCTGTAGTGAAGCGCGCTCTTGTGCAAGACTTGTTTTTGTTAAAGCGCGGTATAAATGACTAATTGTATTGTATTGTATTGTCCACACCAAATGGATGAGAGTCATGGACTCCACACCCATCCATTTTTGGAGTCCCATCGGGCCAAAGTAGGATAAATGTGAAAAAATTCCGAACTTCTTATATTACAGGCGACAAAGGGCCCAACGATTAGGCCTATTATTACGTGGCCTACACAAAAATTCGTATTTTGACCCGCTCATTCTGTTGAAACTCGTAGATTTTGCGAACAGCCACATGCGTACGCAAAAATATGCTCTAACCCTCCTCCTTTTACAAAAGTTCATTTAGGCCAGATAAAATCAGCTATAAAATTCATTTTACCGTTGGCTATTTTTTTGTTTGTTGAAATCTGAAAATGTCGATACCAATACAGAAAATACCAAGTCATAAACTCATAAATTATAGCCAGCTTCTCCAGAGGTAGGCTGAATTGGAATGAAATATACGGTAGGTCTATATCGTGGAATCGTGAAAGGTCAAGTAGGCCATAGACCTATATAGCCTAAGCGAACGATAAGTAGAAGTTTTTGGTTTTTAAATTTTGAGAACAAATAAAAAGTAATTTAGAAGCAAAAGCTGGTGTTAGAGCACAATCAGCTTGCATCATATATTGCATTAATATTTACTGGAGAGCGCCTCTGAGAGGGCTTCTTGTTGAGGCGTTATGTAGGCTAACTTATTGAAATGAATGAATGAATAGGCTACAGAGTCTGAGAGAGCTAAAATGCGATTGTCGTTAGCGAGGACATGATTTAAAAAATAAACAGGGAAATTTTAGGACACTATAACCTATAACTATATAGTACTAATTTTCCCGACGATAATAAATTTCATACTTTTCAAGAAAAATATTTTAGCATTGCTGTACTTCTTTTAGTTTTCTTGATTTTACGATAAATCCGACGACGGTCATTACTTTTTAAGCCAGCTCATGGGAACGGTTGAACGCTATAATATTGCTGACACGTCGATGGTTTAGAGTCCTTAGACCTAGGCCTGCATGCAGGCTGTGTACGTGACTCACTTACAAAGAAATGAAATATTCATAAATAGGTAATTGTATACATTATTCACCACTAACCAGTCAGTTAATACGCAATGCATAAACTGAGACAGTTACACACATACGGACCCCACGGTATTTCTTATTGGTGTCCCATGGACGCATCGTTAATTTATTTGTGCGTCCATCCACAACTTCAGTGCGTCCACGGACGCACCGCATTTATTTTTGTGCGTCCGGCGTCAAAATTTGTGCGTCTGGGACGCACGGACGCACGTTAGCGGAATCACTGCCTAAGAGGTAGAAGAAGAAAAGCAGTCCTTATAAATGAACTAGCCTCGAGGCACTGTCATGTTTTGCGAATAAATGAAATTACACCCTATAAAGAAAAGACTGGCCTAGTTAGCTACACCGGTAAGTGCGAGCTGCATTCGTCCGTTGGCTGCAACGGACTGCGGTTCAAGCCCCGGGCTGGGAGTTGACATTCAGAGATTTAGATATCTCGGGCTAGCACGTGTGGGACGCAGGGGCGCAGGCTCCTGCGGAGCGACCTTGGGCAAGTTGCTTACCCATCATTGTCTGTGGGGAAGGCAACGGGAAACCACCTCACTCATCTCATCCCCAGAGGCGTAAAGCCAATGAACCTGCCTTCGGGCAGAGCACCATCATCATCATCATCATAAAGAAAATACTGACGCTTCAAAATTAGTAATAAAATATACTATATTCTTAAGAGTTGTGCTATCTATAAAATTTATGAGCCTATCGTTGGGCTAGCTTTTATTTATCTTGATGACCAAAATCAGCAGGTGGGCAGTGGTACCGCTCTGTCTAAGTCAACAGTTTGCACTGCTGGTTAAGGTGGAGTGAAAATTTTTTTTCTTGAATTTCAAAATGCCTGGGTGCGGGAAAGTTGCATTATGATCTAAGAAGTTCATGTGAAAAATATTTTAAATTTATTCCTTTTTTAAGAGGTGCCCCAACGGCATCATAAATTTGCCATAATTTGTAAAAAAAAATCGAATTTTTTTTTTCTTAGTAAAGTTTGTGAATCACTTAACCACATTGCAAAGCAAGTTTTCAACTGATAATAATGCTTTTAAAGAGAATTCTTGTCCAAAATCATTTTATTGTCACATTTAAGTGATTCCAGACTTGCCATAAAATCTACATTTAGGCCTACATAAGCCTATTTTGTCAATGGCAGAACGAAAATTTCTCATTGATCAAAGGAAAACAAGAGCAATGATGATTGGTGGTATTGATGTGAATATGACTAACTCTGTGAAAAGAAGAAAAGCAAGGAAACGCAAAGAAATAGAGAGGGCTACAACAGCCAAGTGTCTTAAACTTTCCGTCACTCACTCACAGCCGGGTAGTTTCAGTTATTTTGACTCAGATGTGCCAAATCACAAGAAATCAGATATGAAATTAAGTTCTTCAACAGGTAGTTTCACTGATATGTCAACAGTATTACACAACAAAGAATCAGACGATGAACTGATTACAATTAACTCAAGAAAATGTAAAAGTGCACAAATGCGCTCGGATTTACCTACTTTGGCTCGTGAATGCGACAGACATGGAATTTCTGATCGCTGTGCTGCTTCTCTTGCTACCGCAGTTTTACAGGATGTTGGTGTTGTGCACGACACAGACTTATCTATGGTGATCGATCGCAGCAAAGTTCGAAGAGAAAGATCAAAAGTTCGAAAACGTCTACAGTGCAATTCCGTAAAGCAACTATCTGGATTGTACTTCGATGGACGTAAAGATAGGACCAGAGTGCAAATGAAAAATGGCAAGAAATCGTATCTTAAAATAATTTCTCAAGAGCACATAACACTGGTACTTGAACCGAATTCACAATATCTGGGTCATGTCACTCCTGAGAGTGGATCAGCCAAAAATATTCACACAAGTATCAACAAGTTTCTGTTAGATAACGAAACAGCAACTAAAGATTTAGTTGCTATTGGTTGCGACGGAACCAATGTCAATACTGGTGTAACTGGAGGGATAATACGTCTTTTGGAAATACAACTTGGTAGACCTTTGCATTGGTTTATTTGCATGTTGCATGCCAACGAATTGCCTCTGCGACATCTAATTCAAAGGCTGGATGGCGGAACACAGGGCCCAACACTATTTTCAGGAAACATAGGCAAGGCTCTTGGAAACTGTGAATCATTACCTCTGGTACATTACAACGCAATTGAGTTCGAGAATTGCCCAGATATGGAAGGTATCGAATTAAGTACCGATCAGCAATATTTGTACAATATATGTAAAGCTGTATCATACGGAATTTGTTCACCAGATCTTGCCTTTCAAAAGCCAGGTCCTGTTTGCCACTCAAGGTGGTTGACAACAGCAAATAGAATTTTGAGATTGTATATAGCAACCGAATGTCCAAGTGAGAATCTTACAACGCTAGCCACGTTTATCATGAAAGTTTATGCACCAGTTTGGTTTCATATCAAGACGAAGTCAGCATGCACTGAAGGCTCTAAGCACTTGTGGAGGATGATAAAATATTCCAGATATCTGCCACAAAATTTACGAGACATTGTGGATGAAGTTATTCAAAGAAATGGATATTTCGGGCATGCAGAAAATATATTGCTTGCAATGTTGACCGACGAAAGATCTCATATCCGTGAATTAGCATACAGAAGAATACTTGCAGCAAGAGTTGAAAATGAATTATCAACAAAAATCAGACAATTTCGAGTACCCTTACTCAACTTTAACTCTGAGGATTATACTGACCTAGTCGAATGGCAAACGATCGATCGATATGAGCCACCTCTCATGAAGCATATTCCGGACAAGGATATTGCAAATTATGTAAAATCAAACAGTGTTGCAGAGGCACATAAAATTGCTCTGTTTCCATGCCACACCCAAGCGACAGAGCGATGCATACGTCTTGTTACAGAAGCTTCGGCAAAAGTCAGTGGTCAGACTGCAAGAGATGGATTTATTCGGGCAGGAATAGCATCAAGACAAATTATGAAAACGTTTAACACTAAATCAGAGTTTCACCTCAATTAGAATAAACTGACAGAAACTTCTTAATGTAGGCCTGAATGAAGGCGAATTTTGGAATATGGAATATGGTAGTTAATTGGAATATGGAATATGGTAGTTAATTCTATCATCATTAAACAGCATTGCAACAATTGGTTATTATCTTAGGTTACCTATGGCCAAAAGTACATTTTCACGAAAAATTGCAAATTTTGTCAAAAATTTTCGATTTTCTTTATAGTTGGGGCACCTCTTAACAAAGGAATTAGTTCAACATATTTTGCAAAACAACTAACCATATCAAAATGCAACTTTTGCACACCCAGGCATTTTTAATTTATGACATAAAATTTTTCACCATTGTATTCACTCCACCTTACTGCTGGTGTGCGCGGCCCTTTATCATTCACAGTATTTAAAAACCCCAATCAATCGTATAGCTACTCAATCACTCTTGAGTCCTTTACTTCTCCAATCAGCTAATCAATCACGTTAGAGTCCAATAACAGCTGTATGCAGACGATAATCAGCTCCATGGTGATCAGTCTGGTAAACTTAAACTTGAGGAGTGCCTTTCATCAATGTAGGCCTATACTGGTTCTGTTTAAATGGCTTGGCCATAAACAATGATAAGACTGAGGCAATATTTTGTTCGGGTCATGCTAACGCCTTCATTCTTTCCCTTGACTGTCTAAGATCGACATCACAGCCACTGTCAGAACACTCGGGGTTACCCTGAACACAGTGAACAGTATGCTCATGTTCGGGTCGCATAAAATAATGATTTATAGCAAACCTTCATAGATCTTGTTTCCATCACATCATGGCAATACGTTACATGAACTTACATCAGGTTGGCTGTGAAGCATAGTCCATAGACTTTAGCCTGTGCCCTTGTTTCCTCTCGTCTTGATCATGCTAGTTCTATTTTTGTGAGTAGGCCTATTTCGATTGGGGAGCTCAATAGGCTGCAACGCATCAGAAACTCCTTCGCTCGCGTAGTGCTGCGCGTCCCACACGAACCAGTCCCTCAGTCTTTCTCAAGCGGCTGCATTGGTTTCCTGTTGAGTTTAGGTTAGCATTCATGGGCGGAGACTTGGGCGGAGACCTCGGGGGGGGGGGGGGGGGGGGGGGAGGGGAGGGGGGGGAGGGGAGGACGAAAAGGCGGCCGAAGATTTTGGACGGACGAATGGCTGAGACACCGACGAAATTTTTCTCTCTTTTTGCCGGCCAAAATTTGTGACGACCTTTTTTTAGTCATTCGTCCGAAATGTCGATGGAAAATCCTAAATTTCGCTGCCAAAAAGTTGATGAACCTTTTTAGTCATCACCTCGTCTCGTGAAGTGTGTGTGTGTGTGCATGATGACACTGATGACCTAACACTTACCGATTACAGATTGGGGGGACAAATGCATGCATTGCATGGGCCGTCCCCCACCACATCCATTGAGGGGACCGACCCTGCCCCCATAAGTCTCCGCCCATGATAGCACTTAAACTGGCCCGCATGACCTACAAATTCCTCAGAACCAACACATTTCGCTACCTTATTTCTCTCAGCTAACTACTTACATTCCTCCTCGATGCCTGCGATCATCAAGCTTTAGCAGAACCACGATGCTAATCAGCTATGGGCTCGCGTGCATTCCATGTCTCAACTCCCAGGGAATGGAATCGACTTCCGCTATCGGTTCTTAGCTCACGATCACTTCCTGCCTTCAAAAACGGCTCAAAACTCACTGTTTCTCCTTGATTTCTAAGCACGTGGATCTCTAACCGCATCTTCCTGTGGCGGCTGACTAGCTATCCGCTCCTCACATTTATTTTTTGGATGTGGCTTTGCCCGCATAACACATTTGTTTGCTTAATAAGCTTAATGATGATACTAATTTATAAATAATAATAATAATAATAATGATAATAATAAAATAATAATAACAATAACAATAGACATTGAATAACAACTCCAAGCATAATTTTTTGAAATCCCAAGGGATCCTAGGTACCTCGGGTAAAAAAATAAAAAATATTAATAATAAAATAAAATAAATAAAATAATAATAATGATAATAAATTATAATAATGATAGGCTTGAGTACCTTATAATTATGATAATAATAATAGTAGTAAATAATAATAATAATAGCAATATAAAAAATAATAATAACAGCATTGCAGCAACAATGATAATGTTAACGACGTTATTTTGTTAATTTCGCCATAATAATTATAAGGGCGTGTGGCCAACCTCTCCCTCGCCGTCTGATAGTCTGGTCGGTGAACTGTCAATAAATTCATTGAAACGGAGAGGATGCATGTGGAGAAGAAGGCTCCTAAATATTCTTCAATGGCAGTGATTTCAAGGGCGGATACAGAAATTTTCGAAGGAGGGGGGGGCAACATTTTTGGTCTTGTTGTTGGGACAGGGGCAAAATTTCGTCTTCTTCGTCGACAAAAAATCTGATGGCCTTTTTTTTAGTTATTCGTCCAATTTCCAGGAAAAAGATACCATTTTATCCGCCAAAATAGTTGATGACCTTTATTTTTTAGTCGTCAGTCATCATAGTCGAGAGTAATGTTATAGTAAAGTTATTCTGCTTTTCTCTCCCGCTGCATTTATTTAATGGCTTGTTGAAACCAAATGAGGGGCCACGTCCCATGCAATTTTTAAACGGGGGTGGAAGGGGCATGGTCGGATTGCCCCTGGCCTTTTTAGGGGCTTAGCCCCTGATGTCCTTGTGGGTTTTTTTTGGGGGGGGCTTAACCCCCTGTCGCCGCCACCGAATAATATTGTAATATTGCTGTCAGGTGCACTTTTAACTTCGGCGGACATTTACTGCTTTTGATGTTAAGTGACAGTTATGGACCTTTTTACAGCGATGCTTACGTAACTTATGGTAGTGAAATCTATAAATGAATTTACTGCTACAGATCAGTTTAATGAAGACATGATCGAGTACAGTCATTCATAAATGTCTTCAAAAGCGCATGCCTATATTATATTGCCCGGAACTTTTAATAAAGTCCAGTCGTGCTCTAGTTGTGCTAATTTTCGTCAAATAATTATAGTGAAGGAGTGCGGAAATCAAACTACCACAAATTTCTAGCCGAGAAAGGTAGGCTAAGTGATAGAGTTAATTCAACAATAAAATCAGTTTAGGCCAAAGTACAACTGACTTGTGATGCTATTCTGTGGATTGAAGATAAATGCATTTATTATCTCTGGTTCAGTCGAAGGTCCTTGGAATTTAGAAGCAATTGATGCCTTAAAATTAAGTCTGATGATTATGGCGTCGTAGAAGCACAGATTAGATCAATACAGATTTGTCAGTTACTGTAGGCTACTACAGTCTACATCAGATTTCAATAGATTGGATGAAAATAGACAAAACTGAGTAAAATTACGGAATATTTAAATTTAAATTTTGTTTGGATTGAAATTCGTTTAATTCATTCATTCATTCAGAGCATTTATATAGCGCATGTCCAAGAAACTACTCAGAGGCATTCCCAGCCCAACCACGAACAAGGAAAAAAGACTTGAGAGACTTGTAGAATCCAGCCAGATTCATTCTTTCATTCATTCATTCATTCCGAAAACTTATATAGCGCCCCCTCAAGAAGTCTACTCAGAGGCGCTCCCAGTCCAGCCACAGCTAAAAAGATAGGTCTTGAGCAACTTGTAGAAAGCAGGCAAATTATTCCGAGGTAGTAAGCGTAGTGCAAGCGGGAGCCCATTCCATGTGGACGGGCCAACAACCGAGAAGGCTCGACGCTGTCTGGTAGCTCCCCATTGGCCGAAGTGCGTAAAGTTCTGCTGGAGGCTACGACAGAAACAGTCCACATAGATCAAAAGTAGGAAGGAGTACTACTAATTAAGAACCGCCAAACAAGTGCTGCCTTTCCTGTACGAGATGCGCTGCGAGACTGGAAGCCAGTGCAGAACATCACGCATGTAGGCAGAAATTGGGGGAAATTTTGGGATATGACCAATAAGCCGAGCAGCAGAGCGCATGACCCGGTAAAGACGCCCTATTAAGCTAGATGGGTGACCAGCAAGAATTTAGCAGCAATGATCAATTCTGCTAGTTACGAAGGCGTGGACAAGGACCACAGCGGCATCATGAGATAGGGACCGCATGACAACACGCAACTGGCGGAGCTGGTAATAGCAGCTTCGCGTTACTAGGTTGACATGCTGTGAGAAACTGAGTTCTTGGTCAAGTGTCACTCCAAGATCGCGGACGGTATGAGAGAATGCAATATGGGGAATGTCTGAGCCAAAAGATGCATGTCTAGAGTAGTCAACTGTCTGCGACCGCCAAGTCAAATGAATTGGGTTTGGGATGGATTCAACAGCAATCGATTCGAAGCCAGCCAGCCAGAAAGGGCATCAATGGCAGAGCACATCAGCCCAACAGAGTAAACTGAATCTGTTGCACGACAGTGAACATATGCTTGGATGTCATCAGCATATAGCTGATGTGAGAGTCCACATAATTATAGGCCCTACCCTCAGCAGGGAGCTAACATCTGACGTGTACAGAATGTAAAGCAAAGGGCTCAGAACTGATCCTGTGGCACCCCTAAAAATGGCAGGGACCCACCGAGATCTAGTTGAGCCAGATATGCCACAGTTTGTGCGATCAGTAAGGAAAGATCGTAGCCATTCCAGGGGTTTACCAGTCAGCCCAAAAGAGACAGAAAGGCGCTGAAGAAGGATTATATGGTCGACAGAGTTGAAAGCAGAGCTGACATCAAAAAGAGCCAAAAGAGTTATAATAATTATTATAGCCACAGTCCAATTATATACAGATGGACTACAAGTAGAGAGCGAAGCGCAACCGGAAGGTCGTTCCAGACACTAGACCCCACGACCGAGAAAGCACGGCGCTGCTTAATAGCTAAGCGAGCCCGCGGGACCAGAAGCTCACCCCTAGCCGAAGAGCGAAGTACACGAAGAGCTGCAACGTCAGAGACTGAACAGCAAAGATCACGCAAGTATGATGGAGCACAGCCAAGGACACGGCGAGAGACCACAGCAGCAATGCGGTATAAGATCCGCTGGGACACAGGCAGCCAGTGCAGCACATTGCGCATATATGCAGAGACGGGCAAATTTAGGAAGCCGCCCAACAAGCCGAGCAGCCGAGCGCAAGACACGATCAAATCGCCCCAGGGCCCCAAGGGGAAGACCAGCAAGTAAGGAGCAGAAATGTCTAAGCTAATGTTAATGTTCAGCTAATTATTATCCAATGATTGTGCCGGAGTAAAACTAAGGACTTGCACACCTATAGAAGGTAGATAGATGGCGGGAAAGATGGTGTTGGGCGCCTGGTGCACCTGAAAGCGAGAGAGAGACAGAAAGTGAGGCAGACAGAGGGAGGGAGGGAGAGAGAGAGAGAGAGAGAGAGAGAGAGAGAGAGAGAGAGAGAGAGAGAGAGAGAGAGAGAGAGAGAGAGAGAGAGAGAGAGAGAGAGAGAGAGAGAGAGAGGATGAACGCTAAAGAACGCTAACTGTCTGCACTAAATCTCATTCAACGGCCAACCTGGCCGTTGAATGAGTTTTAGTGCAGACAGTTGAATGTAGGAGTTAAAGATGCCGTTTTAAGGAGATAGGAATTTTAACGTCCGAGTTTTTGCGGGCGTCTGAAATTGAAGTTTTAAGTGTCCTTTCTACGATTTGTCGCTAGACAATTGATGAAGAAATTATTCAGAAAACTAGACATTGTGTCGCTGTCTGCGTAGCGCGTACAAGCTAACAAGTTGAAGGGCTAGAAATTTATATCTATAGCGATTAGCTATCACCGAGAATTGTAGCTATAGACTAGGTCGGTAAGCAGCATTGGAGAAACCCGAGGAGACTGGATATGAGATAATTGCGTGTGGGAGGGGAATGGTCAAACACAAGGGTTTACACCCAGTGCATTAGCATATACTATGATGATTGTAAACAAATTCTAGTGACAGATTAGAATCTTACGCAAATTTAAGCATATTTAGCCGGGATGTGAACGTTTAAGTCCATGATTGTATAATTTTTCATATACTGAAACATGCATAAATTTTTTAAAAGTATATACATTATAATTATGAAACTGTGAAAATGTATTTGGATGTTTATGTTTATATGTGTATTACAGTGGAAAGGTCTAGTTAGCTTAAAGCGCCATGTTGCCCCGTTTCTTCCGCGCATTCGCCTTCATTTGCCAGCTCCCAAAGACTGCAGCTGTGCCCAGCCGATCACTCCAATATTACGACGCTGACAGTGAGCTGGACGTGAACGCTATCAAGGAATGGTATGACATGGTCAAGACCCCACTCGACGAGAAAACATCAATGAATCAGCTGAGAAAAGAAGCAGAGACTACGACCGATAAACCGTGTTGCATGAAACATTACCTTCAGATAGCGGAAAAGTCGAAAAGTAATTGTGGCCGTGTGTCCCGTTTGACGCGCGCGGAATGTCTGGTGGTGATAATGTACATTATCGAAGGTTCGGAGAGGCCTTTCTACAGTGAATATAATGCCGCCTCGAGCAACAAAGAATGGCAACCGTACAAAGTCTACACTACCCTTTTGATGTCCGCCCTCCAGAAGCTGGCCGAAATCTACCCTATACCCCCGAATAAAGTCCTCTACCGCGGGATCAATATCAAACCAGAACGACCGAGTGCTGAACGCATTTTCTGGAAGGCGTTCACGTCGGCTTCGCTGCATCCTCATGTTGCGAAAAAGTTTGCCAAATCCAATGGAACGATACTTGAGTTCAAACCACCGCATTCACGTTACGCGGCTCGAGTAGGCATACTGTCGACCGTAGACGATCAAGAGGAAGTGCTTCTACCTCCGTTCATAGCGTTTGAGTTCCTGGAGGCCCACGGCCCACCTTTCCTATTTACAACATCTAAAGTTCAAAAGCTCCTTAATCCATAACGCAAAGCTTTTTGCGGCACAATCTATTGGGAGTGCTTGAATAATGCCATCTGAAGTACCATCCCGTGCTAATTGTGCGAGGTCATAACTTTTTATTTCCTGTGCTTTCTTCTTATAAATTAGCTATTAATAAGTAAATTAGAAGCCTTGAAGGCGATGCAATATTTTGCATATTGACACTGCTTTTAATTACATTCTAGCGACCATTGTAATCGTAATTATTGTGAGCTTAAAATAATGATTCCTTTTTCTTTTGTTGATTAGCATTGATCAGAAAATTAGAAATGATAAAATTAGTCGTGTATCGATGTTATGCTGTTAGGAGTCGCATCCATTTTATACACGAGCGGCAATTGAAATCGTCATCGCTGACATAGCGTATCCAATGCAACTAAAGCCATGGGTTGGGCACCTGCTTATCCAGGAGCGTCGTGTCGTATCAGATACGCTGTCCAGATATCGAAATTCAGTGGGGTTCCGAGTCCGGCTGCCATAAAGATCATTGGAGGATCAGAGCAATCAGAGGGGGGTTTGTTGAAGACGACGATGCCCGGATATAGGAAGATTGGGTGGACTACATGGTAGGGATTCTTGAAGAGGTGAGGCTTCATTTCTCTGGGGTGAGGTAGGAGCCTGCAGGGTGGTACACTGGTATAAAGTTAGGGTGATGGCACAAAGCAGCTAACGGTGGGTGAGTGGTGGGATAATCGATTTACACCGAAGCCACTGTTGTAACGACGGTTACGACGCTATAGAAGCCATTAGATCGGGTTGAATTGGGAAGCCACATCTTGTGTCTGCCAGGCAGTTGGCGTCCACCGTGCCGTATCTGAGGTGTTAGTTCCTAGTTACTGTATTCCAATTAATGACAGTTAGTGACATTAAAGACCGTTGTGACCACGACAAGAAAGCTGATTGACAACAGCCTTCCCTTTTGATGATTGACTTGCTACTGTAACACAGACTAAGCTTGCATTCAATAACCGCATAAATTATCTCGAAGTTTCCGTTTGACGAGCGCGGACTACCTTGCGATGACTTTTAACTCAATCACTCAGGATTCGTTTATCCAATTTAACCAAAGTAGACACAGTCGCAGCATTTATATCGACAGTTCATTCGCCAGTTGTCAGTCGATGCGTGCAACGTTATAGGCCATATACGATTTTGCTTTCAGGTTACAGTCTTTATAGTTCATAGATGCGTATCAGTCATATTCTATATAATTATCCTTAGTAGGCTAATCTGCTTGGTGAACTTTCATTGTTAAATCTAAACCGTTTAATAGTTGCCTTGTTAATCGATCCATTTCTAGCTATATATTTAGGCCTGAGCAATTATATCCCTCAAACATATTTGTACACGGCATTTGAGATGGCTGACTTTAATAATCTGTTCCTTGAAAATGGTATGTGTTTATATGCATCGGTGCGTATCGAGATCGAGTGAAAGCAAAGCTACTAACCTATTTACTTTCCTCAGATTCGGACACTACTGTTTAGAATAATAATAATTATGCTCTTTTGGGCACTGTGACAATCGCCAAAAATTTGTGTAACCTGCAGCTCCGTTGTCGGTTTGACATTTGCGGAATGCCTGGATGTTCGTGGAAATTGTGGCCAAATCTATATTTTTAAAGTTGCCTTATTAATCCATGTATACATAGCTCTAGCTAGACTTTAATTTATCCATGAAACATGATTTGTGCGCTTCATTTTGTTCTGATGACTGTTTGGAAACAATAAATTAAATTGAATGATCTGTTCTCGTGTACTTCAATTTTTTGTTATGCTATCTTTATGCACAATGCATGCTTGGGTGACTTGTCGGATGAATGTAAAAAGAGATTAAACTGAGGCGCTACACAAATCACCGATCACATTATTACAACTACATAGAATAGATGGTATGGCTGTTCTTAGAACCGTTTGAATTTTATTGTCTGCGACAGTATTCGTTCAGTTCATCCAACGTACAGGTGTTAACGCAGCACTCACAGACAATACCAACTGTCCGTCCATTGTTGTCCCGTTTCGAGCGGAGGAACGACGAGGCGACACTCCGAGGGAGGAAGAACTCCGATCGGAATCCCGATGGAAATGTTGGCTTCGACCCATCGCGGGGTCTGGTAATTGGACATCGACCTTCGACTCGTTCGTTTTCTTGGCAACCTCCACGTATATTATCTAAAAACAATAACATTCTGTTCTTATAATATAGGTCTGCTGCCTGCATGATACAATCGTGCAGTGTGCATAGTGCAATGTGGTACAACGTAACAGACTGTGACACAATGTGATGTTTACATGGCAATGTTTGTTTGAGAATTTAATTCTGTCTGGCTGAAACGCGATGTGACAGTTTTCCTAACACAATTAATGGCATTTTTAATGGCATTTCGCATCATAAACATGGAACGTAGAACGTAGGGAACTGATTTGCCTTGGTCTTCGAAGTGGCCTTAGATAAATAAGGGTGGTCCAGCATAAATGAACCAACTTTGAATGCATATAACTCCGCCAATTTTTGGAATTTATTTATACTTTATGCGTCAAATTAAAGATATTTCACTCAAATATATGTACTGAAAAAATGAAACTAGTACAGGTTTCGATTTTAATTATATGCTCGGAACAGCGCGAGGTACCATATTTTGTTGTCATTTGTGACGTAATAAGTCGCCGTTTCGCCGGGATATTCCCAAATCGTTTTTCGCTAACACGTACATAAACACGATCATTTTGGGTGTTTTTAGAAGTATCTACCATGAATATATTCTCGTCGCAAAACCATTTTCTTTCAATTTTATCAACAGCCGTGCGCGCTGCCACGCGCTGCTTTAGACGCAAAGAAACGGCTGGCTGCACGCCAGCTGTTTCAAAAGTCGTTTCTTTCCATCAGTGTTGGGGTGCTGTTGGACATCACGTCGACAAGTAACTTTAGATCATCTTTTAGAATATGTTGTACGGTGTTTCTAGGACTACCTGTTTCGCGCTCAATGACCTGGGGAGATGTGCCTGTAGAGCCTATCCGGGTCGTTGTCTTGACGGCCAATTTAACTCGGACACAAGAACAATGCTAGCGGATATGCGCGCCTTAATTCCCATGGTTTACGATTAGAAAGTCCTGTTTTATCAATTTTCAGTAGCAGATAATTCAAGGTAGCCTAATGTTTATTCCATCCACTCTTAGAAAATTTTTAAATCATTTCCACCGAATTATATCTCTTATCAGTTCGGAAAATTAAGATCAAAACGCGATCATCGTCTGTCAACGGCGCCAGATTTCGTCGCAAATGACAGCAAAATATGGCAGCTAGCGCTGTTCCGAGCATATAATTAAAACCTAAACTTGTACCAGTTCCATTTCTTCAGTGCATATACTGGAGTGAAATATCTTTAATTTGACGCATAAAGTATAAATAAATTCCAACAATTGGCGAAGTTATATGCATTCAAATTTGGTTCATTTATGCTGGACCACCCTGAATAAATGATCATTAGAACAAACAATCCTCTGGAATATCAGTTAAACACTGGACGAAGTTAGAAACTTTAAAAAACGTGACGCTGAATAAATGTTGCTTTCGTCACATCGCGTGTCAAACATACTTCAAGCAAACATATAAATAGCCCTGTGTACACAACATTACATTGTGTCACATTCTATTATGTTACAGCACACAACGTTACAGCGCATTGCACTGTGTGACATCAATTCCTGTTACAAGAAAAAACCGAAACATTCTGTCTTAATAAATTTCATCACATTGCAACACGCACCTCATAAAAAGGTATCACAAATATGTCGCATTACGCGTCGACATAATTTTATGTAGCCTACGCATTTATATAGGCCTATGTACAATTGACAATTGTACATGGCAATTTATAAAGCGCGTTACCAACAACTCATAATAGCGCTATGTAAATGGCCTCTGTGGGTATCATACTCCCTTAGCTCACGTTACTTTACAACACATTGCATTACGTTATTATATTTATAGCTGAGTTGGCCATGACAGGGAGGCGCTGGTGGAATAGAAATCACGAAGCAAATGCATGCACGAACGTCTTTCTACCTGTGGATCTTTTGTTGTATCCCTTGTTGCCGCAGATGTGAGACAGAAGGCGGGACAGTTGCGAGCCGCAGACGCCCACGTTCCTAGTGTAGACGTAATCATCCGTGGAACAACTCTTCTCGTACCCAGCAATCGCCAGATGGAGTAAGAGGCAGAACGCCAACAGGAAAGTGATGACGTAACTTACGTAGTGACTCGACGGCATTCTACCTCCCAATTAAAATCTAAGTCTAAAAACAAATGTCCAATCAGAGCACTCTTAAGTAGGTTAATGTGTAGCCGTCGAACTCGCCTCTGATGCAACTCCGCCACTGCTCGGCAGTGCTCGCACTTTGGCAGTGCCAGTCCCAAGCTTGGATAAAGGAGGAGGGCGACGCTAATGATCTTGGCTCTCACAACACAGTGAAGCTGAAACAAGTCTATGAAGCATTAAGACTTAAGTGGCGCTTTTATGAGTGTTCGATTGCGTTTAATATTATGTGAGAAAAGTGAAAGAGTCATTCGGCAACTGTAAAAGTATTTAGCCTGCCTACTTATTTGTTTTAACATTATGTCGGATTTGGAACTAAATGATGAGATTCAATAAGTCAATAGAATCGCGGCTACGACTTCGTAGTTCATCGACCACAAAACACCAGTTGTCGTTCTTAAACATGGGCGGAGTTTGATTTCCGTTCTTGGAGGAGCTAAATGTGTTGGGGCTGAGACTCGGTCCAGAACGAGCGGCGCCGAAAAATATTTTATAGGGCCCAAAAAAGTTGATGACCTTCTTTTAGTCCTCGGTCTGAATCTCGCCCGAAAAATACTTTTTTTCCGGCCAAAAAGCTGATGACCTGTTTTAGTCATTCGTAAGTTCGTAAGTTTCGCGGTCATGAACAGAACCATTAATTTTTCCGAACAAATATAATTATGAGTCTGTGCCTTCTTGGATGAGGGGGGGGGCTAAGCCCGAGAAAAGATACCATTTACAAAAATGACTGGATCTTCTTGGGGGGGGGCTTAGCCCCCTAACCTCTGATAAATTCCGCCCATGTTCTTAAATGAGGAAATTTACCGACAACAACATCCTGAATGTTGCTGGTCCCAGCGTGAACAACCTCAGAACAGCACAGATTGGTGCTAAACAACATAAGCCAAACGGGCGAGAGCCAAGCTGAAGGCATTCGCGATCTCATGACTTAAGACCTCGGTTCGGAACATCGTGGTTGATAATTATCGAGTAGGTTAGGTCTATATAATCAGGGGACATTCAGAAACCAATACCGGTATTCAGATTTACATGTAGTCACTAGCTTTTAGAATATCTTCCATAGTTAGAAATGCACCAGATTAATTGCAACTGGTGGGACCAATAAGTTGTGAGGTCCTGATTTGGCGCCCGTGTATTATGTAAACTATAGGCCTAATTAGCCTTTGGCCATTTAGCCTACAGAGTGCATTTTAAAGACCTACGCAGGAGCTAAAGGAAAAAACAGATGCAATGCGCTGCACAACACACTGTAAACCGGTACATTACTTTCACGCTGTTCCGCGTGCAATAAATACCTTAAGGATGCTCTTTCAGCTGCGCTGTAGGTAATAGGAAACCAAATGGACAGTTACTATCTTCACTTTACTTTCGCTGACAGCGCACTGTAAAGTGCCCTATATAAGCAATCCGACGATGCAAGTCCTTTTAACTCCGCCACTGGTTGTTCTCTGCCAGTGCCAGTCCCCATCCTGGATAAAGGAGGAGGGCGATACTAATCATCCTTGATATGGCAGTGTCGTTACACATGTAGCAAGCAAGTCCTTTTAATTGCCACAATTGCAACTGCAAGAATGATAAATAATTACAGATTGCGATGTATCTTACTTTGAAGGGGACTTCCTCCAAGCCGCTGAGCTGAACCGTCTAAAACATTGAGCGATGGTGTTGCATTCTAGAAGGATATTTCGACACGTAGAAGCTCTCCATGTGTATAGACGCAACACGCTGGTCTGCCCTGTCCAGACCAGACAGCTTTAAGCCAGTGATGGAAGCCGTGGTTTTTCCATCGCAGAGGATGAGTTGGTAGACTTTCCAGGTCGAGGTCGCAATGGAGTCGTTGTTCGACGGTTAACGTGACCATCAACGTCTGGAGATTCGAATAAAATTTGACCTCTATACGGGCGGTTTATGTTTCGTGAATGGGAAGCACAGGGCAGTGGGCGCAACTCAATGGCGCAAGGCTTGGAATATGGGGCTAAGATCGCGGCCTGGTATTTGGTCAGGGTCAGAGTTCGTTGTAATATAATTATACATGTATGGCTGGCATTGCAGGTTGGTATTTGAGACTTCGCACGGTTGAAAATTGGAGAAATGAAGCCTGGAAATGGAGGAGTGGAGGGATGGAAGAAACGTTAGTGGGTTGATTGATGGTGATTGAGCGATGACGAAAGAGGGGAGAGGAGGGATGGAATGGATGTGTGGAGTGATGAATGGGTGGAAGGGGAAGGGAGGGAGACTATGAGGGACGTACTGTAGACGCACGGAGAAAGAAAGCAATGGAGTGAGAGATAAGTGAAGGTTCGGAATGATAAATGAGAGACAGATGGGTGAGCAATTATGGATATAGAGGTGGGATATATTATACGCGCAAGGAAGATCAGTATTAGGTGTGAGGTTGGGGTGGGATTTGCAATGAGATAATTCACACTATATTAGCGTCTTAAATTGAAGGTATATCTATAATTCTATATCTATAAGAAAGGATGGGGCGGACTTTGTCCAGAATGCACGCTCACAGTTTTGCAGCTACTGACCTTAAACATTGTACATAAATGGACTTTCACTCAACTTACTCAGGCGCGCTATTTTCACCTCCTTATTCACTTTAGAACTCGAGATATTAGACATTTTAATTTTCGCCGTGTTATTTACCAGGTACTCTATCGCTGCGACGCCATTATTTGAATCATTGTGCAATAACAAATGCACGTTGCTTTTGACGTCATTTTGACGTCATTTTTTCGCCAAGGCTTAGCATGAAACTCGATCCCTCGCAGCGCAACCGCCCTGGGAAAGATAAATGCCTTAGGGCAAGGAGTATAAAAAAAAATATACACTAAGAGGAACCCCATGCAACATGAGTTTAACCAGCAGAATTGGGGAACACCTTCCAAGCAGAGGGGCATAAATATATAACCATTTATAATCCCCAAATGGGCGGCGAAGCCGCCCCACAGAGGCGGGTGGAGCTGGGTTTGGGGACGAAAAATCGAAATTTTCCGTGCAACGCCGGGTACCCCAGATAGTTAATTATAAGTTTAGAGAATAATGATTGAGGCAGATTCGTTCCAACCAGAGAATAATCACAGCAAACATCCGATGTTGGGCAAGAGCAATCCTGACTCCTATTCATGGGAACAACAAGAACAAGACGATCAGCAGTACGCAGTGAGCGAGATGAAGATGCTTAGATGCGAATTACGGTTGTTGCATTATTATGGTTTTATATTTAGAGACATTTCAGGTGTATTGTAATTATTGCGAAAGTTTACACCGAAGTGCGAATTTAGTCGGGCAATCTGTAATTTGTTAGTCATTCGCCAGAGGAATAGTAGTAAGATATACAGAAGGCCAATGAGAAGTAGGTCTAGCCTAAGGAATTCTGAGGCTTATCCTTAATCAAGGAAGAGAAGTAGTACTATAGTTGCGGTTTAGCGTCATGCACTGTTTGATAACAAAGGTCATTGGCGATGCCCTCCTCCTTTATCCAGGTTTGGGGTGGCGCTGGCAGAGAGCAACCAGTGGCTGAGTTAAGGACGAGAAGGAGTTGGATAGTTGATAAAACAATGGTATTCGGTTCCATTCTTTGGCGTCATCAAATCTGAATGCACGACAACTCATGACACTACAGAAAATTAATAAATTTGAATAAACAGTCAGAATAAATTAAAATTCACTCCTGAAAAGCCAAAACACAGTTTCTTTGACTGTTAAAGCTACCAGTTAGGCTACTGTGCTTTGACTTTTCAGGGCATAACTGCATCGAGGTTCAGAGTCAACCGAAAGACTCATACTTGGAGATCGCAGGATGTGGGTAATAGAATATCGAAATTGTAGTTGTCGTGCAGCAGCTCTCTTAATAACCCGCCATTTTGGTAAGAAGAAAATCGAAACAAGACTTAGTGAGCATACTGTTTCATTACTTAATTTTCTCTGCAGGTCCAACTATGAGTTGAAATCTGCTATTATAAACTCAGTGATAGCCGCATTATGTGTAGAGGATCGTTGCTTGACCTGGGACGTCAAAGTTGCAGACATTGTGGCTCCCTGCTACCGTCATCCATTTGAATCTCAACAACATCCAATCGGAACTGGCTGATGTCAAACAAAATACTATATGTAAGCTTATGATGATGATGATGATGGTGCTCTGCCCGAAGGCAGGTTCATTGGCTTTACGCCCCTGGGGATGAGATGAGTGAGGTGGTTTCCCGTTGCCTTCCCCACAGACAATGATGGGTAAGCAACTTGCCCAAGGTCGCTCCGCAGGAGCTTGCGCCCCTGCGTCCCACACGTGCTAGCCCGAGATATCTAAATCTCTGAATGTCAACTCCCAGCCCGGGGCTTGAACCGCAGTCCGTTGCAACCAACAGACGAATGCAGCGCGCGCTTACCGGTGTAGCTAACTAGGCTAGTCTGTAAGCTTAAGCTTATGTAAGCTTATATGCACAACTAATTTGAATGAGATCTTGCCACTTTCTCCCATTGGCTTTTTAAACAATGGGACAAAATAACGCAACGGAACAGGCATTTCTCGCCGACCTGGGTCGTCACTTGGGAAAAACTTCGGGCGAAACAAGAGAAACCAGTCTCTTGTTTCAGCGTCTGTCAGTCATAATTATCCAGCTTTTCAATGCTATTCCTTTCATAACACTCTCATTCTTCCTGATCTTGACATGGACGGCCACTTCAGAGTAAAAATTGCTAATTATTATCTGACACCGGAGATAGATACCTCGGATAAATAATAATAATAATAATATTAATAATATATTAATAATATTAATATTTTAATACCATTATAATATAAATAATAATATAATATTATAATGTAACGCGGCATATAATTTGGGTTATAATTTCTGGTCGCCATTTTGGATCCGCCATCTTTTCATTTATAGAGCGCCTGTTCTCGGGTAATATTATTTTATTTCTGATATCGTGTCTGACACGAATCTCAACGACCGACAATCGCAGTCGATGTTTTTGGCAAGCCTCCGTTGAATCAACTTCCCCGTCTCGCCCTGCAGCTGGGAGCTGTAGCCGAAAGGAGGAGGTGAAGTTGAATGACTGCCATCAGCGATATTTTCGGACGACCAAGCGGCATGATGCAAAGTGTCAAAGCGATACATTCAGGCAGATAAGAGAGGGGTAAGATAGACGGACGGAAAAGGACAATCCGCCCACGTACCGATGCCTGATGGAGAGTGAGTGCAATTCGGCTAGACGGACATGAGATAGGAGAGAGGTAAAGAGAAGGATACAAAGACTCTGTCACACGACACTCGCACGTGTCGAAATTGCGACGTTAGATTGACGCCTCGAAGGGAGAGGGAGGGTCACGTGTGCGGAAATTGAAGCTGAGTCTATGCGCCGAAGGCTAGCTGGGAAACTGCGCAGTTTAGTTTCATCCGGGGCTTGTGTGTTGGCGTGAATCACCTCCGTGGAACACTGAGGGCAGAACACGCAGAGACGTGGAAGAGGTGAGACGTAGAGGTGCGGTCAGAACTTTGCAGGTAGAAGTCGTGTTGAAGGCAGAAGACGTTTTCGACGGAGAAGAGACGTTTTCGTGTTAAGTCAGACTCGATCGGAACTTTGAGGAGAGAAGACGTATTCGTGTTTAAGTCAGATGCAGCCAGAACGTTGAAGGAAGAAGATGTCTCTTGTTTAAAGTGGACGCGGTCGGAACTCAAGAAAGAACAAGATGTTTTATAGTTAATATAAAGTATAGGTATATAAGACGAAAACGGTCAGAACTTTGAACGAACAAGACTGAAGTGATGGATCATTGCGGCTGATTCTCGTCGGCAAGATTCGCACTCGGGCTTCATCATCGGGCCAGATCCTGGAGAAGAACATGTCAACGCCGTTCTTCGCGCCATGTCACGATGGACTCTCTTTATCTGGACATGAGGTATGAGTGGATGGGTTTTAGGGTGATCGGTTCTTTAACTTTGGGCTACTTTTAAATTGGCCGAGGGACTTGAAAGTAAATCGGGGACTAACTTAGCTTTACTCCGGTCCAAGTGTGTTTGCATTGAATGTCTTTGAACATAACAAGAAGCTATTAGTTAAAATATCTGACTTTGTTTATTGTTTGCATTGAGTGTAATCGAAGTTGGTTACGTAATTGATTGATTACTTTGAATGTGGTTGTTGTTGATTGAGGATTCAATTGATGGACTATAATAAGAAACATTACTGAAATTACTGACTTTGTTCACTGATAGTGATAGAATTACCTGTAGACCTAATTCATATTGCGCCATGGAAGAAAGTAGACCTGTAACACCTTCACAGCCGTCTAGGCCTCCCTCATCATTGGAGGTAGTGATGGAGGCTATAACATCTATGCACTCATCAATGCAGACTAATGCTAGAGACACACAAGAAGTGATACAATCGCATGCCCGAGATACACAAGAAGCGATGCAGTCACATGCCCGAGAAGCACAAGAAGCGATGCAGTCACACGCTAGGGAAACACAAGAAGCGATCTCTGTAGTGCAATCAAATGTCACAGAAGAAATCTCCGCCATACAATCAAATATCACAGAAGAAATCTCTACCGTAAGGTCAGATGTAAGGGAGGAAATTTCGGCCGTGTACTCTAATGTTAGAGAAGTGCTAACGGAGGTTGTGACACGCTTAGAGCGGCTCGAGGAATCGCCGGTCCCAAGATCTGTTGTGGGTTTGAACCCGGGACTGAGGTCCCCCGCTTCCATCATGGCGGACGTGCCTCACCAGTCGACCATCAGACTGGCAGAGTCTTCAGGCGCTAGGCCTAAAGATTTCACCCACCTGGGCACGCTGCGCAGAAGTGAGCGTCTGGCCCACAAGGATCCAATCTCATATAGAGAGCTTGGCAGCCGAGATGGTTGGCAATCATTCCATCGGTTGGATTTGAACCCGAGAGTCCCCTCCTCTTATCCTCGATCCATATCTCAGGACCATGACCATGACCCACAACAGCACGCGGCCTCCTTGCCGTACGATGATCCGGAATTGGCGACTCCGGGGATGACGGTGGGGGCGGGCGTTACAATTGGTACCAGAAGTGGGGTACTGGTACAAATTGGTTCTAGGGATTTTGGTGAAAATAGGTCAGAAGAGGCAACTGACTATGCTAGGAGAGGAGAAATGGCAATATCTTTTGAACGAAGGAAGGAAAGGGAATTTGCTGATAATGTGGAAATTATGTCTGATGAAGGTAGTGTGGACATTGAAATCAGCAGGATGATGGAAACTAGACCTAAAACTGTTAAAATAATTGATAACAGAATGCAAACAGCACTGCAACCGGAGTTTAGGGACTTAGAAATAAGTAAACCGATCGCCAATCAATTGCCACGGGAGGGGGGTGATAAGGCTAATCCAGTTCCTTTGGCCTTTTCGTCGCTTCCTCATGTCGAATATCCTCGACCTAATCCGCAATGGAGGATGCAAGCGTCGCTCGCAGACGTCGGTCGACAAAGAGCAGAAACAGCGATGAACCCGGTCGACATTCGGCAATCAACGTCGGGAATGCCGACCTCAATGCCCGACAGCGCTTTCGACGGCAGAACGACTTCGACCATGGTTGGTCGTAACTACGCTCGACCCGACCTTCATCTTGGACCAACAGCGATGGCGACGATCGACAGGATGCAGCCGAGTGTCCGCCTCGACAATCCACACGTATCGAGGATGCCTCCTGCTCCGAACTACGCTCCGAGCGCGTTCTACGAACACAGCGACAACCGGGTTTGGCTCGACCCGCTCCGCTGTCCTGACCCGCTTCGACCAAGCGACGACATCTTTCCCCGGTGGCCACCCATCGTGGAATCGGCGAGAATGAGCTCCTGCCTCGGTGCGCAGAGTTTCGGATTCGGCCGTGGCATCGAACCGCCTCGTTCATCACTCCTGAAGCCGACACTTCCGGTGAGGATTGAAACAACTGGCGTCGATAAAACACCTGCGTCTTCCAATGTTTCGGTTGGCCTGATCCGAACCGTCCCGATGACCACCGTTGCGACACAAACGACCGGCGACCTGGAATTACCGTCTACCAGCTTGGGTGGAACCGCGAAGGAGCCTGAACCGACCGCGTCTGCAACACCTAAAGTTGGCGACGTGAAACCGTCATCGGCGTCTCCTCCAAAGCCAAAGCAATGGCTAAAACTCGGTTCGTACAGCGGGAAGACCGATGTCGAAATCTTTCTTCGCAGATTCTCCGTTTGTGCAAAAAACAACGGCTGGTCTGAGGAGGAAAAGCTAAACCAACTTGTTGTCGCTTTGGTCGAACCAGCAACGAACTTGCTAAGTGAGACAAACGCAGACAGTTTGGACACCTGGACGGCGCTGGTCCAGCGACTGCGAGAGAGATATGGGAATGCGGAACAACAGGCCTTGTTCCAGACACAACTGAGTACCAGGACACAGAAGCCTGAAGAGGACATGGGATCGGTGGTGGATGATGTCCGGTGGTTGACTTCGCGTGCGTATCCGGGTTCTTCGACTGTCCACAGCGAAGCAATTGCCGTTCGGGCATTCTTGGATGCCTTGAGGGATCGAATTCTTGCTCTGAAGATAAGAGAGCGAGAACCGAAATCCCTCGATGAAGCCTACAAGGTAGCGATGCGACTAGACGGGTATCAAAAAGCAGAAGCTGGTGGCCATGAACAGAACGACCGACGTCATGGACGAGTCAATGCAATCAAGGAGGAAGAAGATTCGAAAATGAAGGTTCTGGAACGGCAGATGGAGCAAATGAGGAAACAAATGGAGCAATTACAGAAGAAAGAGCGACAACCATCGTCGGCGCCACAGGTCAGATACGAAAACAACGGGCCATGGAGAGGTCGGAACGAGTCAACTAGAAATGAATGGTCGTATAACAATAGAGGTAACGGACGGGGAACTCTACGGTGTTTCCTATGTCATCAACTCGGACATTTGAGTTCTACGTGCAGGTACCGACAGGCGGCGGAACCGGAAGCTGCACGATTTGCGCGGAGATGCTTCGAATGTTCCGCAACGAACCACATCGCGCGCGACTGTCCATTCCGACAGCAGCAGGCTGCCCGGAACGACAACCAGGGACAACCCGGGAGCGATACTCCGGGCAACCCGATCGTCGGTCGTGTGAACGCTGTACGGAGTTCCGCTCCAGCGCCGAGCGGGAACCAAGGAAACGGATGGAATCAGACGGGGAGGCGAGACGATGGCCGGAACTCGCCAGGAGAGGAGCGCCGCTGCTTCTACTGTGACAGTCGCTTCCATCTTTTACGCGGATGCCCCCTCCGCAACGGGTCTTCCGACGACCACAACTGGAGGTCGCTGACTGAACCTTCTGGAGGACGGCCGCCTGAGAACTTGACGTTAGCCGGGTAACCTCTGTTGAAGGACTGTTTCATGACGGCCGTAAGTTGAAGATGACAGAAGATTGCCTGTTTAACACTTCTTTAGTTTGATATTGATGAAAACGATTTAGTTAACATGTGAAGAATTCTCATGTTCATGTACAGTATAACAACTGTATTGTGCGTAATATGATGCTTGCCAAGGAATGCATAAATGGTGATTCATATTCGTATTGTATTCGTATTCATTAGTGTGCTGTATTGTGTATTAATATTTGTATTGAAACGCATAAGAATTGCATTGCATATGGACAATTTTACTATAGCCTTGCCGTATATAGACATAATAAGGACTGTCATTGCGCTATATAAATAATAAACTGACCTGAGTATAGATTAACTAAAGTGGCATATTTTAATTAAGTAATTACCTGTCTTGAGGATAGGTAGGCCTATTAACTACTAGGTTGAAGTTTGAAGCTGGTTTCTTTGAGGTAGACCGTGGTGATAGTCGACAGACAGAGTTATAATAATATGAGCTAAACAGAGACCTAGGTTACACTGTATGGTATGTCTTTAAAGATAGACCTGATACTATCGTGATAAGCTTATGGGTCTTGGGTAAATGTGGCCTTTAGCGACGCGGTGGTTAGACTTGGTAAGTTGCTAGTATGCCATAATGTGGCCTGATACACAACTGATGCCTGGAAGAGTCTCGTGGTAATATAGACGCCATGGTATGAAATAGCTTAGCGGTAACGTTAATGATCTACATGTATGTGATCGAATTATATTTCTGTCTGTGGCTTGAGTCCCCGTTGACCATACAATCGCTAGTGTATGACTGAACTGAAAGTAGCCTGTAAGGACATAAATGTTGATAAATTTTGACGGAACTCTTGAAAAACAACGACTGGCTATATAACTACCATATTAATTCTTCTATTTCCTTCGCTTGTAATGACTTTTGAGCGCTGAAGCGTGATCAGCGATGACCGTTCAGTGCTTAATTTTGTTCTTTGCATATAATTTTGAACTCGTGATGTACAGACCAGAGTACGGCCTTATTTACGCATTTCAGAATATATTCGTCCAATTAAATAAATTCCGAAATAAGGGTGGGGGTGAATAGTGTAACGCGGCCTATAATTTGGGTTATAATTTCTGGTCGCCATTTTGGATCCGCCATCTTTTCATTTATAGAGCGCCTGTTCTCGGGTAATATTATTTTATTTCTGATATCGTGTCTGACACGAATCTCAACGACCGACAATCGCAGTCGATGTTTTTGGCAAGCCTCCGTTGAATCAACTTCCCCGTCTCGCCCTGCAGCTGGGAGCTGTAGCCGAAAGGAGGAGGTGAAGTTGAATGACTGCCATCAGCGATATTTTCGGACGACCAAGCGGCATGATGCAAAGTGTCAAAGCGATACATTCAGGCAGATAAGAGAGGGGTAAGATAGACGGACGGAAAAGGACAATCCGCCCACGTACCGATGCCTGATGGAGAGTGAGTGCAATTCGGCTAGACGGACATGAGATAGGAGAGAGGTAAAGAGAAGGATACAAAGACTCTGTCACACGACACTCGCACGTGTCGAAATTGCGACGTTAGATTGACGCCTCGAAGGGAGAGGGAGGGTCACGTGTGCGGAAATTGAAGCTGAGTCTATGCGCCGAAGGCTAGCTGGGAAACTGCGCAGTTTAGTTTCATCCGGGGCTTGTGTGTTGGCGTGAATCACCTCCGTGGAACACTGAGGGCAGAACACGCAGAGACGTGGAAGAGGTGAGACGTAGAGGTGCGGTCAGAACTTTGCAGGTAGAAGTCGTGTTGAAGGCAGAAGACGTTTTCGACGGAGAAGAGACGTTTTCGTGTTAAGTCAGACTCGATCGGAACTTTGAGGAGAGAAGACGTATTCGTGTTTAAGTCAGATGCAGCCAGAACGTTGAAGGAAGAAGATGTCTCTTGTTTAAAGTGGACGCGGTCGGAACTCAAGAAAGAACAAGATGTTTTATAGTTAATATAAAGTATAGGTATATAAGACGAAAACGGTCAGAACTTTGAACGAACAAGACTGAAGTGATGGATCATTGCGGCTGATTCTCGTCGGCAAGATTCGCACTCGGGCTTCATCATCGGGCCAGATCCTGGAGAAGAACATGTCAACGCCGTTCTTCGCGCCATGTCACGATGGACTCTCTTTATCTGGACATGAGGTATGAGTGGATGGGTTTTAGGGTGATCGGTTCTTTAACTTTGGGCTACTTTTAAATTGGCCGAGGGACTTGAAAGTAAATCGGGGACTAACTTAGCTTTACTCCGGTCCAAGTGTGTTTGCATTGAATGTCTTTGAACATAACAAGAAGCTATTAGTTAAAATATCTGACTTTGTTTATTGTTTGCATTGAGTGTAATCGAAGTTGGTTACGTAATTGATTGATTACTTTGAATGTGGTTGTTGTTGATTGAGGATTCAATTGATGGACTATAATAAGAAACATTACTGAAATTACTGACTTTGTTCACTGATAGTGATAGAATTACCTGTAGACCTAATTCATATTGCGCCATGGAAGAAAGTAGACCTGTAACACCTTCACAGCCGTCTAGGCCTCCCTCATCATTGGAGGTAGTGATGGAGGCTATAACATCTATGCACTCATCAATGCAGACTAATGCTAGAGACACACAAGAAGTGATACAATCGCATGCCCGAGATACACAAGAAGCGATGCAGTCACATGCCCGAGAAGCACAAGAAGCGATGCAGTCACACGCTAGGGAAACACAAGAAGCGATCTCTGTAGTGCAATCAAATGTCACAGAAGAAATCTCCGCCATACAATCAAATATCACAGAAGAAATCTCTACCGTAAGGTCAGATGTAAGGGAGGAAATTTCGGCCGTGTACTCTAATGTTAGAGAAGTGCTAACGGAGGTTGTGACACGCTTAGAGCGGCTCGAGGAATCGCCGGTCCCAAGATCTGTTGTGGGTTTGAACCCGGGACTGAGGTCCCCCGCTTCCATCATGGCGGACGTGCCTCACCAGTCGACCATCAGACTGGCAGAGTCTTCAGGCGCTAGGCCTAAAGATTTCACCCACCTGGGCACGCTGCGCAGAAGTGAGCGTCTGGCCCACAAGGATCCAATCTCATATAGAGAGCTTGGCAGCCGAGATGGTTGGCAATCATTCCATCGGTTGGATTTGAACCCGAGAGTCCCCTCCTCTTATCCTCGATCCATATCTCAGGACCATGACCATGACCCACAACAGCACGCGGCCTCCTTGCCGTACGATGATCCGGAATTGGCGACTCCGGGGATGACGGTGGGGGCGGGCGTTACAATAATACTATTGGCAAAAAAGCCTATACCAACAAATTATAATGATAATAATAAATAGATGAGAGCGATGACAATAATAGCGCAGTAAAATATTTGATACAAGATTACATAAGATAAGATATGATTGTTTACAATGACACTACGGTATATAAATGGATCAAGGTTCTGGGTTTTCGTTTCTCTTTAAAGTTTAAAGCGACGACTGACGCTGTCTTTGTCTGCTGGGATGATTGCAATGGGAAAAGAGACTTTCACGAAGAGGAGAGAATTACTTAGAGGAAAAATGAGCAGAAATTTGAAGATACGGATGATAAAGTCATCGGTATACATATGGAGTGTGGGGCTGCGTGGTTCGGAAGCCAGGACCATGAAGAAAGAAGACATAAAGACTGGAGGCTTTTGAAATGTGGACGTGGTGAAGAATGGAAAAGATCAGCTGTACAGAACATAAAACAAACGAAGAAATGCAGGGAAGAATTAGAGAAGAACACTAACGAGAACGATAAAAGAAAGGCAAAGAACATGGATTGGACACACACTAAGAGGAGATTTCTTGCTAAGGATAGTGATCGAGGGAAAAAATGGAGGGGAAAAGAACAAGAGGAAGACCGAGACAGATGATGCTGGATTGAATGATGGAGGACGGTTACCAAAAACTCAAAAAGAAGGCACAACGAAAGATGGAGTTGCGGCATTTTGCGTTCGAACCTACCTATATGTAGGGCAGTGGTTCCCAACCCGCGGCCCGCGCAAGGCCTAAAAACGTGACCTCATATCTCAAAGAAATAGCAAAAATGTATGAAAAAGTTGACAATTTGAACAGGAAAAAACACATAATAATTTTCTATAACGAATTGTTTTATTTTGACATCTGCAAATAACATCAAACATTCTATTTTAATCCATTTATACCGATTTTATATGCTTTTAGCTAATCAAATTTTAGTCTTGTGACCCCCTAATGTCCTTCAACTAAGAAAAGTGGCCCACGTGTTTTCCAACTTAGAAAAGTGGCCCTACTATCAGAAAAGGTTGGGAACCACTGATACAGGGGCAGAGAACCTGAAGAAGAATATAAAGACAAAGCAAGTTGATAGGTCAACTCTTTATATCTCTAGTTACCGTTATAAAAATTTATTGCATGAGGTAACATTTAGCAAAGGTCATCAATATCCCAGCCGAAATGGTTGCAGTGCTAAGTTATTAAAAAGAGTTTTATGCATCAAAATCCAAACGCTGGGTAATAACATGTACCTGCTGGCAGTGCTGGGAGAAAGTGCATAAAAGACATAAATATACATGTAATTATAAATATTAACACAATGAAGTTGATTGCGACTAATTATTTACCTTAATTACTTCATGTCGATAACCTGTAGTTGGCTGAAATTAAATCGAACAACGCATTCGCTTGCTATTTTCAACCAAAACATCAAAATACAGGACTTGAGTCTGTGTTTGTCTACACAATCACTTGTTAAAGTATTTATCATAGGCCTATAACTCGCATCCAAAAGACTCAGATTAATACCGTATGCACTTTTCCTCAACATGGTGCTTGAACTGTTAAGTAACTTCACTTCAATATCACGTATTAGACTGAAGTTGTGTGTAGTTGACTTGCGTTGATCTCCAAAAACGTTATTGCTGCGATAGTTTACAAACAGACAAGCTAAAGGCACACTCTGCAGTGTTAACAGCAGACTTTATTCTCGCTGTGTGCAAAACTTGAGGTCAATGTTATGCAGTTCTGTCGTCAAGAAACTGTAAAATTCATAGCAACTTTTAGTTGTTATATCATATATACAGAAGCAACGTTCCAACATCTATCTAAGAACAACCAGATTTCCTATAAATTTCACGGGAAATGCTTATTTATGATGATCACAAAATTTAAGAAGCGCTACTTATACCTATATAAACATAGGTCCTGATTCTAGACGTAAGCTTAAAATTCCTATAGCGTTAAAAAAGCGTCGAGTCTTATAAGGGTTTTCCAGAGATGGCCAAGGTAAGTTGCAAATCAAGTTGTAGGCTAAGACTTCGGTTGAATTAAGGCAGAAATAAAATGCCAGAGAGGTGATAGGCAGATGTGCGAATGGCAGATGGTGGTTGGCGATACTGGTGGAGAAAAAGCTGAAGAAAACTTTCCTAAAAGTCATCCTTTCCATAGTTAAGGCTTTGTTTTTTGTTTGTTTGTATGTGCACTTGTTATAGCGCCCCTTCAAGCTCCCGACTACAGAGCGGGCACGCCGAAGGGCTGAGCAATTGCGACCGAAGGACTTGCTCAAGGTCCATATGCGGCGACGCGTAAGCATGTTATGTAATAATAACATGTTTGCCGTACAAAATATGAACAACTGTAAATAATTATACAAGCAAAAGAAACAAAGAAATACATCTAAAACCACACGCATGCTCACACCACGCAAAAATTGCTCTAAAACCTCAGCATACATTTTTAAACCGATATATTACACATCCCAATCACATTGGTTAGCAACGTCCAGTTTGAGAACGTTCATTGGCCGTTTGAAAGTTTCGGCACGCTCTGATCGTTGGAAGGCTCTGATTGGTTTTTCCTGTGTAAGATACGCCCACTTCAACTAGGAGATCAAAATAGCATGGCGTTCAAAAACCACTGCCATGTCTGTGTTCAGTTTTTCGTGCGGCGAGCAATAATTCAATCAATCGACTTTAAAAAGTTCCCTCAAATCATCCCACTGATAACAAAAAACTCTCACTCAGATATACGATTTCATCACATTCCCCGATACCACCTTTCATTCACTTCTCGCACAAATCCCGTTCCTGGATTTAGCCCAACTGTTCCTTTCATTTCTTAACCTCCATCATGTCTTTTGGCATATACATGTACTCCAACACCGGCCTAGCGAGATGAACCAGCCAGACATTTTTCCGTATATTCCTCTCATCTCATCTGTTCGCCTATCCCCACTACCTGTCAGTGTATCTCACACTACCTGTTTGTCTGCGCACCCGTCTCCTTCTTTCTCATCCATCGTCGCCTTCGTCATTATTCATTTCAACAGTGTAATAATAAAGCCACATATTCCGACCGGAGCGCAGAACCTCCTGCCCCTCCCTTAGCTACGCCGCCGACTCCCAACATCCTTTCTCTCCTCTGCCTCCTGGCTAGATCCTGCCGAGAACAACCGGTTCGTTCTCGCGTGCCTCCTTCATGCTCCTCGCCCTCTTGCCCTTCCTCTTGCGCGAGAAGATGAGGAAAGCAATTCCAGGGAAGATGTAGAGGATCAGAGCGATCCAGACGAGGTTGTACGACCATCCGTGGTGAACCTTGGAAAACTCAGGGACGTTGTGCTTCATGTTCTGTTCCTCGAACTTGATCGACTGACGGAAGACTTCCACGGTCACCCAGGTACAAGCGGCTAATAAAGGAAATTAAGGAAAATGAGTCAATCAAAATAACGAATGAATAATAGGAATGGGCGAAACATATTAATAAATTGATTATTATTTAAGATTTCAAGTGAATAAATTAGGGAGAAGATGGGACAGAACACCGGAAAGAAAATTAAAAAAAACGACGAGAAGGGAAGAACAGAGGAATTGTAAGAAAGTAGTAAATAAGGTTGCAGGCGGATTGATGGATAGATAGATGGATTTATGGATGGATGGAAGGATTTAAGGTAGGCAGTAAAGAAACTGCAGGTGGAGTGAATGAAGGAAGCAAGGAAGGAAAGAAAAAAGAGACGGAAAAGAGCAAGGGAGGCCCGACGAGATCAAAGAAGAGAGTTAGGAAGATGGAGTAATAGATGGAAGAAAGAATGAAAGGAAACACAAAGCTAGTAAGGAGGAATAGATGAAAGAAGGAACGAAGTGCATAAATGACAAAGGACGTTAGGAACGAGGAAAGGAAAAGGAGGAAGAGGTGACGAAGAAGGAGGGATGAAAGTAAAAAGGAAGAATGGACGTAAGGATATGCGCGAATGGAAGGCTAAAGGGAAAAAGGAAAAAAAAGGATGGACGAGAGATTGATGGAAGGAAAATAAATGAAGAAAAAAGAAGGAAGAAAAGAAGGAACTCAAGGAGAAAATAATGAAGAACTGAGAAAATAAAGCAACAATTGCAGACAAATTTAAAAAGAATTAAATGTAAACTTCACTTCCAAGCTCAGCGTATGCTTTCATATCCATTATGAATATTATTGTACTCTAAGTGCTCAGAATACCCTGTCACACTGACTCCAACGTTAAGATGCGTTAGTTAACAGAGCTCTACCTAAAAAGTCAATTCAACGAAGAAGAAATAGCGCTCCATAATGGCATTCTATAAATAGCTGAGAGCGCGGTGCATGACGGTGCAACTGGGTTCCAAAAATTCAGCACTTACCAGTGATGAGCTCAAGGCTGCCTGCCAATCGCTTGAAGACGTAGCGCAGCTGCTCCAGAGAGTACCAGGCGAAGCCGTGAGCGACTATGGACAGCACCAAGGCAATCATTCCGATTATGACGGTAGACCTCCTGAAGTCTATAACCACAAACAACAACAACAACAACAACAACATCACAATCAACAACAACTATTCGTCGTCATCATTTCGTTGTCGGTACAGTTTTGATTGTCTGTCCGGACAATAGGCTAATAGAGGAGAAATTTTTTTTAGTAAAAGACCAACTATATAGTCAATTCAGCACAATATCTTTTTTTGGGGGGGGTGGAGGGCGAACCAACGTCATTTTCTTTAACTGAAACCTTTTCTGTTCATGTAATATTTCCCGCGCTCCTCGGTTATTATAGTTCACCGTTACTAAATGTATTAAATCAACTATTTTGATAAGTGAAGAACTTTCTGAACTGTAGACAAATTTGAACCTAAGCTAAAAAGTTTGATGTATCGAGTAGGCCTAGGATCATTTTTTTCATTTATTCCATTTTACATAACGCCCCTTCCAGCTCAGAAGAACACTGCATCGGAGTTTCACGCCGAAACGCACGAGCAATAATAATTACTGGGCGAAGGATTTGCCTACGGTTCCTACACGGCGGCTTGAGGTGGATTTTAACCTGGAAGAGCAAATACGATTAGAGAAGATAGGAGGACAAGATTAAATGATTATACTATTATAGACAGGATAAGAGTAAAT
The DNA here is from genome assembly GCA_949752735.1 of Lumbricus terrestris. Taxonomy (NCBI): domain Eukaryota; kingdom Metazoa; phylum Annelida; class Clitellata; order Crassiclitellata; family Lumbricidae; genus Lumbricus; species Lumbricus terrestris. The sequence goes on along the minus strand of OX457048.1, from coordinate 14,970,395 downwards.
AAGATCAGAGAAGATAGAATTGAGTTTGATCAGATTGTATTAGATTATATAGGATTATAATTAGGTCGGATTAGACAAGATTGGATTAGATTAGATTAGAATAGGATTATACTATATTAGATAGGATTAGATTTGATTTAATTTGATAATGCAGGATCATATCAGATCGGATTAGATTAGTTTAGATTCGATTAACTAAGATATAAATAGAATAGATTGAACAGGATAAGATTGGATTAGTCTATCGTATCAGATTTGAATTGATTTAATCAGATTAGATTAAAACAGATCAGATCGTAATAACCATAACCATAACCATAATGGATTATACTTACGCAGCATTTTCCATTCCAGATGTTTAACTTCCGGTTTCACATTCTCCGGAAGTGAGAAGTACATCGAGCGACAGTAAAGATCTGGAAACAAGACCACTTCTGTTACGTATCACGTGACAAAGAAAGAGAAACAGCAACAGAAAAATAGGAATCGCACGGTACACTATGTAAATTCAAAATGAGCATTCGATACGAGACCTGCGAAATAGAGTGAGATGAAAAAAGTACAGTAAAATGAGTGTGCTAAATCAAGTATGCTGAACCATGCGAAGCCGCCGAATGAGCAGTGACGTCCAAGTTGATCAAAATATATGCCACCATCACCAGAACCCACGCTTTTGTGGCGGTCACCTTGGAGACCGGCGGAGCTTGGTGTTCTGAAGGACAGAAATTCATTTCCGAGTTGGGGAACCGAATAACTGCCGCAACCCATGATCCGATGGAGACATCATACCTGTTCCAGCGGATCTCAGTGGCTCTTCAACGAGGGAATGCCATCTGCCAGTCGGGAACAATGCCACTGCTCCCTTAGCTGTGAATGACATTCAGCTGAACAACTTTTCCACCTGTTGGAGTGATAATAATAATAATAATAATAATAATAATAATAATAAAAATAATAATAATAATAATAATAATAATAATAATACCAGGGCAACTTGTCTGGATTGCCCGGGGCCATGGCCCTAAGAAAAGTGAAATTGATCTGTGAAAACTAAATAGAAAACCAAAGCTTACTTTCCGGTTATGATGATGATGACGATGACGATGATGATGATAATAATAATAATAATAATAATAATAATAATAATAATAATAATAATAATAATAATAATAATAATAATAATAATAATACTAATAATAAAATAACAACAAAAATAATAATAATAATAATAATGACGACATCAACAACAATAGTAATAATGGTAATAATAGCGCTTCACCAAGAGGCACTTAAACCCAGCATGCAGTTGAAACCAAGTACGCAGAACTTAGCATTAATTAAGAACGTTGGGCAGATAAAACCTGTTCTCTAGTTCGTCTGAAAAAGAGATCAAGGTCTTCTGATTTAAGAAGAGCTAGTAAAAACGCACCCAGTGCAGAAAAGTCGCCAGATATAATATACCGAGTCAAAAATAGTGTTTCATCGCATGTTTTATTAACTCAACAGCTGACATAATTATTATTGCCGGGTGTGGCCAGTCAAAATACTGGATGAAAGAGGGCGACCATAATCATAAACCTTATGTAACACGGTCGATAAAGAGAGACTAAACCATAGGTATACGATGAAACAGTAAGTTAGACTGGTCTTGACCACCCATGGGCTTAAAATGTGCCTGGACGGTCATGAACGGCGTCCATGCATAAGTGCATGATGCACTAATTTTAAAATCTGAACGCCATCCTGCCACTTATTGGCCAGCACAGCATGGAAAGGTAAGGTGCGTCCAGGCATTTCTTTTGGAAAGGTAAGGGTCGCGCAGGCACTTATTTTTCCACACTTTAAGCCAGGGCTGCACTGTACTCAAGGGTATACGCGAGTATACGGCGTATACTCACCTCCGCGAAAAAATGACAGCGTATACTCACCTAAGAAAACGAGGGTACAAACGGGTATACAGCGTATACCCACCTCAAAAAACGAGGGCACAAGCGGGTATATACTACAGCGTATATACCCACCTCAGTAAGACCAAGTGGGTACGCCTCTTACTGAGGTGGATACACGCTGTAGCCTATACCCGCTTGTGCCCTCGTTTTCTGAGGTGGGTACACGCTGGCAAAAATTGCGAATTTTGAAGGCAAAAAATCCTGAAAGTAGAGCGTGTTTACGCTGTTTTAAAGGTTTTCCGGGCCAAAAAATTCGATGACTAAAAAAAGTCCTCAGAAATTTTTGGCCCAAAGAGTCGATTTTTTGGCGGCAGCGTGTAGCCTACTCACCTCAAAAGTTCTGAGTACAACCCTGCTTTAAGCACTGCACCCATCCCCATATGACGAGGCTAAGGAACTGAAGGCGCTGATACTTCAAACCGCACGTGTAAAGAGGGATCTGTAGTCACAAGAAGAGCGGAGTGCTTTGTGGGTGCCCAGATGAAAACAAGATTGCCTAAACAGGTGAAAGTTTATTTATGCAGAGGTTAGATTCTACTGGATTTTCGTCTGACAATGTGATAAGGAACCACAGCTGTTGTGCACTGCTGCTTTTCCTCCCCTTTCCAGCTCTCATCCTTCTGGATAAGTTGTAACTTGCTTTCCGTGAAAACATGGAGAAGATCAGGAGAGAAATATTCCAGGTATTGATACAGAGTGACCCCGAATTTTTCTTTCTGCTCTTGTGCATTGTTTGGATTTTGGTATTCGCTCTCTGTCACTCTGTCTGTATTTCTCTGTCTCTTTCGCTGACACTCTTTCTCTCTCTGTCTCTCTCTTTCTTTGTCTGTCTGTCTGTCTGTCTGTCTCTCTCTCTCTCTCTCTCTTTCTTTCTCTCTCTTTCTCTGTTACTTTCACTTTGTCCCTGTCTCTATCTTCCTCTTTGTACTGCATCTATCTTTTCGATGACCTTTTGTTTCTCTCCCGCTTTCTCTACAGTTCTACACGCACACAAGAGTGCACGCACGTACGCACCTACACACAAACACACACTCACGTACGCAATCAGACACACACACGCACACACGCACACACGCACACAAACTCACACAAACTATGTATCTGTCTGTGTGTGCCTCACTCTCTATCTCTCTATCTGTTAGTGTATCTGTCACTATCCGTCTACATATCCCATAGTTCTGAGCGTCCACTTGAATCACCTTTGACCTTGATCACGTCCTTGACCCACATATCACACTGCAAGGTCGACCGTGAAAGGTGGGAATGATAAAACCCTAGACTTAATGTTAACAAGCGAGACATCGTAGATAACTGCCATTCCGTTAGACCTCCCCACGCTACACAGTTTTCTCTGCCTCTCTCCCTCTGCCTCCCTCCTTCTTACTCCCTCCCTCTGCCTCCATTCCTACACCCCTCCCAATATGTTCATGGGATGAGCGTGTCTCTCTTTGTTCGTTCGCCTGCATTTGGTTTCGTATCTGTCCTTATGTTCTTATGTTTGCGTATCTTTCTCTTGTAGGCTACATGTAAGTCAGTCTGCCTTTCTAACTGTGTGCATGTTCGACTGTTTATATACATGTATCCTTCGACCACAGTGTATTTATTCTTCCTCTGCCGCTGCCTATCCCCATCCCTATCCTTACCCCTATCCCTATTCCTATCCCCATCCCCCATACCTAAACCATCCTCATACCTATCTCTATCCCTTTCACTCACCATCTCCACTCTCCATCTCCATCTCCATATCCTCCCCTCCCTATGCCTCTGCCTCTGCCTCTGGCTCTCCCCTCTTTTCTTTCCTACTTCCAATCCCTATGTCTCTCTGTCTTTGCATTATGTCTCCGTCCGTCTATGCCTCTTTCTGCCTGTCTGTCTCTCTGTCTGCCTCTCTGTTCGTCTGCCTGTCTGCCTCTCTCTCTCAGATTGCTTCTGTCTCACAAAGTCTTTCTTTCGATCTTTCCATCTGTCGACCTAATCTGAACCTGATAAATCCATGCTGCTTTCCAGTGCTACAAGGCAACCAAGGCATAATAAAAGTCGCTTGTAATGTAATGTAATGTTATGTAAATCTTCGAGAATTTCTCAGCGCCCTCAAAAACCACGTCAGGGAGACCAGCTTATTCACCGGCGCTATATCAAATCAAGTCCGCAATATCCAGAGCTGCCGTTTTCGTTCCGGTGACAGGTCAAAATCCGAGGAGGTCAAGCCGAGGAGACAGCGTGGTGCTACGGTGGTTGTCGGTGATGGTGGTATAGTTGGGTGATGGAATCTGATTGGAATCTGGATACGATAGCTTGAAGAGTTCCGTTTTCAGTCGTGAATGGAAAGCAGCAGAGGAGAGTGCAAGCGGAGGAGAGGTTGAATTTCGTTAGAAATATATAGGCTACTACTGCCTAAAGCACAATCGCTAACTCCGCACCATCCGGCCATCCCAGTATAAAAATCAACCTTACAGTACATATCAATCTTCGCCCTTCACCCTATAGCCTCAAGTTTTTCCCTCAGATCAACATATCCATACAAAGTTTGGAATGACCTCCCTATTGAGATGCGCCTCTTCCCTAAGTCATTCCCTGACACATTCCATAAGCTCTTGAAAACTGTTCCTTTTGACCGTGCTAGGGTCGGGAGCACCGCTGAGTAGTTTCTTTGAAGAGGTGCTATTATAAAATGCTTGCCTGAATGAACGAATAAATGAATGAATGTCAGACTGCTGAATGATAATGTGGTCATGAGATTGATACATGAGTCACACGTGAAAGATGCAAAATTACGTAAGAGTCCAGAGGAAGGCAGCACTGAGGATGAGACCTCGCGCCATCTGCCGAGGACCTTGATTCGATTCATGCATATGGTTGTACTAACGAAGGCTGCAGCAGCAGTCGACCCCTGGGTTGGGCTGTTTTTGGACTATAGGTGGAGACGGATTGCGCGGATAAGAGAAGAGAGGCCTGCATGTGGTGATCCAAAACGGACGATGATTGGGTTTTCCAGGTGAATAAATATCCAGATGGGTGGAATGGATCTGGAAATAATTATATGGAAGCAACGGATCAGATAGAGATTATTAGAGACTTAGAGTTGGTGCATCTGGAACGATGAAACTTGGACGAGATTGGACGGAGTTTGGTGTGATGAGGGTGTATTTATGAACACTGTGATCATGAGTTATGAAGATCGTGGGTGGAGTTATGATGACTGCGAGTGAAACTATGAAGACCGTGGGGAAGTTATGACGATCGTGGGTGGAGTTATGAAGACAGGGGGTGGAGTTATGAAGACCGTGGGTGGAGTTATGAAGATCATGGGTGGATTTATGAAGACCATGGGTGGATTTATGAAGACCGTGGGTGGATTTATGAAGATCATGGGTGGAGTTATTGAAGACCGTGGGTGGATTTATGAAGACCGTGGGTGGAGTTACTGAAGATCATGGGTGGAGTTATGAAGACCGTGGGTGGAGTTATGAGACCGTGGGTGGAGTTATGAAGACCGTGGGTGGAGTTATGACGACCGCGGGTGGAGTTATGAAGATCATGGGCGGAGCTGTGAAGACCGTGGGTGGAGTTATGAAGACCGTGGGTGGATTTATGAAGACTTTGGGTGGAGTTATGAAGATGAAGGGTGGAGCTGTGAAGACCGTGGGTGGAGTTATGAAGATCATGGGCGGAGCGGTGATGACCGTGGGTGGAGTTATGACGACCATGGGTGGAGTTATGAAGATCGTCGGTGCAGTTGAAAGACCGTGCACGGGCGGAGTTATGAAGACTGTGGGTGAAGTTATGAAGACCGTGGGTGGAGTTATGAAGACTGTGGGTGGAGTTATGAAGACCGTGGGTGGATTTATGACGACCGTGGGTGGATTTATGACGACCGTGGGTGGATTTATGAAGACCTTGGGTGGAGTTATGAAGATCATGGGCGGAGCTGTGAAGACCGTGGGTGGAGTTATGACGACCGTGGGTGGAGTTATGAAGATCGTCGGTGCGGTTGAAAGACCGTGCACGGGCGGAGTTGTGAAGACCGTGGGTGGAGTTATGAAGACCGTGGGTGGAGTTATGAAGACCGTGGGTGGAGTCATGAAGACCGTGGGTGGAGTTATGAAGATCATGGGTGGAGCTGTGAAGACCGTGGGTGGAGTTATGAAGACCGTGGGTGGAGTTATGAAGATCATGGGTGGAGCTATTGAAGACTGGGGGTGGAATTATGAAGACCATGGGTGGAGTTATTGAAGACCGTGGGTGGATTTATGAAGATCGTGGGTGGAGATGTGAAGACCGTGGGTGGAGTTATGACGACCGCGGGTGGAGTTATGAAGATCATGGGTGGAGTTACTGAAGATCATGGGTGGAGTTATGAAGACAGTGGGTGGAGTTATGAAGACAGTGGGTGGAGTTATTGAAGACCGTGGGTGGAGTTGTGTAGACACTGGGTGGAGTTATGAATACCGTGGGTGGAGTTATTGAAGACCGTGGGTGGAGTTGTGAAGACCATGGGTGGAGTTATGAAGACCGTGGGTGTATAGTTATGAAGACCGTGGGTGTAGTTATGAAGACCATGGGTGGAGTTATGAAGACCATGGGTGGAGTTATGAAGACCGTGGGTGTAGTTATGAAGACAGTGGGTGGAGTTATGAAGACAGTGGGTGGAGTTATAAAGACAGTGGGTGGAGTTATAAAGACAGTGGGTGGAGTTATGAATACCGTGGGTAGAGTTATTGAAGACCGTGGGCGGAGTAATGAAGACCGTGGGTGGAGTTATTGAAGACCGTGGGTGCAGTTATGAAGACCGTGGGTGGAGTTATGAAGACCGTGGGTGCAGTTATGAAGACCGTGGGTGGAGTTATGAAGACCGTGGGTGTATAGTTATGAAGACAGTGGGTGAAGTAATGAAGACCATGGGTGAAGTGATGAAGACCGTGGGTGAAGTAATGAAGACCATGGGTGAAGTGATGTAGACCGTGGGTGAAGTAATGAAGACCGTGGTGGAGTTACGAAGATCATGGGTGGAGTTGTGAAGACAGTGGGTGAAGTCACGAAGATCATGGGTGGAGTTGTGAAGACAGGGGTGGAGTTATGAATACCGTGGGTGGAGCTATGAAGACATGGGTGGAGTTGTGAAGACAGTGGGTAGAGTTATGAAGATCATGGTTGGAGTTATGAAGATCATGGGTGGAGTTGTGAAGACAGGGGGGTGGAGTTATGAAGATCATGGGTGGAGTTGTGAAGACAGGGGGTGAAGTTATGAAGATCATGGATGGAGTTGTGAAGACAGGGGGTGAAGTTATGAAGATCGTGGGTGCAGTTGAAAAACCGTGTATGGAGTTATGAAGATCGTGGGTGCAGTTGAAAAACCGTGGATGGAGTTATGAAGATCGTGGGTGGAGTTATGAACGACGTTGTACAATGGTCTGTTAATCAAATGAGCGAATAAATTGATCAACGGGAGATTGATAAATCAGCGATTGAACGAATGAATTGTTTATTAATTGATCAGTTAATAAATTAATGCATTTACAATTAGTTCATTGTGTAAATGAATGAATGATCTATTAAAATTGATTTATCAGCAAGTTATTCACTTATTCTGGTCTGCCGTATCAATTGGACTTTCACCTCACCTGGTTTTTCCAACATTTGTTTTGATCGGTACTTCAAGCTGACTTCAGATTCATTAATCCAATCCAGAATTTATATAGCGCTTGCTTAAGGACGCTACTCAGAAGCGCTTCCGACTCTAGCACAGCATTTGCACAGTTTTGAGTTTAGTTTTTTTTTAAATGTTCCAGTAGGAAACTCGGGAAGAAGACGTGCTTCGGTGTGAACCGATTCCAGACAACTGGGCTCACCACAGTATAGGCTCAATTCTGTATGGTTGCAGTTCGAGGGAATGAAACCAAAAGCACTTCCTTCTGTGCAGAACGGAGGCCTTGGATAGCCCTGGAGCTCTCTTAGGTAGTCTATAGGGCAATACTAAGCTGGCATTGCCGAACCAGAGCATATACGCAATGCGCTGCCGGGTAGGAAGTCAGAGTAATGTTCCAGCATAACGCTGGAGATAGGACCAAATATTATGCTGACATGTCCAAGTAAACGTGCTGCAGAACGTTAGACTCGGTTAAGACCCATTATTCGATCGGATGGGAGGCCAGAGTAGAGTGACGAGCAATAGTCAAGAAGGGACTATCACTAAGTAATTCGCTCTTTGACAAAATGCATTATGTCATCAGGATTATTTTTAATGCGCTACAGAAATTATTGCGCTAGATTCAGTGTTCATTTGTCTAACAAATCAGTAAATAATTGAATAACTTGATAGACATTTCAGTGATTACATTCTACATTCTACCTACATGCCCCTTCTAAGCATACAAGACAAAATCTCTAATGCAATTGAAAATAACGAATACTCCCTTGGTATCTTCCTTGATGTAGCTAAGGCCTTTGATTCTGTAAATCATCATATTTTGATCAAAAAACTTTATAACTATGGAATTAGAGGGACACAATTACAATGGTTTGTTAGCTATCTTGAAAATCGTTTTCAACTGGTTTCTGTTAACAATTGCACTTCTGATCTACAACTCATTTCTCACGGTGTCCCTCAAGGATCTAATCTTGGACCTCTTTTATTTTTAATCTATATTAATGATTTACCTAATGTATCGCCTTCTATGTATTTTGTACTATTTGCTGATGATTCCAACTTATTTCATTCTGATAAATCTATTGATACCCTATTCGACACTGTTAATTCTGAGCTTCACCGAGTCGTTGATTGGTTTCGATCAAATAAACTTACTTTAAATTTGGATAAAACCAACTACATCCTCTTCAGATCCCATAAGAAAAAATATCCCAATGAACTTCCTATTCTACTTATTGAAGGGACTCCTATCACCCAAGTAACATCCACAAAATTTTTGGGCGTATACATTGACCAGCATCTAAATTGGAAGGAACACATCAATAATATCTCTAGCAAAATTGCTAAGACTGTTGGTGTGCTATTTCGCTCATCTAAACTGATTCCTGTCTCTATCCGGTCTATGCTATACTATTCTCTTATTTATCCTTATTTAACCTACTGTAATTTAATTTGGACGTCTACTTACAAATCTAATTTTATCAGACTAGTCACCCTTCAAAAATATGCAATCCGTTTTATAGTTAATATTCCTCGCCGAGCCCACACCGCTCTGTATTTCAAGGAATTTGGATTATTAAAGATCGATCAAATTAGGCACTTGCAAATAGGAGAGTTTATGTACCGTTATAACCATGGCCTATTACCACTTGTATTTAATGATTTCTTTAACCTTACCTCTGATCGCCACTCTTATTCAACTAGAAAATTAACTGTTTATGACCTTCCCTACGCACATAATAATACTCGTCGATTCTCTATACAATATACTGGCTCCCAATGTTGGAACTCTCTCCCTACACATCTTCATTCCCTACCTAACACAAGATTATTTAAGCATAAACTTCGCCTTTATCTACTTAAAACACTTCCTGATATGTAATGGTTAAGGTTTCTGCTCAGTGGTTTCGCCAAGCCCTTAGTTAAGTCTTTAGTTAAGTCATTAGTTAAGAGTTGTTTTTCTCGTTATATACAGAAATGTCGATTGCTTAATTTGTTTTTCTCTCTTCCTCATCATTTTTTTTATTCCTGCAATTGAATGTTCTGTCATGTTTTTTCTTTTTTATTTTACATGAATTATGGGTGGCCCTATTAGCGGGATTTTACATCCCTTCTGGGTCTCCCCCTCTTCACCAAATTCATGTTAATTTATTATTCACTGCCATAATTGTATCATGTTTGTGTGTTGTTTTGGTTGAGGAAAAAATAAAAATAAAAATAAAAAAATAAATAAAAATTAATTACTGAGTAATTGAATAGTTGATAACAGTAGTAAGTGTCACTGACAATTGAAGGTATCACTAATAATAGCAGGTGTCACTGACAATAATGTTATTATATTTTACTAACACCACTAACACCACGTGTTACTCAGAATAGTAGATATTAAATATCAGGTGTTTCTGACAATAGCAGCTGCTACCAGCAACAGCAGGCGTTACCAACAACAGTAGGTGTTACTAGGAATATTACTCGCTACTATATAACAATAGCCGGTTATACTATAACAATAGTAGATGTTATTAAGAATAGTAGGTGTTACTAACGGGGGTAGGTGTCGTTGGATCGAGTCTTGTTGACGTACCAGAATTCCTCGCGACAGATTCTCCACAGTCCATGGTAGTGACCGATCTTGAGGAACTGTCCCCTCTCGTCCGACCTCTGCTGGGGCTCTTTGAGGCTCACCAGAACCCAGTACTCGCTGCTATACGCGATAAGGAAGAGCAGAGTTGCTACGAGACCCGTGGCAAAGGCCGCGTGCAAAATACGCGGCTCCCATATCTCTAGGGTACTCTTCTTCTCCTTTCTCCTGGTACTTGGCATTCTGTGAACTGTCAGTATCCGGAAAACTGTGAGTATATGTATCGGCTATATAAGAGTACTAACGAGTACTTTTCTACCTATAATACACGATGCTGTACTCGGAGTAAGGCGAATTCCTACAACATAAGAGTACTTGCAAGCAAAGAACTTGCATACTATCTCAATGTTGGTGCTCGCTCGGGTCTTGTCAGTTTGAGTATAGGTACTGTAACGTGACAAGTACACGGGTACTAGTCCGACACGTGCGGAACGCTTAGATTAATAAAGCGTCAGTCTTATAGCATCGAATTGACTCCGAGTCAAGCTGTCAGTTTCGTCAAATCCAACGGAAGTTAGTCGTCCAATTCTTCTTCTTATTACAGTTCTCTTGACCACTCTTTTCGACGTTGGTGGTCCTTAGAGCGAGAGAGCGACAGAATAGATAGGATGGACGAGTGAACTGCTTCAACCAGCTCTACGTCAGCATCAGCAGCAGGGATGAAGTGATGCGGGTTCTGCAGCAGGCGAGAGGAGGATGCTTTGCGTTGAAAACCATCGCTGTGATGGCTTGTATCGTAGCAGTAGATGCATTACTCGGTATATACTAACCGGCCTTCTGTACAATAGTAGTTGAACGTGAACCCAATGTACGTATGTATGTATAAAATTATGGACCAAAATAGTGTGCTTTCTGGTACAAACTCAGCAACTGACTCGTCTGGATCTTGCAGTGTATATAGTAGACACACACACGCGCACACACACACACATACACACATATATATATGTGAATTTCTGAGAGATTATTATGTGAATGGCGCTCGATTTCATTTTATTTCCTGATATTTTTCTTGCAAGTTCAAATGCAGTTTGTTGGATTGAATAAGACCGTTAAGATGACACTTTTGGGGATTTTCGACCCTGATACTAGATTCCTGATATCATATTTCGTTTAGAAATCAGTGGTATCCGTTAGAGATATCTGCAACTTCTACATGTCCTCTATAGGAATTTTGGTCCTCAATGGGCCCTGTAATGATTCCTCTGTAGGCGTCATGTGGGTGCTCTGTGAACCCATATGGTTCAATAGTGTGACTCCATTTTGGTCCTGCATGGGCTCCATATTGGTCCTCTATGTTGGTCCTCCATGTGTTCCATAATTATTCCTATATGGGCTCCGTATAGGTCATCCGTTGGCTCCATATTGGTTCTCAATGGGCTCCATATAATTCATTTTGGTTTCTATTTACTTCTATTGGCTCCATATCGACGATATGTATCCTCTTTTGACTTCAATGGGCATAATTGTATGTTACAGCTAACACATTATATTTTCAGTGGACCCTTTTGCTCTTCCGCGTCCCACGTGCCATTCAATGTTGAGTTAGTGGGCGTTGTACGCTTTCAAAGTTTCCGGTTCAGATTCTAATAGAAAGAAATCTGCAACCAGCTAGAGCCTAGAAGGAGAGCCGCTGACGCTGGCAGCCAATCCCATCTGGCTTCCGACTGCTTCGGCTCCAACGAGGTAGGGAACCAGTCTGGTGGCTTCAACTTATAACATCCGACACGTATTTTAAACAGACGAGCGCTTTCACCAAGGAATAGCAAAGGATGTATGTATGTCTGTTTGTCTTTCTATGTGTCTATCTGCCATGTCAGTATTATATGTATATATATGCATAGACAATTTATATTCAAGTGTGTGTATATACAGATACTCTGTTGCCTGTATGTGTGCGGCAATACCTTCACTGTGTTTCTTGAGTATTTCTGTAGCGCTTGACTCAGGCGTTTCAAGGCTCCAGACTATTTGAGAGCGACCCATAAGCTAGGACTAAACACATACACCACATGGTGTGACTGATTCATATCATGTCTACATGTTTGCACATAATATGCTAAAAATATATAAATCACATGTACATGTATACAAAGATTCACAGGTATACATATGTACAATCATGTCATACATACATATTTACCTATACTTGCTTAAATACACTCATGCATACATGAACACAAAGAAGGTGCAAATGTATACGGCTGATGGATCAGACTAAACATGCATACGATTACAAATATACGTACAAATGTATACAAATACACATACATACGCAGACGTACATACTCACAAATAGAAATTTATTTAAGCACTTACATGTATGTGCATTATGCATACATACATGCAACTGAACTGAAGTATTAGCTCCACTCTTTATCTTCACTCTGGCTATACCCCTTATACAATATACAGTAATACAGTAACAGCACTACTATTCTAATCTTTTCTTTTTCTTTCTAGTTAAGGTTTATTTCGTTTTTTCCTTAGTTAAGGTTTGATAGCTTAACAACACCATGTTGTCTTGACTGTGAATGTTTTTAGTTAAGACTGCATCATGTGTATATCCAGATAGTAAACTCTTACATGATACTTGCCTATCTACCATCTTGAATCCATAAGCGTGCATATAGGTAGCCCTACCAGTGGGACTTCTAATCTCTTCTGGGTTTCCGATTGTAACCAACTGTTATGTAGATATACTTCGTATAAATGTTTTTGTTATATTGGTGCAATAAAAAATTTGATTGATTGATTGATTGAAAGTAGTTATGCATGCATACAAAAAATACCCGCATAGATAGATCTAAATAATGTCAGAGCTGATTGATCCTTTTAGGAATTTAGACCTAAGTCTTAGTTACTGCAGGGAACTATCTTGATGAAAGCACGAGAAAGCCTATGCGCTATAAACATGCTGTTTTAAAGATAAGAAACATATGGTATAACTGCAGAGAACGACAAAAGATGGATAATAAAGCAAGGCGGAATCCAAATTGATATACATGTAGATCCATCAAAGCTAAATCATCAACAGAGAACCAAATGCCTAAATGAGCTCCATGATTGGTGCTCATTGTGCGAGGAGTTATATAAATTTACAGATACAGTATAATGCAATACAATGCGTGGTGCTGTGGTGTAGTGCTGGGTTGAGCCTGAGGATTCCAGGTTCGAATCCATATAGCAAAATAATGCGAGAAACAAAATAATAAAAACTGCAATGCAGTGAATCCACTTAAGTCCATCCTATAATCAGTGTCTAAAGTGTGAAAAAATAAGTACCTGGACGCTCCTTACCTCTCCAAAAGAAGTGCCTGGACTCCCCTTACCTTTCCAGCCTATGCTAGCCAATAAGTGGCTGGACGGCGTTCAGCTTTTAAAACAAGTGCATGGACGCCGTCCATGACCGTCCAGGCACACTTTAAGCCCTGCAGGCTATAATTATGAGCCTCAGATCTCGTGGTCCATTCGAGGTGAGAAAAGCAAGGTGCATGAAAACTGAGAAGGATGCATGGAACTGGAATATGACAACTGTAGAAAAACAATGGATTCTTCCAACATGCACTAACGACCCTGACTAAGGTTAAACCAGTGTCTACATCAGAACACGAAATACTTACGTATACAGGGTGCGCCAAAAAAGACCCCCCTAGGTTTTTTGCCAATATCTTGGCCAAAAGTAGGAATTTCGAAATGAAATTTTACAGTCTTAAAGACAATTCATATTTACACATGATGGTCAAATTTCATCAAAATATTTCAAACACAACAAACGTTACACCACTTTTAGTGAGGTCACCCACCGTTTTTTGACGATTCAAAAACGCGAATCAACAAAAAGTATAAAAAAATCTAATTATTCTGGTCAATATCTTGGCAAAAAGTAAGAATATCGAAATGAAATTTTGCAGGCTTAAAGACAATTCATATCTGCACATGGTGGTCAGATTCCATCAAAATATTTCAAACAGAACAAAAGTTATACCACTTTTAGGGAGGTCACCCACTGTTTTTTGACGTTTCAAAAACGAAACGCAACAAAACAAGTTACAAAAACGCGATTTTTTCCCCAACTCAGATAATTGGTATCAAATAGCCTTGATATAGCCAGATGATCATTATTATTACTATTTAAAAGAGGAACAGCGTATCAGCGTAGCTGCGCGTCACTGAGAAGTCACTTAGCAAGATGACAATCAAATTGGTAAATAAGAAATCTGTCAGATTAATCAACAGGTCCATCAAGAACTTTGCAGAGAGACTCAAAAGAAATTTTGGCACTGGTGATGGGCACATTGAACACAAGTTGTGAAGCACCACCAAGTTCATTTGACAACAGCTGTCAGGTTCCACAATCACTGACGATTTCTCCAGTCTCTTCTTACTGTTCTGTAGCGCAGCCTAGCCCTAACCTATTCCCTGTATGACGGTATCTAAGGCTAGTGTATAAGTTTCTAAAGTTCTTAACTTGTTCACTTACAACCAAGATCTGTTTCTTGTATTTTCTTCTCCGTTTTAATATTCGCAAATAACACAACAATGCATCAACGACGACAAGCGATTCAATTCTGTGACAGCAACGCAACCTTAATATCGTACTGCTCTCTAAAGTTTTCAACACACACTCTACTGTTCTCTAAAACGTCTTACACTACTAGCACTCCTTCAACAACTTATCTCACTGTCTGGGCGTACACTCTTCCCCCTGCCGCTCTGTCCTTCTCTCTGCCTCTCTCCGTCTGTCTGTCTGTCTGTCTGTCTGTCTGTTTCTCTCTCTCGCGCTCTCCGGCGACGGTCGGCCGAGCCGCGCCAACTTTCCCGCCAGTCTACCACCTGCAAGTCTGTCTGTCCGTACGCTTAACAATTAGCTGACCTTGAGCTGGTCTATTCGTACGCTCACCCCTTAGCTGACCACATACACTATACAAAATTAGCTCACATTACCTCCCTCCTTTCTTTTAAAGAGAGCTAATTATCTATAAAAATTAGCGAACGTATCTTAACTAAACAATGCAAATAGTCCATAACATAATACATCATAAAATATCTTACACTACAATCTAGACAGACAATCGGCTACTACATTCAATTTACCTTTCTTATAGTTCAATAGAATGTCAAAATTTTGCAATGATAAAGACCATCTGACTAATTTAGCAGATTTCGACATTGATTCAGTCAGATAAACTAAAGGATTATGGTCTGTAAACACATTGATTTTAGAATCAATAAGAATTTCTTTCAACTTGTTTAAAGCCCATATGATTGCATAGGCTTCCTTCTCAATCGTCGCCCATCTCCTCTGGGTATCTGTCAGCTTCTGACTGATAAATGAAACGGGACGTTCTATCCCTTCCTCGTCCACCTGAGACAGAACAGCTCCCACAGCAAAATCACTGCTATCACAGTACAAATTAAATGGTTTCCCAACCTCAAACATATATAGAATCACATTTGACAAGACAATCTGTTTAAGGGAATCAAAGGCTTTCTGATGTGCATCAGTCCAAACAATGTTCTCAGGTACTTTCTTGCTGGTTAAGTCTGTCAATGGTTTAGCAATTTCAGCAAAATTACAAATAAACTGTCTGTAAAACCCAAAAAATCCTAAGACTTGCTTCACTTCCTTCCTGGTTTCAGGTTTCTTCAAATTAATTAAACTGTCAATCCTGTCTGGATTCATCATCTTCTTCCCTGATCCTATAAGGTGACCGATGAACTTCACCTCACTCTTACCAAACACACATTTCTTCAAGTTCAATGTTACATTATGCAGTCTTATTTGTTTCAAAAATAACTCCAAATGTCTCAAATGAATGTCCCAATCATTAGAATGCACTGCAATGTCATCAACATAAGGTTCAGTAAAATCATGAATCGGTTGCAAAATCATATTTATCGCTTTTACAAAAGTCCGTCCAGAGTTAATCATTCCAAAAGGAACACGTGTAAATTCATACAGTCCATTATGTGTAACAAACGCAGTCTTCCATTGGTCACTCTTTTTCACAGGACAAGTCCAATATGCGCTGCGACAGTCCATAACAGAAATGAACTTGGATTTTCCGACTTTGCTCAAGACATCGTTGACGATTGGCATAGGATATCTGCAGTTCTCAGTAAAAGAGTTAATGTATCTGTAGTCACAAGCCAATCTCAAGGATCCATCCTTCTTTTTGACAATGACAAGTGGACTTGCCATTCTGCTTGACGATGGTTGGATGATGTTTTCTTTCAGCATCTCTTGTATTTGTTTTTCCACTTCTGCTCGGTATATTAGTGGTATTCGATATGCCATGAATTCCTTTTCTCGAAAGTCTGGTCTCAGCACCACTTCGTGTTCTACTAATGTACATAGTCCAGGTTTATCTGAAAATCTGTCTGCATATCGATTCAGTACATCAAGTAATTGTTTCTGCTGTTCGCTCGTCAGATGTCCAATTTGTTCGTAATCCAATTGGAGTGACTTCTGTTTTGTCTCTGAATAGTCTTCCTTCAGCGGTATTTCTACCACTGATCCAAATTCGTCATCCTCTTCCACGATCAGACCACAAGACAATGTTCTCGTAATGAACTTCCTCATCTTGTTAGTATGAATAATCCGTCGACCGTTTTCGTTCATGTCCACCAGATACGAATATTTGGATCTTCTTTGCAAGACCGTGCATGGACCATGCCATCGCGAGATCAATTTATTGGTTGACGTTGGATACAGCACGATGACGTTTTCTCCTGGTTCGAATTCTTTATCTTTTGCTCTTTTGTTATATTGACTGGCGTATTGTTTTTGCTTTTCTTCAGCACAGTTCTCGGCGAATGTCAAGGCCTTTTCCATGTCTGCTCTTAAATTCTTCAGGTACTTTGCCGGTTGCACTCCAATGTTCGGTGGTAGATTTATCTCTTTGGTCCAGCTTTCTTTAAGAATGGTTAGTGGCCCTCTCGGCAACTTTCCATAGACTAGTAGATACGGTGCCACTCCGGTAGTTGCATTAGGCACTTCTCTCAATGCCCAAACTGTAAATGGAATAATTTTATGCCACTGTCTCGGATTTTCCACAACGACATGATGAATCATCTTCTTGAACGTTTGATTCCATCTCTCCACCAATCCTGCCGCTTCTGGATGTCCTGGCGAATCGAATCGAGGACAACACCCCATCAGTTTCAGAAATTCTCTTGTTAGACTGGCTGTAAAATTCGTCCCTCTATCACTCGTTATCACTGACGGAACTCCCACATCCATGAACAGCTTCATCAAAGCTTCGCATACAGCCTTAGCAGTCAATGATTTCATCAAGAATATTGTCGGCCATCTTGTACATGAGTCCACGATGCACAGGCAATACTTATGCCCTGCTGCTGACGTCGGTTCGATTGGTCCTACGACGTCCATGGTCATTCTTCTGAACGGCACATCCTCCCTTGGTATTGGTGTAATCGGCACTCGATCCATCACCAAACTTCGTGCTTTCAACTGACACTTCTCACAGGACTTGCAGAATTTCACCACATCTCTACGCATTCTTGGCCACACAAAGGACAACTTGATACGTTCCCTTGTCTTCTCTTCTCCCAAGCGTCCGCCAAATACTGACTCGTGCGCCAATTCCATCACCTGAATTCTTCTTTCCTTCGGCAACACCAACTGATACACCAACTGATCCAACATTTGATGCTTCTTATACATCAAACCATTCACCACACTAAACTCTGATCCTTTGTCTTCAGCTATCCTCCACCACGACCTCAGTGACTCGTCATTTCTCTGTTGCTCTTCAAACTTCTTCGCGTCTGCCAATTGTCTTTCATCACTTGTGTTCTCGGCAAACAAATCTCTCATACTCGTGTCCATTTCACCATCACTCCCAAAATCATCATAATCATCACGCTCACATGCAACCATCTCTGCTTCAATTTCATTGTTCCCGGATGTTACTCCTTCTTCTTCTTCTTGAACGCTTTGTTCATCATCGCTTTCGGTGTCCTCATCTAGCAAACTTTCATTTGACTTTTCCTCTTCTCCTTCTTCCACTTCTCTTCTCCGACTCTGTGCTCTTGTAGTCACATTCGCTTGCAATTCTCCTTGCAATACACTCACTGGTGGAACCTCTTTCAGTTCTGCGATTATCTCTGGATGCAGCAAGAACTTTTCTTTGTTATCTTTGCACAAGACTGCCGGAATGCTGGCACACACCAAGGTTAAATATGGTGCGATATTTACTCCCTTGTCTTTCAGATCTCCTCCTTCGTTATGACAACTCATCCGCACTTCGATTTTCACCAACTTAGCTGGAATGGGTTCTCCAGCCACACATTGCAAATGTACTCTACCAATTTCTTCCACTGTCGCTCCTTTCAACAATTCCTCATTGATTACTGGAATCTCAGTACCAGAGTCAATCAGCGCTTTGACTTGCCCAGGCTGACAACTGTCATCATTTCCACGTATCTCTACATTGACATGCTGTAGTAATGACTTCTTTGTACGTTGCCACTCATCTTTGCTTTTAGTTTCTCGACCAGTATCTTTGATGGGAGCAGAATTTACTATTTCTCTCTGTATAGCAAATTGAGGCGTGCACTTCATTACTGACTTCACTTCCGTTTCGCGGTTGTCTTGTTCTTCCGGCTGATTCGGTGCATTCATTACTTGGATCTGATTTACTCTGAGATTTTCTGCACTTCGAGTAAATCTATTTCTCAGATTTGTCATTCTTGGTGGTACTCGACAATCCTTTATCAGATGTTTGTCTGACTGACAATTATGGCAACGTTTCTTACCAATCCCTCTCTGTTCAGTGCTCTCCCGCCTGTAATTGTACGCTGCATTGTTTTCTCTTTGGCGTCCCATCACTGGAATTCGACTGTATATTTGTCTGTCACCCGTTGCTTCTATTCTATCTTGACTAAACTGTCTTCCAGGAGCACCATCATTCCTTGCTTCATTACTTCTGGCTTGGTTTCCTGTTTCTTTGTTATTACTATTCCACCTGGGTTGCTTCGAACTATTACCCCATGCTTCATATTTCGGTTTGTCTTGAAACATTAGACCAATTCGATTGTTCACGTGTATGTCTGCGAGTTCTGCAACATTACTAGCTTCGAAGCATTCAGTACCCTCTTTTGCTAGTACGAACTGTAGTGGACCCGGTGGTAGACATTCTTTCAACTTATCCGCCACCAACAGTTCAAATAACTTCTCATAGTCTTTGCCCACTCGTCTACTTCTGACATAATAGTTCAACAGATTCTTCAATCTTGCTGTAAACATAGTGTATGTCTCTTCTGCCGTTTTCTTCGCTTCTCCAAATCGTGATCGATATTCTCTCGCTGTCAATTTGAATTCTTTCAGTAAATGTTCTTTCACTATGTCGTAATCGTCTAGATCATCAAAAGACAATCGGTTCAACACCGTTCTCGCTCTTGGCGTCATTAGTGGCAACAGCAATTTGACCCAAAACTGCTTTTCCACCGTAAAACTGTTGAATGCATTCTCAACTGTCTCAAAATATAATGGCACCTCCATCATATCATACGGCATCTTTGGTAACACGTGTTTCATTGCATCACCTATCTTTTTAATCTTGGACACCATTGTCTCACTTTCTCGAATCCTGTTTCGTTCTGACTCTTCACGGCTTCTTCTTTCGTCTTCATTTCGTTCCCTCAGTCTATTTTGATCTTCTACCCTACGCAGTTCTTCTTGTTCTATCTTTTGCTGCAACAATTCTAACTGCTTTCTGCGTTCCTCCTTTTCTATAGCCATTTCTCGGAGCTGAGCTTCCTTCAAAGCGAGTTTCTTTTGTTCCAATTGTACTTGTTCTTCCCTTTCTCTTTCCGCTTTTTCCAAACTTTCTTTCTCCATTTTCAATTCTTCCTGTCGAATCTCTTCGGCTCTTTCCAATTCTACCAAACGCATGGCTTCTTTGTCTTCCTCGCGAGCCTTTTGCTCTTCAATCTGCTGTTTTCGTATTTCTTCATCACTTTTCCTTGCTCTCTCGTATTCTATCATTAGTTCCATCCTTCTTTGTTCTGCTTCGTCACGATCTCTTTTCAGTTGTTCTAACTGAAGCTGGAACTGCTGCTTCTGTATCTCTATCTCTTCTTGCCTCAACCTTTCTGCTTTTTCCACTCTTTCTTTATCTTCTCGTCTCCGTTCCTCCTCTTTCTCTTCTCGTCTCCGTTGCTCCTCTTTCTCTTCTTGTTTCCGTTCTTTATCCTCTTGTCTCCGCTGCTCCTCTTTCTCTTTATCCTCTCGTCTCCGTTGCTCCTCTTTCTCTTTCTCTTCTTGTTTCCGTTGCTCCTCCTTCTCTTTCTCTTCCTGTTTCCGTTCTTTCTCCTCCTGTCTCCGCTGCTCTTCTTTCTCTTTCTCCTCTTGTCTACGTTTCTCCTCTTCTTGTCTCCGTTGTTCTTCTTTCTCTTTCTCCTCTTGTCTCCGTTGTTCCTCCCTCATCATCATAAATTGCATCAACGCCTCCATAGACATAGCCTGTGGTTTCTCCTCAACACCACCTATTGCACCTTTCTCTTCAGCTTCCTTTAGCCACACCTCTGCTAGGGCTCTCATCAAATTTTCCCTTGACATCTCTTCGATTTCTTCCACGTCTAGACCGGCTTCGATTAATAATTTTATTATTCGATCAGAAGACATCTTCTTTATACTAGCTTGCTTTTGTTCCGTGAGTTTCTCCATCTTACTTTCTTACTTCAACTGATTTGCGTGAAGAAAATCGAGGGAGTGGCTATGCTTTCTGCAATTGGTTGACTGTAATTTCAATTACTTGTTTATTCAAGGAGCGAGTTTTGTATACCTCTCTCTGGCGTTGTGTTGTCGTAGTGTCGTTCGTATGCCCGTTGTATCTTCTCACCAGTTGTTCGGATGCTCGGACTGCTTCTCCGATTGTTCAGATGCTCACTCTCCTTCTCCCGTGTGGTCGGCGTCTCGTAAGGCTTCAAAATCCACTGTCCGTAGCTTGGATACGACTATCCCAACGTTCGTTGCTTGACTTCGCAATTCACCGTTCGTAAACCTGGATACAATATCCCGACGTCCGTTGCTTGACTTCGTATTCCACCGTCCGTTGCCTGAACTCGATATCCCACCGTCCGTTGCCTGAACTCGATATCCCACCGCTGCCACCAAATGTCAGGTTCCACAATCACTGACGATTTCTCCAGTCTCTTCTTACTGTTCTGTAGCGCAGCCTAGCCCTAACCTATTCCCTGTATGACGGTATCTAAGGCTAGTGTATAAGTTTCTAAAGTTCTTAACTTGTTCACTTACAACCAAGATCTGTTTCTTGTATTTTCTTCTCCGTTTTAATATTCGCAAATAACACAACAATGCATCAACGACGACAAGCGATTCAATTCTGTGACAGCAACGCAACCTTAATATCGTACTGCTCTCTAAAGTTTTCAACACACACTCTACTGTTCTCTAAAACGTCTTACACTACTAGCACTCCTTCAACAACTTATCTCACTGTCTGGGCGTACACTCTTCCCCCTGCCGCTCTGTCCTTCTCTCTGCCTCTCTCCGTCTGTCTGTCTGTCTGTCTGTCTGTCTGTTTCTCTCTCTCGCGCTCTCCGGCGACGGTCGGCCGAGCCGCGCCAACTTTCCCGCCAGTCTACCACCTGCAAGTCTGTCTGTCCGTACGCTTAACAATTAGCTGACCTTGAGCTGGTCTATTCGTACGCTCACCCCTTAGCTGACCACATACACTATACAAAATTAGCTCACAACAGCTATTTGAGATGAGACTTAATAAAATCGTGTTTTTGTCACTTTTTGTTGTGTTTCGTTTTTGAATCGTCAAAAAACAGTGGGTGGCCTCACTAAAAGTGGTATAACGTTTGTCATGTTTGAAATATTTTGATGAAATCTGACCACCATGTGCAGATATGAATTGTCTTTATGGCTGTAAAATTTCATTTCGAAATTCTTTCTTTTGGTCAAGATATTGGCCAAAAACCCTAATTTTTTTTGCGTTTCGTTTTTGAATCGTCAAAAAACGGGGGTGACCTCACTAAAAGTAATGTAACTTTTGTTCTGTTTGAAATATTTTTGTGAAATCTGGCCATAATGTGTAAATATGAATTGTCTATAAGCCTGTAAAATTTCATTTGGAAATTCTTACTTTTGGTCAAAATATTGACAAAAAACCTAGGGGGTGTCTTTTTTGGCGCACCCTGTACATAGATGCGCACAATTGCACATACACAGGCCTACACACACACAATCACACATGTATCGATAAATAAATATCTATATAATGTTTTGTATCTAAATTTCATGTTCCATATGCGCTGAATACACGGAACATCGGGTCATCACGAGAGTGTTGTAATCTCCCGGGACTCGGTTGCTAGGCAACGGGGAGGGTCTTGCCTCCGAGTGCCTGCCATCCGAGCCTCAATCACATTATATTGCGAAATGATTTGTTTACTGGAAATTCGTTCCTTGTTTGTTCTCCCGGCTGATTGATCAGTCTAAACAATACTCGCGGGCGTTTTACCGAGAGGGAAAAACAATAGTTTGATGGCTTCTGATATCAATATTTTCCGTAAAAATTTATCAGAAGTTCTGTATTTTGTTATGAAAACGATCCGCAATAATAAATTTTTAACTGGTCAGAATAAATTATTGTACCAAATGTCTGCCAGTGGTGAGAATCCTTTAATGACACGCGGTGTATATATACATATATGTACGTGTAATATCTATAATTTTTATTATAATTCCGAAACACTTTCCATAGGCCTATGTTTGTTTATTTGTTTGTACGCTTTTGACTCCCCCCTGCAGAATAGGCTCGGAAATGAAACAGCGTCGGTTTACAAAAATTATTGCAATCGATTCTTACCCAAATTATAAGGTCAGCGGAACTATTTTCAGGTTTTAATTCACTTTAAAACAAGAATTATTAGCGTTTTAAGACAGATTTCATCAATAATTGATCACGCCAGCGATTTAGTGAAGAGTCTGCTCCCGCATGACGTCATACCCGCCCAGTAATAATTTCCGTAGCGCCCCGCAGGGGTGGGTCAAGTTTGGCTTTTTGGGGAAGCGAGGTGGGGTGGAGGGTTGGCGAAAACCCGAAATTTAGCAGTCAACGATGGGTACCGGAGTGGAGTAGTGTTTAAAACCCTAAATTTCACTTTAGAACTCGAGTTATTAGCGTTTTAAGACAGAAGCGTTTTACGACAGAATTCATCGCTCACGCTTTGGTAAGCGCTTCAGTGAAGAGTCTGCTCCCGCATGACGTCATACAAGCCCAGTAATAATTTCCGTAGCGCCCTGCAGGGGCGGGTTACGTTTGGCTTTTTGGGGAAGCGGGGTGAAGTAGAGGGTTGGCGGAAACCCGAAATTTTGCGGTCAACGTTGGGTACCACAGTGGAGTAGTGTTTAAAACTCTAAATTTTCCGGGCAACGCCGGGTTACACATCTAGTATATTATATATACGTGCATGTACTAGCGGATACCCTAGGCTGCCGTGAAAATTTAGTTTTTTTCACCCAGCCCTTCATTCTACGTATTTGCACGAGAATGTTTTTTTTTACAAATTTCGTTGCGTTCCATTTCAGTGTCTTTCTTGGGACACAATACACGCAGAAGGACACACTTTCAGACTTATAGTATGGATATAAAATACAGTGAAATCTCAAAAGATTATCAATGGT
Source organism: Lumbricus terrestris (assembly GCA_949752735.1). Taxonomy (NCBI): domain Eukaryota; kingdom Metazoa; phylum Annelida; class Clitellata; order Crassiclitellata; family Lumbricidae; genus Lumbricus; species Lumbricus terrestris. The sequence goes on along the minus strand of OX457048.1, from coordinate 14,946,471 downwards.
CATAATTTAAGCACTTCAAGTGAAAGAGTGAAAACCGGTATTGGCAACACGCTTCTGAACTTACAATGCTTCCAACGTCCAAAGTGAAAGCAAGTATTAGCAACAATGCAACACTCCTTCGAACTAACAGCACTTCCAACATCCAAACTGAACGTTGGTATTGGCAACACGGCTCCAAGGCCCTATGATCTAAAAAGACGTAATCTATTGATCGATCCTGGCTTGTCCAAAAGACCTATTTATGCCATTAATCATTTTAGCCGAGCCTTTTATAACCTACACTGGCGCCTGCAAGACGGCTGTTTCCGACAGGTGTTGGCTCTATCTGTAGCCAGCAGCAGGACGTCTATTGCTGTAGTCAGTGCAGTAATTTAGAAGAAGATTTTCTCGGTGAAAGGCTACAGTAACTGGGATCAGTGGTTTAAGGTCTCTTTCGCCACTTGCTTTTACATGTAGGTTTATTCTATCATGTTGGCCGTGGGAATAAACGGCGAAAAGATATCATGGGAAACACCGAGATAATTGTGTACTTCTCTGTAGTGCATTGTTATTGTAATAATGGTCGTCGCCATCATCATCGTCGTTTGTCGCCATCATCATCTTCGTGGTCGTCTTCGTCATCATCATCATCGTCATCTTCATCGTCACCACCATCGTCATCATCATTATCGTCATCATCGTCATCATCGTCATCATCATCGTCATCTTCATCGTCACCACCATCGTCATCATCATTATCGTCATCATCGTCATCGTCGTCGTCGTCGTCATCGTGATCGTCATCCTCCTCCTCCTCCTCCTCCTCCTCCTCATCGTCATCATAATCATATCATCATTGTCATCGTCATCGTCATCGTCATCGTCGTCGTCGTCGTCGTCGTCATCATCATCACAATTCCCGCTGTCAGTATTATTGCGCATCTGAATGCCAAACGCAGTTGGCGTCAGGTCAATAAAGGCGTCTAGACAGACAGAGAGATAGACAGACGGAGGAACACATACACAGGCAGACAAATAGAGAGATGAACAGAAAGGTCATCTCTCAGCGGGATGTTAGTTTATTTGAGATATAAATGGATCATTCACCGCCTCCCGCCGATCCGCCTCTCCTCTTCCATCCTCACTCCATCTTGCTCTTCTTCTTCTTCTTCTTCTTCTTCTTCTTCTTCTTCTTCTTCTTCTTCTTCTTCTTTTTTCTTCTTCTTCCACCTCCACGTACTCCCACCTTCCTCCTGCTCCTCCTTTTCCTCCTCTTACAATCCTTTGTCAATCCTTCTTCTTCTCCTTGCTCCTCCGTCTTTTCCTCAACCTTTTCTCAACCAAATGCTGTTCAATTATCAATACCTCATTCTCTCATCCTCTTCTTCTCCATCGATTTTCCTCCTCCTCCACCTCCTCTACCTCCTCCACCACCTCCTCTTTTCCTTCTCTTCTTACGATTCCTCCCCTCTCCGCTTCTCTTACTTCTGTCATTCTCCTCTACTCTTCTTCCTCTTCCTACTGTTCGTCCACCTTTCTCAGCTTCCTCCACTTCTCAGTTGTTCCTCTTAGTCTTCCTCCTCCGCTCCCTCCTCAGCCTCTCCAATCTCCTTCCATGCTCCTCCTCCTCCTCCTGCTCCTCCTTCTTCTTCTCTTCTTTCGTTCTCTATTTCCTGTTCCTTTCTACTGAGGATTCCTTCCGAATTCCAGCCTACTGTCAGTTGTCAACTGAGAATGTAAATTTCGAGTCTCTGATTTCACGCTTTCAATCACTCAATCATTTTCCTCATTCCTTCCTTCCTTCCTTTCTTCTTACATTCATTACACAGAACCATCCTTCTGTTGATCCATCCATCCATCCGTCCGTCCGTCCGTCCGTCCGTCCGTCCGTCCGTCCGTCCGTCCGTCCGTCCGTCCGTCCGTCCGTCCGTCCGTCCGTCCGTCCGTCCGTCCGTCCGTCTAAGCATGAAATATGAATTTAATGATACATACACATGTCATAGCAATACCGTTTACAGTATACACGGCGCCTGCATTCTTCATCTTCGCTGTATATTTTAATGCTCGCGTTGACCTACATTATAAGAGTTATTAATGCATAAAATTAATCTGGAGTTTTATGTTATGGGCGGAGAGGTCACAACTCACAAGGTCATCCATTAACCTGCTTATAGCACTCTGTGGGAAGAGGCGGACAGAAGGGAGAAAGGGGGGACGACGAAATGAATCCTGGGAAGATTGAACTTCCGGTACTGGGGCCGTGATGCATGCAGGGAAGACCAATATGCAAACGTATATTATGGACGTGTATAATAATATCTGGATCAATTTATCGATGAATTCATTCATAGTAGAAACTGATGAGTGAGTGAATGACTGAGCAAGCGAATGATTGAGTGAACGAGCGGGAATGTTGGTGAGCGACAAATGAGTCAGTGAGCGAGTGAGTGAATTAATTAAGTTAATGAGTGAAGGTGAGTTTGTGGTGAGCAAGAGTTAGTGCGTGAGAGGAGGATCACATTAAGACTAGTATTATTATATGCCTATAACTCCTATTCTACTTTCACGTTAGTAGTGCCAAACCAAAGCGTGGATAAAAGAGGGGGAACGATGCTAATGATCTTTCTTTTCACACAGTGTAAATTCGTTAAACTTAAACTAATCATTAGATCTAAACGAATCGATCAACATTAGGTTGCGTCAACGTTAAGGCAATGGTGGCAACAAGCTGTAAGTAAAGCAGAGTGCCTCCCACCGAGTGGTACGAGATCGAAGCAGGCATTTAAGGAAGATGTTTTGATACACGGTGGTGCATTGGATAACATACTGGCACGAAGATCAGCGGAGCTGAGTTCGATTCCAGAAGCCCCGTTATAAGATGGACGTGCGTTGTAGGCTGCTATTAGCGCCCTTGTATTGCATGCTGTCTGTTCTGTTAGTAGTTAAGATTGATGTTCATTAAGATTGCACGACATAATTTATTATAATGACAGTTCGTACTGCATAACTGTTCACTGTATATAATTATAAGCGGTTGCGGCTTGAAAAGTGAATTGTTGAACAGACAAAAACGCCATCGTCGTCAAACAAACTGCCATTCCCAAGAGTATATTATATAATAATATTTGTAATTGAATAACATCGTGATGAGACGCCGACGTTAGCGACTTTTGCGGCCACAAGAAGGCGCTAAATAAAAGATAGTGCTGTGTGCGTCTTAGACACCTTCAAGACGTTTGAATCATACGCTATAAATATTGCCACACCGTTTAATCGTAAGATAGTTACATACAATGTCATAGCGTAAGGTAGTCGCAAACAGTTAACAAACATCCGAAAAAGTTGCATACCATTGGCCGGTGTCGTATGACAGAGTTGTTCTCCATAAAAGTTTCCCTGGATACTATAGGCCTACATATTTTGAAACAGATTTCAACCCGGTGGATCTTTCCCAGAATAAAATCACCCCACGGAGGCTATATTCGGAAAGAAAGTCTCCGGGGAGATAACATTTCCACCGAACATTCTATAAAAGAACATTCAATAAGCGAACATTTTTATCCCCCTTTACCTCTCCGTTGACAGTCCAACACGCTGACCATTTCCAACTGAATCATGTTTAGTTGGATAAGGAAGAAGTGAGACGTAGGCGGGACGTACATACATGTACAATGTCATGATTGTATACTCTAATATTCTTTGCCAGCCGCCTGATGTTGCTAATCAAAAGATAATAGTCCTCATCTTAGACACCTTAAAGTCATATTCTCTTGATGCTATAAATACAACTAATCGTGGATGTGCAATCACAATCGCATATCATGTTTTACATTCTCTCGACACTATAAATAAAACAAATCCGTTTGATTTGCAATCACAATCTCATGATGTTGTATTGATTAAGTTTTGATGACCATAATTTTATTATAAAGCGCTTCTCTCAGGAAAGCTTTTTAGAAGCAACCAGTAGTCCAGTGCGGTCGGCCCCGAGAGAGAAAATGCGAGGGACATGAGGAAAGAGTATACAAGAAAGAAGGGTGGAGCGAACTGATGTTGGAAGTCCATTCCATAGAGAATGAACCATGCAGGCATAGGCAGTTGGATTGAGCCATGATAGCCCTACGCTAACACAGAACAATGAGAAAATAAACGAATTTTTAAAAAATAAATAAGTAAAAATAACCCGTGAATAATGAAAAAACTATTTTTTAAACTATCTTTCTCTTCATCTTGTAACGCTGTTGGGTTTTGTCAATCTGATCTTTGATTGAACGAATATAATTTATATACAGAACATAAAGCAATGAATGGACGAGTTGATCGGTCGATGAAGCTATTATATACATGTAGCCTAGATGCTGCAAGATTAGTAATTATGCATCTCTCATCAATAAATTCAAATAAAACGGAAAAGATGCCGTATACCATTGACTGGCACCAGCCCGAAATCTGGATAAAGTGCCAGACAATAATCGGCTGTTTTATAAGGTAGACTTTAATGTAAATGCATTTGCTTATATGCGAACAATTTATGTGAATTATTGTATTGTTCAGAGAAGAGTCATAATGATGGCCACAGAAAGAATTTTTATGGCCATATAGAGAAGAACTTAAACGGACACTGAAACAACGACCTCGTGTGTATAATTATATGTAAATATATATGAAATTTATATACATTTATATAATATAGCAAGACCCTTTCTTATGTTGAGCCGTCCTGTGATGTCGAAGCAGCGGAAAAAGCAGGAAACAAAAGAGTATTTCTGTGAGATTTGGTATGTGATGCAATGCAAACAAGCCACGTCATCAAGTGACGTCATTGTCTCCACTCATATCTGCCATTTCCTACGATTTTTAACTCCCTCTTCCACCAGGAGGATTCAGCAGAAACCACGTGATCACATCGGCCTGCACTGAAAGGAGAATTGATGACCAGCGAATAGAGTCTTTTATGGTCTGTGGAAGACGAGTTTTAATGGCTGCAATTGGACCTTCATGGTTACTCAAAGAACCTTAAATGGTCATTGGAAAATCGTTAACGGACAAGCTATAAACAAAATGCATATACATGCAGGTTTGTCTTGCTTCCAAATAATTGGGTACTTTCAAATGAAAACAGACGTAGCTGTCGTTCAGAAAGGAACTCCTGAACTTCCATAGAATTATTTATTTATTTTATTTATTTATTTATTTTTTATTTATGTGGTCATCCATTTCTATAGCACCCCTCTTTACTCAGAGGCGCTCCCGACTTCAGCGCGGTCACTGCATCGGAGTTTCACGCTGAAGCGCCGAAGCAATTGCGAGTGAAGGACTTGCCCAAGGTCCCTATACGCAGCGACTTGTGGTGGATTCGAACCTCGAACCTTTCGGCTTCAAGGCAACGACGCCACCACTACACCACCGCGCCACTCAATTACGTCTTTACATAGATGTCAACGGTCATGGCCGTCATAGGTTGGCGCGTTAAACGTTTTGATGAAATAAATAGACACCTTTAAGATGCGGTATCCGCATGTTATAAATTGAAGAAATGCGTCCGAATGATAGGTAACAGCCAATCATGTAGGCCTATAATATTATGGTGTGTGACGACCAAAACGGCCGCCTAAAATGGATATAAAATGGAAAATAAATTGACGATAAACAACGTGGAAACTCTCTACCATCGGGTGATGCTAGTCCAAAGCATCAATAAACGAGGAGGGCGACGCCACTCGTCTTTGTTGCGATGCGGTTCAACTTCCTGTGAGCCAGTGAATTCCAGTTAGACAGACAGTCATTTTTGTTGCATGTGTGTTAAGAATTTTCAAATTCGTTTATTCATTTATTTCAAAAATTTGTTTAGCGCCCCTTCCAGAAGCCTTCTCAGAGGTGCTCCAGTTCAGCCACGGTGATACAAATAGGCCTCAACGAGCCTGCAAAATGCTGATGAGTTAAACCTGGGTAGCAGGCTAGATCTCCAACGGGAGACTATTCTAAACAGATGGACCTAAAACTGAGAAAGCACGACGCTGACAGATTGAAGTTCCAGCACTGTCGGGATCAAAATCTCCCATCTAGAGACAAAGCGTAGGAATCTGCGAGCCAGTGGTGCAGCAGTTACTGGACATCACAGCTCACATATAATTTATACAAATGTAGACTGGAGTATGGCCATGGAGAAACGCCAAACCAGCGCAAATCTGTACTCGATGCGTTGGGAGCTAGAGAACCAGCGCACGATGCCATTCATGTAAGCTGGAGCAGAGGCAAAGTTAGGAAATCAATGTCTTGATTTTCACATGAGACTAAGCGACGCTTGACCTCGGTCGGGAGCGCCTCTGAGTAGGTACCTTAAACGGTTCACCTGGTAGAGGCGCTTTATAAATGTTTGTATACAATACAGTACAAAATACACGACCAACATTATGCAACATCTACGCTAAAAGCTTTCGCGGAAATAACTTGGACCTGTAGGCTGTCGAGAAAGAAGAAGACACTGCCTCCCATCGGATCGTATCAGTTCTAAGCCTGGATAAAAGAAGACGCTATGACGCAGCGTCGTCAAACAGAAAACTACCGTTCCCAAGAGTACATATTTAGTTGGATAAAAATAAAGTATGAGAAGACGATGTAATCGGTTTTTGCGGCCGCAAGATGTCGCTAAAATAAAGATAATGAAGTGGGTATCTTAGACACCTTTAAGCCGCGTACTAAAGACTCAATATATATAGCGATATATTAAACAGTTTCATGTAGGTCCTTGGGTCAGCTCAGTGGGTAAGGTTGAGACAAACGGTTCTTGGTGAGCGCAAACTGTTGACAAGCAATAACGGAAAACTGCATGCCATTGCCTGGCACCAGTCCCAAGTCTGGATAAAAGAGGAGGGATACAATGATCACCCTCCTTATGACACTTCGCTGTCAAGCAGTGACCACCCAGTTGATAAAAATATATCCAATTATTGCATAGTATTGCAACCGGTGCGAACGACCCCGTGAGAAAGGTAGGATTAGAGATGACAGAATTACCAGAGAGAAAGACGGAACAAGCTGGTGCAGGAAGTCTAATCCATAAAGATTCATAATTCATTTATACATTTCAAGAATTCTTATAGCACCCTTCAAGAAGTCCACTCAGAGGTGCTCGCAGTCCAATCATGGTGCTACAAAAAGTCGGAGTTTCCGCCGAAGCACACGTGCGCTTCGGCGGAAACTCCGACTCGGTGTCAGCGCTGCAAATAATCGGGAGCGCCTCTGAGTATCGACCTTGAGGAATCGCTATATACGAAATTCATCAGATAAAGAAATATATAAAATAAATAAACAAATAAAGACGTCAACGGCCAAAGCAGCCATATAGGATGTCAACATACTTTTATAATAAAGAAATAATTAGACACCCTTAAGATGTAGTTTCCTAGTGCTATAAAAAAACAAACGTGCTAATCGTTAGGTGCAAGAAATTGCGGGACGCGTAAACGGCCACACGGATATACAATGGTGAATAAAATTGTTTTATCGTTTATTGGCAAGGGCATTCGCTCACAATACACAGTGATTAACAGCACAACATAATTAGCTAGATATTGCAGCTAAAGACATAGAAACTATATTACGCGAAAGGGTTTCCATTGTGGCCTAATGGATTGAATCAAAATGACACTGTCTTCGCAGCTAAAGTTTCGTTTTCTCTTGTCGTTTTAGAGGTGGACCTAATAGCGACCAATGAATATTTCGACAACATCACTCTCGCCAAGAAGTTTTTATTATCTTCATCATGGAGGAGATTTTATTGACTGTATGGGATGTCTGCATATATATATATATATATATATATATATATATATATATATATATATATATATATATATATATATATATGTATATATATATGTATATGTATATATATATAATATATATATATTTAGATGCAACGATAGACAACGGAAAAACTCTTCACTATCTGGTGGTGCTAGTCCGAAGTTTCAATAAAGGAGGAGGGTGATGTCACAATAGTTGTGTAATTCGGTACATTACCAGCGATAGTCCTTTGCCACCACTGTTCAGAGATGTTTGGTTGGGCCTGGCTCAGGGATGTTTCCCAATTCTTCCAGTGAAAACACTGAGCTGAAATATTTATTCAGTAACATCCACTTCATTCACAACAATTCACTGTTACCCACTTCTTGTTTCAATGGCCATACTCTTTCTAAGTTAAGGGTAAGTGTGGGCAAGTCAGGGCAAATTGTGATAGGCCTAATCTATTACAAGTCAGAGTAAGTTATATAGTGCGAGCCTAAAGTAATTTAAATCTGACATGGTAATTTGCGTTAGCTCTCTGTGCTATTTGGTGCAAACAGAGATTGACATGAGCTCAATGTAAGTCGGGCTGGCTTGGAGAATGTGAGTTTAAGGTAAGGTAGGTTAGACTGGGGTAGCGTGAGCGAAAAGTACGCAAATGGGCAGCATTATGCAAGTTTAAGATAAGTTGCGGTAAGGTCTGTTTAAAATGAAACGTAAGAAAATTAATAGATTTCGATAGGGTCGACGAGAAAGGCCGAGCCCCTGGCAAATACTCAGGGGCTCGGCGACTTTTTAATGCTCGAACTAGGTAGTCATAATATCATGTACATTGTACAAGGTTCATGATTTATGCCATATAAATATAATTTTACAGAAATTAACCTCAATCAGTTTGAATTAGCAACTGAATAAAACCATATAAATATGATATCGCAGGCAGGGGCGGATCCAGGGGGGGGCCAATCCGGCCATGGCCCCCCCCATTTCAAATCACCATGGGACGTGGCCCCCCCCATCCATGGTGGACAAAAACAAAATTCAGGGTGTCAGTCATGCACAGGAGAATTAATGTATAAATGTAATTAAAATCTATAATAGAAATAATATATATAAATGTAATCTAAGTCTCTCACGCAATTGCATTGTCTTAATATAAAGCAACCAAATGAAACAATCTTATAACACTATCCAACTATGATTTATGGCATACAATGTAAGTCAATCGTGTATATATTCGTAGTAAATTTTAAAAACATTAACACAAATAAACACAAGTATAACTAAGTACAACTAACTATTAATTACAAATCAAGTTAAAACGAACAACAGTGTTTGGGATGTAATTTATTTTTTGCAGATGCCAAACAATTTCAGGGTGAAACATGTTAAGTTTTTAGTGTAGTCTACATGTGCAAGAAAGTGCGGTGAATGATAACACATGTTTACTCCTTGTTTTTATTTATATCTTACTATATTTCATTCAGTAGTGGGAGTATTTTATTTATTTTAGCCTTAAAACGTCAACACTCTTTTTAGACGAAAAATTAAACACCTTTTTTAAAGATTTAGCACGGATGACTACAAAAAGTCATTAGTTTTTGGGATGCGAAATTAAACACCTTTTTTGAAAATTTCGCACGGAAGACTAAAACGACATCACTCTTATTAGACGAACAATTAAACACCTTTTTTAAGATTTCGCACGCATGACTACAAAAAGTTATCAGTTTTTTGCGATGCTAAATTGAACACCTTTTTTTGAAAATTTCGCACGGAAGAATAAAAAGTCATCACTCTTTTTAGACGAAAAATTAAACACCTTTTTTAAGATTTAGCACAGATGACTACAAAAAGTCATCAGTTTTTTGGGATGCGAAATTAAACACCTTTTTTGAAAAATTTCGCACGAAAGACTAAAAAGTCATATCACTCTTTTTAGACGAAAAATTAAACACCTCTTTTAAGATTTCGCACGGATGATCAAAAAATGTCATCGGTTTTTTGGGAAGGAAAATTGAACACCCTTTTTGAAGATTTCCGGCGGATTACTTAAAAAAATCTAGTTTTCGGGAAAGAAGTTTTTAAGTAAAGTCAATATTATTTTATTGAGATCTTATGGCACTCTTATAAGCACTGAAAAGTACAGCTATTTTGTTAAGAGAACAGCTTAAAATGCTACCATTGCAATGTGAAAATTCAAAAAGTTTCTGGTGGGGAGGGGCATATCCCCTCCCCACACCCCTCCCCTACCACTCTCGGCGCTGCGCGCCTCATGATTGTCTTCAGACGGTGAATTATGTAACCCTCCGGAAACCTCAATCCCCCTAGAGGTGAGGGCTAAATTAAACTCTGGTTCCGCCAAAAACGACTAAAATAGTTAATCAGATTTCCAGCGAAAGATCAACAAAAAATTTTCCGACCCCAGCCCCAAAATTTTTTGGCCCCCCCCCTTCGAAACGTTCTGGATCCGCCACTGATCGCAGGTTCGACTTGCACTTATTGTTATAGCAATTTGTTTCTAAGGCAAGATGTCGCCAAGCATTTAGTTACTGCAGTGCTCGACTTAAACACCTTGAAGTCGAATTCTATAGACGCTATAAATTCTGAAAATGCGTCTACACTGAAATTGACTGAGAGTCTGGGATCTATTTAATATAGCATTCTAGCTGGTACACTCTATATTTAAGCGCTTGAAACTTGAAGTTGAAACTTGAAAGCAATTTGGGACGTGCTGTAGCCCGGAGTACCTCTGAGTGTTTTTTTTAATGAGGCGCTTTAATCGAAACTTGAATGAATGAATACATGAATTTGCCCATTCCCATAAGGTATACGGTCGACCTTTTACCGTCCTTAGCGTTCACGTGGATGTGTATATAACATTACGTAGAAAAAGATCCTGCGCACGACGTTAAACTGCATCCATCCTCCGCCACAGGGAACCAACAACTTCCCTGCGCCGGTCCTAAGCCCGGACAAAGGAGGAAGGTTTGCCAGATGGGTGGCGATACGCTGGCAGTAAAAGACGAAGACGATTGAAATCCGCAAAAACCACGACACAAGTGACAGAACGACCCATATGCTTCAAGGTGTCATGATGTGGAGCAGACATGCACAGGCCGGTCAGGACAGACCGGTGGAGAGAGTCGGGGGAGAGCGTGGGACACACACGGGCATTGACCCAGGTTGTCCGTCATGCCTCTATCCCAATATTCTCTTCATTTAGACAAGGTGGTATAGCTGCTCCAAAATGTTAATGGTATGGAGCAGACCTGCTGACCAGACCGGTTGAAGCTGGGCAGCCTGACGCGAGACAGACTCAGACAGAGAGTGGCGTCGGACTCTTACGGGCATTGAGCCCAATGATATTGATGATGATGATGATGATGATGATGATGATGATGATGATGAGAAAATGATCTAACGTCTATAGATAGGTCATACTATACTTTATACTTATAGGTTTAGAGTACAATTTCATTCTATTATTATGCAATACCAAGGCGATATTTAACAAATTTCAATGTGTGGTGATTATGTACAGCGTTCTCGGTTGAAAATAGCCATGAAATGTACTATAGACAACAATCTCTGCTGATATTGTATTCATTCATTCATTCGAGTATTTAAATACCGGTACCAACTCATCAAGGAAACTGCTAAGAAGTGCTTCCGACTCCAGCACGGCCAAAAAGAACAGTTTCAATTGCTTACGTGTCAGAGAGTGATCTGTAGGTAACAGGCGCAGCTCAAGTGGGAGGCCATGGAAATGGAACAGTGAAAGTATGCATACGAGTAAACGGGATCGAGATTACACCATTTCCCGTCGAACGTAGGGAGTGACTCGTCCGTGTACCAAATACAGGCGGACAAAGATCAACCAGACACACTATAAGTTGAAGCAAGGCATCGTCACACCAAGGATACGACGCAACATTCAATACGTTGATAGACAGGAAGCCATCGCAGAACTTCCATCATGAGAGAGAGAGAGTGAGAGAGAGAGAGGGTGACAGTGACAGAGACAGTGACAGAGACAGAGACAATGACAGAGACACATACAGTGACAGAGACAGAGGTGCGAGGCAGGCGTATTTGATGAAGGCAACCAGGATGAGGCGATTGAGGTGAGGTGCAGAAGCAAGTTCACGGTCCAACAAAGTGCCAAGGTCTGGACCGAGGAGGAAAAATATTGATGGAAAATTCACCAGAGAGGTCAGCCGTAATAGGCTTCGACGCATACGCCCCGTGGTGGCCACAATAATTTTATGTCGCTAGATTCTAAATAATACAGTTTTCGTCCTCAACACCTTCAGAACGCTTCATCAAAATGCTATAAATAAATGATTAAATGCAGTTAATAATCAAGTCCCTGATGCACTTGACTGCGGGTCTTCTGGAGCTTCTCAAAGACAACCTTTACCAGTGATGCCACAGCTGGGTTTTCCCACTAGATCTGGGTTTTTTGACCATCGTCAGGGTTTATATTTTTTGGCCCCTTCTGTGTATACCAGAAACCGAAGGGTGCGTGAATTATTGAGCGAGCGAGTGAGTGACAAAACGAGCGAATTAATTAATGAGAAAGTTGACGAGTGATTGAGTGAATGCGTGAGAGGAGGACCGCATTAAGGCTTTGCATTGGCAGTGCCAGTCCAAAGCGTCGATAAAAGAGAAGAACGATGCTAATGATCTTTTTGTTATCACACTGTGTTAATTCGTTAAACTTAAACTAATCATAAGATCTAAACGACTCGTCCAACATTAGGTAGCTTCTACGTTAAGGCAATGGCGGCAACAAGCCGTCAATAAAGAAGAGTGCATCCCACGGATGGTACCAGATTAAAGCAGGCATTTAAGGGAGATTATTTTATACACGATGGCGCATTGGATAGCACACTGGCATGAAGATCAGCGGAGCTGAGTTCGGTTTCCGAAGACCCCTTAGGATAGACGAGCTTTGTAGGTTGCTATTAGCGCACGCGTGAGTTGCAGGCTGTCTGTATATATATATATATAATATTATGCAGATGTTAATTATTTTATCACCTCTATAATAACGCTTCTTAAAGTTGCTATAAATAAAGAAAATGCATTTGATAATCCGCTTCGTCCGACTCTTAGAATAAAGCAATGTCAACGTTAAGAGCTTGATGGCAACAAACTGATGATAAATAACAGTTACAGTTCCCTGCGAATCCTCTTGTTTTGCGTAGTTTAGCTCCGCAGTTGAATGTCATGCTTTGGCTTAGATTGCTTGAGAAGACCGACTTCCGCTGACGGGGGATGAGGACATGGTCGCTCGCATAGTTTTGAAGGAAGGGGAAAGATTGGCAAAAAATCAATGGGCATGGCCAAGTTTTGTGGCAATTAGTGAGAATGAACAGCAACAAATTAAGAACACTGGCATTATTTTCGAGGGTTTAATGAGCGAAATTTGGCAATCGTAAGCAATATCCAAATAAGATCGTAACAGCTAGGTATCTACTATTCACAGGAGGCATTATCACAATTACAGAAACGACCTGGAACCCTGTGGACATAATTAGAACATTTTTCACATTTAATGTTACATTATTCAGTTTTACTTTGTGTAGGCCTATCATTAGCGTCACTAATGCTCTAGTGCAAAAAGTCTGTAAAGCTAAAATATAACGGCTGAAAAAATTGATGACCGATTTCCGGAAGGTGCAAGTACCCACTCCTTCCATGTGCAGGTGTCACGAAATAGAGTATCCCCCGTATTAATTGTATCCCCCAAATTACAAAAAGTCGAAAAAACCGCTTCCGCGTGTAATTTTTTGGGCAAATTAAATTTCATCTGCTTTATTTTGAACAATGACACTAACAAGTATGTTTATTCTTACTATATAATTTGTTTTACCCTGTTTTTAGAGCACTTAAAACTTTTAAAACACTTAAAAACACTCAGAGTCACTAAATAAATTCGAGTTGCCTTTATCGGAGCATTGCTAAGGACACTTAAAACAATTAGAGTCACTTTAAATTTTGATTACAGCATAACTTTTTTTTATTATGCTCATTTTTCAAAAAAGGGGATAGAATGGTTTATCCCCCCGGATAGTATAGACCGGTTTATTCCATCCGGGGGGATAGATTAATTCATCCCCCCGGATAGCTTTCAGGGGGGATACTCCGTTTCGTGTCACCGGCACCCCATGGGCGACCGATGTCTCAGTCGATGCTCGATCTATCTCCCACGCACCATTAGATTGACCGTCTCAGTAAATTCTTTAGAACTTAATTTCCGGGCCTAATTATTATTAACTAAGCCAAACCCCACTTAGGCGTATTAGTCACTCGTGCGGGCAAAATACCAAAATTTCGGGGTCGATGTACATTATACCGCCGTCTCAATGCAGGTGTCAGAGGCAACGTATGACACAAGCGGCCAAGCTATCTAGGTCGACCAATACAGGTAGAATCCAGGTAGTTAGACCGACGCGCTGTTTGCTAGCAAGGTAGCAAGGGGCAAATCATGAATTGAATGGAAAACTTTAACCCTATCGTTCGATTTTAAACCGATTTCTTTCGCTCGAAAAAGTGGTTGTTTCGCACTAAAAGACAATGGTGTAGAGACAATGATGGTCTGAAGACAATGGTCTAATGATAATTTTATAATCAACAGCAGACGCACAGGTGAGTTATGTTGCTGCCAAATACACTGCAAGTAGGCACGGTTGACATATGTGATGCGTTCTGAGATAAGGGCCCATAACTCTCTCCCCAGTTACGGAGAAAACTGGCTCTAAAGCAAGCGTAGGTCTATTTTGGTTAGCCTATAGTATGAAAAAACTAATTAGCATCCCTCTTTGTCATCGATAATTTTTCAAAAAAATAATTATTTCTTATCTATAAGATTTTCAGGATTTTATCTTCTATACTTGCAGAACACAATAAAAGCATCAACTCCATAACTTATAACTAATATATATATATATAGCATGCTTTCAAAGATTGCTGAAAGTTTAAATTGAAATATCTCGAAATTGTCATTTTCGCATGTTCTGTACTCGAAAAATTAAAAAATATACTTTGGATGGAGATATCAACTTCATTTTTTCTGTATTTTAATGAGATATTACTCAGGCATATGAACCAACACTTAACTCCATTTGAGACTTATGGGCCCTTATCTCAGAACGCATCACATATTAATATCTTCTCTGTATGGTTTTACGTTTCATTCAAACAGAGGATTCGGATTGACGATCTCAAACGGCTGAGGGGGTAATGAAAAAATAATTTTAAAAAATTTATAATTTTTTTAAAAACAAATAATTAATAGTCCATAAGTCCCTGGAGGAATGAAGTAACTCAGGGCAAAAAATAAATAATAATGACCTTATGGAATGTTCACTGTGCAGGTATGAAGTGCTAGCGACTTTCTTTTCTCAGCCTCAGCATATGTGATGATGAGGGCGTGTATGGCCAGTCCTCTCCCTCGTCGTCTAATCCTCCCATCGACAACAGTGTACAGTCAATGTTGAGTTGGCTATAGAGGGCGCTGCTGGTGGAACCGAAACCTCCACCCAAATGTTCTGCTCTCATGTGGATTTGAATATACGACCTCTCGATAGATAGAACAGCCGATCATGCACCCTAACCACTTATAGCTGTCGAGTGTTTATTGAATTTACATCTCGTAATAATATATAATATTATAATATATCATTTATTTTGCCATGGTCTCAAGAATAATTAATAAGCACAACAAATTTATATGTAAATAATTACTTTAAAAAGAATTACTTGATTGCATTATACATTATAAATTATTAATGAACATTAAGAAAGTAATATGTACAATTAATTAATATTACTATTATTAGCATGGTGAGTTATAAGCACGCTGGTTCGCATGCACGTACACACACACTCACGTACTGCAGTCAATGTGCGTTTCCCTGCACCAGAGGGTTGGATGGAACGGTTGATTGACTGATAACACATGTGACGTCATTATCATCATTTTGATAAATAATTTTAAAAAATGGTGAACCGATTCTATTGTTTTCTCTTTATTATGTTTATTAGGACTGGAACCGTTCCACCAATGCATCCTCATCATCATCATCATCATCATCATCCACCATCTTTCCACATCATCGTCATCATCACCCGTTCCTCATTTCTACGCAACATCGTCGTCGCCTGCATCGTCGCGTTGCTATGGCGACCATCTGACCCCTGCGCGGGTTCATGTCTCGGGGTCACGGAGTGCGATTGCGAGCTGCCCCCTGGCGGAGACCAGCCAATCATCAACTGCAAGTCGAAGCAGCTGACGTCTGTTCCGACCTTTGATGCGAGCAGCACTCAGTACTCTGAGCTGACTCTGGCCGACAACAAGATCCAGACGATCTCCGATCGAGCGTTCAGCGGTCTCTACTTCACGCGGTTGGATCTGTCTGGAAACAACGTCGTGACCTTCTCTAACCTTGCCTTCAACGGAGTCGAGGCCGTCCTCAAGCAACTCGTCATCTCACTTGCGTCCTCCGCTGACTTTCCTGTCTTTCCCATCTCTGGTCTTCAGATCCTGGAGACGCTGGAAGTGAGGAACTACAGCAAAGCCTCTCTTCCACCGGACGCCCTTCTCCGACTGACGACTCTCAAGGAACTACGGATAGTGTCCAGTCGACTGAGGAACCTGACGAGCGACTCCTTCAAGGGCCAGCGAGCCAGTCTGTTGAAGCTGAGTCTTCAACAGAACCAGTTGGGTCAGGTCCCCACTTCCGCCCTGGCGCCACTCCTCTCTCTCCATGACCTCGACCTATCCGCCAACCAGATCTCACAACTTTCGGCCAACTCCTTTTCCGGTTCCGTGTCTCTTCAGTCCATCGTCCTGGATTCGAATCCACTCCAGAATAACGTTGATCCGAGGGCATTTGCCGAGGTCTCTCTGACCCTACGCTCCCTGTCCTTCCTCTCCTGCCAACTGGGAGACAAATCCCTCGATGCCATTAAACCCCTGGGGCAACTTACGATGTTGAACCTGCGTCAGAACAGTCTCACCAAACTCCCCATCGATCTCTTCACACACACCAATCAACTCCATTACCTCATCCTCGACTCTAACCGTCTGGCCAACATCAACCGAGCCCTCTTCCTCAACATCTCCCTCATCACCCTTGACCTTCGAGACAACCCTCTGACCAACCTCTCATCGGACACCTTCTCCACCCTCACCTCACTCGAGGAACTCTCCCTGGAGGGAGCCACCTCTCTGCGCCTCGCACCAGACATGTTCGTACAACAGAAGCGCTCTCTCAAGGTCCTCAACCTCGACAGAAGTGGAGTGGGGGAATCCGTTTGGCCAGCCTTAGCTCCTCTCAGCGTCCTTGAGACCTTGACCTTGACCTCCACCTCCTTATCCTCCGTACCTGATTACGCTTTCCAGTTCAACAGTCGCCTGCAAACGATCGACCTCAGTTCCAACCAGATCAATTCCATCTCCCAGTTGACCTTGGTCGGCCTTGAGAACAGTCTCGTCAGTCTGAGGCTGAACCGAAATCCAATCTCAACCCTCGACCGTTGTGTCTTCTATCTCTTCAAATATGTTGACTACACGAAACTCGGTCTCACTGGGATCCGATTGCAATGCGATTGCTCTCTCCGTTGGCTTTTCAAGAAGACTCAACTCCTCGATCCATTCAAACTGGCTGCTCTCCGCTGGAACTGTTCCAATGGAAAACTTCTGACACAGCTCACTGAATCCGATTTCGGATGCGCTTCACCGACCGACCCTCCGTGCGACACGGTCCAGCGAACAACGACCCCTGACCTCTTCCAATCATCTGATTAGAACTTGCAACCTTACACCCCTGGGACGTGTGATAATAGACTTGTCCAAACTTGTCGGGACCTGCCTGCCTTCGCCTGTCAATCAAAGCCAAATGATTTCGTTACGTCTTAATAATTCATTTAAAGACGATTGACGTGTTTTAGGATCGATTTAAAATGAGATTAAATTGCATTTACGAAATTGCAATAGCAGTTTTGGTCAACTTTATCAAATCACAAAAAAACATAGATTACATCACTCGTCAACCTGCAGAAAATAACACAGACAATATGTTGTTGTGATTGTTTTCATTATAAATAACCTACAAACGCACGTGCTGCTTGGCTGATGTCATAAGAAGAGAAGACAGACAGACACATACATAGACAGACAAACAAGCACACAGACAGAGGAACAGACAGAGGAAAACTGCTGGTAACCATCGCCCGTGGTTCTAGCATACGATAATTTATGTTCTTTGTCGTCCAGGTCACAATTTGGGTCAAAAAACTTAAAATACGATTATATATATATATATATATATATATATATATTGCTGATGTGCTGCAACCTTGTTTCAGCTCCATTCACCAAGTAGCGCCACCTGATCCATATTGTGACGCCACTCTGCGAATGCAGTTGTAGTTGGCAACTAAGTATGAGAGGATGATTCGTAAACTCGAGATTTCTAAAGCGCCACTCGAAAGCCAAGCGCGGGGCACCAGCTTATTCACGTCTCATGTCGACATCTGTTATCGTCATGCAACGGTAAGACCTCGATTGACCTCTAGGAGTTGGATGGTCGAGTTTTGTCGGAAATTTGTTCAAATGATCATTTGTTTCTTATGATGAATTTTCTTTTTGCGTCATCGTTTTTCTCTTGATGCTGCTAACAGTTGACACTCAATGTTACTATGTTACTCTACGATTACAATGTTACTATGTTACTCTATGATTACAATGTTACTATGTTACTCTATGATTACAATGTTACTATGCTACTCTACGATTACAATGTTACTATGCTACTCTACGATTACAATGTTACTATGTTACTCTATGATTACAATGTTACTATGCTACTCTACGATTACAATGTTACTATGTTACTCTATGATTGCAATGTTACAATGTTGCTCTATGATTACAATGTTACTATGTTACTCTATGATTGCAATGTTACTATGTTACTCTATGATTGCAATGTTACAATGTTGCTCTATGATTACAATGGTGATCGACATGGGCGGAGTTTGGTTTCTGTTCTTGGAGGGGCTAAAGCCTTCTTGTGGGGGGGGTGCTAAGTCCGGGAGAAAACATTTACACGGTAAAAATGAATCTGGGTCTTATGGGAGGGGGTTAGCCCCCATATCCCCTGATAAACTCCGCCCACCATGGGCGGAGTTTATCAGGGGATATGGGGGGCTAACTCCCCTTCCATAGATCGATAGGAATAACACTTTCGTCGTTCAATAGTAACACCGTTCATGTGACGCAATATTCATTTAAGACATTTAGTCAATATGACCTATAAACTTAGATGCAAAAAATCATATTTTTCTGGGGAGTCGATCGCATTGTCGGGAAACCTTCCTCTGGGAGATGCTTAGATAAAACATTGTCTCTCTACTAACATCTCTTTTATCATTCCCTCACTTCAAATCTTGCATTTTTCTGGGGTCTCTCGCATTGGGAGTGCTTCTGAATAGTTACCCAGGTTGAGAATTGCCGGGTATTGGTTTTTAGCCCATCCGTTTTTCTTAGAACCTCATTGTCAACTTTGCTAAGTGTTCTCTGCCCATCCACATCCGCGTGGATTAAAGCCTGACCCCCGCCTATTTATCTTTCTAAAAATTATTATCATGCAGTCTGTTTCTATTTACTGCTTTGTATTACTGAGCGACACTGAGGGACGGAGGGACAGCCCTGCGAGAAACGCCGTCGAAATTGTCAAATAACAACATACAGTAATTACTGTACTATGGGGCGCGGTGGTGTAGTGGTGGCATCGTTGCCTTGAAGCCGGAAGGTTCGAGGTTCGAATCCATCTCAAGTGGCCGTGTATGGCCTCTGGGCAAGTCCTTCACTCACAATTGCTCAGCGCTTCGGCATGAAACTCCGATGCAGTGTCCGCTCTGCAGTCGGGAGCGCCTCTGAGTAAAGCTTGAAGGGGCGCTATGACAAGTGCACATACAAACAAAATATTTATACAATAATTATACATCTGTCGAGTGAAATTGCATCTGCTGCATACATAATCTGAATGCTGATTATGTTGACAAAACTATTCCAGCATCGCAACATTTAGGTTTACATTGATAGGAACATCAAAGACCTAAAGTACCGACCGTCACGAATGGCAAGTCATTCGCGAATGCTAAATGGATGGAGAGGGTGTTAGATGAGAGACAGCTAAGAGGGAGGGAGGGCTGGGGCCTATGACCTAGCGGGAGACACCAAGACCCTATAATACATTCGAACATCCACAAGAGGAAGTTTATTTCACTATAGTTATCCAAGATTCCTCACGAGCTTTAAACACCGTGTCTAAAAAAAACTGTGCAGAATTGTTTTTGTCGGAACTTCGTCAAATTTCCACCAATCTTAAAAACTTTTGGTAGGTAGATGGCAAAGTGGCTGAAATGTTATGCTATATATAAATTTTCCACCTCACCTGATTCATATCACCGCACTACATTGTGAAACACAGATGTGCCAATTTTTCATAGCGTCCATACACTTATTTTAAAATCTGATTGCCGTTCTGCGGCTCCTGCCACTTGTTGGCCAGCACAGCCCGGAAATGTATGGGGCGTCCAGGCACTTCTTTTGGAAAGGTAAGGGGCGTCCAGGCACCTATTTTCCCACACCTTAACCACTGGCCCCAACCTATTCGCCAGCGCTGTATCATATCATCTTATGGCCAGTCAATAGAGCGATGTAGAGCGCAATCCGGTTTCCAGTGCATGGGGCATCTTCAATTCTTCACGGGAACTATCTGCGGACCATCTCAAGCCTGAAATTGCTCCCCACAGTTCGATGCGAGTGAGTCCTGCGTTTCCTTTTAATTAGCGACTGGCTGGGGTGTGCCATCTACAACAGGTCTGTTTTAAAGGAATTTTTAGAACTGCACAAACCCTTTCTTTGCCTTCCCATCCTCCATGGTAGAATACTTCCACTCGCAGGACAAATGACCTTTTTCACTAGTTTTTACTGCACAGAATTGCTTCTACAACTGCATATATCCATTTAGAACTGCACATTTAGTGTACAAGTGCACGTTTAAAAAGCACTGGTGTAGTGGGTAGGCTATGTTAGTTGCCTTGCAGCCTGAGGGTTGCAGGTTGGAATCCACCTCAAGTCGCCGCGTAGGGACCGTGGGCAAGTCCTTCACTCGCAATTGCTCAGCGCTTCTGCGCGAAACTCCGATTCAGTGTCCGCACTGTAGTCGGGAAAGCTTCTGAGTAGAAATTTCTTGAAGGGGCCCTGTAATAAGTACACATGTATACCTATGTCTATAATTGGATAACATATATACCGGGTGGCGCATAAAAAACGTTCCCAAACTTTGATAACCTGGCAAAGATCTAATTTCAGAGCTATCAAATATTAATTTATACCAAAATGTTAAGCAATCATTTATGTACACACGTGTCAAATTTCAAGAGAGTACCTTTATTATGTCACATCCTGCGGCAGGATTATGACGTCATACCTGCTTAAGAATTTTGCACAAACCTACGCTAAAAACGTTCCCAAACTTTGTTAACCAGGTAATTAAACAATTTTAAAGATAAAGTAAGTCATAGTACATCAAACTAATCATAATTCATTTTTGTACAACACAGCCAAATTTTAGCCCAAAATACTCAACCGTTTGAGAGAAATCGTTGTTAGAACGGTATGACCCAAGGTCAAAATTTTGCACAGTTGTTTTATGATGATGTTTTACGCGAGCAAATATTTAATTGATCCTCCACCTTCCCGTGTAGGCCTAACGACCCTTAAACGCTGTTTCCACTGTCCTATTGACTTCTGTATTTGTGTGTCGTCTAATAGAGACCATAATATTTTTACTTCAATTACCTGCTTAAATTCGTCAGTATTTAGAAACGGGTTTCTGCGACCAGCATACACAAGCTCCTTTAAGGCGTTTAATAGTATAGGCCTACATGTACATAGTAGTCCAGAGGATGTAGATCGGGGGAGATTGGTGGCCAGGCATCACTGTAGATAAAATCAGAGGTGATTGCTTGAAAAAATTTATGAGCCAATCTGCAACGATGTGAAGGAGCACTGTCTTGTTGAAAGATGTAATTGTCGTCAGGATTGAGTCTAGGCCTGTGACATTCGGGAATGAGCTTATCGCGTAACAGGCCGACGTAATGCTCTCCATTGAGTTTTGTTTTCTCAGTATCAATGAAGATGATGTCTGTTTTACCGTGCATCGAAACTCCAGCAGATACCATTACATTTTTTAGAGAAACGACTAGTCTCATGAAAAAGTCTTACTGGCGCAATTGAAGACTTTCGTTCACGGCGAAATAAATGACGTAGTTTTGTGCAAAATTCTTAAGCAGGTATGACATTATAACCTTGCCGCAGAGTGTGATATAATAAACGTACTCTCTTGAAATTTGACACGTGTGTACAGAAATGATTGCTTAACATTTTGGTATAAATTAATATTTGATATTCCTGAAATTAGATCTTTGACAGGTTATCAAAGTTTGGGAACGTTTTTTATGCGCCACCCGGTATAGTGAAGAGAAGCTCCAACGGGATCGACTTTTGCGGTCACAGGATGGCGCTAGACAAAAGAACAAAAGATGGAGCAGTGTGCGTCTTATTCACCTTCAAAACGTTTGAATTTAATGCTATAAATACCGGAACACCGTTTAATCGTACGATTAGGTAATACAACAAGATAATACATCAATCCTGCTTCGGTATAGCGTAAGGTTGATATCAGCGGTCCACAGTAGCCGCAAACTATTGACAAACAATGGAAAAAATTGCATACCATTGCATGGCGGATGTCGAATGACAGAGTTCTCCTCCATAAAAGTTCCCCGGATACATATTTCTAAACGGATTTCAACCTGGTGGATCTTTCACAGAATAAAATCGCCACACGGAGGCTATCTTCGGAAAGAACGTCTCCGGGGAGGAGATAATATTTCCACCGAACATTCTATAAACGAACATTCAAAAAGCGAACATTTTTATCCCTCTAAACCTCTCTGTTGAGAGTCCAACACGCTGACCATTTCCAACTGAATTATGTTTAGTTGGATAAGAAAGAAATGAGACGCAGGCGTGACGTACATGTATACCCTAATATTCTTTGCCAGCCGCCTGATGTTGCTAATTAAAAGATAATATAGTCCTTAGCTTAGACACCTTAAAGTTACATTCTCTCGACACTATAAATAGGACAAATCCGTTTCATAAAAACTTCGAAAGAAGAAAGCTCTTAAGTGCTGTAATATGCCGAGCAAATTTCTGTCCAGGGTAACGGCCTCTGTTGTCATAGACCCTGGTCAAATCGGATCCATCCACCATAAAAACTTCGAAAGAAGAAAGCTCTTAAGTGCTGTAATATGCCGAGCAAATTTCTGTCCAGGGTAACGGCCTCTGTTGTCATAAACTCTGGTCAAATCGGATCCATCCATTTGCAATAGCAAACTCATGACATTTTATTGATTAAGTTTTGATGACCACAATATTATTATAAAGCGCTTCTCTCAGGAAAGCCTTTTTTGAAACAACAAGTGGTCCAGTGCGATCGGCCCCGAGAGAGAAAATGCAAAGGAACACGAGGAAAGACTTCAGAGAGAAGGGTGGATCGAACTGATGTTGGAAGTCCAATCCACAGAGAATGACCCACGCAGGCCTATAGGCACCTGGATTGAGCCATGACAACCCTGACGCAAACACAGAAAAAGAGAGAAAATAAACGAATTTTATAAAATAAATAAATAAAAATAACCCGTGAATAATGAACAAACAATGTTTTTAACTATCTTTCTCTTCATCTTGTTAAGGTGGTGGGTCTTGTCAATCTGATTTTTGATTAACCGAATATATATATTTATATATATATAATGTATATATGCCCATAATATATATATATATATGTATATATATATATATATTCATACAGAACATAAAGCAATGAATGGACGAGTTGATCGGTCGATGAAGCTATTATATACAAATATGTAGATGCTGTAAGATTAGTAATTATGCAGTTCTCATCTAACATAACTTAAAAACGGAAAAGATGTTTACCATTACCTGGTACCTGTCCGAAGTCTGGATAAAAAGTGCCAGACAATAACCGATTGTTTTATGGAGTAGATTTTAATGCGTTTATAATTATGTGAAAAATTTATGTGAATGATTGTCTTGTTCAGAGAAGAGTCATAATGATGACCACGGACAGCGGCGCCCGCAGGCGTACGCACTTACGCAAGTGCGTACAGCAGCGGCGCCCGCAGACGTACGCACATACGCAAGTGCGTACAGCGCGATGACACCAAAAAGTTTTTCCGGCGGATAGAAAAGGTATGTTTTTGTGAAATTCTAGGTTGATGACTAAAAAAAGAAGAAAAAAGGTCATCGATCAGTTTTTTCGGCAGATAGAAAGGTATGTTTTTGTGAAATTCTAGGTTGATGACTAAAAAAAGGTCAACAGTTTTTTCGGCGGTTTTGTGAAATTCTAGGTTGATGACTAAAAAAAAGGTCATCAGTTTTTTTCGGCGACCTAACGAAAAATTTTCCTGTTCGCCCCTCCATCGAAAATTTCTGTGCGTACAAGAAAAAAATCCTGCGGGCGCCGCTGACCACGGAAAAACGTTTATGGCCATACAGAAGAGAACTTAAACGGACACTGCAACAACGACCTCGTGTGTATAATTATATGTAAATATATATGAAATTTATATACATTTATATAATATAGCAAGACCCTTTCTTATGTTGAGCCGTCCTGTGATGTCGAAGCAGCGGAAAAAGCAGGAAACAAAAGAGTATTTCTGTGAGATTTGGTATGTGATGCAATGCAAACAAGCCACGTCATCAAGTCACGTCATTGTCTCCCCTCATATCTCCCATTTCCAACGATTTTTAACTCCCTCCTCCACCAGGAGGCTTCAGCAGAAAGCACGTGATCACATCGGCCTACACTGAAAGGAGAATTGATGACCAGCGAATAGAGTCTTTATGGTCTGTGGAAAACGAGTCTTAATGGCTGCAATTGGACCTTCATGGTTACTCAAGGAATCTTAAATGGTCATTGGAAACCGTTAACGAACAAGTTATAAACAAAATAATATGCATAGACATAATTCCAAAATATCGGGAACTTTCAAATGAAAACAGACGCAGCTGTCAATCAGAAAAGGAACTGCCGAACTGCCATATATTTATTTATTTATTATTTATGTAGTTATCCATTTCTATAGCACTCCTTCAAGCTCTCTACTCAGAGGCGCTCCCGACTTCAGCGCGGTCACTGCATCGGATTTTCACGCTGAAGCGCCCAAGCAATTGCCAGTGAAGAACTTGCCCAAGGTCCCTACGCGGAGACTTGAGGTGGATTCGAACCTCGAACCTTTCGGCTTCAAGGCAACGACGCCACCACTACACCACTGCGCCCCACAATTAGGCCTACTTCTTTACAAAAAGTCAACGGTTCAGTCATAGGTTAGCGTTAAACGTTTGGATTAAATAAATAGACACCTTAAAGATGTAGTCTCCGCATGTTATAAATTGAAGAAATGCGTCCAAATAATATGTACGAACGAAACAAATGGCGTGTGACGACGGAACGGCCGCTTAACGGCCATAAAATGGAAATTAAATTGGTGATAAAGCACGGGAAACTCTCTATCATCGGGTGATGCTAGTCCGAAGCATCAATAGACGAGGAGGGCGACATCACTCGTCTTTGTTACGATGCGGTTCGGGTTCCTGTGAGCCAGTGAATTCCAGTTACACAGATATATAGCCTAGTCATTTTTGTTGCATGCGTGTTAAGAATTTTCGGTACTTATGGGTTAATTCACCTGATTTTTTTTCTATAATGACTCGAGGTAGACTACGCTGCAGCGTTGTAATCTTTAATAAATCCAACTTCTGGTTTGCCAAGAATTCTTTTTATCGATCCAGCTTCTCTTTAGGCAAGAATTTGTTCGATAAATCCCGCTTCTATTTCGTCAGCAAAATATTTTCATCCATTTTTCATTGAAAATTATTGTTCATCAATCCAGCTTCAATTTCAGCAGAATGACTGCACTAACCCTAAAACTAACCCTAACCCACCCTCACGACGCCTAACCTGAGCCCTAACCGACCCTCACGCGCTAAATCCCGCTTCTATTTCGTGAAGAAATATTTTACCCGGCAAACGAAATAAATCAGGTGAATTAACCCATAAGTACCGAATTTTCGAATACGTTTATTCATTTATTTGAAAAATTTATATAGCGCCCCTTCCAGAAGCCTTCTCAGAAGTGCTCCAATTCAGCCACGATGATACACATAGGTTTTAATGAACCTGTAAAATGCTGACGATTTAAACATAAGTAGCAGGTCTATCTCCAACGGGAGTCTAGTCTAAACAGATGGGCCTAAAACCGAGAAAGCGCGACGCTGACAGGTTGAAGTTCCAGCACTATAGGGATCAACATCTCCCATCTAGAGGCAAAGCGTAGGACTCTGCGTGTCAGTGGTGCAGCAGATACTGGACATCACAGCTCACATATGATATAATTTATATAAATGTAGACCGGTGCATGCATGGCCATGGAGACACGACAAACCAGCGCAATTCTGTACTCGATGCGTTGGGAGCCAGAGAGCCAGCGTAAGGTGTCATTCATGCAAGCTGGAGCAGAGGCAAAGTTAGGAAATCATTGTCTTGATTTTCACATGAGACTAAACGACGCTTGATCTCGGCCGGGAGCGCTCTGTAACTCGTGAAACTCAAACTACTACTAATCATTAGATTCCAACAATAGGCTACACGACCAACATTATGCAACATCTACGCTTTCGCGGCAATAACCTCTCGGTAATGAAGAGACACTGACTCCCATCGTATGGTATCAGTTCTAAGCCTGGATAATAGAAGACGCTTGGACACAGCAGCGTCGTCAAACAGAAAACTACTTTCCCAAGAGTAAGCCTACATATTTTAGTTGGATAAAAATAAAGTATTATGAGAAGGCGATGTAATCGGCTTTGTGGCCGCAAGATGTCGCTAAAATAAAGATAATGAAGTGGGTGTCTTAGACACCTCTAGGCGGCGTAATAAAAACAATATATAGCGATAAATTATACAGCCTAGATTCATGTAGGTCGTCGGTTGAGACAAACGGTTCTTGGTGAGCACAAACGGTTGACAAAACAATAACGGAAAGCTGCCTGCCATTGCCTGCCACCAGTCCCAAGTCTGTATAAAAGAGGAGGGATGCAATGATCACCATCCCTATGACACTTCGCTGTTACGCAGTGACCACACAGTTGATAAAAATATATCCAATTATTGTATAGTATTGCCCCCGTTGCGAACGACCCCGTGAGAAAGTTAGGATTAGGGATGATAGAATGACCAGAGAGAAAGGCGGAACAAACTGGTGCAGGAAGTCCAATCCATAAAGATTCATAATTCATTTATACATTTCAAGAATTCATATAGCACCCTTCAAGAAGTCCACTCAGAGGTGCTCGGAGTCCAATCATGGCGATGCGAAAAAGTCGGAGTTTCCGCCGAAGCACACGTGCGCTTCGGCGGAAACTCCGACTCAGTGTCAGCGCTGCAAATAATCGGGAGCGCCTCTGAGTATAGACCTTGAGGAATCGCTATATACGAAATTCATCAAATAAGGAAATATATAAAATAAATAAACAAATAAGGACGTCAACGGCCAGAGCAGCCATAGGATGACACTATGCTTTTATAATAAATAAACAATTAGACACCCTTAAGATGTAGTCTTCTAGTGCTATAAATAAAACAAATGCGCTAATCGTTAGGCTAAAAGCAATCGTCAGCATGGCTGGACGACGTGAACGGCCATTGGCGGATATTGTATTGTATTCAAACATTTATAAAGCGCCTCTAGTAGGGTGAACCGTTCAGAGGCGCTCCCAGTGCGCAAGGCCCCGCGAGAAGAAGCAGGTTTTGAGAAGAGACAGAGCAGAGGAGAGACTGACAGACAGAAGTGTAGAGCGAACAGAAGAAGAAAGAGCATTCCAGAGAGAAGGACCAATTGAGACAAAAGATCGAGACTGAGCCATAGTTGTTCTAGACCGAGAAACCAATAGGTCAAGTCTGTTGGATAAACTAAGTGGACGATTGGAGGAAGCTGAGTGAGGACGAAGTAAAGCATTAGTCAAATATTTTAGATATACAATCTAGGTTTTTGGGTCAGGATCAACCTTTTTCTCACGGCGATATTTCGACTTTTTTACATACAAATTAATTTTTTAAAGTGAAAATGCACACAAGACGTGAAAAAAGCTCGACAGAAATTTGTTTGGCATATTACAGCACTTATTGAGAAGGAAGTTTCCGGTCAAATCGGGTGCCAAGGTCCTTGACCGAGTTAGACAAAAATATTGGTGGGAAATTCATTAGAGAGTTCAGTCAGATTAAGAACGCTTCAGTAAAATGCTATAAATTGAGTAAAATTAATGCAGTTTGATAAGTCCCTGATTCATTTTATTCATCCATCCGTCCGTCCGTCCAACCTTTCGTCCGTCCGTTCATCCATCTTCCAATCCATCTAAGCATGAAATATGAATTCAATATTACAGACACAACACAGTATACACGGTTATGTTATACATGAGCCGATCTGCGTGTCGTGCTACAGTGGGCCGTATTTCGTATATAACTTGTACATGTAATGATGTAACCATTCTGCGGTGTGTCAGATTGAGCTATTAAACGAAGATATTTTTTATGTAATACATCTCAATGGTGTTAGCATTATTAGACACCTTGAAGTCGCATTCTTGCGACGCCATAAATTGAAGAAATGCGTATCAAGGGATTGCTCTTAAGTGCTGTAATATGCCGAGCAAATTTCTGTCCAGGGTAACGGCCTCTGTTGTCATAGACCCTGGTCAAATCGGATCCATCCAACGGTATAATTATCTTCTAGCCGTTTTCGCGTGATACAAAAATCAAAATTAGAACTAATGTTGAACCGGATGCGACCACACCTGCGACGTTCCCGAGCATATAGAGAATTAGCTTCCTCGTGATGTGACACTAAATGTTAAGCACCTCACGAAAAGCCAGTCTAATAACTTACGCCTCAGAACGCATCCGTTCTACCAATAGAAATGTTGAACTACTATACTACCACTAACTCTACTGCTGCAGCAGCTGCTCCTCCTCCTACTACTACTACTACTACTGCTGCTGCTGCTGCTGCTGCTACTGCTACTGCTGCTGCTGCTGCAGCTACTACTACTGCTTCTACCCCATCTACTACTACTAAGACAACTACTACTGCTACTGCTGCTGCTGCTGCCGCTGCTGCTGCTGCTACTACTACTACTACTACTACTACTACTACTACTACTACTACTACTACTACTACTACTACTACTGCTGCTGCTGCTGCTGCTGCTGCTGCTGCTACTGCTACTGCTACTGCTACTGCTACTGCTACTGCTACTGCTACTGCTACTGCTACGACTACTACTACTACTACTACTACTACTACTACTACTACTACTACTACTACTACTACTACTACTACTACTACTACTACTACTACTACTACTACTACTACTACTACTACTACTACTACTACTACTACTACTACTACTACTACTACTACTACTACTACTACTACTACTACTACTACTACTACTACTACTACTACTGCTACTGCTACTACTACCACCATCACCGCTACTACAACTACTGCTGCTACTGCTACTCTTACTACTTGGCCTACTACTAGAATGTCGTCGATTTAAATGACTTTTCTATTACCAAAAGATGTCGGTAAACAAAAGATCATAAATACAGTGTGCGTCTTAGACACCTTTAACTCAGACTGAATGATACCATATGATACCATATGATACCTTACCACACATTTCCCACCGAACTTAGGTAGTGACTTGTCCGAATATGACAGACTATCTAGCCAATATCGGCCGATATCGGCCGACAAAAAGGCAAAAATGTACCATCAGATATATTGGGACGGTTTCTCTTCTTTGTCAGCAGCTTGTTGCGTTTATCGTTGACCTTGACCGATATCGGCCGACAAGGATCAGATAGGCAAGTTGGAGCAAGGCCTGGTATCGCAATTATACGAAGGATGCCACCCTCTATTCAACACGCTGACAGACAAGGGGCCAGCATAGACCTTTCATCACGTAATTTGAAACGGCAGTTGACCGATAAAGCGCGATACAGATCTTTGAATACCGTCTCTGACCGAAGTTGAAAATGAGAGAGGCAAGTTAGGTTAGGTTAAGTTTATTTAGACGGTAACTCCCCTTAGTGGCCAAATAATGTTGTCGCTAAATAATTAACAATAATAAATTATGTCCTCGTCTTAAACACCTCTAAAGCGTAGCTTTCTTACTCTATAAATTGAATAAATGCATATAATCAGTAGATTTGAATGATGGTCGCCCATAAGTCAAGGTCAACGATAAACGCAACAAGCTGCTGACAAAGAAGAGAAACCGTCCCAATATATCTGATGGTATATCAGTCCAAAGCCTGGATTAAGGGAGATGCATTGATATAGCATCGTCAAAAAAGAAACAACCCTTGCCAACGGAATTATATTTAAGTGGCACTTTTCCCGGCGTCGATGGAGATTTTTCTCAGGCGTCGCTTTTATAACTCAATCAATCAATGAACCAATCAATGAATGAATGAATGAATCAATGAATGAATGAATCAATGGATCAATAAATAAATAAATAAATCAATCAATCAATCAATCGTTATTTTTATAGCGCCCCTTCAGGGTACTTACTCAGAGGCGCTCCCGGTCGAGATCAATCGAAAAAACAGTCTTCAACAGTTTGTGAAATTGAGAACAGCTTGAGAGATGTCGCATAGTCAAGGGAAGTCCATTCCAGGTCGTTTGGCCAACCACAGAGAAGGAGCGCCTCTGCATTGTTGCAGAGCGAGTGAAAAGAACCACCAAGTCACCATGGACAGTAGAGCGCAGTGCGCGGCGGCCTTTGCAAGTGGAAGGAGGGAGACAAAGCTCACACAGATGAGAGGGTGCTCAACTCAGTTTCGCCTGGACTGAAACTCATTCATTCTTTATTCAAGGTTTTCAATAGCGCTCTATCAATGCATAAATCTTGAGTTTCATGTGGACAGAGAGGTCACAAGGTCGTTCATTAAAAGGTTAAAGAAGAGATAGGATAGGATGGGTGGATCCAGGTTTGACGAGGGTCTATGACAGCAGAGGCCGTTGCCCTGGACAGAAATTTGGCTGGCATATTACTGCACTTATTTTGTTAGGCTGAGATAACTATGACAAGATTATTCTTTAGTTGACCAATTGCCATCCGTATTTTGGTGCGCAAAGATGTCATTATAAACATATACACTAAACACACATACATGTATAAACTCGCATCGTCAATAAAATATTTTAAAATAACACTTATTCCATTATAAATATGCTCCACTACACTGCACTGTGGTTTGCATGAAATGACATTCATAATGATAAAGCATTCTTGTTTTAAACGATTTCCTCACTAGGGTTTGTTAACGTGCAGTTATACACAACAATTTAATGTGCAATTCAAAACGACTTTCTGCAGTTGTAAAAGCCGTCTTGTGCAGCGATAACCATTAGAAAAGGTAACTGCATGCAGGCGGTTTACCAAAGAAGAAGGAAGCGGAACGAAGGGCTTGTGCAGTGGAAAATATGCAGAAGGAGGGCCAAAAGCCGAAATTCGAAACGGATGACTAAACATGAAAATTCCCTTTTTGCCGAAGATGATTCGGAAGAACAAACAAATCGACAGAATCCTTTAACAACAAAACTCCGCCACTGGTCGCACTCTGCCAGTGCCAGTCCCAAGCCTGGATAGAGGAGCAGGAGGGCGTCGCTAATGGTCTTTGTTACCACACAGTGACGTTAAACTGCAAATGCCGCCTTAACAACAACATTCCTAATAAATTCAGTTCAGCAAAGATCCAATCTCGTGAGTTAAAAAATCAGCATCCAAGAAAAAGAAATTCAAGCTCAATGGGGGTGCTCTTGGCTCCAATGGCGTAGCCAGAAATATTTGATGGGGGTTTTGGATTTTTTGTGGCCTGGCCGGATGCCTTTTCTGACACCAACCCAAAAGTATACAGTAAATAAAAAGGGAATAAAGTAACAAAGGGAATAAAGTAAGAAAAACAATTGTCACTTGAAGCAATTGTCTTGTTTTTCTTATTTAAGTGAATAAATAACCTTAAAAAAACCAAACCTTGTTTCCTAGGCCAATGGGGGGTTTAACCCCCAAACCCCCTTGTCTACGCCACTACTTGGATCCATTCGCGCGAACTACAACTACGGAGAATCGAGCCTTTTCCGTGTTGGAACCAGTAAGCTGGAATCGGCTCCCACATGAAATAAATCTGCCTTCTATGGCTTTAAATGAAACATCTATAAAATTCAAACCCCAAACTGTACGTTTTGCCATGCTGGAGTCGGGGCACTTCTGCATGGGTAGTTCCAATGATGACTGAAGGTGGCTTGAGGCGCTATAGAAATTCTTGATTGAATGAATGAATTACTGAAATAGCAATAAGGAAACCCCGTTAATGCCGATGTAACTGATGAAAATGTGAATGGTTTTGATTGTCAAATGGTCTAGTTTCTGGTATTCCTATTTCAGGAAGAGTTTCGTGTACATTTCTGGTCAAGTTCTCAATTTTCAGAAGCCAGCGTTTAACTCTAATGGAACAGAGATGGCCACAGAGGTAGCTGGTTATATAGCCTATGATTTGAAAAAAATTCATGTGAATGAATAGCCGAGTATTGGTGATCCAGTCAAAATACACCAATTGAAGTGGATATATCGGGCAATAAACCCAAATTATTCTAGGGTGACACGAAAGTTCGTTCACCGTCTTCAAAATGCGTTATCTCAGTAACGGCTTCATATTTCTTTATAATATTTTGTCAGTGTATACATCAGTCAAATGAAAGATACTGATACAAATTTGATTAGGATCCGTTCAGTTTTCGCCATTATTTATAAGAAAATGCAAAGACGACCAGATTTTGCGGAAAACTGCGTTCATCAAATTAACACAGTAAGGAAACTGTGTAGAAGCTGTCTGTTGATCAACAACGCCATTTTGAAAAGGAGCCTTCGACAGAAACAAGTCTATGATTGGTCGGTCCGTGATTGATCGCTGTGAAGATGGCGGATTGGCTAGCCTCTCTTTCAAATCGGTCACACATTCAGCTGAAAGTTAAAGCGCAAGTTGTGAATTTTTGGACGCAGTGGTGTAGTGGTGGGTTCGGCGCCTTGGAGCCGGATGGTTCCAGGTTCGAATCTACCTCAAGCCACCGCGTAGGAACCACGAACAAGTTCTTCACTCGTGATTGCTTGTGCGCTTTGTTGTGAAACTCCGATGCAGTGTCTACGTTATAGTCTGTAGTGATTGAAATGCCTTAATACTCACACGAGACTGATTATGATTGTACGATGGAGCAACTAGAACGAATCAAAGAATGAATGTAATGTAATGTAATTTGTACTTTATATAGCGTCGCTCTTTGCAGTGACCATTCAGTGGCGCTTCCAGTGCGAGTAACCCGAACTCAAAAATTAGTTCCGAGGCAAGACAGATAATTATATGGCAACTTATCTAGAAAGTGTGGAAACGCTAAAGAAAAAGGGATGACATTCGAGAGAACAGGCAAAATGATGGAATGATTGAATGAATAAAGGGCAGAACGAATGAGCAAATGAATGAATGAATCAATCAATCAATTATACGACTTATTTAGACTTAGTTCCTCCTGTTCCGATCGGTCAACAATCAATCATACGTGTGAATTAATTATCGAAGGAATTGATGAGCGAAAGAACAAAAGAGTGATCGCTTAATTATTAAAATTTATACACGTGTAGGCCTGCGTGGTCACAATAACGATAGCTAAGTTCGCAAATAATTATGGGAGTGGATCTGATTCAGAGCAGGAAAATCTGCTCACGTCCGATGTTCATGAAACTCTGGACTGAAGCCAAAAAGGCGCTTCATAAATAAGCAAACTCTCGGACGAGTCCTAATAGGATGCAAAGGTGTCGGACCGAGGTAGAGAAAAGTAGGCCTACAGTCGAGAAATCCAGTAGAGAGGTCAGTCATGTTAAGATGTTAACGCCCATGATCGCTATACTGGCTATCAATATAGATAATTTATGGCAGGCCTAATATTCGCATAATTTATAGACACCTGCAAATGTGTTTTTGAGATGCTATAAAATTGGGAAATGCACTTTTCCAGCTATTCATCTACACGATGGGATGTCAATTATAACAGCTTTTGGCGGTAACAATCTGCTAATAAAGAAGAGAAGCTGCTTCGGACCGAGATTGAGAAAGTATTAATTGAAAAATTCACTACAGCAGAGAGGTTCAGCTTAGACGTTAACGCCCCTTCGAATGATGCCGCGATATAATTTAATGAAAATAATAGTTCTCGTTTTAAACACCTTCAACCGTTTTTTAGAGACGCTATAAATTCAGCAAATGCAATTTATCAGTTGATCTCTCCGATGTTGTTTTATATACATTGTAAGTCAAGGTCAGCGCCAAAAGCTTTGGAGGCAACAAACTTCTGATGAAGAAGAGAAACCGTCTCAATATCTGATGGTATCAGCCCTAAGCCCTGGAATTAAGGGAGATGCGTTGACACAGCGTCTTTAAATAGAAACAATTTTTGCCAACGGAATTATATTTAAGTAGCAATTTCCCCGGCTTCGATCGAAGTTTTTCTCAGGCGGGACTTTTATAAATCAACGGCTTCGGTTGGACTCAAACTCGATCATTCTACATTCAAAAATTGCTATAGCGCCTTTTCAGTGTCTTTTGGTTGTCGGAGAAAGCCCTGTCTTGCGAATTCGTTTGCTTTACGTTGCTTAGACCCGCCTTTGGATGCCATGCTTAAAAGGAGTCCATGCTTAAAAGGAGTCCATTCCGTAGGCCTATACCGTTTGACCAGCTAATGAAAATGCACGACTCTGCATGATGGAGGAGCGAGTAAACGGCAATGAGACCCAATTTCCCGCTAAAGGTAGGGAGTGATGTGTCTAAATAGCCGACACAGGCTGACAAAAATCAAGTATACGCAATTTGGAGTAAGGTCTTGTATCGACACACCAAGTAGGCGACCTGTAGCGAACCAGGTTGCTACAAGCTACCTTACTTATTTACTTAAGTAAGGCCGCTATTTCTATTACGAATTCATGGGTGCTATGCTTAGCACTGATCGATGCGGTTATCGCTATATTTAGCTTCCCATGCATTTTTCAATGGAACTTTCCGCCACGTGCGATTTTTGATTGGTTAGACATCACGCGATGTTTTAGGCGCTAAAAAGCGCTCTCTTGCGGCAAATTAACGCGCAAACCTTCAGTCAGGCTGCAGAATTGAATCGTGTAAGACCTATGTTGGTGGGAATCGTGAATCGTGGTAAAATTGATGGTATTTTTGATTCTGGCAAGTTTCTCGGGTAGAAGACGAGGTTCTTCCGATGTCTTGTGAATCGATGTGTAATTACGAAGATTTCCGGCAACAATTAAATTGATAATACGCTTCCTACGGAGAAATTCTGGCATCGGCCGACGACTCAATAACTTTCTACAGGACGGAAAACGGTGGATCGGCTGTCCTAAAATATCAAAGGGAACAGGGAAGTATAGGCAACCTAATCTATAGAGCTCGAACCTGAACTAAGTGTAATTAGATAAAACTTGTATCGCTATTTTGGTGCAAATATTAGTTGTGGTATATTCAGTCTGTGAACTGATCGGATAGGTGTGAAATAGTCAGTCTGTGAACTGATCTGATAAAACTTAAGCTAGTCAAGGGACATAGGCGTTTTAGGAGGGCCTTAATAGTGAATCTTTAATATTGATTCTATTTCATCGGCTGTGTAAATAATTGCTAATGAACGACAGACAGTCGCTTGATTAATTCTACAATAAATGAAACTTAAATAGAGAACTGTGAAGTGATTTTGGCTATCAAATTATAATGGACTCCGACGGGGATACTGACAGTGTCTTAGGAACAGGACAAGAGGAAGATGAGATGTGTCCGGGAGGAACACTTGAGTTAGGGACTACAGACAATACTGATGACTTAGACCCGGCCGTATTACAGAAGCAAATGACAACAATAGAGCAGTTCATGGAGCGCCAGAGTAGCATTTTAACCGGTCTAGCTGAAGAGCTAAATCTAGTTTCCATGCAGCAAGCCCAATTAAATTCCCGCCAGAAAGAATGCGAAATAATGGTGAGGACGGTAGCTGATGGTAAAGTGGGTGGTGGAGCTTGGGGAAATGTTGAGGATTCGAACCCAGATAAGTACCCATTTAGTGGGGCTGTCGTGAACTTAACAGCCACCGCTGACATATGTCCAATATCGGCTCATCCTGAAGAAGAAGGTAACCAGAGAAGCTCACACCCTAGGTTAGGATTCGAACCTGCTTCCATTGACACCAAAACCCTTGACCTAGGACCCGGATTTCCTCAACCGCGCTTAAGGGGCCGCGCAACAGTAGAGCCCATTAATTTGGGGGTGGAAACGTTAGGACAGGCGGCGCCCCCGCGCGTAACAGACCCTGTATTCAATACTATGATGGACAGGGAACAATAGCGTAGAACCTACATTATGCAATATGAGACGTGACTGAATTTAGATATTTGACCAATAAGGCGCGATACAGAGCGTAGAATACGGTTTCGCACCGAGCTTCAGAAAGCATAGTTGGGAAATTCACTAGGAGAGAGGACAGTTAGGTTAAGCCTAGACGTTAACGCCCCTTGGTGGCGAAAGAATGTTGTCGCTAGATAATTGAATAATACGATTCTCGTCTTAAACACCTCTAAATCGCTTCTCTCAGACTCTATAAAAACCGCAAATGCATTTAATGAGCATATTCTCTCGCCTTCGTCCCTATAAGTCAAGGTCAACGCTAAAAGCTTTAATGGCAACAAGCTTCTGTTGAAACAGTAAAACTTTCCTACATCGGATGGTGCCAGTGCTAAGCCTGGATTGAGGGATATGCTTTGACACAACGTCGTTGAATAGAAACCACCCGTCCCAGCGGAACCCTATTCATTTATAACCGGCTTAGATCGAGATTTTTCTCAAGCCTGACTTCTATAACTCAGGGGCTTCTATGGCGCCTCCTCGGAAAGAGAAGAGAATTGCCCCAAGCCATAAAGGAAGATGAACAATTTATTGGCAAGCGGGGTGAAGTAAGAGGTAAGGTAAGATATGGTATATGATATGGTATGATATGGTTGGTGGTAAGGAAAAGTATGGTATGGTAAATTAGAGCATGGTCAAGTGTAATAAGGTATGGCATGAGATGATTAAGTATTGCAAGATGATGTAAGGTATGGTATGGTAAGGTAAGATTACGCAAGTAAGTGAGCTACAACTTGATAAGTAAGTGAATAAGTATCCATATAATTATTTGCAGAACATCAGCAACACTGGATCAAAATACCACCAGCCATTACAATTCAGAACTTCTAGCTAATGCTGCAAAAGTCAAAAGATCATTCATGAAAGGTCAAAATGTTTGAATCAGTACATAAACTAAATCGACTGCGCACGCTGCGCGGATGCATTAGCCTATTATACCCCACTGGAACGGGATAAACATGACTGATGTTGTTAGTAGTAAGGTCAGGGGCTTCTATCCCTATACATGGCGGGCGCAGCTTGCGCCCAGTGAAAAATAGGGGGGGAAACCAGAAGACAGCCAAAATTCACGTCGGTTGGGTGGAAGGTCGGACATGGAGGGCAGCGTTCAATCAAGGCATCACCAGGAGGAAGATCCCCCAGAAAATACTCCCCTCCATATAAATTTGGACAAAATGCATGGTAGACCTAATAGTTTTTAGCAAAATGTATACACTTTATACACTTTGAGTTTTTAGTTAGGTTACTCTCTGCATTTTTGAATTACATGAACTGCTATAACAGCTACATGTATAATAGGGTATAGTGAGAAAAGTGTTTTTGTTTAAAATGAACTTTGGCATAACTTAAAAGGTTGCTCCAGGTCCTAAATGAAAGAACTGAAGAAAAATTGCCTCAAATTTATTGCATCTAACTTTGCCGCCGAGCACCTGAAGTTTAGTCTACTTTCGCGGCTGCAAACCATGGCAAAAACACATACCATGCAAACGCGAGAACTATGGTCATGGAGAAATAGACAGAAAGAAAGAGAAAGGAAAGAGAACAACAAGAAGTATTATAAATCTCAAGTACTGTGTAAAGTATAGATGATACACTAGACAATGATTCTAGCTGTGATACAGTTGACTCCGTTTCCACAGCATCAGAATCATTATGAGGACGTTTAGGCTATATGCGATCTGAAGGGAAAACATGCTCTTGCTACACCAAGTCACTCCCAGCTTTGCCAAGGGAATGTGACAGATATAGTTTCTCCAATGCAGTTGGTGCTGCACTTGCAACAGAAGTAGGTCTACTTGTGGACTATGGAATTGTGACTGATGATGACCAGAGTTCAGCTACTGACAGATTGTGGGAAGAGAGAGAGAAAGGTTTCGTAAAACATTAGGCTATCCGATGGAAGCGTGAAGCTACAGCACTGTATTTTGACGGTGGGACAGACATAACTAGGCCTATATGCTTGCAGTCATTTGGTCATAAATATCAAATAATGGAAGTGTAGGCTATACAAACATGTTTGATACGAGAACTAGGATCACTTTTATTTAGGGCATTATCTCACCAAACAGTGGATTAGCCGCAGGAATTTTCGAAGCAATGCGCGAATTCTTGTCTGATAGGCTTAATTATATTTCTTTCAGTTCAATAATAGCTGGTGGCTGTGATGGAACGGCGGTAAATACAGAAAAGCATGCTGGAACAATGGAGTAATAAGAAAGCTGGAGTTACATGCAGGCATCCTCTCCAGTGGTTCATCTGCATGTTTCATTTCAATGAGTTGACGTTACGACTTATAATTATTTGCTCATCATTGCATCAAGCTTCCTACCATGCTATGAGAGAAAGATTGTTGATACAAAGTCATGTATATGTATTCAAAAGAATGGCTACTAAGGTTACCCAGAAAATGTTTAAGTGAATATGATGACTGATGAGAAAAAAACACATGCAGAACTGGTAGCCAGAAGAATTAAAATAGCAAGCAAAACTGATTGCTGTCTATTATCAGTTCATGTGATATTAGAACATTCACAATCCCAAAACTGAATTTAGAAGCCACTGTCTACTGTGTTCTAGTTAACTGGTTGGATGTTTCCAGACTTGAACCTCAAATAACTTGCAAGTTTAAGAAAAATGACTTTAAGGAATACATTAAAACTGGCAGTATGTTAGATCTTGAAAAATACCATTACCACAAGCATGGATTAAAAGTTGCTATAGGTAGTACAGACGCAGCAAGGTCAGTTTGTAGAACGTAGAGAAGGCCACATTCGAAGAAAGCGCGAATTCCTCAAAAACGTGGTCAAATATCCCACAAAAAGTGAGTGGACTTATATATATATAATATATAATGGACGAATATGAGTGAAACGCATTGTCAGCATGCGAACCTTTTGTGAAGCGTCATTAAGGACAACAAGTTTCTCTCAATTTTAATAATTCATTCCATTTTTTAAGTTAGAATAATGCCATTGCGGACCGTCCATAAATGACGTCATGTAACTGGAGGAGGAGAGGTCAGTGGTCACACATCTATGACGATTTGTGACGGTCCAGTGCTAGATATCATGTGACTTTTGTTTTAACGTGTGACGAGGGGTCAAAGGGGATCATCTTAAATTGCGTGACGTCATTTATGGACGGCCCCTTGCTTGTGGCTCATGGATGTCGGAATGGTCAAGCAAATTCGCATGCTGTGCCATAAAATGTGGCTCACAATATTCCTATTGTTAAGCCTAATTAATACTTCAGATAAGAAAATAGTCAAATTTCAGCAGTGTTAATGCAATGCTCAATAGTACAGTATACTCGAATAACTTCAGGGCCATGGCGGCAAAGTTAAGCAGCATGTCAGAAACAAAATTTCTATACCAGACACTATTATATGCATAGGAGCAACAAATTAATATATGCCAAACATAATCCTTTCTGGTCACTATGCCCTAATGTATAATATAACCATAATAAAAAATTTCCTATTACACGATTATAGTTATGTTTTTACTATTTTAATAAATAATACAATCATATTAAAAGTGAAAAAATAATATTAATACAAATACTATTTTGCACAACTAAATGGCTTCTCTCCATTGTTATCTTTCAAATTTCAGACAGTCAACTTTGGTCCTTGAACACGTAGTAAAGCAACATCATTATTACGTGGGCTTACAATGTAGGACTTACAATGTATTTTATTGCATTGCATTGTGCTCTAAAAATTTATGTAACGCCCCTCGAGCGTACACTGATCAAGGATGCAAAACATATGGCTGCCCAATTGTATCAGCAATTCCTCCACTGAAATAGTAGAGCAATTTTGCAAGAGGACAGCTTAAAATGCTGAAATTGCAATGCGGAAATCGCAAAAATGTCTTATGGGGAGGGGATACCAGGTTCCTTCTCGGCGCTACACATGCTTCGGCGATCGTCTGCTGGATGTTCGTTTGTCCTCCTCCAAACAGACCTTCATTCCCACACTAGAGGAGGGCATGCGATAGATTACATTAGGCCTATATTGCATACATAGAGAAAGGCCGGTTCAGAAAGGGGGGGAAGAAGATGGATTGCGACCGGCTGCTTAGGGGGGATAGAAGCCCCTGAGTAAGGTTAAACAGTGTTTAAGTTGCTTGCACAGAATAATCAATTATGCCATAATGTACGAAAATCCAAAGTCTAAGTTTGTTCTCAAACAGATTATGGGCGGGTGGATGTGCAA
Source organism: Lumbricus terrestris (assembly GCA_949752735.1). Classification (NCBI taxonomy): domain Eukaryota; kingdom Metazoa; phylum Annelida; class Clitellata; order Crassiclitellata; family Lumbricidae; genus Lumbricus; species Lumbricus terrestris. The sequence goes on along the minus strand of OX457048.1, from coordinate 14,905,728 downwards.
CATTGCTCGTGAGATTGTTCTATGCGGCAAAGCCTAGAAAATGCTATCGAATGCAAGTTCATCCTAATACGTGCAATATAAGTGCGGCAAGTACTGTAACATTCACTCTATCAGGTGGGTGCACCCTGCACGTAAACTGTTCGGAAATCATTGTGTTAACAAAATTTGCTTAACTTGTTATGCGTAATATGCGGTAGCTACCATAGGCGCAATCACGTCCTAAAATTTGGGAGGGACCAAATGAATCACGTCCTGAAAGTTGGGGGGGGCCATAATGATAAAGTCAATGGGACCACTCAAAAGTTGGGGGGGACGCGTCCCGTGGGTCCCATAGGGTGGTTGCGCCTATGGTAGCTACAATATTGGAAATAGTTATTTAAAATTTCCTTAGTGGTTTTTCAGCTTGGGTACGAGCGGACCCCCCAATGTAAATTGGTTTGCGGTTGAATTTTTCAGCCCGCGTAGAGCCGGATTTCGGCACATTTGAACAACATTTTTTCTTTATTTGACTCCAGGATTGGAATGACGACTGAGTTTCAGGAGCCATTTAGCCATAGCCTTAACCTCCATATTTCTTACTCATTTATTTCTCGACAGTATTTTGATAGGAAACTCGTTTTATTGCACGATGTCTTTATTGAGACTAAGAACCAATATGGTATAAAACCTAAATGCAGTTAATGTCGGTAGGATGCAGGTTAATAAAGTTCTAGTGTAACGAATAAGTACAACAGTTCCCTGATGAATATAACCGTCAAGTATCAATCAATCAATCAATCATTTATTGATCCAAAGACATTACAAATGACATCTTCATACAAAGAAGAAATATATATATAGCTTCTCAGGATGCATGTGGATAACCAAAATAAGTGGGAGTCCCGCATAATTAGCCTAAGACAACCAATTTAATTAAAATGCAACAGATTGACATCAAAAATAGACACCCAGAAATTATCAAAAATGAAAGTATTAAATGACATGACATTGTGATTTGTGATGATAATGATATTGCAGACACGATATTAATAGTTTCAATGTGAAATAGGAAGCAGTGGAAAAAGCATTTGAAAAATGATTTGAATACTTTGAAAAATAATTTTAAAATAATGGACCCATAATACGCATTCAGTCTAAAGGAATAACACAAACATAGCCAGCAACACTAACGCAAACATGAGCCAATAATAAGTATAATAGCAGTGAAGTAGGAGGCTGTAAACATATAGGTAACAATCTGTTATACCATAAAAAACGAATTAACAAATTTGAAAATAGAGTTAAAAATAAATTACGGTAATCTGGACAACGTTGAATTCTTTCAAAGCAGATTAGCTGAGGTTAAGCTTGAGCAACTCAGACTAGAGTTGATGTTCTGATTCACGATCTTCAAGGTCCAGTATTGGTTCTTCGGAAGAACATCGATCCATGTTCTTTCCGATCACGACGGAATGGTTCGAAGGGATCGGTGTCGTATTAGAGCCTTCGACTTTGCCAACCAGCCAATACGTTTTCATGCAGCCTTTACCCTATGAGAAATCATCACTTTGGCTGTAATTATTGTCACCAAGATCATGGTGACGGTTGTCAACATGATCGACCTCAGTTGCAAGCCTATGAGTTGATATATTGAAGGGTGATTATATAAATGCCGTCAATTATTTATCATCATAGTCATCATTTTCGTTATCATCATTACCATCGTCGTCGTCATCATCATCATTATCATCATTATCATCATCATCATCATCGTCATCGTCATCGTCATCGTCGTCGTCGTCGTCGTCGTCATCTTCATCTTCATCGTCATCGTCATCGTCATCGTCATCGTCATCGTCATCGTCATCGTCATCATCATCATCATCATCATCATCATCATCATCATCATCATCATCATCATCATCATCATCATCATCATCATCATCATCATCATCATCATCATCATACATAATACGGTTCTCGTCTTAAACACCTCTAAATCTCTTCTATCAGACGCTATGAATTCAGCAAATGCATTTAATGAGCATATTCGTCCGTTTCTGTCCAATGTGTCCATAAATTATAAGTGAGGGTCTACGCAAAAGCTTTGATGGAAGCAAGCTTCTGATGAAGAAGTAAAACTGTCTTACATCGAATGACCCCAATCCTAAACCTGGATTAAGGGAGAGGCTTTGACACAACGTCGTTGAATAGAAACCACCCGTCCCAGCGGAATCCTATACAATTCTATTAATTTATAACCGACCTCGATCGAGGTTTTTCCACCACCACCACCACCACCGCCACCATCGCCACCGCCACCGCCACCGCCACCGACGCCACCACCATCACCACCACCACCACCACCACCACCACCACCACCACCACCACCACCACCACCACCATTATCATTATCATTATCATCATCATCATCATCATCATCATCATCATCATCATCATCATCATCATCATCATCATCATCATCATCATCATCATCATCATCATCATCATCATCATCTTCATAATCATAACAGCAGTAGAACCTTGACTTTGAGCTCTTCCCTGAAGACGGTTTCAAACCCAGAACCACGAAGACAGTCGTTGCACGTTTCACTTATGCAAATGCATCCGGCCTGAAACAATCACATCAACCTCCTTGCTGCTTAATATTAATAAGAGACCTAGTAATTAATATTAATTAACATCCTTTATGAAGTTTGATATATCGCCTCTTCAAGGCAAGCTACGTATAAGATCTCTCGGCCGAACACGGTTAAATGGAACAGTTTTTGAGACTGTTTACGAATGGAATGGAGTGACCCATGGGCAATATGATCAGTGTAGCATGAAAGCAAGTCCAGGTTGTACATAATAGGTAGAACGACCGAGAATGAACGGCGCTGTCGGTTAGCCAATAGCAGTTTTCGGGCGGTGAACCTGAACTATTGTTAAGCAATGTCCTTATTGATGTTAAAATGCAATTGCAATTGTTATTAAAATACGTGATTCTTTACTTATGCTATGATGCAATATTTCCTAATCAATGTCAATAAGTAAATTCTTAATTATTGATATAATAAAATCCTTCATGAATATTAATAGATGGCTGAGTGTGAAGAATGAGATGGCCGATCTATTGTTACATGTATATGTATATGTGGAAATGCTTGAATGAAAATTTCACATGGCCTGTTTGAGCAGAAAAATTCCTCAGCACCATATCACACATCTATACCTTCAGTCACACTACTGATACCCAGTGGCATAGCCAGGAATTTATAATAGGGAAGTTTGGGGGTTTTATGGCCTGGCCGGATGCCCTTCCTGACACCAACCCAACAGTATTACAGTAAATAAAAAAGGAATAAAGTAACAAAGGGAATAAAGTAAGAAAAACAATTATTACTACAAACAATTGTTTTGTTTTTTCTTATTTAAGTGGATTAGTAAACTTTTAAAAACCTTTTCCAAAGCCATTGGGGGGTTTTGACCCCTGAAACCCCCTGGCTACGCCACTGCTGACCCCTTGCAATAGCTCCTTGTTGCCTGCTATCATCAAGTGTGAGAATTTAGCTGAGCAACGGCTGTGGGTTCGCGTGCATTCCATGCCTCTGCCCCGGGGAATGGAATCGACATTCATTTTCTTTCATCAAAGAGCAGCTCAAACAATCTTCCTTTTTGAATTTCAAGCATGCACTGGGTTATCTAGCTGCATATACTTCCTTGGCGGCTGATTCCGGGATGACACTTCATGCCTCAGATTTGCATTCTGGGATGACATTGTAAATGTTTTGATGCGCACAGTGTAAATTTGATAAATGAATAACTGAATAATAATGATGATGATGACAACAACAACAATAACAACAACAACAACAACAACAACAACAACAATAATAATAGTAATAATAATAATAGTAATAATAGTAATAATAATAATAATAATAATAATAATAATAACAATAATAATAAAATCTCATTTAATAGAATGTGTAAATATTAAATCTTAAGTGATAGCCTTGGCCTATGCATAAATAATAATAATAATAAGAATAATATTATTATTGATAACAATTATAATAATTATAATAATAATAGCCATTCCAGATGCTATTAACTATCCTGGGTAAACAATAAAAATTATTAAAAATGATAGCGGCTGGATGGATGGATGAATGAATGAATGGTAGGTTGATAAAATAGAATGAACGAATGAATAAAAGAATGAATAATTGGTCCAACCTGGCTGTGTGTTTGCATACGTGAGGCTGTATTGACCGTATCTCCAAAGAGACAATATTGTGGCATCTTCTTACCAATGACACCGGCCACCACACTCCCACTGTGCATTCCTAGAAAACACACTTAGCCAAATCTTAATCCAATTCAATCTAATATTAAACAAAATCAACTTTATCTGATAGGAACTTATATAAGTCATCATTAAAAATACATTAAACAACCTTAATGCATTGCATTATGTTCCATCAAGTTCACAGCGTATTACCGTGAGACTACAACATGCTACATTGCGCACATTTTCACATTGTGGTTTAGTTCCATCACGATATCTCATGATACAGCGCATTACCATTGCTGTCCTACATTACAATTTATTATCATCACATTATTTTACGTTACAGCGTATTACCGTCACTTTACTGTACGCTGAAATTCGTTACCATCACACTATATCTTACATTACAATTTATTACCATAGATGTAAAAAAACGACGATAAGAAAATAAAAAACGGTAAAAAACGTCGTTTTTTTCGAAATAATAAAAAACGACAAAAAAACGATAAAAAACGGAAACGGAAAATAATTTGCCTTTGCTACATCCGAAATTTCATTTTCAGCTTGCAAACCTTAATTGCTTATGCAATTTTATTAAGAAACTGCAAATAACACAACTTTATTATTAGGCCAAAATAATTGGTATAAATAACATTAATCTACCACAGTTATTTTTTCTCATAACTTTCGTTTAATAAGAAATTCGGACAAATTAAAGGTATTGAAATCTTTTCAGATTTAAATTGTAGACATAGGCCTAAGTCCACATTATAAGTTTATGCTGATCGACATAACACAATTAAAATCTAACCAGAAGCAAAAACCACAGATGTTTACTAAATTATATATTGTACATTATTTTGTGCTTAAAATTGCTACTTATAAATATTAATAATTATGCCCAAGAATTTTATATCAAAATAACTCTTAGAAATTTCATTTCTTGTAGGGATCTACTGCATGTATTTCTCAAAATTATGACTTAAACAATTACATAAAGACCCTATAGTTAGCTGCATCCTTGAGAGTACGGTGAAAACGTATCGGAAAAAATTAAATTAAGGAAAATAATATTAGACAGTAAATAATTAAATAAAGTTACATAAAAATCGAAAAAAACGATTAAAAACGATGGGAAAAATAAAAAACGAAAAAAACGACGTTTTTTGGGAGAGAATAAAAAACGAAAAAAACGTTTTTTACAACTATGTTTATTACCATCACATTATTTTACGCTAACACGTATCGCCATCACATTACTGTAGGCCTACGCTGAAATTCATTACCATCACACTATCTTACATTACAATTTGCAACCATCACATTATAATATTACGTTACAGCGTATTACCATCACATTACTGTACGCTGAAATTCATTATCATCACACCATCTTACATTACAACTTATTACCACCACATTATCTTACGTTACAGCGTATTACCATTACATTGCTGTACGCTGAAATTCATTATCATCACATTATCTCACGCTGCATTTGCACGATTACCGTGCACACTGCACAATTACCAGTATTTCACATTACATAATATTTTCATCGCATTTATTTATATGCGTTCTGCGGGATGAGCTCCGAATGGAAAACTAACCGATCCGTATCTTCAGCGGATTCTTGTCTTTCGTTTCGTCCTCCGGATACGGAAGTTGGATCATCCGGACTTGATCAAGGAACTGGACGGCCACTTCCGCCACTCTGACCGCGTGATCCGGCTTCCGGTCTGGGACTCCACCAGCAACCATGTAACCTGCGTCACCCAGTGTCTCCACCTGGCGAGTAAAAGCAAAACCAATGAAGCGACCACCTGACCGTCCTCTTTACTCTTTTCATATTTTTACCAGAGGAATCTGTACGGCCCTTTCCTTCTTCCTTCTATCACCCTTCCTCTTTCCTGCATCCCTACAATAACACCAGTGTGAGAAATGTGAGGGCGGGAGAGGGTTTGGATTGGGAGGGTTCAAATCCCCTAATTTTTCTTTTTACCCCACGGTTAAATTTTCTTTTCATACCCCCCAACTGCACGTGGATCACAATCTGACTCTCTAGTTATTTTCCAACAATTCCCACATTACTCATCATTCCCAGTATTTCCTCCCAATGTACACACCCTTCCAGTTTATACTCTGTCTACCTCTTCCATCACTGATTTCTCAGTTACCCATAGCCCACTCATCCACCCACCAACACCTTGGTTCGTCGATTTCGTTCCAGCCTGGCTCATTCCTTCCAACTTCCCAGTAAACCACCGTCGACTGGATTCGCCCCTCTCCAGAATCATAACTCCTGACCATTCCTCCTTCTGGATTCCAATTTCCCTGCCTCCTTTCTTCCTAGATTCACCCATCCCAAATGCATGATTGGTTCGTCCAACCATCGCCTCGCCTCGCCCCTTCTCTATCGTTTCACCCCTTCCTGAAGGTTAACCATTGACCTTGAAGACGTCATGCTGATCGATGACCCGATCGAAGACGTCGAAGACATTGTTGATGGATCGATGGAGAAGATGCGGAGGCAGAAGAGAGCAGAGATCGTTGAAACCGATCAGGTAGCTGAACATCACCGTCACCTCATCGAAAGACTTCAAAGAAAACACAGCGCAACATAACACAAATCTTTGCTACTCATTGTAACACAATATAACTCTTTCTTACATATTGTAACGCAATGTAACGTAGTGCAACGTATTGTAACGCTATGCAACGCAGGGTAACCCATGGCAAAGCAATGGTAACGCAGCGTAGTATACATCGTAAAGCATTGGTAACGCAGCCAGGGACGGATTAAGGGGCCAATCCGGCCATGGTCACCCCATTAGGAAATTTCTTTATGTTTAACCAGCTATTCTGGCTCGGAAAGTTGACGTGATCCCCCCCATGAGCAGGCCCGGCCCTAGGGTTTGCGGGGCCCAAGGCAGCAGCGAGTCTCCAGGAAAAAATTACTAAGTTCACTACCTGTCAATACAGCATTAACACTATAATTATGTAGCCTATTGGCCAATACCTATTTAAGTAGGCCTGATGCAAAATCATGGGTGCCCTCTGGAAAATTAACACCAATTTTTAGCAACAAAGTTTTAGGCTACTTTTGACAAATTTATTTGCGCCAAAGCACTAATGAGGCTAATGATTCTCACGGTGAAACGGAGAAATTTACATTTAGACACCTATGTAAACAATCCATGTTCTTAATTTTCTGCTTTGCATTTTTCAAACTCGTGCTACAAATTTACCATTGTGCTGTGCTCCCTACAACAAAAATGTCTGCAGGCGCCCATGTTGAAAATTGAAGTTAATGGACATTCACACGTACATGTATATGCAAATTTGGCTATTAACCATAGAAGTTTACTATGAAAACAATAATTAGGACTATTTTAAATTTAACTAGTTAAATATCTAGCATCTAAAATAAAATGCCAATAATTGACAATAGTATTTTCGATTCCTTCTAATTGAAGCTTTGAAATGTTAGTCTCTATCGAGTATAGACAAAGACGTGAGTGCTATCTTACAAAAGTTTTCGCAAATCTTCCATAATTTGATGTAGCCTGTAGGCCTATGCAAAACCTGAAATGATTTCACAATGGAACATCTTTTTTATTTGACAAAAAAGCTAATTTAGTGAGCCATTCTCAAAGAAGGCCTAGGTCTATTGTTGATCGCATGGAAGTTTTGATGAGTCTAAGCCATTTGTTCGTATTTTGAAGATTAATTCAACGTTTAGGCATACAACAATAGGTATAGCTGTGACTCGGTTTAGCATTAAATTTATAGATCGTTGTTTCCAAAATCATCTATCACATTCACGCTGCACATTGACTGCAATTGAGCATAGTTGATATGCGACGTAACCATTATCAATCTCAACAAAGTAGACAAAATTATAGCCAGCTGCGCGGGGCCCTGGAAGCGCGGGGCCCTGGAAGCGCGGGGCCCAAGGCGGTCGCCTCGCTCGCCTTGCCCTAAGGCCGGGCCTGCCCATGAGTAGTTCCGCAAGCCCTCCCCACGCCCCCTAGGTCCGTGCACAAGATCCGTACGACTAAAAAAGGTCATCAACTATTTTGGCGGCGGATAAAAAAATGGTATATTTTTCTTGAGAATTCGAGACAAATTGACAAAGGAAAGAAAAGGTCATCATATATTTTTTGCGACCAAAGACGAAAAATTTCCTCTGTCCCGTAACCGAAGAAAATTGTGGTCCCACTTCGAAAATTTCTGTATCCGCCCTTGAATAGGCCATATGAATAGGCCATTGAATAGTCAATAGGCCTAACTATCTGTCGATAGGCCTAACTATCTGTCGATATGCCTAACTGTGAGCAGCTACCTCGCAAGTGTTGATGGGATCTTCACCGTTCTTCAGTCGATTGGCAATCTGTCGTGGAATCATCGCATAGACAAGATCTTCACTCTGTTGTCGCAGTCGATCCAACTCAACCATCGCCTCAGATATCTGACGACTCTTATCCAATTGCTATGACACGGAAGGAATTAACATTAGCAGACCAAGAATCCAAGTCATGAATCATTCAACCATCTATCCATCCATCCGTCAATCCACCCCATCCATCGTCCACAAATAAAAATTCATCTATCCATCTTTCTAAATATCCATCCATCAATCCATCGACCCACCCATCCATCATCCATCCATCCACCGCCACACCCAAAAATTCATCTATTCATGCTTCTAAATATATTTCCATCCATCCTCCAATCAATCAATAAATCGATCCAACCATCCATCCATCCACCCACCCGCCCATCCATCCATCCGTCCGTCCTTCCATCCATCCATCCATCCATCCATTCATCCGTCCAGCCATCCATCCATCCAGCCATCCATCCAACCATCCAACCATCCATCCATCCAACCGTCCATTCATCCATCTATGCATCTATCCAACCATCCACCCATCCATGCATCCACGTACATGCAAATGTGATCGTTACCTTTTCGATGGATGACTCTAGACATGATGCGTGCTGCCATCCAGCCATAACCATGTCGCGACTGTTGTCGTGCATATTCAGGTCATCGATGTACAATCCCAACATCTCCATCTCCGACAGGCTGCTCAACCTACGTTTACAATAACCAATATGGGAGAGGAACATAATTTTAGATGAAGTTGGAGAGAGAGAGAGAGAGAGAGAGAGAGAGAGAGAGAGAGAGAGAGAGAGAGAGAGAGAGAGAGAGAGAGAGAGAGAGAGAGAGAGAGGAGAGAGAGAGAGAGAGAGAGAGAGAGAGAGAGAGAGAGAGAGAGAGAGAGAGAGAGAGAGAGAGAGAGAGAGAGAGAGAGAGAGAGAGAGAGAGAGAGAGAGAGAGGTACAGTGTGAGAGAGATTGAAATGTAAAATTAGAGCAAGAGGAAGAGAAGAGGAGGAGGAGAGGAAGATAGGGGCAGAAGCAAAGCTATAGGCAGAGGCGGCAACAGAGGCAGGGGCAGAAGCGGAGGAGAGGCAGAAACAGACAGAGAGGAAAGCAGGAAGAGAAAGACAGACAGACAGATAGAGAGACAGAGAGAGTGTGAGAGAGAAAGGAGAGAAAGAGAGTAAGATAGAGACATGGATAGAGAGAGCGCGGGAGAGAGTGATTAGGGTGGAAAGGAGGGAGAGAGGGAAGGAGGGGATAAATGGCTTACAGTGGGGAGCAGAGGAAGGCTATTCCATCGAGCTCCTTGACAAACTTCATCTGCCCCTTAAGAAGCAGACGTTTTCCTAGGTCAGTATGGCCTTGGTGGTCAGTCTGGCCTTGGTGGTCAGTCTGGCCTTGGTGGTCAGTCTGACCTTGGTGGTCAGTCTCGTGTTGTCCGTCAGTCTGGCGTTGGTGGTCATCTTCTTTTGCTCTACAGCAGCAGTGACGATATCGAACGGGAGCAATGGACTCCATCTCAAAGATGACCTTCTGCAGGCACCAGATCTAAACGTAAAGCAAATGTAACACATGTGTAATTCTGTAATCTCTGATGCAGCGCTTGTGCAATGCCAATGTAATGTTCATTGTAACTGAGATGTAACAATGACGTACTCTGATGTAACGCACTTTTAATACAAATGTATTTAGCTGCCCTGGAACTTGGATGTGAGTTTGAAATGACGTTCTTTTTCAATGCACATGTAACAGGGATGAAACTCAGATACAGCGCAGCTCTAATACCCAATAATACCACTGGATGTGGAGGTAAATTGTTACGTAATACACAATCATGTAATCACCATGCAATGCTATTGTAACGTAACTGCCGGCTACATACAGTAGCCTACAGCTGTGAAGAAAATGCTTCGCAAGTGAAACGCAAGCGTCTTGCAGTGTGCATTATAGGAAGACATTACTTAGTACATCGTGCTGGACCACATTGCATTGTAACATGACGCCATGTTGTATTATATCTTATCTTATTTCTTTACATTATTATTACTATACTTTATTATTATTTCTGTGTTTTATTTTACATTTTTGACATGTAATGCTTGTGCGCTTGTCATATGCAAATAAAGTCTACTTACTTACTACTTACTTACTTACTTACTTACTTATAGTAACGCATTTTAACGCCTAACCATAGCGTGCCTAAGTCAAACTCAATGAGGTAAGGATAGTGACGCCAAAATATAATGACAATGGCTCAAAGTAAAATATAACGTCAATGTAGCGGAAATGCAAAACATTGCACATGTGACGCGCGGGGGGCGCCGCCTGTCCTACCGTTTCCCACCCCAAATTAATGGGCTCTACTGTTGCGCGCCCCCTTAAGCGCGGTTGAGGAAATCCGGGTCCTAGGTCAAAGGTTTTGGTGTCAAGGGTAGCAGGTTCGAATCCTAACCTAGGGTGCGAGCTTCTCTGGTTACCTTCTACCTCAGGATGGGCCGATATTGGACATATGTCAGCGGTGGCTGTTAAGTTCACGACAGCCCCACTAAATGGGTACTTATCTGGGTTCGAATCCTCAACCTTTCCCCAAGCTCCACCACCCACTTTACCATCAGCTACCGTCTTCACCATTATTTCACATTCTTTCTGGCGGGAATTTAATTGGGCTTGCTGCATGGAAACTAGATTTAGCTCTTCGGCTAGACCGGTTAAAATGCTACTCTGGCGCTCCATAAACTGCTCTATTGTTGTCATTTGCTTCTGTAATACGGCCGGGTCTAAGTCATCAGTATTGTCTGTAGTCCCTAACTCAAGTGTTCCTCCCGGACACATCTCATCTTCCTCTTGTCCTGTTCCTAAGACACTGTCAGTATCCCCGTCGGAGTCCATTATAATTTGATAGCAAAGATCACTTCACAGTTCTCTATTTAAGTTTCATTTATTGTAGAATTAATCAAGCGACTGTCTGTCGTTCATTAGCAATTATTTACACAGCCGATGAAATAGAATCAATATTAAAGATTCACTATTAAGGCCCTCCTAAAACGCCTATGTCCCTTGACTAGCTTAAGTTTTATCAGATCAGTTCACAGACTGACTATTTCACACCTATCCGATCAGTTCACAGACTGAATATACCACAACTAATATTTGCACCAAAATAGCGATACAAGTTTTATCTAATTACACTTAGTTCAGGTTCGAGCTCTATAGATTAGGTTGCCTATACTTCCCTGTTCCCTTTGATATTTTAGGACAGCCGATCCACCGTTTTCCGTCCTGTAGAAAGTTATTGAGTCGTCGGCCGATGCCAGAATTTCTCCGTAGGAAGCGTATTATCAATTTAATTGTTGCCGGAAATCTTCGTAATTACACATCGATTCACAAGACATCGGAAGAACCTCGTCTTCTACCCGAGAAACTTGCCAGAATCGAAAATACCATCAATTTCACCACGATTCACGATTTCCACCAGCATAGGTCTTAACCGGTTCAATTCTGTTGCCCGACTGAAGGTTTGCGCGATAATTTGCCGCAAGAGAGCGCTTTTTGGCGCTTAAAACATCGCGTGATGTCTGGCCAATAAGAAATCGCAGGTGGTGGAAACTTCCATTGAAAAATGCATTGGAAGCTAAATATAGCGATGACCGCATCGATCAGTGCTAAGCATAGCACCCATGAACTCACAATTGAAATAGCGGCCTCACTTAAATAAATAAGTAAGGTAGCTAGTAGCGACCTGGTTCGCTACACCCTCCACCACTTACTTTTTTAAATTTACCAGTACCCTGGGAAATTTAAAACAAACTCTGGAGATCGAACCTGATATATATACCCGATAAATTCTACTTAACATTGTACTAAAAACGTCTCAGAAACTGACATCAAGAATTACCAATATAACATATTCCACGCAGATCAGCCGTATAAGAGTTCACACAAAGGCTGAATACAAATCTGCCACTCGGGTTCACATATGCCCAATTGATAAGCTTAACCAAGCGAAGCAGTCAAACTGACCAACAGAAGATTAACAATTTTCCGTTAACAGAACATGAGCTTCGTGTCGAATTCTATTCCAATCAGACATAAAAGCTTGTACAATGACTGAGTATGAGTCAGTCATAAGGGTTCACAAATGCCCAAAATAACTCTTAACTACGGAGGTCCTCAAACTGACCAACAAAGCAATTCGGAATGTCCTTAACAGAATACTCCGTTTTCTTTTATCGCTACTACCCGTTATCACCAAATGACATACATCATACATTAATAATATCTCGACAAGGAGGAACGCAGCAATGCAAGAACATAGCACTTCCAAGACACTCATAGCACCTTCTCCAAAGTTCATAACAAAGTTCAGAACTGCCATTACGAAGCCTATTCTTAATCTTCGTTAACGGAAGCTGAGATGTATAGTCCACATTATTATTGATACATAAGACAATCAACTGAAATCTTACTCACTTGTACAATCAGTTTCACAATTGAATTTAACATTTCTAAACTACAATTCTATTAACTATGCATGGCCAAAACCATACAGTTTATCACTAATATAGGCCACAATTACTCAAGCAGGTGTCTTCCCTCTGACACCATTTATTAGTCTACAACACATAATTAACTACATTCTACTTCCAGCAATTGCACGGAACCCTAGCGAGAGAAAGTCCTCTTAACACATGTAGTCATGTTCCGGCGCCAAATCTTGCATTAATTAAACACTGTTATATTCTTCGTGCAACAGTATCACCTTAGAAGAAGTTATACCTTAACACAATTTTATGGCATTATTATTCTACTGAATCTCAGACACACAATAAAGTCTGAGGCCACACTCTATTTATAGCTTTGTCAGCCAAAAGCCACAAAATAAAGAATCCATCTTCAAGTACACTCAGTCACTCTCATACATACTACCTTACTCTATCTCTCAGACATTGTTTGATATCCACAAACCATCTTTTCTACTGCAATCCGAAACCATGTTCACCCATTCCCCAAGCCAAACATATACAGCAAACTTAAAACTTAAGCTGTGTTTTACAGGCTCTCATCCTGACTATACCAAAGCCACTGCTAGTGAGTAAGCAACATCAGATCATAACCCTAGACAACTAATGCATACCAGCATGCACACGTTTCATCATTACAGCAAGGCTAGGCTACCTGGAACAATTTAGGCATTACTGCTCAGCTAAGCATACCCAAGGCATAAAGGATTTATTCCCATATCCTATACTTGTCACGAAGACTGGACGAACTCATCGTCAATACCTCAGGCACAGCTCCACCATTGACTGTAATCTCCACTGTCTCCTACAGTGAGTTTAGTCTGCCTCTAAGTCTATAATCCAACTTATTCACTAACTCTCAGGGCGATGCTTACAATTGGGTGCTCTACTCAACCTTACTACACAATCTAGCACCACATCATCACCAAGTTACTCATTCATCCAATCACACAAGGCTATCTTTCAATCACCACGCAGAATGCTAATTACTTCTACCATAGCATATTATAATCATTATCTTTTAACTTGCAATCATTATTATGCACATAACATACAAGCACAAAATCTGCCCTTCTTCGTGGCAACAAGAAGCAATTCAAATATTTAAACTGAGTTTAAAACTACCCTTCTTATTTCAAACTAAAGGACTACTCTTTAAGCATTAGCATCACATCACTCTACATTACTTTCTTGTAACTGCTACTAAACACTTACTGTAAACATTTTCACATAGTTATAGCCAACTAGTTTACATCAGAAAGCACAGCATTTATGCACAAGAAAATAAAACAATGTATTCCCACATCACATAGTTACATATCATCATAAAGCAAATAAAACAGAGAAGATTCTATTCTCCCATCGCTTACTCTCGTCGCCATTACACGACCTGGAGGGATTCTACACGAAACAAGTACAACTATCTTTACTTGGTTATCTCTTATTTATCCCATTTCTTTATTATTCATCTCATCTACATAGTTACTTTTATCATCAGAGGACATACACATGTAATCTGTAACACTTAAGCTACACTTCACACTAATAAAACTATGCATTCTCACATAACCTATATCATCATATTACACTTCATTACTGTAATCAACTTTCACATTTTTACACAGTAAGAAAGCACAATATATCAACGCCACTTAAAATAAAAATGTAAACCTACATCTCAAGGCCACATATAATATCATCAAAACACAACTAAAGCAGAGAGGACTCTATTCTCTATTCACCTACTTATCGCCATTACGCGACAGGACCACCCTATCGTATCACATTACATCACATTACGCTATTCTCTATACCTACGGGGCGGTACAATGGTCCTACGCGGTCTCGAAGGGGCTACCTCTTCTTCTTCGCCCGAATCATTGGCATTTGCGAAAACCTCCAGGTCAACTGGTTCAACCAGGTCAGGGATAAGATCCATCTCCCAGTCTCTAGGGGTTTCTCCTTCGTATCGTTTTAGTTTATCGACATAAACTAACTTAACCTGTGATCGGGCCGACTTCTGTATTTTATACAGGACAGGACCCAGTTGTGCCATAACTCGGTAGGGTCCAGTATAGGGTTTGTTCCATTTTTCCTTTACCCCGAGTCGTCGTCTCGGGTAGAAATACCAAACCCAAGACCCAATGGCAAAGGTAGCCGGTTTGACCCTCAGGTTGTAGCGGGCACTCCTAGTGGTAGCGTGGCGCTGCATAACTTTCCTGGCAGTTTTAAAACCGGTTTGTACATTTTCAATTTGATTAGCAACAAAATCATCCACATTTAACAAGGTATTCATGTCCCGCACATCCCCAAGCACTAAATCAATAGGCATGCACAATTCCCTTGACAGAAACAACCGATTCGGAGTGAATCCGGTACTTTCATTCTCGCTGGCTCGGTAGGCGGCCAGGACGTAGGGCAGATGCACATCCCAGTCTTTCTGATTTTGGGCTACCACCTTTCCCAGGAGGGCGTTCAGGGTCCGATGAAATCTTTCGACCGCGCCATTCGTGCTCGGCTTATAGGGGGTGGTACGGATCTTGTCGATTTGGAGGAGACGGCACAGTTCCTGAAACAAGGCCGCCTCGAAGCAGGGCCCTTGGTCCGTCAGAATCTGCCGCGGGCACCCGAACCGGCAGAAGACTTCTTTCACGAGGACACGGGCCACGGTCGCTGCCTCTTGGTTGCGGATCGGATGCGCCTCCGCCCAGCGCGTGAAGTGGTCGACAGCCGTCAGGATATAACGGTGTCCTTTGCTGGAGGTGGGATGCGGTCCGGTGATGTCTACTCCGAGGCATTCCATGGGCGCTCCTACGGCCATTGACTGCAGTCGACCTTGCTTGGGCGGTTTGCCTCTGAAGTATTGGGCGCAAGGCGTGCATCGCCTCAGTGCCATCCGATCGTCCTCTCGCCACCCGGGCCAGTAGGCTCTCTTCTGCAACTGGGACAAGGTTCGTTTGATTCCCATGTGTCCTCCAGTTATTCCTTCGTGGGACAGCCGAATCAACGCCAACCGACGGCTAGGAGGTGGAATCAACTGGTAGTTAGCGACGTTGCCATCCTCTGCATCCAGCCATTTCCGTACCAACAGTTCATCTCTCAACTCCAACTGCGGCCATTGGGAGATTAGGTTCTTTACGGCTCCACTCTGACTCCTTACTTCCTCATAAGAAGGCGGATCGCTTGAGTCCAACTTCTTCTGAATCACCCAGTCCAGATCAGTATCGGTTCTTTGCTCGTCACGCATGACAGTCCTATTCCAATCCATTGGCAAGCCAGTTAGCCCATTCGAAAAGTCTCGCAGTTCCCGAACAGCTTGTATTTGTGGTGGAATGCGGGACATAGCGTCTGCGTTTCGATGTGCCGTCCCTGCCCGGTGCTGAATGTCAAATTCAAATTCTTCTGTGATGGCTAGCCAGCGCGCTTGCTGTCCGATAGGGAGAGGGGTTCTCCTCAACCATTGAAGCGCCGAATGATCTGTTCGAAGGAGAAAACGGTGCCCCAGCAAGTACTGTCGGTAGGTCTTTAAGAAATGTACGATTGCGAGAAGCTCTCTTTTCGTTACATCATAATTCTGCTCAGCTCTCGAACAGAGGCGGCTTCCATAGCAAATGACTCGTTCTTGTCCTCGTTGGATTTGCGATAGAACAGCTCCTATGGACTCTCCTGATGCATCAGTGTCAAGGACGTACATTCCGTCGTCCAATGGTAAAGCCAGTATTGGTGCCTCGATAAGAAGTTGCTTCAACTGGGTGAAGGCCATTTCACACTCTTCCGACCAGAGAAAACGACACCCCTTCCTTGTCAGGGCATGCAGCGGTTTAGCGATGTTAGAGAAGTCAGGGACGAACTTCCGGTAGTACGAGCACAATCCGATAAAGCCTCGGACTTCCTTAAGGTTTCTCGGAGTCGGCCAGCTCCGCACAGCAACTGTCTTTTCCGGATCGGTCGTGATTCCCTGCTCGCTGATCACATGTCCTAGGAATAGTACTTGTCGTTGTAGCAGATGACATTTGGACGGTTTCAATTTCAGTCCCACCTTGGCTAGACGCTCCAGCACCTGTTTTAGTCGGTTCAGGTGCGTCTCCAGGTCTTCGGCGAAAACAATGATGTCGTCAAGGTAGATGAGACATACCTCGAAGTTCAGTCCAGCCATTACTAGGTTCATCATTCGTGAAAAGGTGGCCGGCGAATTGCAGAGGCCGAATGGTAAGACCCGAAACTGGAAGCTTCCTCTTCTAGTGATGAAAGCCGTCTTATGCCGGTCTCTTGGATGTACCGCTACCTGATGGTAACCCGCACGGAGGTCGAAAGTGCTAAACCACCTTGCCCCGGCCAAAGCGTCGAGACTTTCGCCTATGAGGGGAAGGGGGTAGGCGTCCTTCCGGGTTTTAGTGTTCACCGCGCGGTAGTCCACACAAAACCTCGGGGTACCGTCTTTCTTCGTGACCATAACCACATTGCTGGCCCAAGCGGAAGCGGAGGGTTCAATGAGTCTTTGCTGCAACATTTGATTTACTTGTTCGTCGATGGTAGGTAGTACGGACATGGGTTGCCGCCGCAGCGATTGTCTAACAGGGCTTTCGGTCCCCGTCTCAATCTCGTGTTGAATCGCATCGGTGAAACCCAAGTCCCATTCATTTAAGGAGAAGGCCTTCTGATTTTCTAAGATGATTGCCTGTAATCTTTGCTGTACTCCCTCCGGCACATCAGCTGCAATCCCTTCCCATAGCGGGGCCAGAATCTCGGTAACATCCTCTTCGGTTTGTTTCCTCGATGTCTCGGTGATGACTGCACAAGCGGAATCGGTCGTTGCAAGCGGCTCTTCGTCTGCTACGATAACCGGTTCGGCGGTGCATTGGATTCCTCTCTTTATCCAGATGGGTCGACTGGTCGGATTCATGACTCTGAGTGGCAGATCAAAAGTCCGGTGTGGAAGCAGGGTCCCTGCTAGAATGAGCCCGGAGTCCAACAGTTGAGGTCTGACAGCCCAGTGGGTGGCTACCGCCTTCAGGTTGGGTAATACTGCATGTGTCGTTATGTCCATTTCACTATTTGATGGCACTTGAACATCACGAGAAACGATTATTTTACGACATAGTCCTGAACGGGATTTACCATGAACGGTGAACCAAAAGTTCCGCACGAGGACCCATCTTTTCCCCATATGCCACAGGACATTTTCTTTCACCATCCATGAGAGACCGAGGATAAGTTCAGCAACCTGCTCAGTTACCAAGCAAGGAATTTCGAAGGCCTGATCTTCGATTTTCAGTTTCAATACAGTCTCCCCCAGTACCCGAATTGCAGACCCATTAGCAGCTTGCAACAGTTGACTGGAGCCTTTGATTTCCGCCGGATCCACTAGCGACGCAGGGCATAGTGTCATTTCACTGCCAGAGTCTAACAGAGCTAGTAATTTCTTCCCTCTAATTGTCACGGACAGATAAGCGTCACTGTTTCCTTTTACATGTCTAGCGTTACTCACCCCAGGTCCTTCAGGTTCATCTTGCTCTCCAGTTGACGAAGAGGTTACTCTGCGAGGACAAACCCGGGCCAAATGTCCAACCTGGTTGCACTCGAAGCAGCGTCGGTTGTCAGGCGTTGTCCTTCGGTAGTTTTCATTCGGTTTCTGACTCCAACGTTGATTTCTATAGTTTGTGCCTCTCCATGCTGAAGGGTTGCGTTGCGGTTGCCATGGCGGATAGTGTCTTTCGGTCGATGGAGTATTTAGCAGGCAGTCCATTCTGTCACTCAATTGTTTTAATTGACGGGCAATGTCTTCGCGAAATTCTTTCATATCGCAATCTCCCGTTTCATCACTTTCCTTCACAGTTTTGACTCGGCCTGGACGTCGTTCTTGGCGGTCCATGCCATCTTCATCAGCTCTGCGGTAGCCTTCCAGTCTCATGGCCGTTTTGTACGCATTGTCTAGGGTGACCGGTTCCCTCTCTCTCACTTTTAAGGCTAACTCTTTATCTCGTAAGGCATCAAGGAAAGCTTTGATCGCAATAGTTTCACTGTGTGTTGACCTCGGCCCTGGGAATGCCAGAATCATTAATCGTCTTATGTCTTGGACTAAAGAACCCAGATCTTCTCCTACCTTCTGTCTGCGAGCACTTAGTTGAGTCTGGTACAAAACCGTTTGGTCAGTGCTCCCATGTCTTAGCCTCAACCTGTCCATCAAGTCGGCGCATGTGGTGATTGTGTCAGAGTCAAATTCATAGAGAAGTTGATCTACAGGTTCGACCAGTGCGCAGGTCAGTTGTGCTAGTTTTTCGTCTTCTGTCCATCGATTGTTCTTGGAACACACCTCAAATTTTTTTAGGAACACCTCTACCGACGTTTTTCCATTATAATGACCTAGTTTCATGTGCGATCTCACCTTCTCTCTTGTTGAGTCGGCAGCTTTTTCTTGTTCTGTGTTGGTTGATGGCGTTACCATGTCACCAGTTGATGCTCGACTTTCAGCAGCAACTTGCACTGCTGGGAAAGAAAGACTGACTGTCTTTCCTTCAGCTGTTTTCGGACAGTTATCTTGACAGTTCACACTGGCTGGGCTGAACATTCCTGACGATGGATGCAGTTGCATGACCTTGACAGAGTTTTCCAGAACTGTGTTCGTCATGGGCCACGGTTGCATCTGGATCGGAAGGGAAACTGCTTCCGCGTAGACAGGGAAGACTGGAACAGGTGGAACCATCTTCTGACTGTATGGCGCATACATGGGCTGACCATTAGCCCAATGCATGTATTCGTAGCTGTGCGTGACTCGAGTTTCCGACGACAGGGACACCATGGACATGATCGGTCGACTCGGAGCAGATGTGTACGCGAACATCTGAGGAACTGATGCGAAGACTGGGAGGGTTCTTCCGGGTTCTGTTTTCGACTCGCAGAACAGAACATCAGAAGCAGCCGAGGTGACTGAAGCGGTCACTTGTGACAGCATGTTGCTCGGTGACCGGAATTTTTCTGTTTCAGGAACCGACGAGGGGGGGAAGGTGGCAGCCCATGGGGTAGCAGTCGCTGAATGGCGAGGATGTGCATCCCATGTTCCCACGTGGTCGTCGCTCAGCAACGAAGAATCCCCCATTTTTCCATCTGAAACTAAAAATCTGGGATTAGTACAAGTTTTACCCTCATTTTGATCTACACCTAACGCTTTTGATTCGAGTTCGAGTCTATGTAGAGGTCGCAAGTCAGTGATTTCTGAATCATCGTTTTCAGATTTATTTTCGATTTCAATTCTAACTAATATATCTTGTTTTCGACGCATGTAATTTTCAAAGTCAAAATCTCTATACAAAACATTTGTATCATAATAATACATTGCTTGGCCATGCAACATGTCAGTTGTATTTACTCTTTGACCTTGACCTTGACCTTGTAAATCATTTACCTTTTGACCTTGCAAGTCATTTACCTTTTGACCTTGACCTTGTAAATCTTTTGGTCTAGCACCAAAGTATTTCATCTGTACATCCATTCTTCTTGGATCATCTTGTGAAAAATTCTCTTTTCCATTTTCCACTTCTTCCCATAAATCTTCTGTTCTACCAAATCTGGGATCCATTATTATTTTACCCTCTGACCCATGACCTTTTGTAGCTTCACCCCACTTCTGGTACCAATTGTGACGCGCGGGGGCGCCGCCTGTCCTACCGTTTCCCACCCCAAATTAATGGGCTCTACTGTTGCGCGCCCCCTTAAGCGCGGTTGAGGAAATCCGGGTCCTAGGTCAAAGGTTTTGGTGTCAAGGGTAGCAGGTTCGAATCCTAACCTAGGGTGCGAGCTTCTCTGGTTACCTTCTACCTCAGGATGGGCCGATATTGGACATATGTCAGCGGTGGCTGTTAAGTTCACGACAGCCCCACTAAATGGGTACTTATCTGGGTTCGAATCCTCAACCTTTCCCCAAGCTCCACCACCCACTTTACCATCAGCTACCGTCTTCACCATTATTTCACATTCTTTCTGGCGGGAATTTAATTGGGCTTGCTGCATGGAAACTAGATTTAGCTCTTCGGCTAGACCGGTTAAAATGCTACTCTGGCGCTCCATAAACTGCTCTATTGTTGTCATTTGCTTCTGTAATACGGCCGGGTCTAAGTCATCAGTATTGTCTGTAGTCCCTAACTCAAGTGTTCCTCCCGGACACATCTCATCTTCCTCTTGTCCTGTTCCTAAGACACTGTCAGTATCCCCGTCGGAGTCCATTATAATTTGATAGCAAAGATCACTTCACAGTTCTCTATTTAAGTTTCATTTATTGTAGAATTAATCAAGCGACTGTCTGTCGTTCATTAGCAATTATTTACACAGCCGATGAAATAGAATCAATATTAAAGATTCACTATTAAGGCCCTCCTAAAACGCCTATGTCCCTTGACTAGCTTAAGTTTTATCAGATCAGTTCACAGACTGACTATTTCACACCTATCCGATCAGTTCACAGACTGAATATACCACAACTAATATTTGCACCAAAATAGCGATACAAGTTTTATCTAATTACACTTAGTTCAGGTTCGAGCTCTATAGATTAGGTTGCCTATACTTCCCTGTTCCCTTTGATATTTTAGGACAGCCGATCCACCGTTTTCCGTCCTGTAGAAAGTTATTGAGTCGTCGGCCGATGCCAGAATTTCTCCGTAGGAAGCGTATTATCAATTTAATTGTTGCCGGAAATCTTCGTAATTACACATCGATTCACAAGACATCGGAAGAACCTCGTCTTCTACCCGAGAAACTTGCCAGAATCGAAAATACCATCAATTTCACCACGATTCACGATTTCCACCAGCATAGGTCTTAACCGGTTCAATTCTGTTGCCCGACTGAAGGTTTGCGCGATAATTTGCCGCAAGAGAGCGCTTTTTGGCGCTTAAAACATCGCGTGATGTCTGGCCAATAAGAAATCGCAGGTGGTGGAAACTTCCATTGAAAAATGCATTGGAAGCTAAATATAGCGATGACCGCATCGATCAGTGCTAAGCATAGCACCCATGAACTCACAATTGAAATAGCGGCCTCACTTAAATAAATAAGTAAGGTAGCTAGTAGCGACCTGGTTCGCTACACACATATCATAGCGCAGTAGTAGGGTGTGTCAATTTGAGGGTCAAATCAAAAATTTGTGAATTTCAAAAACGGCTAGTGATGAAAATGTGCAATTTTGCATGCTGAATCCAAATATAACTTCAGAAACAGTTTTTATGGAGTGCTAGCTACTTCAATTTACAGTTTAAATGAGCTATATTTACATACAATTGATTTAAACGAACAACAGAACTGAAGAAAACCTATAGCTACAGAGTGCCATATCAAACAGTGGCGCAACCAGGGGGTGCTGGGGGGTGCTTGAGCACCCCCCAGGGCTAAAAAGGTGACCCACGCAATTTTTCCAAATCCGATGAGTTTTTTGTGGGGGTGTGGGGGTGGGGGGTAGGGGGTCTTTCGCTCTTTCAGTCTTTCAGATTACACACTCACGCAAGTTTCTACATTCTTCTGTATTATAATCTTAGTCAAATTCATTGTTAAAGCACCAGATTTCAGTGTTTAGCTGGTCTACCTGAGTTTGACTCAGTTTCGAGAAATTGCCTATAGGCCTAGTGATGAATGAAAAGCATTAGCGATATGCCTATGCCTTTACATTACAGTGTCTCACCAATTTATTGATAATATGTTACGACTTAATTGATAGTAGGCCTAGGCCTATCGTGTGTGCTATTTTATTAAGGCCTAATTAAGAATTGTTTTCCTTCAAACTAATATTATAATGCTGTCAAGGGCGGATACAGGAATTTTCGAGGGGGGGCCAAAATTTTTGGTCTTGTGGGACAGGAGAAAAATTTTTTGGTCAAATTTTCCGGGAAAAAAATACCATTTCATCCGCCGAAAAAACTGTTTATTTTTTTTTTATTTTTTTTTTTTTAGTCATCCATTCATTTTTCAGGAAAAGAAGATGCCATTTCCGAACGGGGGGGCCACGTCCCGTACGATTTTCTAATAGGGGGGCCAGATGTCCTGTTTTTCTCTCCCACTACATGTGTTTAAAACCAAATGGGGGGGCCACGTTCCATGTAATTTTTAAATGGGGGGGCCATGGCCGGATTGGCCCCCCTGGATCCGCTCCTGAATGCTGTATAGTTATTCATCTATGTTTGATCTAGACGTTTCCAGCGGAGAAAGCGATCAAAAATGAAATTTTCCACCAGAAAATTTTACAAAATGATAGTAGTTTTTAGTTGATGTTTATTATATTGTATTACATAAGCTGCCATATAATATGGTCTTATTTCCAACTATATAATTATAATTTTATTATTTATTACTATAATATAATTATGATACTATCAATGTATACCATAGGATATTATAATGTGCAAAGCGGATATATAAGGCGATAGGAATTAAAGACGTAAGTAATTGTGAGGCAACACTTTGAAATTTTAAACCTCCATAGTTTGTGGTGAGGGGACGGAGATGGTTATATCCCCAAAAATGTCATAAGTATTTCATAGATAGATCTATTATTATAAATTTCTGCAGTGTTATCCACTGTTTATGCATAATGATAGGCTTTTAAGTTATAGTGTGTTAAGACGTCAGCCTAAAATGCTGTCATTACAGTGCGTGTAAATTAAAAACTTCTTAAACGATGGGAATTAAGTGACATTTATTGAAATCTTATGTACCACGTCTCTGAGCATTAAGATCAAGAGTTATTTTGTAAAAATGACACCTTTGAAAGCAGCGGTGCACGGTGCAAATCTAAATTTTTTTAAGCAATTGTGAAGCAGCACTCTGAAATTTTGAGCTAAAATCTATGACTATCAGCATTGAAAATGAGCTTTTTTTATTGATACAACAGCTTAAAAGCCTATCATTATAGCACGGAAATTAAAAAAATTAAACAATGGGGAGGGGCATTGAAGTCTTACACCATGTGTTTCAGCAATCATGATAAGTTTCGTGAAAATGACAGCATTAAATGATACCACAGCAGTGTGGAAAAAAATTCTATGTTGGGGAGGAGGCACATCTCCCTACGCAAACCCCTTCCCCGCTATAGGCCTATGTTGGAATCTGAAATTACTCTTTTTTCAGCACTAAAGTAATAGAGTTATTTTGCTAAGTTGACATCTTAAAATGGTACCTTAACAAACGTGGAAACTCATAAAAATATAAACCCCTATATTTTTTTAAATTATGAGTATATTCATTGAAGTTTAGGCCACTCTTATCAGCACTGAAATAGCATAGCAATTTTGCTTTAGATGACAGCTTAAAATGCAAAACACTGGTTATTGGGAAGGGCTAGAGCCTGAAACAAGAGCATGAAACGTGCTCTTGCTAATGTCAAAAGTCAAAAATGCGTTGGTTTCTGGGGCTCCACAACACCGAGTTGAAGTTGCTACTGCTGCCTTGATTAATTACTCACTTTGACACCACTTTGGTGATTGATCACAACAAGGAGAAGAGAGCTCAGGAGAGAGTTATGAGGGAACTTGATGCAAAGTTTGAAGACAGAATTCAGCATAATGACCTCAGCTTAGATATTCAGTGGAGAAGATAATGATGATCAGAAGTGAAGGAGATGGCATGGCTTGGAGATAGGCGGGCGAGACCAAGGAGAGCCCCAGACATCAACGCAGAAGCGATTACAATCTCGCAACTGATTGACTATAGAGCTATAGGGTTTGTGAACCCCTCTTACCTGCTCTCCATATATAGCAACAGCAGAGATCAAGGCGATTTAAGGCAACCCAATGGTTGTTTCAGACTGGCCATCGCATCGCTGCGGTGGTCTCTCGCTGCGTTCTTGGCTGTGCTACATCTTACTTGTGTGATCTTGGCCGCCCAGTGTCCGACGTTGCAGCGCGTCGGGCTCTTCGCTCTACAGCCAGGGATGAGCTCCTGATTACGCGGGCTCGCTTAGCTATTAAGCAGCGCCGTGTTTTCGGTTGTGGGACCTACAGTCTGGACTCTGGAATGATCTCCCGCTTTCGCTTCGCTCTCTACTTGTGGCTCATCCGGTGGGGTTCTACAAGACCCTCGAGTCGTTTTTCTTTGGTCGTGGCTGGGCTGGGAGCGCCTCTGAGTAGTTTCTTGAAGGGGCGCTATGTAAATGCTCTGAATGAATTAATGAATGAATCGCACGCACAGTCTATGGGAAGGTTTGCGAAAATGACAACCGAGACTGCTTGCCATGCGTACAGCGATGAGAGGAGGACTCACTACATCAGAGGTCAAATGGTCAGCAGAGAGGTAATAGGTCGAAACAGAAGCAAGCAGGATATGATGCCTTTGGTTTATTTTGCACAATTCCATTAATTTGACTTCATAAATGGCATTTGATATGGCACTCTGTAGCTATAGGTTTTCTTCAGTTCTGTTGTTCGTTTAAATCAATTGTATGTAAATATAGCTCATTTAAACTGTAAATTGAAGTAGCTAGCACTCCATAAAAACTGTTTCTGAAGTTATATTTGGATTCAGCATGCAAAATTGCACATTTTCATCACTAGCCGTTTTTGAAATTCACAAATTTTTGATTTGACCCTCAAATTGACACACCCTAGCGCAGTAGTGAGTCGTTACATTACCGCCATACGTTACATACGTTCTCCCAGGTCGGGTCGACGAGCGGCCGTTTGAGCAGGAAACAGTCGTACAGTTTCTGTCCTACCAGCGAACGGCCACTTCCGGCAAAGAGCTGGAACAAGGTCGGACCGGAAGCAGTTATGACTAGGTCCCGATTGAAGATGAGGCAAAATGGAAATGTCTGCAAATAGAGAAGTTTGTTTAACTCGTCTTTGCAGCATTTTAGAAGGCGCAGTGTGCAAAATGTGATAGTGCAAAAAACGGAAGGGGGAGGGAATGAAGGGCTGAATTTACGCTCACAAGGTACTACTTGCTCTCCGGCGATCAATCATTTCTACAAGCTCCTTAAAACTTTTTTGTTTCACCGTAGTTGGACTGGGAGGGCTTATGAGTCGATTTCTTGAAGAGGCGCTATATAAATTCTTGAAATGAATGAATGAATAATATTTTGGGGGCCTGTTTGAAGTGGTGCAAAGGGACCACTTGTTCTTTACTTCTCTAGGCCTATACCGTCCTTCTGCCCTCCCCTTTCATCTCTTTATTTCTTATGCTCAACTCAACGTTGTCATGTTTTCGGCAACTATCATTAACATTATGTACTATATGTAGTGCTTTGATGACAAGAAATTAGTCATAAACCAAAAAGTAGCAGTGATAAACTGAAAAGGAAACCCATGATTGTAATTGTAATTGTAATTGTAATCGTACATTTATATAGCGCCCCTTCAAGAGAACTCCTCAGAGGCGCTCCCGACCTGACACCAAACCAAAATCAAACGCTTGCGGAAAAGGGGCAAAGAAGGACAAAGAAGCTCATTACGGAGACTAATAGGTAACTTATTCCAGAAAGACGGACCGACTATAGCAAAGCTTCTGTGCAGCACTGTGGAAGATCGAGCCATAGGGACAACCAGGTCGCCATGATCAGGACGGATCATTATGGACGTATCTATTAACCCGCCTAAGTGAAGTTCTCAAAAGCCTCTATATAAATATGTCGTGAGATTAAATTTTACAGATACATACTAAACAGTAAACAGCACAGTGCGGCTCAGTGCTAAGAAATCATGTGTTTCTATGGCGCCTTAAGGAACAAAGTTAATAGGAGCAACATAATTATACCTTGAAGAAGGTTCGTGCGCTCGTGTGTCCGTAGGTCCCGACGAGACCCGAGTTGTGCCGACTTCTCTCGAGCGATACAAACGCCGAGTTATCGAAATCGAGTCGGAAGACCACGTGACACCCCTCGTCACCACACGTCCTCTCCTCAACAACCTTCACCTCCAGCTCGACCCCGTAGAAGGTCAAGGCGCACTGGACCAGCTGCCCGACAACGTATTGAGTGAACCCCGTGCGTCGGGACTTGTAGTGCAGAAGACATCCATGCTGGTCCTCGGAGGCAACGTAGAAGGATGGGCTGGACATTCGAGGGTAGCTGAACCGCATCGTTTCATGGAGGTTGTCGATCCCGTTAAGGAAGTCACGGTAGTACCTCCCCGAGGCGCGCATGATCAGCCCGTACCCGAAGCGGGTGAAGTAGTCGACGAAACACCGACCGAAGCGACGCATGAAGTCATCCTTCGACCCATCACCGATGACCGCAGAGCAGGACTGGGCGAGGTCCTTCATCAGGGAGTCGCTGTAGCGCAGGTGGACCGCGAAGACGGAGTGGCGAAGGTTGGAACGGTGGAGAACCCGCGTCCAGCACTCTTCACCGTAGTTCGTCTGGATGAAAAGGTGGATGCTTTCGATGAGCATGCCATACATCGTCAAGGTCAATGCTGAGGTCAAGACTAAGGTCGGGGCCTGAAGATAAAGGAATGTACTGTATCGTAATGTATCGCAATTTAAAGTGATGTAGCTCAGCATGCTTATCAGGATGCAACATGTTGAGTCGCATCGTATACCGGAATGTAACAGGCGCAAAACGATGTAGCAGACTAATAAGAGTGACGTATTACAACGCATAATAAAATGTTTAAATAGAAATCCCACCCATGATCTACCTATTGATTACAGCATTGCCATTCTAAAAAAATGAAAAACACAAGTTGGTGGGCAAAAACCCCAAGAAAACCCAAGTTCTGGTTTCTTGAGAAATTTTGTTGAACATCGAAGGTAATATACCATGATATATCATGTATTATACACGGTAGTATTATAATAGAATGCAATTAAGCAGGTTTTTACAGCGAAATTGTGTTATAAAACACTCACATGTTTTTCAAAACTTCAGTAACAAGATAAACGTTTTCTTCTCCAGTATTAATTTATTTAATTACTTCAACGAGATTGTCTGCCTGACTCAGTGGCATATAATTATTGTGTTCGACAGTTCGACCATACATGCAGCAAGAAGCAGTTCTGCCGTGGCCAGTGTCACTTTCTTTTAACGTAGGTACCTTGGAGACACAAGAAGGTTTTTAAAGTTGTAACCTAATATTGCAATTTGCCGTCTTAACTCAACATTCTTGGCATGTTTTTGCGTCATTTTGTGAAGATTAGTTTTCGTCAAACTAATGTCACATGCCCTGCATACGACTGCGTACTTACGCGTTTTGACTTCGTTGTTCTATTCATCGCAGTGACAGTCCGAATAGTTGGAACAATTTATTACTTCTTTAACAAATTTCTGTTAACTTATTTTAATTTTTAAAGCAAATCAACACAATCGCCGCAGAACCGCAAAACAAAAACCCAACGTTCATTTGAAATTTTCTATCATTCAATTCAGACTCAAATAACCCTGATAATGTGCAATTAGGTAATAATGCTTTTAACCTATAGCTTATAGAGCTACACACTAAAATCTAGCTTAGACCACGCTACAAAAATAGTTAGTAGGCTATGTTGTGCGATTTTAATGATGAAGGGTGGCAAAACATGATTTTTTAGGCCTACGTCAAATTATATGGTTCGGATAATAAGTAAATCATTTTCCAGGTTGTAGTTTAAAAACTATTGTCACCAAAATATGCAAAAAATGCGAAAAAACATGTTTAAAAATATGTCTAAATAAAGTAAGAAAACATCCAAGCAAACAACCAACTTCGTCTTCAAAAACCCAATTTCTCAGGTTCAGATAAAAAAAACACAAGATCTTGGGGGAAAAACCAAGCATTATCAGCAACAATGGCCTATTATTTATTGATAAAGCTACGCAAAAGATTTATTAAAAGTAGGTATACACAGTCTTTTAAAGGTGTCTTACCAAGCCATACGTTTGCATGTTTGTATGTGCACTTGGTATATAGCACCCCATAAAGATAACCACTCAGAAGCGCTCCCGACTACAGCGCAGACACTGAATCGGAGTTTCACGTTGAAACGCTGAGCAATTGCAAGTGAAGGACTTGCCTAAAGTCCCTACTTTGACGTGGATTCGAACCTGCAAACCGATTGCTGCAAGGCAACGAACATACCCACTCCACCAAAGCGTCCCACGTTCCCCATCGTTCAACGACATCTTGCGGCCACTTCTGATGTGTAGGCTACGTTGATTAATATCGCGGTGTATCGCAGTAATCGTAATAATATTAGAAATAATAGAAATAATAATTCTCCAACTGGGACCTTGACGACTAGGGTCCATTCCAGACAAATCTGCTTTTATCGAGAGTGTTGAAGTCCCCGAGGGAAAAAAAAGAAATAATAATAATAGTAGAAGTTTAGAGATTAGAGTTACGATATTATCGTAACCGTAATCTCTAAATTTCCATTGCACTACTCGAAAGCCAAGGGCAGGGCACAAGCCTATTCACGAGCGCAGTGAATAGCCAGAAGGGTTGTCCAAAAGAGTGGCCAGTATAATAATATATATCAAACACTTACGTGCGAATATTTTCGTATTAAATCGCTTCTTTAGGTATGGCTCGGTTTACAAAAATAATGACCCGGCATAGTCCCCACGTCTAATATATAAATATATATATAAGAAATTTTTCTTTTAATTCGACCTAAACTTACCTACTAGCCACGTGCGTATCGCCCACAGTTCACTGCGAACCACTGCTGCGCACTGTTACAATGTGCGGCTTTAGACTATGCTCCGACTGCTATAATAGACTTCCAATGGAATCACGGAGAGTCTTATATTGGACCAGATTTAAAAGCATCCATGGCCGGAAACAGAGTCGCCCGATCGAACGCTAAGAGCGAAGGCGACGACTTCCCGTTGCACGAAAGCATGTGTGCAGTAAAGCAACATTCACGCAGCTACGCTCCGATAAGAAAGCCAACAGCAGCTTGGCGATCGCGCTTGACTTTACGCTGTAGGAGAATATGCGTCAACTAGGCTGGTCTCTGTTCGCAGTTTTGTGCAGCTGAACGTCATTGCCTTCGATCTGACAGTTCGGTGCAACTATTGTCTATTTTATTGAATTATATTCCTCTGATAGTAAAATCAAACCCAGGACTTTTTTAACGTGCAGTTGTACACAAAATGTGCAGTTCTAAACGGATTTGTGCAGTTGTAGAAGCACTTTCGTACAGTTAAAACTATCGAAAAGGTCGTTGTCCTCCGACTGGAAGTAATTTGCCATGGAGGATTGGAAAGCAAAGAAGGGGTTGTGCAGTTCTAAAAATTCCTTAAAAACAGCCCTGATCAAACCCTAATACATGTAGCAGCTGTCATTTGTTTTCTTTACGATTGGACTTAGCTTTTCATTCATTTAGTTTACTTAGTTAAGGTGGGACTCTGTTTACCATGTTGCTGATTTTGTCAGTTGAGATATGACCCCATTTGCCTCTTGTTCATTTCGTGTTCCAATAGAGGACTCCAATTGGCTACTCACTCACTTTATCTGGAGGTTCAGATAAGAATCCATTTCCTTTTTATTCAGACAGCAAGACTAAGACAGGACTCCATTTATTTATTTTTTTTAATCTATTTAGCATACTAGGATAAGATAAGACTCTACAATAAGTTTACCTGGATCAGGTCTTTTTTAACGTGCAGTTCTACACAAAATGAGCATTTATAAATGGATTTGTGCCATTGTAGAAGTAACTCAGTAAACTAGAAAATAGTAGAAACGTCACTGTCATCCGATTGGGAGTAATAATTTACCATGGATGATGGGAAGCGAGAGAAAGGGTTGTACAATTCTAAAATTCCACAAAAGATACATTGACTTATTTATTTAGTATACCTAGTGAAGGGCTGCATTTGCAGCCTAACGTCACTGTGTGGTAACAAAGGCCACTAGCGACGCCCTCCTCCTTTAACCAGGCTTGGGACTGGCACTGGCAGAGTGCAACCAGTGACGGAAGGTCTCTTACCATTAATTTTATTTATTTATTTACTGAGTGAAGATAGAGCTCCATTAAAGCCCCTTACAGTCGTTGCTTCCGCATCTTGACAAGCAAACGGAAGCGACCGGAAGATGTCGCTAAATAAACAAGGAGGGACGACATAGAGCATGCTTAATCAGAGGTCGTGCGCAGAATGACTCGGCGATGGCGACCTTCAATGGACAGACGATCGTTAACGCCATTACAGAGCTTTTAGCAGATGATCGATGGCCCACAATGACGACGCATCCTCGCCTCCTCTGCCCCTGTTTGTATGTCTGCATGCTTGTTTGCCTATCTGTTTGTCTTCTGTCTGTGTGTCTGTCTGTCTATCTGTCTGTCTGTCTGTTTGTCTGTCTTCTGTCTGTATGTATCGATGGCCCACAATGACGACACATCTTCGCCTCATCTGCCCCTGTCTGTCTGTCTGTCTGTCTGCCTGCCTATCTGTCTGTCTTCTGTCTGTATGTCTGTCTGTCTACCTGCCTGTTTTTCTGTTTATTTGTATGTATGTCTGTCTGTCTATCTGTCTGTCTGCCTGTCTGTCTGTCTGTCTGTCTGTTTGTCTGCCCGTCTGTCTGTTTGTCTGTCTTCTGTCTGTCTGTCTGTCTTCTGTCTGTCTGTCTACCTGCCTGTTTTTCTGTTTATCTGTCTGTATGTCTGTCTGTCTATCTGTCTGTCTGTCTGTCTGTCTGTTTGTCTGTCCGTCTGTCTGTTTGTCTGTCTTCTGTCTGTCTGTCTGTC
Organism: Lumbricus terrestris; assembly: GCA_949752735.1. Classification (NCBI taxonomy): domain Eukaryota; kingdom Metazoa; phylum Annelida; class Clitellata; order Crassiclitellata; family Lumbricidae; genus Lumbricus; species Lumbricus terrestris. Next base: position 14,873,895 of record OX457048.1, on the reverse strand, counting down.
TTCTGTCTGTCTGTCTGTCTAGCTGTTTATCTCTGTCTGTCTCTTTCGCCTACTTCCGCGTTAAACTACAATTTGATGCCGGTGTAATGGCACGATTAACGATATTAGCGACGTTTAAATAATCAGCAGTGATCCAGTAGCTCCATACAAGGATAATAGGTCGACGCAAAGAAGCCCTATAATAGTGGCTACAATAATAATTATATATTTAAGCAATGGAAAGGTTTTGGCCATATTCACCTTGTCACCTTGTACCTTCGATTCCTGGAACCATGTCGACCGCTTTGGTCAACCTTCTCCACGGATTACGATCTCCAGCCGCGTCCCTTAGTACCTCTGAGTTCATACTTTTTAACTCATTTATGTCTTCCATCTACCTTCTTCTTGGGCGTTCTCTCCTCCTTCCTCCCTCTCCGCAGGCCAGAATTATTTCCGGAAGTCACCTTTTCCAGGCCATCTACATGTACGCGCATGACATGTCCGAAGAACGCCATGTTCTGCCTTATCGCTCTCTACTTCAGTGACATACTCCCTCTAAATTGTCTATCTCTTGTAATATGGATTCATTTGTTTTTTTTCTCGGTCCCACGGGGTTCTTAGCATCCTCCTCCATATTCACAATTCGACCATATTAGACACCCTTAAAACAAGTCTAGAGATGCTATAATACCTATAATACAACACCAGAATTTAGTTTTGAATAGCATTGCGTTGTGTACATTCGTTTAATGAGCAAAAACAGGTTGGCAAACCCCAACCTGGTACATTTTGAAAGACAAAAATTACAGTGAAATAATAATATTAAAGGGTGCAATTAGTTAATGGAACTGAATTGAATCGATTGTTAGGCTATGCTTTAGTAATATGTTTGAAAAGAGCTCTAGAGACACAGTTCCGGTCATTGGTTGGGTGTTGACCCTAATCTCATTAATGACATTCCTAGACAACAACTGAAAACGTCTGTCCAAGTACAATGAGTTCTACGAGAAAAATCGACTATAGTGGTCCTAATAGCCAAAAGATATCGTTAAACCAGTGGTTCCCAACCCGTGGTCCGCGGGCCAAAAGTTACCCACCAGGTCTAAAAAGTGGCCCTCATCTCTCAAAAAATTATCTAAAATATATGAAAAAATTACAATTTGAGCAGGATAGAACGCATAATTATTTCTATTGCAAATTATTTTACTTTGGCGTCTATAAATAACATAAAACACTCCACTTTGATTTAATTATAACAATTTTATATACTTTTAGATAATCAAATTTTAGCCTTGTGGCCCCTTAATGTCCTTCAGCTAATAACAAGTGGCCCTTGTGTCCTCCAACTTCGAAAAGTGGCCCTATAGTCAATAAAGGTTGGGAACCTCTGCGTTAAACAATAAAAGTGTTGTAGTCCAATTAGACACCCTTAATACATTTCCAACAGATGTTATAATATTTCTGCTCCGTTTACACATTAATGATTTTAATGGTCCTTGTTACCATACAGAGACGTTAAACTGCAAATACCACCACATTAATAATTCACCACGTGAAAGCTGCAATATGCCAAAACTAGGCTATTTTGGCAAATTGGAATATTTTTTACCCTTTTCGAGCGGATCTGATTTATCGAAAATTCAGAGTGGCGTGGATGACACTCATACCTTTTACACCTAGTGCACTCCTCTAGGTTTTGATGTGTTTTTTTTAGATCTATATCTTTTTTTAAACCGAGACTCTTTTCACGTTGAAAACGAGCATTATCAGGAATTTCTTAAAAATTTCCTCATTTTTCCTCATTTTTCAGGTATATTCACGCAATAGACAATCTGTACACTCTGATGATTTGTGAAAAATTTTGTAATCGAAGTTCAAAAGGTCTTAGTTTTAACATCTGAACGTTGTTTTTAAACTATACACAGCACGGTTCAAAGTTCTTATGTGTTTTAAACCTGGTTTTCATAAGAACTTTACACAGATTCCACGTATTTCAGAACGTATGACTAATCTATCTTATTTAGTCTTTTGGGGGTCTGGAATTACCCTTTCCAGAAATTCAGAGTGGCGTCCCTGTAGAGTCACTAGAGTGGCATCCCTGATACGGTGACGTAAAACCCTGGATACATCTCATATTCTGCACAAAATCCACAGTTGCTTGTACTCTAGCATTGCTCGTTCCAAGCCTGGATTTAGGAGCAGGACGACGCCAATGACCTTTGTTAAAATCGAAAACGTCTAATCTTTTATACCAATGATGCATCGACGTTTTCAGCAATAGTGGTTGTTAAGTATTGGGTAGATTAATTTTATGGTTTCATTAAACACCTTTTAAACGATTTCAAACGATGCTATATTTACCAGCTGCTTTATTATCTAAACAATAAAGTTTACTTTTCCGCTAAAGTAACCGGCCTCAGTCTCATTAAACTATTCAAACGATATTTACAGATGTTGGGTTTTTTGGCAATTCGGATATTCGCTAGACGAATGAGTTCTAAATCAGTGGCGGTTGATGTCGCGGATCCAGGATCTCTTTCGTGCGACAAGAGTCCTTTCTGAGGGTGACATTTCGTACCTAATTCCGTGGTAAATTGGTAATTAACTTTAAATCATAGTTACTACACTCATGTGTGACAAAACGCTGTGTGTGTGGCAGACCACTAATATTAGCATAAAGGCCATATTATTTCATGTAAAACGGCTTCAAAAGGACAAAATGTTTTAATTTGTAGGAGAAAAGCAGCCAATATCATTGCGTCTTCCTTTCCAAGTTTTTTGTGCGCATTTTCTTTTCACTTAATCTGAATTAAAATGAAAATGATTCGCTAAGGCTGGATTGACAAGGCCATGATCGCATAGAATTCGTTTAAGATTTTCTCTTTATACCGCAGTGATATAGAGCCGTGGTTTCGAAGGAAAATCTGCCTTTGAAAGTAACGTTTTGGATAAGGTCTGACCTCATTGGATATTTCAACTCCAACCTCTCTTCGCTGGCTTACCACTAAATTCTTGGCATCCATGACATCCACAGACTGACATTAATTAGACTCAGTGATGCGAGATTGAGATAAACAAACACGAATTATTTTAAAATGTCTCAAACGTTGGATTGCTTGAGTTATGTCATGGCTAGTTAAACACCTTTGAAGGTCTTCAAAAGACGCTATATATTCGTTCAGCATAACATGACCACAATTTCACCTAAAGTCGTGTGCCAAACACATCATGATAATTTTCTGAAACATTTAAGAAATCATTAATATTAATAGTTAAAAGCTTGCAGAAATGAATAATCTTTAATTAAGCTAAAATTCGAGAAGTGTGGGTCCGGCATAGCGCGATAAACATAAGAAATTTAGCTAGTGTGATACGAATGGGATGGCGGATGGAGAAACGGACGGACATGGGACTTGGGAGAGACAAGCGTACAGACAGGATGACGTAAGGTAGAGAGAGGGAGAGAAGTAGGGAAGTAGGAAGAATGGTTGGAGGGATGCTCGGCAAGCAGGCAGGGATGAAGAGAGAATGAGGAGAGGACTGTCGTCGAACACATGTCACGTGACAGCGCATCTCTCAGCATTTTATGTCATCTCTTTTTTTAATATTTATCAGCCGAGGAAGAAAGATTCCACTGTTGTCCATACCTTTGTGTCTCTCGTCTCGACTATAACTGTAGTGCCCTCTTGCTTGACTGAAACAAAAACTGGGCTACACTTTCTCGTCTCCAACCTAGGAATTCGCTGCAGACCGCAAAACCCCTTTCCATCGCCGCATCAGTCCCACAATAAAGCCAGATACAGCGGCAGTCAACACAGGTGACAACGAGGGAGTGAGTAGGCCTATGGGAGACACTGTGTTCAAACGGACTCTTTTCACGTTGCGAAATTACTTGAGTATAGGCCTATACGACAATAATTCTGCGAAAAATTGCTTAATTTCAGTACAGGACTTTTGTCACAATACGATCGTCGTGGACTTTATTACAGTATATATATATTGATCGATTGATTCCGAACAATTATACAGCGCTTCTTGAAGAAATCTACTCAGAAGCGCTCTCTGCACTGATCTGCTTGAAGTTAAGTGTCATATATTATTTCATTTCGTTAAACAATTAATATAAATGACATTGTTGAAGACTGCTTTGACACCGTTGACAGGTATATTTTTTTATTATTGCTCTAATTCATTTTTTTTCTTTTCTCTACTCATGCTTTTGATCTGCCCTCAACCGCCTTTGATAGCTTTATGACGACGTTGAACTTTGGAGTTGTAAAATATCATCGAAAAAAAACTTTGCGACTGTTGGTATCGTCAGTTAAAAGTCTGGAAATTGGATGAGGAAGAAGGCATTGCTACTAACTTATTAATGCGTAAAAGGGTTAAACCCACATAGATTGCACTACCATAGTCAACTCTCGTGCACATAAATGCATGCATCAGAGTAGTAGCGGCTTTGGTTGTAAGCGAGCCACGCACTGAGCGAGTCTGACGAAGTTGGTAGAAGCAAGTGCGACATACATTCCTCACATGATCAGAAAGGTTCGAGTCCTGGTTAAATGTCACACCCAAATCACGCACAGTGGTAGAAAAGTCATGCCAGGAAAGCAATGTTGCAGATTTTGCATATCAACTTTAGAAACTTGCACGCGACAATCATTCGCCAAAGAAACCTCGACGCTGATCGTGTAATGTTGTGAAAAGAAGATAGCGACCTTAGTCATCTCTCGTATATGACAAAGTTACTTTGATCGGAAACAAGCAAATCAATCGTTTGTGCCCTAATGCAGTTTTAAAACTCCATGTAGGCTAACATAGGCCACAAAATGTAGACAATTGAAAATAATGATACGTCATCGTATACAGACACACCTTTAAAAGTTAATTAAAGATGCTATAAATATTCAGTGACAGCAAAAAACTAAAATATTCCTATGTTGTTATCAACGTCAGTTGACCTAACCGCAAGGTGTCGTAACACAATTGAAATGCTACGGAATTGTTAAACACCTTTAAAACGTATTCTACTGATGCTACAATTGACAGCTGCGTCCAATTGGTAAACTGAGATGAGAAGATTGTCAGAAATTACGGTATTATAGTCAACAACCCAAGCAGCAAAAATATTACGGTCTGAAGGGACACAATCGTGTCAGACTTATAAATGCAGATGCCAAAATTTATCGGCTGCATTTAAATTCACAGACCGTCATGCTAAATTTTCATTTATTGTGCTACCGGGAAAACAAATTCAAAGGGTGCCGGGGGGGTAACACAAAAAAGTCTTTTAAAGAAAATAGGCCAGCACATAGTCGCATTGATAGAAACTTTAAACGATATAAAAGCCAGTGTGCCAACAATGACTAATTATGGAAAGATGGGTATACACTCGTGGAAAAAATTTAGAAGTGAAAAGTTTGACATGACCCTGTGACATCACAGTCCGTTGACGACGGCGCAAAATAAAGTATAGCATAGTTAAACACCTCAAAATTCATCTAATTCCAAATGGAATAGCTAAAGCTGAGATGTATTATGACACCCAAGCCTGGATAAAGGAGGAGGGCGTCGCTAATGGTCTTTGCTACCACACAGTGACGTTAAACTGCAAATGCCGCCGCCGTATTATGACAAATAATCTTTTTCGAGGGAACGGCCTCTGTTGTCATAAGCCCTCGTCAAATCTGGATCCTGCAATGTCGTTAATATCTGTCATTTAACAGCATATTATAATTCAGTCAATGTCTATGCTAAAATAGTCTATGAAACAAATTATAATGTTTCAGAGCAATTATCATACACGAACAACCAAATACGGTAAACAAAATTTAAATTTTAGTGTAAAAATCCCAATGGGCAATCATAGTACAAAGAAGAAAATAATTATGACATTGTTTTTCAACAAAAGCAAAAAGAAACAGTTTCAAGTTTACAATAGTTGCTAGTTTCTACAGTGGCGTGTGATAATCTTTATGTTACTTGAGTTCTCAAATACCTAGCATCCAATGCAATAAACTATTACTTTACAAATAGCAATGGTTGGTTTTCTTGGATGATACAGCTCAAGATCAGTTAGTTCTGACCAATAATTATTAGTGTAGTGGCCTATAGATATTGTTAGCAAGCTCCGCTGATGAGTGTGCCTTTGCAACGCCAGTCCCAAGCAGGGGGGAGCTTTAGGAGACTGGTGGCACAAAATAATTATCTCTAGCCTATTATCGCACAGGGTCGTCAAAATGAGACTATTACTTAATCTTCTATCGTCTTATTGTTTACTCTCTCCTGAGCGGACAATAAGACGAGTAGACGTGAATGGCCGTAGTGGATGTTAAACAACGGGCAATTTTTTGATTTCGCCACTAGATGCACTCCGCCAGTGCCAGTCCCCAGCCTGGATAAAGGGTGTGGGCGTCGCTAATGGTCTTTGTTATCGCATAGTGACGTTAAACTGCAACTACAGCAACGGAAAATGTTCTGGTTTTGTTAGACACCGTTACAATGATTTCAAAAGATAATATATTTATCGGCTTCATTCAATCGCTTGAGCAATAATTAATGACAATGGCGGTTGATCCACATGTATAAACGGCTCTAATATCCACAAGATGTCGCTAAAGAATGGAATAGTGATCTAGGCCTAGTCTAGATTGACACCTTGTCTAATGGTTGGGTCAAATATAAATACTATACAAGACCAAATTATAAAGACACTGCGTAGATGTCTTATGCAAACAATTCCCCCTATCCGCAACTCTTGCCGGTGTCACGAAATAGAGTATCCCCCGTATTAATTGTATCCCCCCAAATTACAAAAAGTCGAAAAAACCGCTTCCGCATGTATTTTTTTGGGCAAATTAATTTTCATCTGCTTTATGTTGAACAATGACACTAATAAGTATGTTTATTCTTACTATATAATTTCTTTTGCCCTGTTTTTAGAGCACTTAAAACTTTTAAAGCACTTAAAAACACTCAGGGTCACTAAATAGATTCGAGTTGCCTTTATCTGAGCATTGCTTAGGACGCTTAAAACAATTAGAGTCACTTTAAATTTTGATTACAGCATAAATTTGTTTATTATGCTCATTTTTCAAAAAAGGGGATAGAATGATTTATCCCCCCGGATGGTATAGACTGGTTAATTCCATCCGGGGGGATAGATTAATTCATCCCCCCGGATGGCTTTCAGGGGGGATACTCCGTTTCATGACACCGGCGTTTATTTTATGACGTGTTCTGTTCTACCATCCGATCATTTTCAATGTGATAATTGTCTGATTTATTTATTTCAGAAATTTATATAGCGCCTCTTCAAGGTAGGCTACTCAGAAGCGCTCCCAGCCCAACCACGGCTATATAAGTCTTTAGGTTCTTAAGGAACAGAGCGGAGTGACCCCTGGGAATTAAGCACAGTGTAACAGGGGGACCATTCTAAGCTATAGGACCTGCAGCAGAGAACTCATTGTTTCATTGTCCTATTAGTTTGGTATTTGCAATGCACGAGGAACCCAAGAAGAAGAACAATGCAGTCGCAGAAACGACGTAGCCATGAGTATAAAGTGTTGTCGACTTCATTTTCTCAGCCTCGGCGTATACGAGAGCGTTAAGTGAATCCTCTTCCCTCACCGTCTCATCTTTACACCGACTGTTTCTGGTTAGTTTATTGATTGAGTTCTTTTATAGTGGTGTGTACGAAGCAGAACATTTTGGTTTAAATCAAATTTCTGTCCTAGCAAGGATTTCAGCACGAATCTCTGAATTGGCAATCATTCATTCATTCTAAGGATTTTAAAGGCGCCTCTTTAAAAGACCTACTCGGGAGCGCTCCGAGTTCAGCCACGACAAAAGAAAAGCAGACTTGAGAGATGCATAAAACAAAGTCTGATTGGTCAGAAGTATAATGAACGCGGCTTTAAATGGAGGTCATTCCAGATGGATTTATTTATTTTTATTTATTTATTTATTTATTTATTTATTTTTATTTATTTATTTCTACAACCGAGTAAGCTCGGCGTTGCCCGTCAGCAAAGCGAACTCGAGGAAATCGGGAGCTGCCCCTAGGCTGACCACCATACACTGTCGGAAATCGAAGCTGACTTCGAAGAGTAAACTACCGTACTGCAAGTAGCTTTCTTGCGGTGTAATTCATCGATCATAGCACACCTTCTTTTGGTTTGCACCAGCCACATTTATTTCATAACAGACGATAGAAGTCTCGTTAAATAACACATCTGTTGTGTGTAATTTGGTCGTTATAGTTGGAGAGAGTTTAACTGAACTTTTGTTAATCATGTCGTGATCAGGATATTCCGCGCAGAGTGAAAGGCTCTCTGAGAAAGGCAGAGGCCAAACCAAGAAGGCAATGCCGCACCAGTGCCGAACTATTGTATATTTAAAACAATTCGATTCAGGAGCGGTAACCAGTGCAGAGCATTATGCAAATATGCATATACTCAGAGACGTGGCTGTACCTAGAAAAACGAGGCGCGCAGCCGACCGCGACACTCTTTCCAGCCATCCCAATCGCCCCACTGGTAGTCGACCTGCAGTATGGTCAATTAGGTAATTTTATATTGTACGGTATATAAGCATTTACATGCATTTGTAATAACAAAGGAATGGATGAGTGGCTGTCGCATAAGTCTTTGAAGAACGTGAGGCGACTCGTAACTACTATGTTAGATTTTGTGGACATGGTAGGCAGAGGTAAGTTCCTCATCAAGATCACGAACAGTGGTAGAGAGGTCGACGTAAAAGCGAAAGTCTCGTTAGGCACCTTTAAAACATTCCATAATATTATACTTTAAATAAAATATTGGCTGCGTATAATTGTTGGTCTGAATAGTGCAAACACGATCGATCTTTTCTTCCTCTGAAGATAAAATAACAAATAGTCTATATAAATAAAAATGTAAAAAGTTTGGTCCTAATGGGTTATCTCGGAAACTTCATCACCGATTCTTTTGAAATTTTTCACAAAACGCTCCGTTCGAACACGATCGTGTTTGTAAAAGAATATCCTGGAAAGAAACAAATCTCTTAGACCAAAAAAACACAACTTACTCCTCGAGTTGACACGTTTATACATTTTAACTCTCACGCAGACGTCCGCCATCTCGCGCATGCGCTGTCGATAGCGCTGCAGATATAATATGGATTCGACCCACTTTCATTTCAACCGTCCAAAGATTTTAACTGGGTCACCAATCACAAACCTGGGAAAGAGGTCGCAACATTCGCGCGCGCTGTCCAGAGCATGTTTATTTTAACTGGGTCACAGGTCGCAGGGAGGGAGGGGGAGGGAGGGGAAGAAGGGAGGGTTAGGGGAAGGGGGACGGGAGGGGGAAGGAGGGGGAAGGAGAGAGTGGGAGGGAATGGCGGTAGGGAGGGACAGAGGGAGGGAGCGAGGCAGGGAAGGGAGGTATGGAGGGAGAGTTGCACGGTCTTTTCAGCCACAGCAACGCGTGGCCGGGTACAGCTAGTATAATATAAAATGTTAAGATGTGCGCCGTCACGTGACGCGTTTGACGGCAGTTCTCTCCCCACACTCTTCCCTGCCTGCTTTCTCTCTTCTTCCGTCCCTCTCTCGATCCCTCGATCCTTTTCTCCATCCCGTCTGTACGTTCATCCTTTCCTTCCAATTCCTTCCGTCCCTCCATCCGCCATTCCACGACCAGCGTAACATGAATATTGACCTCATTAAATACATTCATCTTCTGCATTGTTTTTTTTTAAAATTCTGATAATTAGTTATTTCAGAACGGTTTCAGAAATCAGGTTGCGCATATTCATCTGTTGGAGGGAGGCCTGTTCCGTCTAATATGTCAAAATGCGCTGAATGTTAGTAATATTGCGTGTTTGAAAATCTTATAAAGGTGTTTAGTTATGACAAAGCACAGGCAATCTAGCGTTTGAGACATCTTAAGGTATTCAGGATCGTTTACACTCAATCTTGCATCACTGAGTCTAAACTAATATATATATATATATATATATATATATATATAATATTATATATAATTATAAAAATATAATTATTATATATAATTGTGTGTATATATATATACATATACACACATACATACATTAACGTGTGCACTGATCGTACTCTGTCGGTGTGAAGAACAGTCGGCTAGGATAAGGACTGGTCATGAGTCCTCATAATTATTAAGCCGAGGCTAGCAGGCCTATCGCGAAGTCTCTCGGATTTCTCATTTCCAGGCGAAAATGACGGTTGAGTGTCTTCTCTTTCGACAGCTAGCACCGTTCCCGGAAAGCGTCGCTATTCAACACAGTAACCTTCACAATTCACACACCGACTCCGAAGTACGGGTACCTTAGATTTATTTGACATCCTAGTTTCGGCGTCGCGTTTGACGGTATTCGATTCTTCTCCACGAAATTCATTCGTCCATGAAAAACTTCAAGAAGTCTGCTTTTCTGGACTCTGGTGACTGTTGAAAACTGACATTGCATCTTGATTTATTTCGATTTCTTTACTTGTGCTACGCCGCCAAAATAGCAACGTATAACGGTTGCTACCGGGTATCACTTTGTACAATGTACATTGTACAATCAAGACTCTAAATTACTATTTTATATTATAGTGCTTTATCCGAGCCTACTTGTAATTCTAATTAGTCTATAATAATTCGCCACCGTAGAGTTGTCTAGCTTTCTCGTGTAGCAATTCCTTCACTCATACGATGTCTGCCTCAGTGACGACTTTATAGGTTATGCTGCAGGTGCAGCGTCGTTCGTCTCAACCGAGGAACATCGCCGATGGTTTATCCGTTAGTGAATTCCTGCTAGCCCTACAATGTACCAGGATGTCGGTCTAAAGAATCCGCCCTCTATCACTATTCGTGTAAATCGTGTCCTTCCGGTCAGGCAAAGGTCTTCGCCATCACTGACACCGAACCTACCCTATAGCCTCACCGAGCTCCGCCCAGCCACGACCCCTCTGGTGCTAGTAATCGTCGTTACCACCACATAACCCCACATATCCCAACCCCCACATTTGCGGGGTGCGCTGGGTGGTGACGGTGTGGTTCTGGTGGTGCCCTGTCTGTATAGCTGCAAGGTCTCTTAACTCTAGAAATTTCCAGATTACGATTACGATTACGATTAACGTGCGATTTTCGTTCACACACTATTCACTCTTTTTTTATATTACTTTAGTGCATCCGCTGGGGTTTCTGCACTGAAGCGTTAATGACGTAAATAAATTAACGACGTCAGGAGAAATTACGTCAGGAGCAATGACAACACGGAGAATTTTGGCGCGTTAAACCCCGCATCGAAGTTTAAAATGTCCATATATCTCGAGATTTAAATTGGATTGTGAGCTGAAGATAGTTCCACTGAATGGTCCTGATGTCCCTCTCCCTGTTATGCAAGGCTTCAGGTTAATAGCTTTAAAACTGTGGGCGTTCATTCTGGACAAACATAGTCCGGCTTCCGGTCAGTAGATTCCTTTTATTCCATTTGTTACAGTAGATAAGGCGTCTATAAATATCAATCGGTGAAACAGTTTCTTTGATAAGCATTTACAATAATTACCGCTACCAATTAAAGATCCAGACAACGCAGCTTATTATCCATGAACGCGGCTGATTAATTATACTATTCGTAGGAAATGTTCTAAAGGTGTATTACGACGCTCTAACATTTTGCGCGGACCCGGTGGCTGATCGGTAACGCGCTTGCTCACGGAGTCTAAGCAGTATAATTTGGTACCGCCGTAAGCTGGGAGGGAAAGGGAAAGGCCTGTGACAACACTGGCCCCGTGTCCAGGACCTTGGGTTTCGTCCATTGCGGGTTGAAGCGCTTATGAAAGGAGATGAGCGCCTCGCCAACGAGCCTGCGGCCAAGGGATGACTTAACTTAACATTTCGAAAACAGTTAATTGTTTATTTTCACTATAATACAGTAGCCTATACATACTTTGATCTGTCGTCAACAGCCCTTAATGACGTAATTATGACGACGTTAGACTTCGAAAATTTCACCCAAAAACCTCAGCCGTAGACCCTACTGCGGCAGGGTCAGCCCAACGCATGAAAAGGGATTTTTATGCAAAGTGTCGTTGAACGGAAATAAACAGGTTAATCGTTTGTGTTCTAATCCATCTGTGAAAACTGTATGCACGATGTTCAAATGATAGAAACTTGAAAGATACGAAAGCGCATAATTTTTTACATGAATGTCAATAGCAACCTAAATGAAAATAGGAATAGTCTCCTAGCGTACAACTTGTGACACGCGTACCGTCGTCTGAACAAATGTTGACCAATGGGTTCATAATTAAGATAACGTGGAAGCTACGAGATCTTCGAATTGTTAAACAATAATAATTTTTTGGCCATAGTGAACACTTTTAATACCTTTCCTACATAATAATTATGATATAGGTAAACTGGCTCTTAAGTGCTGTAATATGCCGAGCAAATTCCTGTCTAGGGTAACGACCTCTGTTGAAAAGATAAACAATATGGGTAACGAACTCTGATGAAAGATAGTAAAGCACATAAGCACATAGACCCTGGTCAAATCGGATCCATCCACATATTATGCAGGAAAGGTAATTTATCAGCTACGCTTGATCTTGTTGCAAACTACGCCACTGGTTGCTGCACTCTGTCATTACCAGTCCCAAGCTTGGATAAAGAAGGTGGGCTACGCAAATTATCTTTGCTATCACACAATGTCGCTATAAACTGAAACAATCAACACAATCTCCAAAGCAAACCCCGCTGCTGCTTGTACTGTAGCAATGCCAGTCCCAAGTCTCGGCTTTAGGAGGAGGGCGACGCAATTGACCTGTTTTATCACTACACCAATCCCCTAGGTCAATGAGTTCAGACCAAGATTAGTTGACTCGTGCAGCTCTAGTAACCCGAAAGTCATTGTATTAGAATATTAAACACCTTAAACACAATTTTAAACCCCTATATCTATAGCGTCATTTGTTCGCTAGACTAATTTTTTCTTCTCCCCGAGGATTAAACGGCCTTAGTAGTCACGAGATGTCGCTAAACAATTGCGAATCATTATAGACTCGATTAATTATTATCGCCTTGCCTAAATATGGCCAGGTCATAATAATACTATGCTTGACCAAACGATTAAGCAACTCCACCGCTGGATGCACTCTGCCAGTGCCTGTCCCAAGTCTGGATAAAAGATGAGGACGACACTTATCATCATTGAAATGGCGGTGTCGTTAAACAGCAACAAGCACACGAGTCATTGCAAAGGTGTCTTATACAAGCAATAATTCCTATCCGCAACTATTGCAAATGTTTATTTTATGTTGTGTACTTCGTTGCAATCATAGTATTTTCGTTGCGATAGTATTTGCATTGTTTCATTGTCTTATTGTTTTTGCAATGCGCAAAGAACCTTAGTAAAAGAAGAGCAGTCGACAAAGCTTGCATTGACTCAATCATTGGCATAAAGTGATAGCGACTACATTTTCTTAGCCTCGGCATATCATGAAAGAGTATAATTATTGAATCCTCTCCGTCGCCGTCTCATTTCCCCACAGACAGTATATTCAGTGTGTCGATAATAGCTGAGTTGGTTTAGCAATGCGGGTGGAGCAGAAACACTAAACCAAACTTCTGCCCTGAGAGGGATTCTAACATTGACGTCTGAATTGGTGATCATTCAATCATTCATTCATTCATTCATTCATTCATTCGTTCATTCATTCATTAATCCGTTCATTAATTCATTAATTAATTCATTCATTCTAAGGATCTATATAACGCCCCTTCAAAAGAACCTAAACGAGAGCGCTCCCAGCCCAGCCACGGTAAAAGAAAAAATACTCGAGAGATTTATGAAACAAAGTTTGATTAGGCAGATTTAATGAGCGCAGCTTTGATGGGAGGTTATTCCAGATGTATGGCCCTACGACCGAGTAGGTCTAAGCCTGGTTTTACCCGGCAGCTAAGAGAGCTCTGGGAACTATAGGAGTTCTCCTTACGCTGACCACTACGCTGTCGAGAATGTAAACTGACTTCAAAGTTTAAACTGTTTAAATTGCATGCAGCTTTCTTGCGGTGTGGTTCAGCGATCAGTAGACAGTATGGTTCAGTCTTTTGGATTGCACCAGCTGTGTTTCTTTTTTCCTGCTACATAAACTATCTGTATAATTATGCAATAATAAAAGCACTTTGTGGCGCGGTGGTGTAGTGGGTATGTTCGCGGCCTTGCAGGCTGCAGCCGAAGGGTTGCTGGTTCGAATCCACCTCAAGTCACCGCGTAGGGACCATAGGCAAGTCCTTCACTCGCAATTGCTCAGCGTTTTGGCGTGAAAGTTGAAACTCCAATGCAGTGTCCGCTCTGTAGTCGGGAGCGCCTCTAAGTAAAGAACTTGAAGGGGCGCTATAACAAGTGCACATACAAACAAACAAACAAACTTTCACGAAGTCATTAGCTGATGGGCTCAACATTAACGCATTGCTACGCTTGTCTTTTAATGTCCATTCGCCAGAGTGCGACACAAAATCTTTTACCACGGATGCAAAAATCATAGATGCAGGTGGGAACCGCAAAAGTCGCCTAATGTTGGATTACAAGTATTATTGCCCTTTTGACACTTCAATTAAACACCTTTAAAACTTTTAACTGTTTAAGGTATCTTGCTATTGTTGGTCCTTTAAGTTGGATTCACCTTCCTTCTGAAATTCGTGGAAGGACTCTTGTAGGAAATTCAACTGCATCTTTTCGCTGTTGCAAGACATTTCTCTTTTCATGGGCCTGTCACGCTGAGAGCGCTTCTGAATAGCTCTGCTGTGAGAGGCACTTTACAAATGCTTTTTTTATATTAGATTAGATTAGACAAGAGTTTCAAATAGAGCAAAACACATTTAATTGTTTAGTCGTAGACACCTTTAAAATATGGTCAGCCTTTATTATAATTATGTTGACTAAACTCTGAAACATTAACATGCGCTGGCGTCATAAAAGCCTTTCAGAAACCGGAAGAAATATAAGACAAAGAGAGGAAAAATACAGAAAATGATGTGAAGTTGATAAAAATTAACTGAAATGTATCGTGACTTTAAAAATGTCAACCGTCTTTGTTGCTATAAGATGTCGTTAAACTGCTGAATGATCCTAAGAGCAGGCAACTTAATTTTGGCATCTCTAATTGCTTTGGAACCATTCTAAATTTAGATGCAAGCGAAAACGAATATCCTGCGCTTATGGTAAGAAGCCACGTACAATGATTCTCTATCAATATATCGGTCACTGGTGACTCAATGTGTCGTTAAACGGTTGCAACACATCCAGTGTCTATATATAATTTAATTATAATCCCAAAAACTTGGCTCCAAACATGTTGCCTGATATATACTGAGTCAACGATTTTCTAACTGGACGATCAGAAGTTCTTAAATGCTATAACTTCGTCCCAGATTCTGCTCCCATTAATCGCAGCGTTTCCCAGTGGTCGGGTAATGTACCTACATCTACATTCCAATGGAGAGTGACCTCACACCTCTTTGTCTGATTAATAAACTTTTCAAATTTGCAGATGATGCCACACTTTTTGTCTCCAAAACTCTCATGTGTGTATGGAAACTGAATTTGCAAATATTACTGTAACAGACTGGAACGCCAGGAACATAATGATACTTAATCTTTCTCAGACCAAGGAAATTGCAATCCAAGACTCTCTTCTCTTTCGGATATTAGGCTATCGACAGAGTTGTTGAAATGGTCAAACCTGTGAAACTTCTGATTGTTCGCATCCGAGATGATTTAATATTCGATGGCGATGTGTCGTAATCGTAATCGTAATCGTAATCTCCTAATTTCTAAAGCGCCACTGGAAAGCCAAGCGCGGGGCACCGGCTTATTCACGAGCGCTGTGTCGTTCATTGTTTAAAAAAATCTTGCTATCTCCCGGCTTACTTATGCTCTTCCATCCTGGCCAGGCTTCCCGACAGCAGCTTTGCCTGCTTTGGATGGCAGAATCGACTCATTTATACGTAAAGCATAACGTACATGTAGCAACCTCTTCAGTGGTGACAGTTTATCGTTGGAGAAGATTTATGAAAACATTGAATCGAAATTCCTTAACAGCATCCAACTACTTCATCACTATCTTCACCAATTACTGCCCTCTATGCACCTACATAAATGTAATTTAATAGGAATGGGCATGGTTTCGAATTACTGCAGTTTCACACTTTGTTGCATAAGAAATCCTTCATTGTTTTTTCACTATACAGGCAAATAGTTTGGATAATGATAGCAGGCCTGTTAATGTTTGAACCATGAACTGTGATCCGAAATGCACGGGTCTGTTCATGTTCCTCTGATCAGGACAATTAAAAAATCTTATAAAAAGCAGTGTGTCTCTATTTAGTTGTTAATGCTGTTCTTGTATTTGCTCGTTTGCTTCGTTCCATTAAAGTGCCACTTTGCTACTTTTGCGTCACTGTGCTACTTTTTGCTATTGTAGTTCTGGTAAAGGATGAGCGTTTGTCTCGTGTTAATTAATAAAGATTACTTACTTCCGTACATGCTTATGTTATGACACGTTATTACACACAACTTTTAATATGAATCTGCGATTATAGGAATCAGGACTCCGATTCAGGAGCGAAGCTGCTTAATTGCATGCGTTGAGAACGCCACATTGCATGTATACCTTAAAATAAAATAGTTTTAAAGGTGTCCTAAGTCATCCATTTCACTGAGAAATAAGCGACATAGAGCGGTTGAAAAGCATGATTTAGTCGCTGTATTATAACGATCCTGTGTCGTTACAGAACAATAACAGCGATTTTCGCCCCGCTTATTTATCTTGCAGTTGCATTTATCCGTCACCTTCGCAGAATTCGACCAATAAACATTGGTCAATTCTAACACTGCATCCACAATCGCCATATATATAGTTCTTGCCAAACTTGGCTATATTGCAATTGTCTCTTCCTAACCATGGACATCACTCAAATTGGTTTCCTCCAATAAATTTTAAATGCCCTCGCCAACGTTGTCACCAAAACCCCCAAACGCCATGCACTACCACACTCCCGACTTCAAATCATCAAATCACTGCTGTAACTGGCTCAAAATACTTGAACGTATAGAGTACAGAATCCTATCACTCACCTGCAACACAATTCAATCCTCCCAGATCTTCGTCAGTTATTCACCAATCAGCCACTTTGTTCAACACGCATCTATTTCTCCGTTACACTGTTTCGCCCTTCCATTTATTTACTTCAGCGTTAAAATTGCAAATCGCTCTGCACGTAGAGTCTATAGCCATTGCTTTCGCACCTCTTAGGAACAAACTTCCACCAGCACTACGACAAACATTCGACCAGCATGCGAACTCACCAAACTCCAACTCTCGCTTTCCCCCACAAGTCCTTCACTCGACACCGAAACCATTGCTTTTTCGCAGATCCTATCCTGACTCCGCCACTTGCCTGCCACGCCGTTTCAACCCCGAACATCATCCACCATGACTGTTTGTCTATCTCCTCGCCTGACTCTCCGGATCTTGACCCTGGCTATCAACTCTGCTCTGATTGAGCGCATGTGATAGACTGGTTCAAGGGCGGATACACAAATTTCCTACGGGCGGAATGTGGCCGAAATTTTCGGCCTTGGGGCAGGGAACAATTTTTGTCTTGATCGTCGAAAAATGAGATGACCTTTTTTTAGTCATTATGTATTTGTCTCCATTTTCCAAAAAAACACATTTTATACGCCAAAAAGTTGCCTTGTGTGCGGACTTCGTGGGTGTGGGGAGGGCCTACGAAATGACCCATGGGGGGACACGTCAATTTGGCCATGGCCGGATTGACCCCCTGGATCCGCTCCTGGACAGGTTCCCGCGACGCGACTTTGCTTTTCCATCCTTGTCAGGCTTCCCGACTGCAGCTTTTCCTGTTTTGGCTTGCACAATAGGCTCATTTATACGTAAAGCATAACGTAGCAACCTTTTGAGTGGTGACAGTTTATCGTTGGAGAAGATTTAGGAAAAATTGAATCGAAATTCCTTAATGGCATCCAATTACTTCATCACTGTCTTCACCAATCCCTGCCATCTATGCACTTACATAAATATCACTTAAGAGGAAGGGGCATGGTTTTGAATAACCGCAGTTTCACCCTTTGCTGCATAAGAATTCCTTCATTGTTCCTTCACTACACAGGTAAATAGCTTGGATAGTGCTAGTGGGCCTGTTAATGTTTTAACCGTGATCCGACCTGTACGGGTCTGTTCATGTTCCTCTGATCAGGTCAATAGAAAAAATCTGATAAAAAAACAGTATATCTCTATTTGCTTGTTGATACTGCTCCTGTATTTACTCGTTTGTTTCATTCGATTAAAATGTCACTTTACTACATTATGTGTCACTGTACTACTTTTTGCCATTCTATGTACATGTATATAGTTCTTGTAAAGGATGATGTCTCGTGCTAATGAAGATTTCTTACTTGCATGTACGTACTTACTTTCGTTAGTTCGCGTTATTACACACCTCTTTCAACATGAATCTTCAATTATAAGAATTAGTACTGCAGATGCGTTATTAAATTCAAGGCAATAGTTATGCTGTATATAATACCTTAAAAATACTTTAAAGGTGTCGAAAGGAATCGCTGTAATATGCCGAGCAAATTTATGTCCAGGGTAACGGCCTCTGTTGTCATAGACCCTGGTCAAATCGGATCCATCCATCCATTTCACTGAGTAATAAACGACATAAAGCGGTTGAAAAGTATCATGGTCCTGTCGCCATATATGACGATCCTGTGCCGTTACACAACGATTACAGCGATTATCATTACACTGTTTCGCCCTTCCATCGCCTCACCACTAAAATTTGCAAATCGCTCTATAGTCTATAGCCATTGCTTTCCCACCTCTTAGGAACAAACTTCCACCAGCACTGCGACAAACATTTGACCCAGCATGTGAACTCACCAAACTCCAACTCTCACTATCCCCACAGTTCTTTCACTCGACACCGAAAACAGTGCTTTTTCACATATCCTATCCTGACTCCGCCACTTGCCTTCCACTCCGTTTCAACACTGAACATCATCCACCATGACTGTTTCTCCATCTCCTCACCTGACTCTCCCGATCTTGACCCTGCCTATCGACTTTGCTCTGATTGAGCGCATCTGATAGACTGGTTCCCGCGGCTTTGCTTTTGTGGGCGCTGTAGAAGTTTCGAGTTTACTTATTACGATTTGCACGCTTGAGTTCGGTTCTCACGGAATACGATCAGAGGTGCAATTGAAATGAATGTTGGCCTCTGATTACCGGGGTCTACTTTGAGATTGGATTTAAAAAATGATTGATTCCATTATTCGGTGGTAGGCCTTGTCTATGAGAATGCAGTTAAGTACATACTTAACGTTAAAACCGGTACTACGATCATGTCTGCTGCAGAACTGTAACAATTGAATGATTAGAGAGCCGTCATTTAGACACCTTTAAAATTATGAGAACTGATATTACGTAAGTTTCTAACACTCATAACATATGTAATAATTATTATAACTTCGAAAGAAGAAAGCTCTAGAGTGCTGTAATATGCCGAGCAAATTTCTGTCCAGGGTAACGGCCTCTGTTGTCATAGACCCTGGTCAAATCTGGATCCATCCAACATATGTAATTGTACCAGACAGTCCAAGACTATTGCCAGTAAACATTATTGTAGTGAACGTACATTATTATATCATTATGAATGAATGTTTGAGCATTCATTTTAGAGCCCCTTCAAGTTTGCTACTCAGAGGCGTTTTCCGTCTACAGCGCGGACACTGAATCGGAGTTTTACATCGAAGCTCATGAAGAATTGCGAGTGAAGGACTTACTCAGGGTCCATACGCGAGGGTTTGAGTGGATTCGAACCCGCAGCCTTCCCACTCAAAGGCACAGAGCATACCCCTCCGCCGCCACCACCCTCAATACATGTGCATCAAGAAGCACGTCGACCGAAAAGTAAGTTGCGCACTTGTTATAGAGCCACTTCAAGATTTCTACTCAGAAGCAAATTACTTAGATAAATGCATACATTGGCACAGGTCTAAGGAAAACTCAGACTGATTTTATCCATTCATTCATTGACACGTCCATCCGTTCATCCAACGACAAACTTACCGACCAATCCATTAAAAGACATAATTATTACATGCATGCATTCGATTCATCTATCCATCAATCAATCAATCCATCCACGCATTCATCCACCAAACCATCCATCCATTCATTCGTCAATCCATCTATCCAACAATGCATCTATCCATCCGTTTTCCCATCCATCCATCCATCCGTCCATCAATCAATCCATCCATTCATCCTTCTATCCATCCATCCATCCATCCATCCATCAATCCATCAATCAATCCATCCATCCATCCGTCCATTCATTCACTCATCTATCCATCCATACGTCTATCAATCAATCAATCCTTCCATCCATCCATTCATTCATCCATTAATCCAATCAATCCACCCATCCATTCATCATCTGTAAATCAGACTCCACCAAAGCCAACACATCCATCAATTCATCCATCAGTTGATTAACTCATTCATGTATCCTTCCATCCATCCAACAATTCGCCTATTAGTCCTTCTAACTCAAACCCCACCGAATGCGAAACCCACAAATCAACTAAATCAATTCATTAACCCATCCATTCATCTATCTACCTGCATCTTTAATATCTTCAGAAATAATGTTCATCGTTCTCCAACTGAACAAACAATAGATAACAATTGAATGCCAACTGATTCAACTTGAAATAATACAGAACTACCAGCACCTTCGTTTAAACACCTTTAAACTTTATTTCACCATCCATATAAATAACCTACCCTCGACAGGGATGATTGTCTGTTCACATCTTCTTTTTCTCAGTGAATCTGTAAACGACTTCTTCCCCACTCTCATTATCTCTTCAGTCATGTTTCATCACCTTCAATGACATTCCTCACGGTTCAAATCCAGATCACGGTTCGTGCTTTGATCTAACGGTCTTACTCCTCTTAAGAGTCCCGATATCTCCTTGATGTCATCCGCCGTCTTTTGTTCACGTTACAGACTTAATCTTCTTCTCCCGGAAAATCATGAATGTTTTGGAAAATTCAAATAGGTCCTGCACTATCTAATCAATTCTCTCCGCTGAGCAACATTATTAACGTTATTAACTGGTACCAGAATCACATCTTTCGCCGTCTCAAGCTATATGCTTTTCTCAGGGTCGTTCGTACTGGGAGCGCCTCTGTATGGTGGGTGCGGCGAGAGGTGCCTTTTAATTTGTAGATACGATTCGAATTTACGATACGATACAGTAATTGCAACAGCAAATATATACGGATACGATGGACAACAGTTGACAAAATGCGCGGCCTGTAACACGAAGCCTAGTTGTACGGATATAGTTGTCTAATAGGCTGTTTTAACCCATTAACTGACCTTAGTTCGCCTGAAACACCTTCGAAACGATATTGAAACTCGTTATATGAAGATAAAGCACGCCAAGATTGTTAATGTGTAATTTACGTTCCATAATAAGGTCATTATTTTTGAAGATTTAAAATGGATGCAAACAAAGCAAGTGGTAAGAGCTGTCGTTTTGTAATGTGAATATTATGGATTGAATAGGTCCTAACTGCGCTTTTCGAAATTTGACGTAAACATGTAATAACGTTTGAGTGCATTTTAAAGGTGTTTTGGAGCATCAGGAAATTAATTGCATTATGATAATAATTATTAGATTAAACAATTCTAAGAGTCTTAAGTGGCCTCTAAGAATCAATATGATTATATTATGTTCTATAATAAACCTTAGAAGATGCATGCAACTATATAAGATATTTCATAGCATTCATGAGGTTATGGTAAAATATGGCATTTAGTTTGAGTAGCTTGTGTATCGAATGCCTTACTGAAATCAAGTGCAATTGCATACATACGTTCCAACTTTCAATAAGCATATCGGTATGGTTAGTACAGTAGTTATACGACTCTAGGGCAGCCATAGGGGATCCGGTCTGTCGAAATGCATATTGTTCCTGGTTAAGTTGAGGTCACGCAGAATTGGATGGAAGAATCGATGTATCACTATAAGAAGGATAGATCCAGATTTGACGAGGGATTATGACAACAGAGGCCGTTTGCCTCCGTACAGCTCCTTTACCACTATAAGATCAAGACAGTGAAGATATAAATAAACGTGTAATTTATTACTTTAAAGGTGTCTAATTGTGGCATCTCATTGTGCAAGACCGGTTTGGTGTTAGCGGTTGCCCATCACTGAGGAGTCGTGTCTGTTGGCGCCAAAAGTAACCAGTCTGATCATTTGATCCACTTCAAAGCAGACGACATTCACTGGAGAAGAGAATAAGAATGCACCGAACGTCAGTGAAGTCACTGTTCATCTCTCTGGGTTCCGTTGAAATGGTTTCCGTTGAAACCGTTGGATACTGTTTCTCCTTAATTGAATTTCTGCTGGAGCCATTTTTGTGGCCTAACGTTTGGTGGAAATAATGATTTTGGTTAGATGGATTTTAATTCGCAAAGTCACAATCGCATTAACTCATTCACACTCCATCTCACCAGATGTTGAACTTCAACTGTGGGGAAATTGGACTTATGAGAGCGCGTGGAATAAATAAACAATATGCAATATAAAAGCTATTGGAAGTATGTTTTTTTTTTGTCTCAGGAGTCGACAGCTTCTAACCCTCAACGATTTTATTGGTCTAACTTACATCGTCAGACACGTTAGGGAAGGGACACGTTAGTCCGATGATGTCTTAATAACATTTGACATAATATGCGTTTACTTCTTTATTAAGCGTTGTCACCTGTGGTCTACATAGCCGATGCTGTAAATGATGTTCTGTGCTATACATATTATATGCATATGTATATTATAATATATGTATATATATATATATATATTATCTATATTATAATTCTGAAACACTTTCCATATGTTTTTTTATTTGTTTGTTCGCTTTTGACTCTCCCCTGCAGAATAGGCTCGGAAATGAAACAGCGTCGATTTAAAAAAATTATTGCAATCGATTCTTACCCAAATTATAAGGTCATCGCAACTTATTTCAGGTTTTAATTCAGTTTAAAACAAAAGTTATTAGCGTTTTAAGACAGATTTCGTCATTAAATGATCAGGCTAGGGCTTTAGTCAAGAGTCTACTCCGCATGACGTCATACCCGCCCAGTAATAATTTCGGTAGCGCCCCGTGGGGGTGGGTCAAGTTTGGCTTTTTGGGGAAGCGAGATCGGGTGGAGGGTTGGCGAAAACCCGAAATTTAGCAGCCAACGATGGATACCAGAGTGGAGTAGTGTTTAAAACCCTAAATTTCTCTTTAGAACTCGAGTTATTAGCGTTTTAAGACAGAAGCGTTTTAAGACAGATTTCATCGCTCACACTTTGGTAAACAGTATCGAGCTTTAGTAAAAGAGCCTACAGCCCGAATGACGTCATACAAGCACAGTAATAATTTCCTAGCGCCCCGCAGGGGCGTGTTAGGTTTGGCTTTTTGGGGAAGCGGGGTGGGGTAGAGGGTTGGCGAAAACCTGAAATTTAGCGGTCAACGTTGGGTACCTACCATAGGGGAGTAGTGTTTAAAACCCTAAATTTCCCGGGCAACGCCGGGTTACACATCTAGTATGTATATATATACACGTGCGTCGATTTTTCTTCGTACGGAAAACTGCATTTGTTAACAAGACGCGAGAATTCTTCGTTGACAGAGGACTAGTAATCGTAAAATCGTAATCGTAAACTCGAAATTTCTAAAGTGCCTCTCGAAAGCCAAGCGCAGGGCACCAGCTTATTCACGAGCGCTGCGTTGAGTTAGAAAGGTTGTATGTGAGAGTAGTCCGTCGTGGTCCGGGTGGATTTACCATAGGCTCAGAGGGGCGGAACAGCTATTAAGGCGGGTGTCGTCTGGGCCGGGAATTGGAGGGTGGAGGATCAGATGAGACATATAGTAAGAGTTTTTGAAAAGGCATGACTTCATTTTCGAATTAAAAACCCTAGGTGTGATGGATAGATGAGCCTGAGGAAGGTTGTGGTGTGTGATTAGTAACGATGGTGGAGGGACTGAAAAGGATCGGAATTCAGGGGGCAGATCATTCCAAAGGCGTGGTGAGAGGGCTGCGCTTTGAACAGTAGACCTAGCGAGTCGGTGAATAAGTCCTGTGTATCATTACAGGAGTCCGTGGGTTATACATGCAGAGTAAGATCGTGTGTGGCAAGGAAGCCTAACGCTAGTTGTGTGTGTGTGTTTGTGTGTGTGTGTGTGTGTGTGTGTGTGTGTGTGTATTTGCAGTTTAACGTCACTGTGTGGTAGCAAAGACCATTAGCGACGCCCTCCTCCTTTATCCGGACTTGGGACTGGCACTGGCAGAGTGCAACAAGGGACGGAGTTTCATCGCTATTTGAGATGAGTTATTGAAGCTAATGAATGGCAGAGCTCGGCTTAGGTGCGGTAAATGGATGATGCGTGATACAGTAAAAATGGCAAGATAATCATGATGGTATGATAACATGAATAAATGCAGGTTAGCCAATGTATGAAAAGCAAAGATAATGTTTAAAAGATGGTTGACGAAAATGCGAAGATGAGGTCTATTTATGCAGCCGTTGTTTTTGCTATCGGACATATTTAGACCATAGAGTATAATAGATCCCAAACACCTAAATTACACGTTTAGTTGAAAATATAAAAACATGGCTCTATAAAAATTTTTGTTGTTATTCATTGTTATCTGTTCTCAAAACAAAATAATGAAAAAAATTATATTAAAATTGAACCTGAAATATTGAAACCGGGAATGATGAGTTCTCGGTAGTTACGGGTCGAGGTGATCCGACTGAAACGACCCTGCCAAACAAATTCTCACAGTTGCGGAGGTCTTATGGCAAACGACCTTAACCGGCGCTGTGCTGGTCTATCCACCGATCACCAATATGCGCACCCAACTGTTGGGGACGCCTCGCATGAAGTATTTTCAGCCCTGGAGGAGGTGCTTCATCAACTTGATACTTTGGACAGCACATCAACGGAACTATAAGAAGTGTCGGACTTGCTCTTGCGCCTGATACTTGTCTCCATTGATTGTTAATTTTTAAAAACAAAGATGATTAACGTTGCGATCTTTCTTTAGCCAAGTCTGCGTCTGGGTCTGGCATTGCCGAAATTCTGTAATGGTTGGTAAAAATAAACTGCTTCAAGGGCTTAGGCAACTGGAAGTGTGAGCGTGTTAGGCATATTTAGAAAGCCGGTAGACAACTTTTAAAGGTCAGAGTCACTCATCCATTCGTAGTTTTGTGAGAAAAAAATGTTAAAAATCGAGAGGAGTTTGAATCTGTTCACTAGAAGTATACGGAGGATAATTCAGAGTACCTGTCCTGAAAGCGATGCCTGATTACGGAGGATATAATTATGAAGATGGGTGAGAGGTCGATGAGGCCATGTACTCACTAAAGAACAGCTGCGTTTTGCATGTAAAGAGTTAAGAAAGAGAAGATAAAATTAAACGATGTACTAAACAAATTCATCCGAATATCAGAAACCTCAAAAGGAGGATGGACACTGTGTTCTGGAGACGCCTTAACTGCTTATAGTGGTTTTTCTGGCTAAACATCAACTAATCCATGTCAATCCTGATTAAATTTTGTTCCTATGTAGTCGCTTTAAATTGCTATCAACCGCTTTGCTGTCGTGTGGTGACGAAAGACTTTGGAGTGATAATTTTTAAAACGTAGTGCTCACGAACCCAGTTGGACACCTTAAAATTGGTTTTGTTGCTAACAATATATAACTATCGGTATCATAAGGTTGCAATGGGCGCAGACGACTGCGAAATGGATAGATATTTCTCATTTTATAATTTAGGAACGTCGAATTGTCAATTATTATCTTCTGCCATATGCTCCCCTGCATTCATCAGCCCTAAAACAATCTCCCATCTGAATTCAGTAAGTTCTCATCTCTCTCCTACCATACTCTATAAATGTTTTAGTACAATACTACAAAATAAGATGCAATATAATTATACATACATGTACAATAAAATACGAACCAGCGCCAACTTTGATATCCTCCATTTAGGTCTTCCATTTATTTCAACCTGTTTATTCCTACTCTCATCTTTAGTGATAGTTGGTCTGCTGCAGGGAAAATTATTGTCGTCATCCTCCTTCTTTATCTGTGATTTGGACTAGCACTATCGGATGAAACTGGCTGCGACGAGGTTTTTAACCGCTGTCAAATAATATAACCATAATGTCGATCATTGAATTATCACATGTCCATCAGAAGATAACGCGGCAAGGATATAACAGTGTAAGAGAAATTATTTTAACCCTCGGAGGCTAACCTGGGGTGTTTTTTTCACCCCAATGTCAGTATTTGCTCTGAATTTTTTACTGCTTTGAAATTTTGCCATGCGCTTTTATGTATCTGTTCGTAGATGATTTTTGCTTAATTCCACATTTTTTTATTTTTCATATTGAATGCATGGTCACGTGACTGACGTCATATAATGGCCATTGTTATTAATAATTTCTTTGTGTTGAAGAGGTTTCGACGGTTATCTGCAGTCAATGCAGCTAAACTGATACCAGGATTGATATCAATGTATTGAAAATGATGATAGTGATGATGATAATGAAGAGTTTGTTGATTGTAATGATGTCTCGGAGCTACATAATGTTGAAATCGATGATGTCATAGACCTAGCCTATGTGTTGCAACTTTGTATGTTAAAGCATGGAACAAAGCGTTACTTGTTTATAGATGACCGTAGACTCGATGATTATGCTAATATTTTAACTTAGTTAGGTTTCATAGTTTGTCAATTCCATGCAGAACTTGAATTAAGTGTCATTTTTGATCAAACATGGTCTAATTTTATATCATAGGTCTCAAATGGTGTGGGGTGAAAAATATACTCCAGGTTATCCAATATGTGATTTTTTTATAGGTTAGCCTCCGAGGGTTAATAAAATGTACTTTAAAATTGCTGCAGCTTAGACACCTTTAAAATGATAATAAGATACGCTATGTATTTCTGATCGGATCAAGTAAGTAAGTCTTCTTCACCAGAGATGCCACACATAGCTTTTTACACCTGGATCGGCATTTTCGGTCTTTTGTAGGTTTCTAGGTTTTTTTGGTCAGGATCTAGCTTTTTTCTCACGGCTGCTTTTTCGACTTTTTTTACATACAAATTTATTTTTGTTAACTGAAAATGCACGCAAGAAGCGAAAAAAATGCGAAATATAAAAAAATTGGACCAAAAATTGTGAATTTTTAAGCGAAAGACAAAAAAAGTCATATCAGAAATTTTTCGGGAAGGAAAAGAGGGCAAATTTTAGTAATCGGGCGACTAAAAAAGGTCGTCAGAAATTTCAAGCCGGAAAATTGGTAAAATCTAGGTATTTTACAAGGAAATAATCAATCAAGCCTTTTCAAGCCTTTTTTCGACCGGATCTGACCTTTTTCAAAATCCAGACTGGCATCCCTGTTCGTCACGGGTACCATTCTTTCCTATGGCATCGAATAGTACATTCGATGAGCAGCTGACCGCATCTAACATTCCCAAATGACCCGTTGGTAATCGTACTCGGTTCTTCTGGCTATAAAATTATGTGGCATGTGGACATTTGGCACAACGCTCTTGAACAAGCAGGTGTCCTTTGGATGGCTTTGAAGTGGCGTTTTAGATATTTAGATTTTACGGTTATGATTACAGCAGAGTGCATTAATATGGCGCAGGCAGCAAAATTTAATGACTGACGTGTTCACAGAACAATGTCGTGTAGGCAGAAAATGGCGATTGTCAGTCAGAAAGTATAGTGACGTTGAGAACGGGGGAAGATAGGCAGAATGTGTGACGTAGGCATAAATACTGATTAATTACCAAGACCTAATTATCTAGGGATGTTTTAGGTGTCTGAACACCCCCCCCCGCCACATCAATTAAATAATGTCATTTACTGGCAAAATGATGTAAGAACTGCATTGTGTAATGCATTGGCCGCCCAGAGAGCTCAAGACGCTTCTCCAAACCCCTTAGTCAGTTAATTTGGTTGCTTGTTGCGACATAAAAACTAAATGCACAGTTGCTTGTGGGCTTGCTTACGGCCTTGTTAATTACAATAAAATAAATACATTCATGCAGGAGGAACGATACTTACACATACATGTACGTTGCAAGGAATCACACAAGAGCAAATCGCAGGAATATAATGGTTCCACTGCAAGTCTCAATTATATGTTACGTGTGATCGACGGCAAAATCCCCGAAGACCGCAAAGGATGCTGCCAATCAACGTGTATCACAACACTGAAGCAGAGTGTCTGCCTGACTAACTAACTCAAAATAGTCGACGGCCTTCACTAAGTGCTGCAACACTCGTCGATCAGGTTCAGAGAATCGAAGAACTATCGATATTTTGGGATATTATGATGTGAGGTATACTATTACTACATGCAGAATGGAGTTAAAAAAATTTTATTTTAGTCCTTTCTCGTTGGCAACGAAATTAATTTCCCATGTTGATATAGAGGTATGTTTGGTACCTTGGAGCCGGAAGGTTGCGGGTTCGAATAGGCCACAAACCGCCGCCTAGGGACCCGGCAAGTCCTTAATTTGCAATTGCACATGCGCTTTGGTGTGACACTCCGATTCAGTATCCGCGCTATTATATAATAGCCGGGTGCGACTCTGAGTAGGAATCTTTAAGATGCGCTATAGCAAGTGCTGCTACATATTCCTGCATAATTATAAATCAGGCATTATATCGACCTATCCGACCGTGATGTCGAGATATTTCTTAGATCTCTTGATTGCGTAATATTCTGCACAGGCCTATAATAGACTACCTTTAAAACGGTTTCGTTCGGCGCTATTTGGCAAGACACATTATAACCGGTAATGATTCCAACCCTGTCTGTTACACACAGTAGTATACGCTGAACAAATTTCTGTCCAGGGTAACGGCCTCTGTTGTCATAGACCCTGGTCAAATGGGATCCATCCATCCATCCTGTCTTCATCTTTTTTCTCTGCCTATTCAAGCCCTATTGTATCTTCTGAACCATCTTTGCCTGAGCAACGGACGGCAGTAAACCCCCATTGATTTCCTAAGCGCCTTTATAATAATATTATTACGAGCTTCGGTAACGGGCGTTGCACGGGAAAACTAATTTTTTTGTCCCCTTACCAAGGCTCACTCCCCTGTGGGGCGGGTTCGCCGCCCATTTGGGGTTTATAAATGGTTATTTTATGCTCCTCTGCTTGAACGGTCTTCCGCAATTCTGCTGGCTAAGTTCATGTCTGCATGGGGCGCCACTCCTCTCAGAGTATATACTCTCACAGACGGCATTTATCTTTCCCCAGGGTTGTTGCTCTAAGAGCGCTCGAGTTTCATGCTAAGCTTGGGGAAAAAAACTGACGTAAAAATGACGTCAAAAGACGTCAAAAGCAACGTGCGTTTTTTTTATTGCAAAACGATTCAAATATGGCGTCGCAATTGCAGCGATAACGTAGGCCTAAATAACACGGTTAAAATTAAAATGTCTATATCTCGGAATCTAAAGTGAATAAAGTGCTGAAAATAGCACTAGGCCTACTGGATGGTTCTGGTGAACGTCTATGATTTATGTACAATGTTTAAGGTCAGTATAGCTGCAAAACTGTGAGAGTGCATTCTGGTCAAAGACACACATACCCACATAGCTACTTATAGATGTAGAATTAATAAATTTCTGACCTAATAGTCACACTAATAGTTACATCGTCGTACGCCCGGTTAGAAAGTGTGAACCTCGTCATAAACTTGTGAAATTATTGCCTTTAATTCCTTATCCTTAGATGTCGCCTCGTGTCAGTCTTCCTGAATGAACCTGCAAACGACATTTCAAATCTCTGCAGATCATATTTTACTATATCTATATAAATAAAAATGTAAAACGTTACCGTTCGACATGAAGGAACTCGGAAAGTTCTTGACCGATTGTTTTCAAAATTTTCGCAAAACGTTCCATTCGAACATAAGCGGGTTTGTATAATGCCTTTTGGGAAAAAGCGCAATCTTTACGACCAAAAAAACACAACTTTTAATTCCGTTCGATATACGTCGATGGAGTCCAGCTAGATACAGGGTGGGCCAGCATAAATGTCCCGACTTTGCACGCGTATAGCTTCGCCAATTTTTAACATTTATTTATGCTTAATACATCAAATTAAAGGTATTTCACTCTAGTATTAACTCTAAGAAAGTCGAACTGATGCTAGTTTAGGTTTTAAATATATGCCCGGAACAGCGCTAGCTACCATATTTTGTTGTCATTTGTGACGCAACCTGGCGCCGTTGACAGACGATGATCGCGTTTCGATCTTAATTTTACGAACTGATAAGGGATTTAATTCGTTTGAAATGATTAACGAATATTCTAACAAATGATGGAATAAACAATACCTTGTATTATCTGCTACGGAAAATTGATAAAACAGGACTTTCTACTCGCAAACAATGGGAATCGGAGCACAGGGCGCTCACATCCGCTAACATTGCTCGTGTGTCCGCGTACATTTGCAGTCAAGACAATGACCAGGGCAGACCCTGCATGCATATTCAGCGCAAAACAGGCAGTCTTAGAAGCACTGAATAACGTATTGGAAAAGATTATAGACCTAAAGTTAAAGTACTTTGTCGAAGAGAAGTCCAGCGAACTCTCCAGCTCTTACGCAAAGAAATGGCTGGCAGCGTGCAAGCGTCTGAAGCAGCGCATGGCAGTGCACGGCTGTTGGCAAAATTGAAAGGACGTGGTTTTGCGATTAGAAGATATTCATGGTAGGGACCCTACAAACACCCAAAATGATCGTGTCTAGGCGCGTTTTAGCAAAAAACGATAGAATTTCCCGGGGAAACGGCGTCATAATGCGTCACAAATGACAAAAAATGGTAGCTAGCGCTGTTCTGAGTATATAATTAAAACCTAAACTAGTATCAGTTCGACTTTTTTAGAGTTAATACTAGAGTGAAATACCTTTAATTTGATGCATTAAGTATAAATAAATGTTAAAAATTGGTGAAGTTATACGCCTGCAAAGTCGGGACATTTATGCTGGCCCACCCTGTATATTTGAACTTTGACGCATCCGTCCGGCGACGTCCGCCCATTTTTCGGGCACGTTTTAAAAGGTGTCTTTCTCTAGCGCATATTTATATGTAACTGTCGGTTTTTACAAAATCTTAAGGTGGCGTTATAGCAAGTGTGAAACTCCGATTCAGTATCCGCGATATTATATAATAGCTGGATATGTTCGGTACCTAGGAGCCGGAAGGTTGCGGGTTCGAATAGGCCACAAACCTCCGCGTAGAGACCCCGGAAAGTCCTTCATTTGCAATTGCTCATAAACTTTGGTGTGACACCCCGATTCAGTATCCGCGCTATTGGCGGGGAGCGACTCTGAGTAGGAATCTTAAAGCAGCGCTATAGCAAGTGCTCCTACATATTCCTGCATATATATCAAACATTATATCTACCTATCCGGTCCTGATATCGAGAGATTTCTTAGATCTCTGGATTACGCAATATTCTGTATAGGCATATAATAGACTACCTTTAAAACGGTCTCGTTCGGCGCTATTTGATTATACACAATATCATTGATAATGATTTCAGCCCTGCGCTGTCCTTTTACCTCTGCTTAATGTATCTCCTGAACCATCTTTGCCTAAGCAACCGAAAGCTAACCCTTATCGATTTCCTGAGCGCCTTTATAATATTACTTGCTGGGGTACGGGAAATTTCATTTTTGCTTCCCAAACCCGCGTCCACCCGCCCATGTGGGGCGGGTTCGCCGCCAATTTGGGTTTTATAAATGGTATTTTCCTGCCCTCTGCTTGGAAGGACTTCCGCAATTCTGCTGGCTAAGCTCATATCTGCATGGGGCGCCACTCCTCTTACTTAGTATAATATACTCTTTGGCAGACGGAATTTATCTATCCATGGTTGTTGCACTGAGAGCGCTCTAGTTTCATGCTAAGCTTTGACGAAAATGACGTAGAAATGACGTAAAAAGACGTCAAAAGCAACATGCATTTATTAATTCAAATAATGGCGTCTCAATTGCAGCGATAACGTAAATAGCAAGGCGAAAATTAAAGTGTCTATATCTCGGGATCTAAAGTGAATAAAATTGTGAAAATAGCACTAGGCCTACTGGATGGTTCTGGTGAACGTCTGTTTATGTACAATGTTTCAGGTCAGCAGCTGCAAAACTGTGATCGTGCATTCAGGACAAAGTCACATACATACCCACATCCGTTCTTATTGATAGATGTCTGACCTATTATAGTCGCTCGTTACATCGTTGTACGCCCGGTTAGAAAGTGTGAACCTCGCCATAAAGTTGTGAAATTATTACCTCTATTTCCTTATCCATAGATGTCGCATCGTGGCAGTTTTCCTGAATGAACCTGTAAACGACATTTCAAATCTCCGCAGATCATGTTATGCTCCATAAATAAATATTCATCGATTTTCTTCAATATACGATATACGATTTTCATTCTTCCTGTACAGCAACAGTTCTCAACCTTCTTAGTACAGCGAACCCTTGGCCACCTTTCAAAAATTTTGACGACCCCGAACAACAAAACTGACTGAGTTACCCTCTTTTACACTGCATTTTTTTTAAACAATGTCTATTGCTAAGCATTTTCATTCGAAAACAGCTTTTGGCAATAATTGTGTGCGATTTCCCGGCTCTTGAGATTCTGAGAGCCACCTATTTGACAACTTGAAGGTGAGGTTTCATAAGTTTAGTCGGCTTGTGAAACTTCAACAGTTACCACGTAGCCTACGTCTTGCTGTTGGACCTCCCCATACCAAGGGCGGATACAGACATTTTCGAAGCGGGGGCCAACTATTTTCGATGATCTTTGCCAGAAAAAAACAAAATAACTGATGATCGTTTTTTAGTCATCAGTCATCTGGTCAACGTAATCTCTGCAAGCAATTAAATAATATACTAACTATGGCCACTACTTTTCTCTCCCGCTGCATTGCTTCAATGCTTGTTGAAATCAAATGGGGAGCCACGTCCCATGCACTTTTGAAATGGGGCATGGCCGGATTGGCACCCTCTGGATCCGCCTCTGCCCCAACCCTCCGTCTGAAGTGTGCTTTCTTGCCAATTC
Source organism: Lumbricus terrestris (assembly GCA_949752735.1). Taxonomy (NCBI): domain Eukaryota; kingdom Metazoa; phylum Annelida; class Clitellata; order Crassiclitellata; family Lumbricidae; genus Lumbricus; species Lumbricus terrestris. The sequence continues at coordinate 14,840,658 of OX457048.1, read as the reverse complement.
TTGGCGTCATCAACTTTGATCTTAAAAATACTGGCCATGCTTTAATTCCTGAATATTATTTAAGATGTTTAATATCTAAATGGCATAATGGCTGTTTTTAAGCGGTGGTTTGTGGTGGATTCGAACCTGCAACCCTCCGGCTCCAATGCACCAAACTCACCGCTACACCTCCGCGCTCCACATAATTAACTTCAGGGTCACTAGAATTCGTTGCCAGGCTGCTGAGGCTACAGATAAATTGTAAATCAATTCATATTGGTTCAGTAGTCTGTACAGTTCATGACAACCAAGATTTTCCGTCGGTGGGAAGACTAGACGATGAGGGAGGTGACTAGTCATGTGCTGTCGAATGCCGAGACTAAGAAAATTAAGTAGTTGACGCTTAATAGGTGTAGCGAATTCCAGATAATGGAATCGACTTCCGCTCTCGCTTTGCAGCTCAAATTCACTGCATACATTCAAACAAAGGCTCGAATCTTACTATTATTTTCACCTTGGCTTTTCGGTAAATTATAACGCCAATTTTAATCGTTTTTATGGGTGTTTAAAGCACGTTTATCAGAATAGTTGTAGCAACTGTCTTTGCAGCTCACTAATGGGTGGTCATAGTCAGGACTTTAAGACCAAAATACAATTGTAAGACCTTTTGCTTCATTTTAAAGGCAGCCTATGCAAAAATCATTGTGCTTTTGCAGCTGCATTTGAACGCCAACATCATAGCAATATCACAATTGGTGACTATAATTTTTCAAAGATTTTTTCTTTCTCTGTCGATGTTCCCCCATTTTTCCTCTTTGAACATTTAATCGCATATTTTATTATTTAATCATTATCGTGTAATTCACAATGTGTATTTTTGGGAGAAAATAAATTTGATTTGGAGGGATTTGATTTGTTCAATAAAACATCCTCAGTCTTGTACCAGAGTAGCTCGAGTTCCCAGCTTCAAAATGGTAGGAGGCTGTCATGTATCAAAGAGCATCTAATAGTAAGTTATTAATAACAATGCTTTTATGGTGAAGCTGAGCATTTTTTTACATTTTCACGTGCAGAGCTCGTGAATAAGGTGGTGTCCGCATCTGACTGTTATACGTGTTTTTGGAATTTTGGATTAGCTTTTAGGATTAGGATTATCTGCGACGTAAGCAACCTATTGAGTTGCGGTCTCCTTAAAACCTGTAAGATTACGATGCCAGCAATATAATATCGCCAACCACAGAATAGCCCAAAATTTAACTTCAATTTTGACACCTAATAGATTTCATAATCAGCGCAATAAATAGGTCAACTGCAGCAAATATTCGCTTACCATTGTTCCTTCGTTCATTAGTCATTTCATTAAGTGAATTTGTATAGAGCCTCTTAGTGGGACTACTCAGAGGCGCTCCTAACCTCAGCGTGGCCAAATAAAAAGTCTGCAAACGAAAGAGGAAAGTCTGAGAAGGAGTTTTTTAAAAGGTGGGGTGTCAGAGGAAGGCCATTCCAGGCTGAGGGTCCTACCACCGAGGTCCTGTATTGCAGGCTCTCTGTTCCGTTAGTAGTTAACCCTCGGGCTACCATTGGGATATCCACCAACCTAGGTTTTCCCAATTATTATACTTGTTTCGCTTGGAATAAAACTTTGACATTTTAGGTATAGTTGTAGAGGGTTCATGATATGGGATGAGGGCGATGCAGTGCGTTTGACTTATGTGACGAGTGGAGTGTCGTTGTACTAAAATTATTACTACTACTGCTGAGTTAAAAACAGTCACTATCATGGCAGCCACCAATTAGATTAACAATAGTGAAATAGTTTGCAACAGTCTAATTATCATAATAGTCAAAGCGAAACTTAAATAAAACATTGAAATCCGACTAAAAACCAAGAAGAATCCATTAATAAATTATTTAACCACAAATACAAGAGGGTCAATGGGATTTGCGTATAAGAAAAGCACAAAATAAACATGAGGTTGACCGTTTGCCAAGAGGCTGCATTGAGATTTGCCTTGCGAGAAGACATCAATGTTTTAATGATGCATGCTTGGAAATGATCCGGATCTGCGCTACGTAGTGAAACTATCCTCATGATTGGTAGACAATAAATTCACTTAAAAAGGGTGAATCCTTAAGGGCCATAAAGCAACCTTCGCGTTGTCAAGCGCATCACATTTTGACCTGGAACGCGCTTTTCTCCTATTGTCGTTTCTGTCACTGCTAAACTTTAAATCGCACACCTCCATTAGCAACATTATAAATAAATAAATGATGCGTCATTTTAAAGGGCTTTACAGAGAAATATACTGCAAATGATAAATCAAATGTATATGTAGGCGCGTAATTTATTACTTTAAAGGTGTCTAACAGCGATATCTCATTGTGCCTGGATAGCTTGGGTTTGGGGTTGCCTATCACTGCGGAGTCGTATCTGTTGACGCCTGAATGGATAAACAGTCTAAAAGTCGATCAGTTGGTCAACTTCAAGGCAGAAGACAGTTACTGAAGAAGAGGAGAATTTTTGCACCCAACGCAAGTGACGTCATCGTAGATGCCCGGGCTCCAAGGAAACGGTTTCCATTGGAAACCATTCGAGCAGCGAGGTTATAAACGCCGCCAGAGCTCGTTCTCTGGCAGTGCCAGCCCAAGCCATACTATGGGAGTAGGGCGACGCAGTGCGTATGATTTTTGTAACCAGTGGAGTGTCGTTGTACTAAAACTATTACTACTACTGCTGAGTTAAAAACAGTCACTATCTTGGCAGCCACCAATTAGATTAACAATTTGTAACAGTCTATTTGTCATAATTATAGTCAAAGCGAAACTAAATAAAACAGTTAAATCCGACTCCTGTAGTGACTTTTGAACATCCTCTCATTCTATGGACTGTTTTCATATTGCGTTGTGTCAGTTGATAACAACGACAATTATTATTATTATTACCAATGACTCATGTGAGGCAAACTGAAAATAATTTTTGTCGGTATTAGACACCTTCAAAATAGGGTCGATCTTTTTTATATCATTTTGATCTGGTAGGCAGATTTGGATGAGAAAAGTTGTCTATAATTCATTCAACCGTCTATGCTTGACAAAAAAATCGTCATTTAAAGAGGAATATGCTGTGGATGGAGTGGATCCGATTTGACCAGGGTCTATGACAACAGAGGTCGTTACCCTGGACAGAAATTTGCTCGGCATATTACAGCATTTAAGAGCTTTCTTCTTTCGAAGTTTTTTACTCAAGGTTGTGGATAATAAATCAAATGTATATGTAGACGCGCAATTAATTAATTTAAAGGTGTCTAACAGCGATATCTCATTGTGCCCGGACAACTTGGGTTTGAGGGGTTGCCTATCACTGCGGAGTCGTATCTGTTGACGCCAGAATGGATAAACAGTCTAAAAGTCACTCAGTTGGTCAACTTCAAAGCAGACGATATATTTGCTGAAGAAGAGGAGAGTTTTTGCACCCAACGCAAGCGACGTCATCGTAGATGCCCTGGCTCCAAGGAAACGGTTTCCATTGGAAACCATTCAAGCAGCGAGGCTATAAACGCCGCCAGAGCTCGTTCTCTGGCAGTGCCAGTCCCAAGCCATACTATGGAAGTAGGGCGACGCAATGTGAATGATTTTTGTTACGAGTGGAGTGTCGTTGCACTAAACCTATATTACTACTACTACTGAGTTAATAACAGTCACTATCATGGCAGCCACCCTTAATTATTAGATTAACAATTTTGAAATAATCTGTAACAGTCTAATTATCGTAATAGTCAAAGCGAAACTTAAATAAAACAGTTAAATCCGACTCCTGTAGTGACTTACAAACATCCGTTCATGCTATGGATTGTTTTCATATTGCGTTGTGTCAGACTGTCGGTGAATGACTCATATGAGGCAAACTGAAAATAATTATTTGGCGGTATTAGACACCTTAAAAATACGGTAGATCCTTTTATATCACTTTGACCTGGTACGGACACTTGGATAAAATAGGCTATTTATCATTCATTAGGCCGTCTATGCTTGACAAAAAAATCGTCATTAGACGAAGGATCCAGAGGCAAACAACAGTTAATTGCATCAAAATTATCGGGGCATGCGTTTATGGGTATATTCGGAGCTTTGAGCCGGAAGATTGCGGATTCAAATCCACCTCAGGCTCCATTGTATAGTACCCTTATCACGTCCTTCACTCGCAATTGCTCATGCGCTTCGGCGTTAAACTCAGATTCAGTGTTCGCGCTGTAGTCAGGAGCCTCTCTGAGTAGTAATATTGAAAAGGCGCTACGACAAGTTCCCATTTATACACATATACAATGGTCGTTGCGTCGACAAAAAATTGTTTTGCGTAATTATAATATAGTTAAAACTTGTGTTTCCTATGATACGCTGCAGCCTTCCAAAGTTTTAGTTCTGTGTTGAGTTGGCTGCTGTTTTAACAAACATGATTGTATACACGCATCATGCAATGTCATATCGTCATCGTCGCGTCACGATGGTTGGATCATGACTGACAATGTCTCCTGTCCAGAGCCGCGGTCAATAGGTACGTGCCCAAGAGTCCTGTTCATTTCAAGATGCTACCAATCCACGAAATCCTCGGTCGTCCTCGTCCTCGATCAAAATGCTTTCGATGCTATATCGTGCGGTTTTCTTACACACCTCAATTTTCGACCTTTGTTGTGAGATAATAGCTCTTTCTTGGCCCCTCGCTGATAATGTAATGATTGTCTTCATTTGACATCATTTTTCTCCACCTGATCTTCAACAGTGTTTTGATGCACTTGTTTTCAATTACTTGAATACGCTTTTCATCCTCCTTCTTCGGCATCCGTATACGTTGCCACTGTCCACAACAATATCTTTATCAACTGGCCACACCAATACTTTTATCAACCGCAACGTGGTTTCGCTGCTGATTAACTTCTAATTCCATAATTTTATCTTACATCATTTCATTTTACACGCGTTGTGGAGTGCTACTCAGACACCCCTTTTAACGTTGTCACCAGTAATGTATAAAATGGTTGGCGACTAAAGCATTTAGATCACCAATCGTTCATTTTGTAGTTCAAACAAGTAGGCAGATGTTTTACGACACCGTGTTGTTACCAAACGAGTAGCGTCGCCATCCTCCGTTTTCTAGGCTGGTTCTGGCACAACCAGAGCAAGCTACGTGGAGTTTACTGTCGAGGATGCAGAACAGCGCAACTTAGTCTGAATCGCTTGATCCATCCAACAATCCGACCATCCATTTCAGCAATCCAACAATTCATCCTTTGATACCGGTACACCCATCCATCTATCCATCCATTCGTCCATCCATTTATCCATCCATCCATCCATACATCCAATAATTGATTAAATCATTAACTCGTCCTTCTATCAATTCAGTCGACCGTCTATCAATATGCATCTAATTCAAGATCCTGTCCTGGATTGATGAAACTAGAGAACTGCTCGCCACGGTCGCAGCATTTCCGCACGCAGCGTAGGAGTGCTATGCAAACTGGACCGAACGAACACTTCATTCAAACAACGACCTTATAATTATATACTATATTACTAAAATAGAACTTCTCATGATAAGCTGCCTAGTCACGTTGAAGCAGCGGATAAAGAGCAAGAAACAAGATTATTTGCAGGAAAATTTCTGAGAGAAGGTGTGGACTGCGGAGCGATGTAAACATGCCGCGTCATATTCGTAAACCTTCTCTCAAGTCCCAAGATACGTCCACAGAAAACAGGTGATCCCACCGGCATTCAACCCAAACCATTTTAGAAGTGAAAATGTAAACGGCCAACGGATGAGAAACTATTGACGTCCGTTTGGATGACCTACATGACTCCCTAACATGAAGCGCATTGTGAAGAAGCAATCAAGGTGATTTCCTGATGGGAAAACGAGATCAGTCAAGGACGATTCCATAATAATATATTGTTGAAATACCTCTCTTGTACCGCACTGTGAATCGTCACGATCATGGCCGTCTATAGCTAGATAGCGCTAGGTCGTAACGCTGACCTCATCAATCCAACTTCTATTTATATAACGAATTTAACACAGAATGGTTGTGTCTCAGCAGCCATCTTGTGCACGCAAGAATATTCAGGTTTTCGACCATGAATAGTCATTAATTTTGAACCGGTCAATGCAGAGATTCATTTACATGTATGGCTAGGATGCTACGAATTCAGTTGGAGACAGCGCTATAATAATTGAACGCGAAAGAAGTGTTTGTTAGAAAATAACGTCGTTTTGAGTCACGTCCTTAAATTTCAGAGTTTGACTACTTTTAAAGGTGTCTATATATATATCCCAAATTAGTCAACCCTATTTCACAATCAATTTTCGGTGCAGGTACGAACGAAGGCCTGCATTTACACCTGTCTGCCTGTATGTTTACAATGCATATACATGTACGTATATATATACATACATATATACATATATATATATATATATATATATTCACGCAGTATAGGTCTACCTCATAATTATGGTGGATAAAGTTATATATATATATATATATATATCAGATGCGTTCATATCAATTTGCATTTCCTTTCGTTGTTGCCGATATATTTCGGCGCGAACAGAGATCAAATTTCATATAATTTTATTCGAGTGAAAATAATTAATGGTCAATTTTGGGCGTAATGAGAAAATTAATCAACCGCCAGAGAGATCGTTACTCACCGCCAGAGTGCACCACACGATGACCACGTTGTTTTGACTCTCTGTCGGTAAACAGAAACTGATGCCTCATACATGTTTGAGACTTTTTGGCTTCTATGAAAATTGCATAAATGTTTATTAATTATATATCTACAACGCCATGAATGAGGTCGTTCCCCGAGTTTGGTATTTACGCTGCGCATATTTATAAAGCTACGATTACGATATTGTTTATCTAGGACGTTAAAGGTCTTAAAATGTCGCTAAATAAATAAATAAATAGAAATTATAATAATCCATTCATCAATCAATTCATCCATCCATTCATCAATCAATCCATAAATCCATCCATCCATTCATCGTCTCTAAATCAGACTCCACCAAAGTCAACACACCCATCCATAAATCCATTAGTTGATTAGCTCATTCATGCACCAATTTTACCATTCATCCATCAAACTCAAACTCCACCCAAAGTGAAACCCACTGATCATTCCATTAAATCGGTGATCCAATCATTAATCCATCTATCTATTAATCCATCTATCTATTAATCCATCTATCTATTAATCCATCTATCTACTAATCCATCTAGCTATTAATCCATCTATCTATTAATCCATCTAGCTATTAATCCATCTATCTATTAATCCATCTATCTATTAATCCATCTATCCATTTATCTATCGATCCGCATCTTCGATATAATCAATGATATTTTCAAGTAAGTAGGTAAGTAAGTATTTTCTTTATTACTCTACTTGCAAATGCGCAATGGACATAGAACATCATTGTTATACATCAAAGTAATATTAGGTACTAAAGACGTACAAATTAAAATCACAAGTTATATAATTATAATATAATTACTAAACTTTTATCGTCAAACAAATTAGCATTCTGGTGATAAATCCCTTTCCAATCAACGAATCACATCGTCGTATCTCTAGATTAGGTTTGTTTGTTTGTATGTGCACTTGTTATAGCGCCCCTTCAAGCTCACTACTCAGAGGCGCTCCCGACTGCAGAGCGGACACTGCATCGGAGTTTCACGCTGAAGCGCTGAGCAATTGTGAGCTAAGGACTTGTTCAAAGTCCTTACGAGGCGACTTGAGGTGGATTCGAACCTGCAACTCTTCTGCTGCAAAGCGACGAACATACCCGCTACACCACCGCGCCCCACATTGTGAGCGGTGTCTAAGGGAAATACCAGTTACACTTCTGAAACGTTCATCGTTCTCCTTCGACAGATTATCCACTTGTCAGGGTTTCTGATTGCCAACAGATAAAAATTTAATGTTTACTGACTCCATCTTGATATAAAACAGTACTGCCACCAGCTTCGTTTAGACACCTTGAAACGGTTTTTCACAGCGCCTATAAATAGTCTACACTCGACTGATGGTTTATCTTAATTTGCCCCACTTGTATAGGCGTATCAAAATAATAGTCGGTGGCATGCATACACACATATACAAAATTAGCTTACATTAAGGTTTACTGACTCCATCTTAGTATAAAACAGTACTGCCAGTGCCAGCAGCTTCCTATGGACACCTTTAAATGGCTTTTCACTTCGCCTATAAATAATCAAAACTCGACTGCTGATTTATCTCTTTAGAACAATGGCCTCTGCTGTCATGAGCCCTCGTCAAATCAGGATCCATCCATGATTTATCTCAATTTCCCACTTGTATAGGCATCTCAAAATAATAATAGTCGGTGGTTTTCGACGACGGATGAATCCATTTCCGTTTATTCGTGGAATGATAATTAAAAGACAAAATTTATTCAAATTTATTCGTAATCGTCATATCCAAATTTCTCAAGCGCCACTCGAAAGCCAAGCGCTGTTTGTTCTCTTGCAGTGCCAGAACCAATCCTGGAAAATGGTGGAGAGCGGCACTTATGATGTTTATTTTCATCAAGTATCGTTACACAGAAACTTCTGATACTGCTCATCTATCTATAATCAAACCAAAATGACTGGGTTTTACAGCAATTTCAGTAAACCTATTTATATTAGCTTTACATTGGGTATCCATTGCAATGACGTCGTCAGCTACGCCCTGCTGATAAGGGAGTCCTCTTAGTTCCTTTTGCTCGTACTACAACCATGAAGAATCGAGCCTTTTCTGTGGTTGGACCAGTGGTCTGGAATGGCCTTCCTTTTGAGCTACGCCTACACCCTGGGACTCTACCAGGATCCTTCCTTACTAAACTTAAAACTATTCTTTTTGGGCGGGAGCGCCTCTGAGTAGTTTTTTCTTGAAGAAGCGCTATATAAATGTCCGAATGAATGAATGAATGAACTAGCCTCCGCATGCCAGTGATGCGATAAAATTATGAGGAGTAGTTTCATTTTTTCCAGTGAGCCAGCAAACGTCATACTCGCTACTCTCATGTCTCTTCTTTCATGTTTCATCACTTTCACCAACTCTCGTCACCGCTCGAATAAAGTTCAAAGTTCGAACTTTAATCCTCCGGTCATACATTGTATTCTTCATTAGCGTCCAAATGTTCCAAATGTTCCATGGTCGCATCCGTCGTCCTACTTTCACGTGACAGACATGATCTTGTCCCGATAAATCATGACTGTTTTTGAAAATTCGAGCCTTTGCAAGTTTGCCTTCATTGGTCCTGTACTATGGAATCAACTCTCCCAATGAGGAACGTCTAACGCCTTTGTTATTAACTGGTACCAGAATCACATCTTTCAACGTCTCTGACTATTTTCTTTTCTCACGGTCGTTTGCAATGGGAGCGCCTCTGAGTGGTGCGTACGGCGAGCGTCGCTTTTTTAATTTATATATACGTTACGAACTTAGGCCGACGATACGATACAATACAGTAATTGCAGCACCATACGGATGCGATAGACAGCATTTGACAGAATGTGCGGTCTGTAACACGGGTTAAATCGACATCCAATGGGACGGGTAATTAATGTCTAGCGGTTTGTATTAAGCCAATAACTGACCTCAGTTCGCCTGAAACACCTTCGAAACGCTATACAATTGTGCTATATGTTGATGAAGCACGCAATTATTGCCAATCACCTCAAAAAATCCATTTAGAACCACGCTCATTTTAGTAGATTAAATAATAATTATGGTTGTACACAACACCAGCGGTACACTTCAGTTTAGTTCAGTTTTCAGAGCTTTAATTTGTCTAGTGCTGTCGATATTATGGGTTCAATCCTCCTCCACTGAGATGGTCACTTTGCAAGTCATTTTCGACTTTTCTGCACGAATTAGACACCTTTAAAACGGATGAATAGTTTCCTATAATAAATTAAGACATACCAGTCAATCAATGAAATGCGGGGTATCTGTAGTGGATATTCTTGTGAGAATTGGTTCACAATAATTTATTACATTTAAGAATGACATACTGTATGTATGTATGTATGTATGTATGTATGTATGTATGTATGTATGTATGTATGTATGTATGTATGTATGTATGTATGTATGTATGTATGTATGTATGTATGTATGTATGTATGTATGTATGTATGTATGTATGTATGTATGTATGTATGTATGTATGTATGTATGTATGTATGTATGTATGTATGTATGTATGTATGTATGTATGTATGTATGTATGTATGTATGTATGTATGTTTGTATGTATGTATGTATGTATGTATGTTTGCATGAGCACTTGTTGATGCACTTCTTCCAGATTACTACTCAGAGGCGCTCCTTACTTCAGTGTGGACCTTGAATCAGAGTTTCACGCTGAAGCGCACAAGCAATTGCGAATGGGTCCCATGGTTAGGCTTGAGGACATTGGAACCCGTGACCTTCGGTCTCGAAGGCCCCGAACATATCCCTACACCACCGCAATTGGACAAATCTGGTTCTCTATTATGCACCGCTCCTGAAGTCACATTTGTTTTACCCCAACTATACATTACTGTAATCTATCATCTATGCAAAGTTGCACACCCGTAACAATCAAGATTGACGTCCTTTTAGAGGTGCGATATGCAAGCACCTTTATTAATCTGTCACCATGTTGTCTCGACTAAACGTTGTTTTAGACTTAGAGTTCTTATTAGTCACTTTAAAATGCGTGACTATAAATCACCCTCACGACAGGAAAAATAGCTGGAATTTGTGGAATATATTTGATGGTAAAGACGCTGATGTGGAATGTTGTACGGCACCGAATAGAGAATAGGAAAATTCTTTTTAAATGGTGATTTGATGGAGAATGTTGATTGTAGAAGATCAGTTGGATGAAGCATAAAACGATTGAAAGAGTGATGGGGAGGAGGGAGACCTGTCACAAATGCCACAAACAATAAGACGTATGACGTTGGCATTAAAGAGAACAGGCATGAAGAGGCAGTTTGAAAATTATTATTAATCGTCTTGCTAAGTTTATAACCACCAAATCACACAATTAGTCCGTTGACTAAAAATCGAATATATAATAATATTGAACGATACTTAGAGGCTCATGTGTCGTTTTATAAAATATATACATTTATTGTCTTGTTACAGCCCATGCATAAAGTACACGCACACCCGACAAAACGTGTTAATAGACCGTGTATGTAAATGGCTCACTTCTGCTTGAGACTGACTTTGTTGCCTCGTTGTTGTGTTACTGTTTAATGACATTGAACTGCACGCTGAATAGCATAAGCTTACACTTCGTCGCAATATTATACATATATAAACAAAATATTTAAGCATTTAAAAGGTATGTAAGGGGAACCATATTGAGTTCAACGTTTGCCTATGTTTATCGACATTAAACGGCTGCAACACTGTATTAGTGCGTAAAAAATTAAAAGTTTTGCGTAGCATATTGAGCTAAAATTGAAGTATGCAGTCGAGGTTAGTGGCTGTTTGAAATACTCTGTATCATTATAAAGATGACAACGTTATCCATAGACTTGTGGCCACTGATTGCAGACAGTACCTGAACTTTAAAAACGTGTTCAAGTAACCGTTTTACAACATGTTCTAACAAAAGGTCGTCATTTTTATATTGCGTCCATTAAAGATTCTTGTTCAGATACACTCCGGAGGCAATTGGCGTTGCATTAAATTATTCTGAACGGTTCTCATCGGCTCATCGTAAATTAGTAATGTAGACTACGCTTCTGAGTCCATTCATAGAGCGATAATGACTTCAATAAGCTTCAGAAGATGGTGTATGTAACTATTTACGATATTTCTTAGCATTCATGATATTAATATGGTAAAATATAGCGTGTAGCCTGCATTTATCAGTGTATCGAACGCTTTGCTGAAAACCAGTGTAATTAGACAAGACAAGTATTGACTTTCATTAAGCATCTCGGTATGTTTAGAGTTAATGGCACTATGGTTGATATTCGGTCGGTCAAAATGCAAATTGGTCTTGGTTAAGTTGGGAGTTATCGAGAAGAAGACCGAAGTTCTTGAACTGGGAGGTAGCAAACTTGAGAGGATATTTATTATTTATTTATTTAGCGTTTGCAACTCGCGCTAACCCAGCGCACAGCATCGTCATCAGCAATATGCAGAGCGGACAGTCCGCCAGGAAAACCAGTTATTCTACACTCATCAACGAAGTGAGAATTAAGATAAGATAAGATAAGAATATTCTTTAATATACCAATTGCTATCCGCATTTTGGTGTACAGACATGTTATAATAAACAAACATACATCATTTCTTTATCCATTCAATGTCAAATGTTTTAAAACAGCACAAAATTCTAAATCCAAAAAACAATATAAATATGTTCTTTTACTGACAAACAATCTATGCTGCTCTTTTATTTATATTGTAATACATTTAAATACAATAATTGCCTGCACCTCTCCGCAGTCGCAGAGAAGATTCGAAGCCTGCTTCCACGGAACACTATTTGCCGCACAGCGGCCCTGACCGGTTCTGAATCGGTCCAGCGTCGTCCAGAGACGGCGAGGTAGGTTGTAACCGGGGGGGGGCAGACAGATGGCACGACGGCAACGAGGGAATGATTTGCAACGTCAGTTGTTGACCCATTCAACAGTCCTGGCCGAATTAGGGGTCATGTTCTCAGCTGGTGGGTCCAACCAAATGGGCCGTCTCGAGGTAGCGACCATGTGTCATAATAAAGATGATTAGAGTGACCGCCCTGCCTTTCTCAGGTCTGGTATTAACACTGCCTTGGCGAAGGTATAAGCTTATACGTAAGGTTTGAATGGTTCTTACCGTGCGCTATATGACTTACTATTACAGGCTCTGCTGCTCCTTTTACTTATAATGCCACTATGCTCAATTAACAGAGGTGTCTAATAATTTCAATTATTCTCACCGTCTCTATGACTTAGCGCAGCTTGATTACTTTTTCCATGTAACTAGCGACATCGTAAGATTGCCGTTGACGTCTTCGAAATGGTTAGATGTTTTTCGTTTTATAATAATTATAGAGAACGTCGAATTGTCAATTACAGGTATAATTGTCTTCTGACACATACCCCCCCTCTACATTTATCAGCCCTAAACGATCTCCCACCTGAGTTCCGTAAGTTCTTATTTCCCTTCTATAGTATACCATCCTTTAAAAATGTTTTAATACAATACTACACAATAAGTTGCGAACAATATATAGTTGCACTACAATAAAATACAAACCATCGTCCACTTTTATATCCTCCATTGTATGTCTTCCACTCATTTTCACCTGTGTTAAATATTATTATTATTCTAATCTCATCCATCTATCTGTGCCTCTTTCTGTGACACTGTCTTTCTCTGTCTCTGCCTGTCTGTCTCTGTCTGTTTGTCACTGTTTCTCTATGTATATATATCTCTGTCTTTCTCTGTCGCTGTCTCTGTCTTTCTGTTTCTCACTCTGTCTCTCGGTCTCTCTCTCTCTCTGTCTCTTTCTCTCTCTCTCTCTCTCTCTCTCTCTCTCTCTCTCTCTCTCTCTCTCTCTCTCTGCCTGCCTGCTTGTTTCTGTCTGTATCTGTCTGTGTCTGTGTCTGTCTGTCTTTCTCTCTCTCTGTCTACGTCTGCCTGCCTCCGTCTGTCTCGTGCCTCCAACTGTTTCTTTCTGTCTCTGTAACTGTCTTTATCTCACTGTCTCCGTATGTTTCTGTCTGTCTACGTCTGTCTCTGTGCCTCTAATGTTTCTTGTAGCCGAACATGGTCCTCCAGTTGGTTTATCTGGACAACCTCACTGACTTGATGCAGCACCAGAAAATAAACTGATGTCCTGCGCTAAGCTTTCGAGAAGCGCTTTGTGGATTTCGTGCATGCGATGATTCTCCAGCGATGAGTAATTTAATAATTATTATTCTATTGGTGTGCAACTATAAGTTTAGGGCTACTCTACTTTCACTTCTGCTAATGTACCGAGATTTTTCGAACTTCACAACCATCAATTTTAATCTGTTGTGTGTCTGTTGGCGAAAATTTCTCACGCCCTTCTTTTCAGTCGTTTGTGATTCATTTTTCCCAAAAATGTCGCAAGTCGCCGGCGATCAAATCTGATTACCTTTTTTAGTTATCCGCTTGAAATGTGGCCTTCCTGCATATTTTTCATTGCACGAGCCCCTTCGTTCCATTTCGCTCTTCCGTTGTAAACCGGCTGCAGTAACCTTTTCTAATTTAAATGATTGTCACTTCACAGGATTGCTTTTACAGCTGCCTAATTTCATTTACAACTGGACATTTTGTGTAGGAATGCACGTAAGAAAGTCTGGTTGCATCCAATGTCATGGCCAATGTGTCCAAAAACATCTGACGATGGAAATATACTTTATAAATTAGTGAGAGGTCGTCGAAATCGGCTTCCAATAGATATTGCTAAATGATAGATATGTCCATGCTCTTCTTACACACCTTTCAAACGGTTCATCTATATGGCATAAATAATTTAAATTCGTTATTATTCGCGTCTTTCGCAGTCCTTCTGCTCAGTGATGTCGGTGAATACGGTCCTTGGTTGCCACAATCTGATGCTAAAATAATGAAAACGTGTCATCCATCGAGTGGTGTCAGGCCAAAGTCTGATTGCCTGAATCAAGTAGGAGGGAACGCTAGTTACCTTCCTTGTTGAAACAACGTCGTTAAACAGAAAAACGATTTTTTTAAACGATTTTCCACTTTCTTTACGCTTGAAAAGACCAGGATTTGGGACACCTGCGCAATAGAAGTTGTTACAGTCGATGGTATTCGATGAAGGAGAGAAATAGTCGCAAATTTAATTCCTTTATGGATAACCTATCAAAAATTTTTTTCATCATTTAATGGAAATACACTGTTAATAATTATCGTAGACGTAGACTATCTAAAAATCAAACCAAGCAAAAGCATAGAAAAACGGGCAAACTAACCATTGACCATTGCCAACCACGCTTTTAAACACCGGCAATGAACCAACAAACATTTGCTTCATTAGCGACATCTTGTGTTGACGTTGAGCCATCTTCAAGACAGCAGAAACGTTAGATTACCAGGACTGCAGTCTGCACAAGTAAGATCTTGGAAATTGAGACAATAGAAAGAAATGAGTTGTTGACACCATGTGTAAACAAAAGCATTCACTACATGACACCAAACTTCCAATCAACGCGTCTATAGAGTTCAATATCTTCCATGAATGGCAATCATAATATTTCGGGCTGGAATGGTTGCCATAGTTGTACTTTGCAGGAAGCACTGCCGTTCTCCCGGTTCAAATAATTATCAGAGAACCAGTTTATCTGCAAATTACCGACGTATTTCACTTCCAGCAAAAGCAAAAGTGCTTTATACTATGTCATAAAGTAGGTCACATAAAAATAAACTATGATCTGATCAAGGGCGGATACGGAAATTTGGAAGGGAGGGCAAAATTTTCGACCTCGTGACAGGAAAATTTGTTCTCCTGGGTTGCCAAAAATCCGATGACCTTTTAAAAAAAAAATCCAATTCCCAAGAAAAAGACATCATTTTATCCGCCAAAATAGCTGATGACCTTTTTTAGTCGTACAGCATTCTTGAGCAACTTACGGACCTCGTGGGTGGGGGCCGCGTCAACTTTCCCCTCCAGAATAGCTGGTAAAAATTAAGAAATTTTTTAATGGGCCATGACCGGATTGGCCCCTCTGGATCAGCCCCTGGGTCTGATAAGCAAAGGAAATCTTATCGTGGAAAATGCCGCTACCAAAACTGTAATAGTAAAAGATTGCCTTTGGGGGGGCTTAGCCCTCCTAGCACCTCCCCTAGCGCCGCTACTGCCAGTGCATTCATCGTAGTCTGGCTGGCTAGGTGGTGTTTATTAGAATCAGTTAATAGGAAAGTCTACAAGACCCAGCAATAATTGGTCTGCTTTAACTCTGACCATCTGTCCTCAATCTTTTCTTTGTCCAATAATGTGTTACCGTGCTTGTCTCTAATAATATTGCTGCCTGTCTTGATTGCCAGTTCCCATTTATGTTTTTTTTAGTTTGAACACTAATTATTTATAGTATATACCAACCTTTGTGAAACCAAAGACGGATCTGCAGAAATGCGCTTATGTCTACATTTTTAATCAATCAATCGCAATTTATATAGCGCCCCTTCAGGGTAACTACTCAGAAGCGCTCCCGACCGAGATCAAGCGAAAAAAGTCTTCAACAGTGTGTGAAATTGAGAACATGTACAGCTTGGGATGTGTCGCACAGTCAAGGGAAGACCATTCCAGGTTGTTGGACCAACCACAGAGAACGAACGCCTCTGCATTGTTGCAGAGCGAGTTAAAGGAACCACTAAGTCACCATGGACAGCAGAGCGCAGAGTCGAATTCAATTTACTTTATCAAGCGCTATGACATTATTCTGGTAGTGCCAGTCTAGCCCTAAAGGTAAGAGGAGGGCGACGTTAATCGTAAATCTAGAAGACACAGCGAGGTTAAAGAGCGACTAACCATCTAACCTCAAATAATTGAGCTGATTTATATTATACCTTTCCTAGATCCGTACTAAGCGCACTCGTTAGACACCTCGAAAATTCAGAAACAAAAGCTATATATATAAGACGCTCATTAAATCTTTTATCGTTTGATCACTAAGCACGGTAAGAGAATGTGTGACTAGCATTATACTGACAATACAACATTACAATATAATATTTTATGTTCGCATTGATGTGGCTTCTTCAACAATCAAACTAGAGTAAGAATGTGTTGTTATAGGCGAACAGAAGATCAGAAGTCATCATCATCATCATCATTATCCATGGGTTAACAACCCGTAGGTGTCCAATGCACACTTTATCGTTCTCCTCCAAAGTCCGCGGTCCTGAGCAGATCTGCTTAAGCTGTAAATGTCTTGATTACACCACTCTTTGATGTCGTCTATCCACTCTCTGTTTGGTCGTCCTCTTCTTCCATTACCATCCATACTTCCCAGCATCACACTTTTTATCTTTCTGTCATCCTCCATTCTACATATGTGTCCGAATAGGCTGAGTTTCCTCCTCATTACTTTCTGCATAAGGTCTTCTTTTATATTTAACCTGCTACGAATCTCCTTGTTTGTAACCTTCATTGTCCAATTCAGATGTAATATTCTTCTATAGCAATACATTTCGAAGGCCAATATCTTATCTCGATCCGTCTTCTTGACAGTCCATGCCTCACATGCGTATAGTGCTGTGCTGAACACACATGTCATTAAGACGTTCAATTTAGTCCTGTAACTTATTTGCTTGCTGCTCCAGATGGTGTTCAGTCCTGCCATGGCTCCTTTTGCTTTTGCTATTCTTGTCTTTATTTCTTTTGTGCAGTCGTTATTCCCCGTCAACAGGCTGCCCAGGTACACAAACTGTGTTACATTTTCAATCGTCTGATCTTGCACTTTGATTTCCTTGTCTATTGTTTCTCTCCCAAACACCATTGTTTTTGTTTTGTCCACATTTATCCTTAACCCAGCCCTTTGTGCATCCTTATTTAGCCCACCTACACTTTCTTGTAACCTTTCACAACTATACTCCAGTAAGTCAATGTCATCTGCAAATCGCAAGTTATTAATTTGCTCTCCTTGTACAGAGACTCCAGTTGAATTCTCCTGAGTATTCTCCATTACTCTTTCCAAGTATGAAATAAATGTGTTTGGTGAAATTGGATCACCCTGTCTTGTGCCTATTGTAGATCAGAAGTAATTGAGTCGAATTCAACTTTGTGGCAGACATGCCTTCCAAACCAACCCCACCCACCTCTTGGCTGGAGGAATGATAAGTCAAAGTTTTTTGGAACGGCCACAGTTTCGCGCACATTCACCTCAAAACACTCCAGCTAGCAGAGAGCCGCCAGGACCATCAGGGCTGTTCTGGCAAATTTTTAGGTGAATATACGCCGGTGTCACGAAATAGAGTATCCCCCGTATTAATTGTATCCCCCAAATTAAAAAAAGTCGAAAAAATCGCTTCCGCGTGTATTTGTTTTTGCAAATTAATTTTCATCTGCTTTGTCTTGAACGATGACACTAACAGGTATGTTTATTCCTACTAGATAATTTGTTTTGCCCTGGTTTTAGAGCACTTAAAACATTTAAAACACTTAAGAACACTCAGAGTTAATAAATTCGAGTTGCTTTTATCTGAGCTCTGCTTAGGACACTTAAAACAATTAGAGTCACTTAAAATTTTGATTACAGCATAACTTTTTTATTATGCGCATTTTTCAAAAAAGGGGATAGAATGGTTTATCCCCCCGGATAGTATTGACCGGTTAATTCCATCCGGGGGGATAGATTAATTCATCCTCCCGGATAACTTTCAGGGGGGATACTCCGTTTCGTGTCACCGGCCGATAAAAGCGACTTTTTGGGTCAAATTTCTTTAGTCGTGAAAGTTTCTAACTACGGTACCTTTTCTTAGTCATCGCCTATTTTCTGGCTTTTACTTTCTGCAATTCTAGACCATTTTCTCCTCGCAATTTCATTTTTCACACTTTTTGCATTGAGTTCTTTGTCGGGCGAGAATACGCTGTATACCGGCGTAAACCATCGTGTACAGCCCTGATGACCACCCTGCCCCCACGTACGATAGGCGAATAACCAACCTAGTTTTCACGTCGCATCTACGTTTAATACAGAATTGCAAATCATTTTTTGCGCAAACGTGAATACCAAACGAAGAAGCACTTCATATAATGCAAGTCACACTTCCGAACACGGCGAACAGTTTGATATAAAACCTGTGGCAATATTTAAGATGAGTGCAGGGACAACCGATGATTCTACTTTGATTCGCCATTGGTGGCGTCTGACTCCGCATGTTAATTAATAATATTGTATATTATACAAATAAAACAAAATAACATGCTGTCTAAATTCAATATACATAATTTAAGCGTAAAAGGTAATAAAACACTGAAAACATAATAGACCTATTTTATTTGTGGTGCATGGAAAGGTTTTTCAGGACGCTTTAAACCACGAATACTGAGATCGCATTAATAATTTACACGTCAATAATTTATTATAAGATTTGAAATGACATAAAGTAACACAAATCCACAAATTTTTGCTTATTTTAAAATAACCCGATATCTCGAGTAATGCTTGGTACAATTAAACAGATAAAAGAGAATCATTCTTTTATCCTTCATTTACCGGTGTCATGAAACGGAGTATCCCCCCTGAAAGCTATCCGGGGGGATGAATTAATCTATCCCTCCGGATGGAATTAACCGGTCTAGACTATCCGGGGGGATGAACCAGTCTATCCACTTTTTTGAAAAATGCGCATAATAAAAACATTTATGCTGTGATCAAAATTTATAGTGACTCTAATTGTTTTAAGTGTCCTAAGCAATGCTCAGATAAAGGCAACTCGAATTTATTTCGTGACTCTGAGTGTTCTTAAGTGTTTTAAATGTTTTAAGTGCTCTAAAAACAGGGCAAAACAAATTATCTAGTATGAATAAACATACCTGTTAGAGTCATTGTTCAAAGCAAAGCAGATGAAAACTAATTTGCAAAAAAAATACACGCGGAAGCGGTTTTTTCGACTTTTTTAAATTTGGGGGGATACAATTAATACGGGGGATACTCTATTTCGTGACACCGGCACTGACTTAAAAAATCATCATAATGAGCGGGTTCGACATCTCCATGACCCTTGTTGGTACCTTCTACAGGAACAGGAAGTACAGTAGTTGCATTAAACATAGGTGATGCGACATATGAAAAGGGACCACAACGCGGGATTTAGTTACTGAGATAGAGGCGTTTGAACATGGTCACCCATCAAACTATCGAAATCGGGTTTTCACTGGCATTCGCTAGAGGGCACCTCAATCTATCAATCAAGTAACATAGTTTATGAAAATTGAATATTTGAAGTATTTCTCTTAAATTTCAAACGATCGCAGGTAAAATGGACCACAGCGTGGCAACACCATTCTCGAGGTATTTATATGGCAATAAAATATTTTTAAAGCTGGTTTGAACAGCTATCATTACTGCCTATTACTTGACTCAAGTGCTGGACTCCGTTATGAAGTATATGCTACACTGAGCTGAAATAAATGCTCAGCTGTATAACTTCCAAGAAATGGATATGCTGTGAGCATTCTTAACTTTAAATGAGTTTTACCGAAAATCGCATATTTCGGGTAATTCACGTTCTAAAATCTACAGATCAATCAATTTGACTCCCAGCATGTAACATTATAATATCATTATTTTCAGAATTTTTTGCTGAATATGGTGGTATGAATAAGTCCAATACCGGCTAAGTGGTCCCTTTTCATATGTCACATCACATTAGTCTATTAGAGTGAAATTATGATTTAGAGATGATTATTTTCAGCGTTGGAGTCGTACTGACATCACAAGAAATTCTGCATGTTTCGTGGATTCAAAGTAATTCAATATAAAAAGAAGGGAAAATTAAGGTGTCTAAACGTCGGGTCGCATAATACCGGTATGCATTCAGCATTAATAATTTGAACATGACATTGTTTCAATGCACAGAACTGCTCTCTCCACCATTTCAGTCGATAATCATAGGTATGGTTCGGTGGCTCGAACGGCGCTCCGAGGGAGATTCTGACAGTTGTTTGTGATCCGAATATAAATTAAAATGTCGATGCCAATAATTATTGCGTCCGCTACTCGTGTTATATGGGTGTATAAAAAGATACATCATGACTGTCGCCAGAGCTCCAAGAGCTGACGGCACCAGGTGACCAGATGATAAAAAGAAAAAGATATTGATGTTTTTTGGTTGATCAATAAATTGCTATCCGCATTTTCTGTACAGACATGGAATATATACATGTACGTAAAACGAGGTCTGAGCCCTATTCCATGATTCGAAGAACTGCACTATTGAATGATCCCTAGGAGGACAGTCTAACGAGGAAATTATACTTGACATGGATGCGTTATGTCATTTAATGTCAAGAAAAACAAGGTGCAGTATAAATTTTCGGTCGTCATGGGAGCATACTTAGATTGGATCTTGGAACAACCAGAATATGTTGTTTTAAAATATTATACTTTGATTGGCTCTATTATGATGTAAGCTTAATACAGTGTCTGACCATCATCCTTTTTCTTCTTCTTCCTCCTCCTCTTCTTCTTCTTCTTCTTCTTCTTCTTCTTCTTCTTCTTCTTCTTCTTCTTCTTCTTCTTCTTCTTCTTCTTCTTCTTCTTCTTCAGTAGTCTTCTTCTTCCTCTTCTTCTTCTTCTTCTACCTTTTCTTCTTCCTTTTCTTCTTCTTTTCTTCTTCAGTAGTCTTCTTCTTCCTCTTCTTCTTCTTCTTCTACCTTTTCTTCTTCCTTTTCTTCTTCTTTTCTTCTTCTTCCTCCTCATCTTCTTCTACTTCTTCTTCTTCTTCGTCTTCTTCTTTTTTTCTTTTTCTTCTTCTTATTTCTCTTCCGTTACGTCCAAGGTTCCATCGACACCATTCTTGTGCATTCTGTGCTCGTTCCATGATTTCTTTATATCCTCGTCCCTTTTCCCCGTTCCGCAACCAATCCATCATTATCTTTTGTGGTCTCCCGGAGGTTTTTCTCTCCATTTTTCTTTCGAGTACTATCCTCAAGAGTGAATCTCCCCTTAACATGTGGACAAGTCAGTTCATCTGCACATTCCGTATTGCATCAATCAGCGATCTTTCCTCTTGCACCAGTTGCAGCACATCCCCTTTAGTTGTCTAGTCTTAGGGACTTTATAATATCTTGTCCACCTTATAATTATCGTCACGCTTTATATCGTCATACGCACCGGAATAAAACGAGAGTTTGGTCCACATCTAAACTTGTTGAAATATTTTCCTTTACTTCCTAATCCAGAGATGTCGCCTCGCAGCAGTCTTACTGTTGTATATTATGATTATTCATTTCGTATAATTTTCGGAATGAATGAATAATATAGGCTAAATCATAGTTGTTAAAAAGTTTTTCGTTTTTTTATTCTCTCCGAAAAACGTCGTTTTTCCGCATCGTTTTATTCTGTTTTCTATTCTTTACGTAACTTTATTTATTTATTTACTTATTTATTGTATGTTATTATTTTCCTTAATTTTATTTTATCTGATATTCTATACGTTTTCAGACTATACTCTCAATGATTCGGCTAACTGATGTCATTATTTAATAATTGTTTCTCATTAAATTTTAAGAGATGCATCTGGTAGGTCTCTATAAGAAATGCAATTTGTAATCCACAACAAAAATTTGAAGCTACCAATTTATTATAGTTGTCTGTGAAAACACAACGAAGGTGTTTAGGATCAACTGTAATAATTATAATAATAATGACGACAATTTCTATGGCGCCGTAACACAGCACATGCCGTTAGGATCAACTGTAATAATAATAATAATAATAACAAAGGCGCCTCTACAAACACAAACATAATATATTCAGTCAAAGGTACGCCTTAGAAAACAAATATGTCTTCAGACGAGTTTTGAAAACCCCAACAGAGTTGGCAGAACGAACTGTGGAAGGCAGACTGTTCCAGCAGCGGGGGCCAGCAGTTGAAAAAGCACGCTCCCCGAAGCGTGTCTTCGTCCTTCGCACGTAACTCAATAATTGCAGTTAATTATAAGAAATTCGCCACCGCATAATCTGCATTTACCTTTACATTTACCTTTATTTTTCATGTCTTGTCATCTTTCGCCTATCATAATAAATGCTTGTTATGCAATACAATACTCACACAGTCACACTACTTTATTTTTTTTCCACGCTCATCTTACCTCTGTGTTCCCTTTCTCGCTATGTTATCATTTTTCCTGGAACGTTTTGAAGGTGTCTATCATATGCACGCTTGCATACATTTTTTATATTCTTGTAAGTCAGACAGTTAATTTCGATTTGAAGAATTTTGAGTATCTAATCAACCTTGAAAACCAACTGATATCTTATTTGCCGTGAAACCAAGTCGCTATAAGTTACATTTGGATAGTTAAGGTGAACAAAATTTAGCTAGAAAATCGAAAGAAATTTGAAGCTATTGAGTAGATATGAGTGCAGAATACAGAGCAGAATACAAAGTATTAGTCCTAAAAGCGATAACTGGTTACGAAGATTGGTACGACGGGTGTGTGGACAGGTTGAACAAATAATATATATATATATATATATATATATATATATATATATATATATATATATATATATATATATATATATATAAACGAATCTATGTAGAGAAACTATCGTGCGTGGTGCGAGACACAGTGGATAAATTCTGACCGATACATTGCTCTCTTTAAACACCTTTTAAAACGATGATACCGTATGCTTTAATAATTAGCCACCAGAAACAACACGAATCGTCCACCAACTGAATATAAAAAAACTTGACAACAGCACCAATATGATTGGTTTGAGCTCTCGCCGTGCATTGCTGAGATTATGGGTTCTATCCTTCTTCCCAGAAACAGTTTCTCGAACAGATCCCTTACTCTCCAATTCCTCAGCGCCATTGATATTTTTTCTGTTGACGCTATAGAGATGGTAATGTAAATTATATCAATCCTCACGTATTGCTGGGTAAATGAAAGTGCTTTTATTCTTTTCATTTGATTTCCGAACTAGATGAACGGCTTGAAAGAAAAGTCGACTTCATGGCACTCTCAAAGATTATGTGTGTTTATTAGCAGCAAATTGATGCTGGTAACACCGCTGCCAAATCTAGTAAGGTGTCAGACTCAAGCCTTGAAAATAGAGGATGGTGCGTACATGAATGTCGTCTTCGAAATGTGTGTAAGCTGATATTACCAAAAGTGACTTTGGATGCGGCTAGATAATTATTTCTGATTATGAAAAACGTTTATATAAAGAACTGCAAATTACATTTCAAGGTGTTTAAAATAATATTTTAGAAATATACTGTACCTTCATTTTCTCATCTCATAAACGTCTTTAGGCTGTCTTGATCCCTAACAATAACTGTGAACCGAAGCTAACCAGCGTGTAGCTTATTCATTCATTCATTCATTCATTCATTCATTTCAGACATTTATATAGCGCCTGTTCAAGAGTGTCTACTCAGACGCGCTCCCAACCCAACCACGGCTAAAGAGAACAGTCTTAAGAGCAGGGTGATGATGGATGTATACCTTCACATTGAGTGGATTAAAGTGGGAGAGGTGTGTGTCGTCCAGTCCCACTCTCTCTTCTCACACAGACGATTGTCCACAGGCACAGAAACTGAGACATGTGGACCCGAGAGTGTAAGCGCAGCAGGTTGACCACGACTGATGCCAGTTAGGCTGTCAGTATGCTCTCCACAGCTACCTGCGAATGCTGTGCTGCGGTGCCGCCCTCACCATTGCCGTGACATGTCGGACTTCAGCCGAGGGCACCAAGGCAGTCTTCACTATTTACCCATAGATGGGCGACCATCCTGAATTTAGCCTACTGAGATCAGTAGTTTCCAGAGAGAACCGCGAGGAGGTATCAGGATGATCTTCTACACTGAGAGGCTATCCCGGCAGGGAGGGACTTCTACCTCGCTGAGGCTGCCCTCCTTTTCACCTCAATGAGATTAGCCGGTGACTGTACATCATCAGCTGTGCAACAGCTTTAGTACTTAGTCAGTTACGCATCAGTGTAGCACTCTCTCTCCAAGAGAGCAGGGTATAATCAGTAACACGGCCGAATCCTGGGATGCGACCAATAAGGCGTGTCGCAGAGCGTAAGACCCGATCCAAGCACCCAACCCGAGTCACCGGAAGACCCACATAGAGGGCGCTGCAGTAGTCCAGACGAGAGATGACAAATGAGTGGATAAGCGTTAAGGCAGCATTGAATGTTAAGGAGCGGAGCACCACTCTAAGCTGACGCAATTGGTTGTAGCAATTGCGGCAAAGCAGGTTGATATGACGCGTAAAAGTAAGTTCTTTGTCCAATGTGACACCAAGATCCCGGGCAGAGGAAGAGAAGGTAAATTGAGGAAATTCCTGGGCAAGAACCTCCAGGTGAAAACTGTTTAAATATTTCAACATTTTTACCTACAGTGTTCGTGAATAAGCCTATGTTTATGACGGTGTTCAATGTTTGGTTTAGAGCTGCGCAGTATAGGAATGATACAGGAACTGCGAACTCTGACATTTCGAACCGCTGTTGATGTTGAGAGAAACTGCCAACAATCGATTTGCAACGCTGATAGTCAATGTTCGATCATGCTTCTAGAATATATAATATTATGTTATACCGTGAAGGAACCTTGAGCAAAAACCATATTGCGTTTAAGATAAATTTGTCAGATTACTTGTAGCATCGAACATTTGAGCCAATAATTATGTATTCGTTTGGTTGTGGACGATTTAACCCTCATCCGAACAAGACCCCCTTCATATATTTGCTGTATAACTTTTTTAGGAGTGATATTTTCTCAGATTGCTTTTATGACTTTGTTCCTATATTACTGTGCTACAATTAGCACATCTAAACGACCAAATCGATTTAGTGATATGGAAGTTCTGAAGATATTACTGTTACGCGCGGGGGGCGCTAGCTGTCCATAACTATTTCCTGCCCAATTAATGGGTTCCACTGCTGTGCGCTCCCCTGGGCGTTGTTGAGGGAGTCTGGGTCCCAGATCAAGGGTTTCCTGGATGGTAAGGGGCCCCACCCTTCCCTGTAGGGTTTCCTTATTGTCAATGGTAGCCGGTTCAAGTCCTAACCTAGGGTGTGAGCTTCTCTGGTAACCTTCCTCAGGATGGGCCGGTATCGGACATATGTGCGCGGTGTCTGTTGAGAGCACAACAGCCCCTGTGATAGGGTGCTTATCTGGGTTCGATCCCTCAACATTTCCCCTAGCTCCACTACCCGCTACACTTTCAGTTAGGGACTTAACTCTTGCCTCATTCTCTTCTTGGCGAGAATTCAGTCTGCCCTGTTGTACAGAAACCTGGCCTAATTCATCGGTTAAACTGGTTAGAATATCAGCCTGGCGCTCCATAAATTGTTCTATAGTTGCCATTTGTCGGTATATTAAAACCAGGTCAGGGTTTGCTGAATGGTCAGTCGTTCCCATATCAACCGTTTCTTCAGGACATCTCCTGTCCTCCTCGTGTCCTGTTTCCATCTGCAGTACCCCGTCTGAGTCACTGTCCGAGTCGGGTTTTAATAGCAATAATTAATACACAGTTTCCTTATTTAAGCGTTATTTATTTTACAATTAATCGGGTGACTGTCCGTCGCTCATTATCAATTATTTGTACAGTAGTAGAAACGAAATCAATAGTAATGAGTCGCTATCAAGGTCTTCTAAATACTAACTATGCTCCTTTACTAATTTAAGATTTATTCTCCCAGTTCACAGACCGAGTAGATTCAATTAAACAGCGTCAAAATTAGCAATGCAAGTTTTATCGATTCACACTTAATTCTGGTTCGAGCTCAATAGGTTAGCATGGCAATACTTCCCTGTTCCATTGATATATTCAAGACAGCCGATTCACGTTTCCCGTCTTGTAAGATTTATTGTGTCTTCAGCCAACGTCACAATTTCTTCCATAAAATTTCGATTATTCGTTTAATCGGTGCCCGAAACGATTCACTATCATTTATCGACAAACCAATTACCAAGGAACCTTGTCCTCCTGGTTCTGGAAACTTGCCGGAGCCGGATCTGTATAATTTTACCACAATTTAAGAAATCGATCGACATAGGTGTCACCCGTTCAATTTCCTTTTCCAGACTGACAGTTTGCGCGTTAATTTTGCCTAAGAAGACCGCTTCTTGGCGCCTAAAACATCGCGTGATGTCCAACCAATCAGAAATCGCAGGTGGTGGAATATTCCATTGGTAAATGCATGGGGAAGCTAAAAATAGCGATGACCGCATCGATTTGCGCTAAGCATAGCACCCATGAATTCGCAATAGAAATAGCGGCCTTACTTAAGTAAATAAGTAAGGTAGCCAGTAGCAACCTGGTTCGCTACACCACTGCGAGACTATACAATGATGACAGTTTGGACAGTGAGAGCAACAATAATGAATGTGCACATGAAGAGATGCCAATGCCTGATGAACAACATTCAGGTGTTTCTTATGATGAAAACAATGTGAAATTGAAAATGATGATAAACACGATGATGAGACGGGACCTGATAGTGAAGATAATGATGACGAAATTGTTTATACTGATGAAGCCGAGATACCTACATGTAAATACAAGTAAATATCCAGATAATTTTTGTCAGTCAAAAGCAATGCCAAGAGGACGTGCTCTGTTGCACAAATGCAGTAAAAGAAGATGCGGAATACAATAATACGGATTCATTGAGAATATTCAAGATAGTTTTGACAGTTTTATAACATGATGATATCCTTCATCTCGAAAGACATCATCATTCATCATTCGACATACAAACCCGAAAGCAACAGCTATCGGGCTATGCATTATAGATCTACATGTTTATATTTTAGGTTTAGTCCAATTCCATTATTTTTTATTGATATTTTATAGAAAACAGTCATGCTGACTCTGATCATAAGAGCATTCAGTACTAGTTTTACTAAAATTATGGTTTCTTTATTTTGATTTCTAAATTTTATAGATAGACAACTATTGCGACGTTGAACATGTTTGACAAACCGTCACAATTGATGTAACTAAGCATTTAATTTCAAATTCATAATAAAAAATGATTTATATTGCATAAAGAGACTAATGCATTGTTGTCTTGAGTTACTCTGATATCATCTTACAAAATTGGCACATAAAAATCACTATTTCCTATGAAAAACCCACATCAAAACGGGGGGTCTGGCCAGACCCCCCCTTGTTCAAATTAAGTTGCATTTTAGCTTGTTCGGATGAGGGTTAAACGGACCTTTTCATCCAGTTAGTCGGTCATTTTGCATGTCCTCTTTCTGGTTTTAAGATCGGCTTAGACACCTTTAAAATATTAACAATATTGCCTATAAATAAGCATGGTAACCTGCTACTTGGCTTATGCCCCAAAGATCCACTAATTTTAAGTGAAAAATAGCAAGAAGTGAAGCGCTATGATCGACTCAAATCACTCAATCGAAAACACACAATTCAACCCGATGCTTCAGTCAATAGTCAGAGTCATCGTTCTGTAACGTTAATATTCGGGATAGGATCCTCATCCAATGAGACGATTATTGTGTAGTGACCTTTAGCAAACAAACTACTCACATTTTCTCAGCTCCATCGACCTTCTGTCGAATACATCGTCGCTAGAAGGACTGACTACATGGAAAGCAATTGCATACATGGCCGCATAGAGAAATATAAAGCAGGGCAAATGCCCAGGGTACGAGCTAGGTAGTCATATATATGCAAGTACAGTTATGATTAATGCCTTTTTAAAGTATAATATTATAACAGGTTAAACTACAGTCATTAATTTACAACTGCATTATAAAATCATATCATACTGCAGCTTATAAATGAAACGATCGAAGGTTGCAAATGCACTTTTGTTAATTCAATTTACTTCTAAAAAAATTCCATTTAAGTCTCGAGAAACATAAGGCTTAGTTTTACCATGACTACTTGACCTAGGGCCCGGAATTTCTCTTCTGAGCCGTGGCCGCATTCTATAGCACTAAAAATAAAGGCGCACATGTGTTTTCCCAGCACTGTATTTTCAAACCTCACCATGAAATGTCATTATAAAAGCCGATTTTCGGTTTCGAACTACAAATATGTATACATCCAATGTGTTAATTATTCATTGCGAATTTATACAGTGCAAACTTTTTAGCTAGAGTCCATATCAATCCATAGACATGGCCAAACTTTATTTATTATTGTTAAACTTAACATTGTTTTAAAGGTATCTAAGAAAGCGCTCTATTCAATTGCTACGGCTGAAACAGTGATGTATTAAAAAGAAAGGTGTTGTACACATGCAGGAGATCTTGCTAGCCGCTGTTTTAACTACTCTTGGTCATGCAACTGATTAGCGCCCACTTCCATCGCAATAAAAATTGTCAGTCTACAAACAATAATTCGTTTTAAATGCTTTAATTTTATTTTATTATTCGTTTCGTCTAGGTCAAGATTTATATCAGCGTAAAAGACTTCCGGTTAAATTCTTGCGATGGAGAAAAGTGGTTGGTTTATTTGGGGCCAAAGAGAAAACCAGTCACAAGCAGTCGTCGCTAGATCGAGTGTTTCGTTACTCGCCGTAAGAGTGCGCCATGTGCACGAGCGGACAAATTGCCCATGCTACGTTCAGACACATCTACACTGCTTCCACCATAAGTACGCATTCACCAATCGCATTAGTTGCGTCCTCCGTAGATCATAACCTATTTGGGACATCGATAAAGAATAAGAAGTTCCTTAAGTTAAATAACAGCACGCGTTATAATAATTTTAACAGCTTTAACAAACACAAGATGTCGTTGAGGCGATGCTATTACTATCACTTGAAAATGGTTAAATGGAGGATTTCATAATTATAGTCGTTATCATTATCTGCACACTTCTAAGGCGCCACTTGATAGCCAAGCGGAAGGACATGCTTATTCACGAGCGCTGAGAGTATGGTCCAAAGGAGGTCCGTGTCCGGATATCTTTCTAAATGCTACCGCCCGATATTTTTAGGCCATTATCCAAATCGCATAATTATAGTGCTGAATTCAATAAAAGGTTCTCCGTTAGACACCTCTAAAATAGTTTATCTTTAATTATAAGTAGGCCTACACACAAAAATAAAGACAATAATAATATGACCTATCATTAAATCAAATTCATAATATAGACTCGCAGCTTAAGGAGATACTTGTAAACATAGTGATTTTTCAAGTCACCGGGTGCCGCTAATAACTCAATATTTTAAAATTCGTCATTCCACCATGCATAATAGCTGAAAATAACCTCTGATTTCTACCGAGGTTATAATAGTTTTGCATTTTTAACCACATCTTCTGACTGCCTGAACCGTTGGCGTCTAATACGCCACATGGTTATTATGCACTGCTAAAACTATTATGTAATAGTAGGTTAGTCTAAATTTAAGGACGCTGTGTGATAACGAGGATCATTAAAACATCGCCCTCCTCCTTTAACCAGGCCTGGGACTGGCATTGTCAGACTGCGAGCAGTGGCGGAGTTGTACTGACAACAGAGTTTAGCGAATGCTTATACTTTACCATTTGAACAGTTCTCATCGTTTTGACATCATTAGAATGGTTAAAGAATCTTTTGATTGCTCTGCAGATTTTACACTGTGATATTTGAAAATCTGACACCAACCTGTCTGCAGCTTTTTCGGTGCCAATTTTTTCACCTGAAAAGATATGTCTACTTTTTAAGCATTAACAACATTCCAATCTTGTTTAATTCCCGAAAAGTTTGACGACTGTCGTGGCTGTTGGTGTCTGTTTAGGGATTTTTTTTGCATAATTATAACTTATAACTCCAATTACTCGATTGCGCAGTAGCCGTTGAAGGTCGTCATTGATAACATTTTAAATGGATTTAATTAAGAATTTGCAAAATTTGATCTTGGAACTTGATTGTTTATAATATGGTCATCATCATCATCATCATCATCATCATCTTCTTCATCATCATCATCATCATCATCATCATCATCATCGTCCTCATCATCATCATCATCATCATCATCATCATCATCATCATCATCATCATCGTCCTCATCATCATCATCATCATCATCGTCATCATCATCGTCATCATCATCATCATCATCATCATCATCATCATCATCATCATCATCATCATCATCATCATCATCATCATCATCATCATCATCATCATCAGGATCAACTGAGCTACGGACCCCCCCAAATGCAGCGGCAACGTTTATTATTGGCCTACAGCGACATCAAGCGGCTCTTAAACACCATTGTCACTGTTTAAAGAAGGCGAGTCACAAGAACATGACCACACCGCCTTCCATAAGTCAGTCTTGGGACTTGATTCTAATAAATCTGTCAAATCAGGTTCAGTTGAATAAACGAATGGATCCTCGTCAAATATTTCACATGATGATCTTGTGACGAGATTGTTTCTAATTATAATAAACTGTTCAAGTTTTTCAAAGGTGTCGAATAGAAATCCTTCATCAAATGCCATTCCGCTCATTGCACAGCGATATCGAGTGGCTCCTAAGTTTTATAGTCACTGTTTTAGCGAAGATAAACTACAAGAGAATGATGACTTTCGTCACCCTCCTATTCACTCTGGACTGGTACAACCTTGGCACGACCTGCGGTCAAGATGCAAAGAACGTTGTCGTTGGACGCACCGTGGTTGGTTTGATTTTCAATTGAACCGAATTTGAATTTGAAAAAATCTTCTGCTTTTATAATTAAGAAAGTCGGCAAATGGAAAGTTATGTTGGTAAATAAGTAAATAGATATCGTTCTATCAGCACTTTCTTCTCAGCTCATGTTCGCAGCATAAGTAGAATGCAAGATTCACAATTGTTGTGCATCATAAATGGTGCAAACCGATTCTTAACCAAAGAAGGACTCGGGAGATGATGGTTCGCCGTCCAGGGTGAAGGGCCCTAGTGGACAAATCTACTTTCGAGGAGCTACAGTAGCCTATGTATAACGGCGGACGGGAGACTCATCGCAGCTGTCCGGTTTCAATGAAACCGTTTTATCAATGACATGACTGTGTTGAATCCACTCCTCCCACTACTGAGGACCCAGCCTTATTTCCCTAAAGCAAAACTGCATATTCGATTTATCTCAAGGGCGGACTAAATGTCATGCCCTGTAAATCAAAGTGCAGTACAAATAATTGATCATTATAAGAACACATTTATATTGGATTTAGAATTTTGTGTGCTATTTTAAGACAGTTTACTATTGACGGATCCAGATTTGACGAGGACCTATGACAGCAGAGGCCGTTTACCCCGACAAATTTGCAGGGCTTTTTTAACGTGCAGTTGTACACAAAATGTGCAGTTCTAAATGCATTTGTGCAGTTGTAGCAGTTAAAACTAGCAAAAAAGGTCGTTGTCCTCCGATTGGAAGTAATTTACCATGGAGGATGGGAAGGGAAAGAAGGAGTTATGCAGTTCTAGAATTCCCTTAAAAACAGCCCTGCAAATTTGTTTGGCGTAATACATGGATGGATCTGATTTGACCAGGGTCTATGACAACAGAGGCCGTTGCCCTGTACAGAAATTTTGGCGTAATACAGCTATAACGTATGGGTTCTTGTTTTTTTATACGACCACCAAAATTTATAAATTCGTTGAAAAATATTTCCTCACGAAATAGAAGCTGGATTTTGCGCGTGAGGGTCGGTTAGGGCTCTGGTTAGGCGTCGTGAGGGTCGGTTAGGGTTAGTTTTAGGGTTGGTGCAGTCATTATGCTGAAATTGAAGCTGGATTGATGAAAAATAATTTTCAATGAAAAATTGATGAAAAATATTTGCTGACGAAATAGAAACGGGATTTATCGAACAAATTCTTGCCTAAGCAGAAGCTGGATCGATTAAAAGAATTTTCGGCAAACTAGAAGTTGGATTTATGAAAGATAATAACGCTGCAACGTTAGTTCTAGGTGTCTTGGTGGTCGTATAAAAAAACAAGTACCGACGTATGTTTATTATACATTGTCTGTACACCAAAATAAGGGTAGCAACTGATGTATTATATTCTTAACTGGTTTTACATATGGCGCATGATAATCGATTTATTAGAACGCATTCCTTAGAAACCCCTAAACCATGTAATACGTCGCTATAAAGATCAGATAACGGTAACATAAAATAAATGTCAGCATAAAAACCTGTAAGCCATAAAAGACGTCAACCAGCTTTTGAAGCTTTGAAATGTCGATAGACTTTGAATGATGAACAATAACAACAAATTAGGACGAAAATTCAAACACATTCAGTAAGTCGCTAAGTTACAAACATAGCATTTTTCTATCGTATAATTGCGTATATAAACGACTTATGACATCATAGAACTCTCTCGTCGACAGAAATTAGTTTGGCAAGCTACAGCTTAAAACTTCACTTGGAAACGAATAATAGCTCATGACGAAATTAATTAATCCATAAATAATAAATTTCAATAATGATGGCGTTCATTTTGAGACGAAAAAGCGCCTGTCTATTCAGATTGTGGTATCTCAAATTTGAAAACGCCTTTCACAGTGCATACCAATCAGAGACGCTACCAAAGCACAAGACACAGAGAAAGGAAAGTAGTTTCGAGACAGGAGAAGAACGTGCCAAAATAAATCTTCGCCTTCAGTCACGCACGCCGCAGCAGCAGGATACTTTATCCGAATTCACAAGACACTCACTGTGACTCACACCATTACAATAAATCACAGAGTTCGAACTCGATCTTCGTCCACTGAGACGCTTACTGCGCAGTGCGCGTGTGCCTTTAGAAAGTTTGATTACAAGCTTGCCTTAGACACCTTTTAAACGTTATGAACCATCACTATTCAATTTGGTGCGCCACAATTGATGGTGAGTCACAATTCAATTTGGTGCACCACAATTGATGAATAAATAACATTCCTTCGCCTCTATTTCCAGAGGCCCTAAAATTCCCTAAATGAATGCGTATATATTATATACGACTTAATAAAATCGTTTATTGTTACTTTTTGTTCTGTAACGCTCTTGCATCGTTAAAAAACAGTGGGTGGACTCATTAAAAGTGATATAACTTTTGTTCTACTTCAAATATTTTGATGAAATTTGGCCATTACACGTAGATATGAATTACCTTTAAGCCCGTCAAACCTGATTTGAAAAATTCTTATTTTTGACCATGATATTGACAAAAAACCGTGGGGATTACTTTTGTGTCCCACCCTGTACATTGATGCAGAAAGAAGGAGAAGCCTACTTAGTTTGAAGGGAATTTACATAATAACAAATCGAAACAAAGACGTTTCATTTGAGTATCAAAACGTAAAGTGTGGTCGACATCAACATCTCCGACGACCGAGAGATGTTGCCAGAAACCCTTTACCACAACATTGAAATGCGCGTTTGACTAATGAAAATATATTCACATGCAGCTTTCACTAGGCGTCGTACACACTCATTGGCATTTCTGGTTACGAGGCGATGTGAAGACATCCATAGCTCTATAAAGGAGCTAAGAAATTTGAACGGAGAAAATCAAGCAAATTTACCAAAGCAAAGGCGATCCTAGTGTTAAAAGAATTTACAAAAGGACACTAAACTTCGATATTCGTAGTGCTAGAGATACCTTTAAGACGGTTATGTCGATGTTGCTTTTCTTAAGGGTCAAGTACATATTGTGGATCCGATTTGACCAGGGTCTATGACAACAGAGGCCGTTACCTTGGACAGAAATTTGCTCTGCATATTACAGCACTCATGAGCAAGGTACTGAACCAAAAGAACAAAACTTATATATTGTGATCTATAGTTCTAATTATTGCGTTTATTTTCCACCTTTGAAAGGTGTCGAAGGACAGCTCTATTGCAATTGAAGATTGTTTA
Organism: Lumbricus terrestris; assembly: GCA_949752735.1. Classification (NCBI taxonomy): domain Eukaryota; kingdom Metazoa; phylum Annelida; class Clitellata; order Crassiclitellata; family Lumbricidae; genus Lumbricus; species Lumbricus terrestris. The sequence goes on along the minus strand of OX457048.1, from coordinate 14,806,082 downwards.
TTTTATTGGAAAAGCGTCGCTTGTGGCTGCTTGGCGGATAATGCTGATCTTTGCAAGTTTTTCGTAAGTATCAGCGAGATTAATGTATCGGGATGCACTCATCCGCTTCCGGGTTCGACGGATTAGAACCCGCTTTGGTCACAGTGGATCCGTTCAGTCGAAGTGTATATTGGTCCTGGTTAAGTTGTGGGTCTCGCAGAATAGGATGGAAGAATCGATGTATGTTTTTAATAATCGACTGTCACCAAGACAGGTCGGCGTAGTCAGTAGTCCTCATCAGTGGCGGCGCCAGGATTTCAGTTTTGGGGGGGGGGGCTAAAGGGGGTAAATCGTCAAAAAAATTATTTTTACATGGGGGAAAAAATGGATTGCCTTTTTTAGGGAGGCTTAGCCCCCTGCCCCCCCCCTAGCGCCGCCACTGGTCCTCATAGGATGCTTGACCTTCGGAACCGGAGTGCTGGTGCTGGTTTTCCACTGCGAAGGGACGCATGAGAAAATGAGTGACAATATTATAAAGGTTCGTCAGTGGTTCGGTTCTCATATTATGTGCAATCAGTACAAGTACATGTGTTATCTTAAAGTGTGCATGGACGGTCATGGACGGCGTCCATGCGCTTGTTTTAAAATCTGAACACCGTCTTGCCTCTTGTTAAGCCAGCACACAGGGAAGGGTTATGAGCGTCTATAGCCACTTCTTTTTCTACACTTTAAGCAGTGAGCAAAAGAGAACAGAAATTTGTGATAGCTTCTTCTTTAGGTCTGCTGCCTCTCGGCAGGTCCAGATGCCCAACGACGCCACTCTTCTCGGTGTTGTGCCTTTTCTTTAAGTTTCCCATATCCATCCTTCACCATCCAGTCCAAGAACTTTTCCCTCGGTCTTCCTCTTCCCCTCTTCCCCTCCATTTTGCCCATTTTGTGATAGCTATACAACAATAAATTATAGATCCAGGCTACTGCTGAAAATGTATAGCACCGCTAGGTATTATTTTAAAGGTGTCTAATACATGTAGCTGGCTGACGTAATTCGACTTTTAATTAAAACTGACTTCCCGCGGTGGTCTGACCCTCTGAACATTGACCTGACGTCACAGTCTTGAAACCAAAACTCATTATAGGATCATTCGCTTCTCTTTTGATTGGATATTCTAGATGAAGCCTAATGACAGTTGTCTGTTTCACCGTTAAACAGTATCGTATAGCTGGCTTCTACACCTTACTTAACGTGTGACCTTAAACCAGAATTCAATGAACGCAGAATAACAATTATTTCAATATTCCAACGTTTAGCATCGTCTTATATCGTCCGTTATAACTCTTATGCCTCACTCCACCGTTGAGTGATATTAAGACGAATGCAGACAAAATTACAAATATGCAATTGGATAAATAAATTATATATCGTAGGTATGTGCACTTCTTATAGCGCCCCTTCAATAGAGATCTACTCAGAAGCGCTACAGACGATAGCGCGGACACTGAATCGGCGAGTTTCAAGCCGAAGCGCCGAGCAATTGCAAGTGACTTGCCCAAGGTCCCTACGAAACGGCTTCAGGTGGATTCGAACCTGCAACCCTTCGACTGCAGGGCATTGCACTGCACTACCGCATCCCACTTACTACTTAACTGTTTCTGACATCGAATGGCATTTATAGAGCACAGAAGAATGTGCAATGCAACGACGACGATTATAATGATCACAGAAGCATTCAAAACATACCTTTATTTTTTTTTCTTTTAATAAATGTACAAGATGATTACATGCAATTTACAAGATGGTCTTGTATTCTCAGTGCAACATGTATGCACTGAAACGATGCACCACTAATTTAGAATGTCCACATTGAGATTGTCAACATCGTGTCTCTTACGAAAAGATACTTTATCTTTTATTAAAATATTTACAAGTCTAGTTTTAGTGACTACAGACTACTTTTTGACATGCGACATATATTTATGTGCATGCTTTTAGACATGCGACAGTTCATTAGTCATATATATATATATTTATGTGCATGCTTTTAGACATGCGACAGTTCATTAGGCATAGGCTATATATATTTATGTGCATGCTTGAAGACATGCGACATATCATTAGTCATATATTTATGTGCTATTAGACATGCGACATATCATTGCTCATATATTTATGTGTACAGTAACATGGTCTCCATTCACTTCTGCCATGAGCGGAGGGTCTCCTCTGCACCACAAGTTTCTGAATTTGTCTCTGTCGAGTCTGACAAAGTCCGCCTCTATCCGACTCTTTACCGAGTGTATGCACAGGCGGAGTATGTCCGTTCCATTCAACCGAACTTTGTCGTACTTTACTCGGTTTCTTTGTGTCCAAATGGCGAGCTTTAATTCGCCGCTTAAAACGAGGAGGGTCGAGAAGTCCAGGGGGTTTAAATCCAATTCTTGCTGGAAGAGAATAAACGACGGTCTGATTTTCGGTTCTTTACCGGAAATGCCCGACATCATACGCTCCATCCAACGCCACAGGGAGCGAACCTCTCTGCAGGCGAAGAAGAGATGGGACAGGGTTTCTGGTTCGTCGCAGAAAGGACAGCGGTTGTGGCGGATGATCTGCAACCGATGCAAGTAGTCGTTTACCGGCAGTACACCGTGGGCGATTTTCCAATTCAGCTCTCTCGCTTTGGGCGTCACCAGGCGGTTTCCAACAGCTTTCCACGTTTGACGGAAGTTCACCAGGGGGTATTTATCCAAGATCACCGGACGCTTGACTTGTGGTTTCACCAGTATCCCGTAGCTGTTCTTCGCTGTGAAGTCCTTGATTGAGAGCTGTGGATCGAGGGAACCGACAAGTTTGAAGGTCGACAAGGCTCTTTCATAGAAAGGCGAAGGGAGTTCAGCATGCGGACGAAGATTTGAAGCGAAGGCAGGGTTGTGCTGGCGGAGCTGATGGCCGACCCAATAGATGGCGAAATCTTGCCATCTAATGTCAGAAACAGTTAGTAAACGTTTAATGTGACTGCAGATCAGAGAATTCAGTTTTGAGTTGATGTCAACTACACCGAAGCCACCGTTCGCCGAGGAGTCGATGATTAAAACAATTTATCAGACGCTATATAACTATTCAGCACAGCATTATTTCAAATCGACTGTGTCTAATGAAGAGAATTCAACAAATGAGACCGAGCAGTGCTGACCCCTTTGGACATTTCTGAAATCATTAATATTATTAACTAGCTGTACCCGGCCACGCGTTGACGTGGCTGAAAAGTCTCTCCCTTCCCCTGCCTCTCTCCCTCCTTCTGTCCCTCCCTACCTCTCATCCTCTCCCCTCCTCTCCTCTCCCTCCCCTCCGCCGCTGTCCTTTCGTCCCCTCCCTCCCATTGCCTCCCCTCTCCTCCCCTACCTTTCCCCTGCCTCACTCCATCCATCCATCGGTCCGTCAATCAATTATTCAATCAATCAATCCATCCATCCACCCATCCATTCATTCCTCTATCCATCCATCCGTCCGTCAATCAATCAATCAATCCATCCATTCATCCATCCATCCATTCATTCCTCTATCCATCCATCCGTCCGTCAATCAATCAATCAATCCGTCCATTTATCCATCCATTCATTCCTCTATCCATCCATCCACCCGTCCGTCAATCAATCAATCCATCCATCCATTCATCTTCCAATTCATCCATCCATCAATCCATCCATCCATCCGTCCATTCATTCATTCATCTATCCACGCATCGATTCATCCATTCATTCAACCATCAAACAATCACCCATTCATCGTCTCTAAATCAGATTCCAACAAAAGCCAGCACACCCATCCACCCATTAGTTGATTAACTCATTAATGTATCCTTCCATCCATCCAACAATTCGTCCATTCTTCCATTTAACTCAAACTCCAACCAATATAAAACCCACCAATCCATTTAATTAATTCATTAACCCATCCATTCATCTATCTACCGGCATCTTTAAAAAAAAAATAATGCTCATCGTTATCCATCGACAGATGACCAACACAGCCAGGGTTTCGGATTGCCAACTGAACAATAGATAAAATTGAATGTTAACTGATTCAGCTTGAAATAATATGGAACTACCAGCAGCTTCGTTTAAACACCATTAAACTGTATTTTACCATCCGTATAAATATTCTACCCTCGATGGGAATGATATTCTGGAATATATCTACATTGTGAATAAACGTTTCAAAGAATAGTGGTGGCCTTCGACGACGTTTAATTGTTGAACAAAAAAGAAAAATTTATTGAAATTTATTCGTAATTGTAATCTTCAAATTTCTAAGGCGGCATTCGAAAGTCAAGCATTGTTTGTTCTCTGGCAGTGCCAGGACCAAGCTTGGATTAGGGTGGTGGGCGACACTGATAACTAATCTCTGTTAGCATACAGTATCGTAACACTGCAACTACTGATACTGTCCATCTATCTCTAATCATTCCGAAATGACTGAGATTTACATTTCGTAATCGCATTAAACCTCTTTATAATAGTCTCAACATGCTTATTCATTCATTCATAGCTTATGATGCTAGGGTAGTAGTAGTTTCAGCAACTCCGCCACTGTTTGCACTCTGCCAGTGCCAGTCCCAAGGCTGAATAAAGGAGGAGGGCGTCGCTAATGGTCTTTGTTACCACACAGTGACGTTATACTGCAACTACACACGAAGTTTCAGTTTTTTCGGTGAGCCTGTAAACGACTTCTTCCCCACTCTCATATCTCTTCTTTCGTGTTTCATCACCTTCAACGACATTCCTCACGGTTCAAATCCAGATCAAGGTCCGTGCTTTGATCTACCGGTCTTATTCCTCTTTAGCGTCCAGATATCTCCTTGATGTCATCCTCCGTCACATAATCTCCTTGTCCCGGAAAATCAGGACTGTTTTGGAAAATTCGAATAGGTCCTGCACTATCTAATCAACTCTCTCCGCTGATTAACGTCCTCGTTATTAACTGGTACCAGAGTCACATCTTTCGCCGTCTCAAACTATTTTCTTTTGCAATGGGAGCGCCTCTGAGTGGTGCGTACGGCGAGATGTGATTTTTTCATTTGTAGATGCGATAAAAAAATTACGACACGATACAATACATGCAGTAATTGCAACAGCATAATTGTATACGGATACGATAGACAACATTTGACAGAATGCGCGGCCTGTAACACGAAGCCATTGCAAGGGTTTGATCCAAATGGACATCTATAAATTATTGTCTAATGCGCTGTTACATGTATAAGCCATTCACTGACCTTAGTTCGCCTGAGACACCTTCGAAACGATATCGAATCTCGTTATATGACGATGAAGCCGGCCAAGATTTTCAATGTGTTCCTTAACTTTTTCAGACCTGAATTATCTTACGCCCCAGGGTCGAAAATATAATATTTATGTTGTCCATATTTACCCACCGTCACCTGATCTATATCTAAGTTTATAAGAAAGGAATTGGGTGACTTTGTCCTTTATGCATGCTCATAGTTTTGCAGCTACTGACCTTAAACATTGTACATAAATAGACTTTCACTCAACTTACTCAGGCGCGCTATTTTCACCTCCTTATTCACTTTAGAACTCGAGATATTAGACATTTTTATTTTCGCCGTGTTATTTGCGCGATCGCTGCAAATGCGACGCCATTATATGAATCGTCGTGTAACAACAAATGACGTTATTTTTCGCCAGAGCTTACGCAGCGCAATCGTTCTTGGAAAGATAAATGCCTTAGGCCAAGATGTATAATATACACTAAGAGGAGCCCATGCAACATGAGTTTAACCAGCAGAATTGGGGAAGACCTTCCAAGCAGAGGGGCATAAATATATAACCATTTATAAACCTCAAATGGGCGGCGGAGCCGCCCCACAGGGGCGGGTGGAGCTGGGTTTGGGGACGAAAAATCGACATTTCCCGTGCAACGTCGGATACCCCAACTAGTGACCGATAAAATCAATAAGTGGTTGTGCCGTGTAGAGATATGTCCACTGGAATGGACAGTGGGTCTCAAGTCGTTAAAAACGCACTGCATTTATGAAAAACAGGGTTTAACCCTATATACCATCCATATGTCCATTCCAATGGCCATACGGTCTGAAAGGATTAAGCAAGCTAGTCAGGTAATTTCATTTTGAAGCTTTAAAATGGATGCAAGCAAAACATGTGGCCAGGGCTTTAGTTTTGTAATGTGAATATTATGGGTTCAATTCTCTCCCCCCCCCAACGAGATGGTCACAAAATTAACATGGTTACTAATTGCAGCTGCAGTAACTTATCCGTAATTGGACAAACCTGTTTCTCTATTATGAACCCCTCCTGAAATCACAGTTGTTTTACCTCAGCTACAGTCATTCATCGTCTATGCACATACGGTACAAATCAGACGTCGTTTTAGAGGTGCGTATTGCGAGCGCCTCTACCAAACTTCCACTATGTTCTACTTTATATATAAACGTCTATCCAACAATGTCTCGATTAAACGGTGTTTTTGTACTGAGGGCTCCTAATATTATTCACTTTAAAAATGGGAGATTATAACACCCACATTTTCACCATAACAATGTGCTTCACAACAGTTACTACATGTACACATAGCCCAAAACATACCGATCGTAAAGTTTATCAACTGGCCGTAATTAAATAGCTTGTAGTCAACGTTTTAAAGGTATTTAACTAAGGCACTCATTTATGTTTATTATGGGACATCAAAGATAGCAAGCATCAATGGAAAAGATTATGCGGGAATTGCATGAGCACGAGAAGATGAAGAAGATGGAGAGTATAGTCTAGGGCAGCTTTCCATAAAGCCACAACCGAAAAATGGAGCGTGTGAAACCAAATATACGGAAGCCGATAATCGCTGGGTTAATCAAGACACCTTTAAAACGTGCTTAAGAAATCTATAATAACTTTTTATATCAAAAAAAACTTCGAAAGAAAAAAGCTCTTAAGTGCTGTAATATGCCGAGCAAATTTCTGTCCAGGGTAACGGCCTCTGTTGTCATAGACCCTGGTCAAATCGGATCCATCCATATTGTAGACACTGAGCCCAAATAAATGTCATACTCAGTTTTTGTTGGAAAGAACGATGTCCAATAAACTTCCTTAAGAGAGTTTCGTTGACTGACTTGTAGTTGAGAGCGTAAGAAAAGGTTAGGTAAATGTCAACTACCATGAGTATACCATGCATGTCGTTAAGAGTTAGCTGGATGAAAGTTCTCCTCAGTCACCAGAGTGGCGGTAGTCCCAGGCGCAATAAAGTAGGAGGGCGACACTAATCGGCGTCGTTAAACGGACCTAATAATATTAGGAAATTGGGCTAATGAATAATGATGGTAAATACTCTGGTGTGAAATGTGGTGCGGCATCGATTAGAGAATAGGAAAATTCTTCCGAACTGTTGATTTGATAAAGAATCTAGAAGATCAGTTGGATGAGGGATAAAACGAATGAAGAAGCGATGGGGAGGATGGAGACCTATCACAAACAATAAGACAATACATGGAGACGTTGGACATTAAAGAGAACTGGTGTGAAAAGGCAGTGGTAAAAATTATTATTAATCGTTGCTAAGTTTAGCACCGCCAGATTGCTCCATTATGAAAGTCCGTTGACTAAAAATCGAATATGTAATAATATTGAACAATTCTTTGAGTCTCAACTCCGCCACAGGTCGTTCTCTGCCAGTGCCAGTCCCAAGCCTGGATAAAAAAAAGGAGGGCGTCGCTAATGGTCCCTGTTACCACACAGTGACGTTAAACTGCAACCACTACTACTACCATGAGTCTCAAGTGGCCTCTAAGAATCGTTCAATACGATTATATGTTCGATAATAAACCTTAGAAGATGTATGCAACGATATAAGTTATTTCATAGCATTATTGAGCTTATAGTAAAATATGGCATTCGACTTGCGTAGCTAGTGTATCGAACGCCTTACTGAAATCCGGTGCAATTGCATAATACGTTCTGACTTTTATTAAGCATCTCGGTAAGGTTGTAGTTATACGACACTAGCGCGACCATAGTGGATCCGGTCGGTCGAAATGCATACTGTTCCTGGTTAAGTTGGGAGTCGCGCAGAATTGGATGCTATAGTCGATATTTTACTAAAATATCACGAGAGTAAACTTTATAAATAACCGCGCTATTTCTTACTTTAAAGGTGTCTAATAGGGACATCTTATTGTTCCAGACCGGTTTGTTGTTAGCGGTTGCCGTCTCTGAGGAGTTGTGTCTGTTGGCGCCAAAAAGTAAACAGTCTGATTATTTGATCCACTTTAAAGTAGACGACATTCACTGGAGAAGAGAAGAAGAGTGTACATAACGTCAGTGATGAGGTCACTGTTCATCATTGGGCTCCGTTGAAATGGCTTCCGTTGAAACCGTTGGATACTGTTTCTAATCCTCTTCAATTGAATGTCTGCTGGAGCCATTTTTGTGACCTCCGTTTGGTGAAAATAATAATTTTGATTAGATGGATTTTGAATCGCACAGTCACAATCACCTTTACTCATTCACACTCCATCTCACCAGATGTTGAACTTCCTCTTTGGGGGAAGAATCGACTCATGAGTACCCGTCGAATAAATGATCACTTTATGCAATAAAGAATCTGTTTGACACCGTTAATTCACTTATATATGGTCTATATGTATTCTTCGCATCCTTTCAAGTTTGCAATACGTTGATGAAACACTTTGATACAATAACGATTTTACATATTAAGGAAGTTCATGTTTTCACGATGTAAGGTAATACACTCCGCCATTAGTCGTTCTATGGTAATGCCAGTCCAACACCACGACAAAAGAGGAGGGTGACGCAAAGCGAATGAATATTTTATGATTGGTATTGAACTGAAACTCTCCTATAGCAAACACATGTAACTCACTCATGCAGGTAAACTCTACCACTGTTAGTCCTCTGACAGTGCCAAACCCAAGCATCAAGATAGAGGAGGGGTGACGCCAATTGGTCTTTCTTATCAGAGTGTTTCTGAAATTGCTGAGCTCTTGAGAAGTTGAGAGTCATGGCACCCTGCTATTGAATGACGATAATCAAAGTATTTGATAAGTGTATGGTGACGAAAAGCGAATGATTGCATGGTTGTATTTGTCACGGTCCAATGATATTCAAAACGAAATTCAAATTAAACGATTAAATTCGACTCATGTGATGACTTCTAAACACCCGTTCTCACAGCGTTGTGTTAGCTGAAATTAACGAAGATGCTATTAGCAGAGGCTAAAATAATTATGTCACAATGCAATTAATTTGTTCATGCTGCTAGAAACCTTTAAAATGCTTTCAAACTTTATTATATGTTTACGTCAAATTTCGAAAAGTGTAATAATGGTATTATGGGTGCGTTGAATACGGTTTATGATAATTGAAATTAACGAAGATGTTTTTAGCAGAGGCTGCAGAGGCTAAAACAATTATGTCACAATGCAAGTAATTTGTTGATGTTCCTAGACACCTTTAAAACACTTTCAAACTATATTATATATATGCGTCAAATTTCAAATAGTGCAGTTAGGAACAATGGGTGGGCTAGATGCGGTGCATAATTGGCAAACCCAGACATTAATCTTTCTCAATCAATATCATCATCATCAATATCCCTAGGCACAGTGCCCGTAGGAGTCCGACGCCACTCTCTGTCTGAGTCTGTCTCGCGTCATCTTACTTTTTCATGTTTCCTCTGCGTTTGACTCTGTGGACCGTTTCATCCTTCTTCAACGTCCTTCTATATCTTTTGGACTGGTTGGTCAGCCTCTAGAATGCGTTCATTCTCTTATCTGACCGCTCAAACTGTGTGGTTTTTGGATCATTTCTCTTTTTGGTCTTCCTCAGGACTCCGTCTTCGGTCCATTATTATACCTTCTCTACACGGCGAATCTCTGCCCTATACCGAAATCCCAGGGACTCCTTCACCAAATATTTGCTGACGATATCCAAGCTTACATCCATTCCCACCCATTAGATGCAGTTTATACCTTGGTCAGCCTCTAGAATGGCTTCGTTTATACATTTTATTTGCTTTGAAAACTTAACTCTTTTCCCATGTTGATGTGGGGTATGATCGGTTCCTTGGAGCCGGAAGGTTGCAGTTGCGAATCCGCCACAAACCACCGCTTACGGACCCCGGCAAGTCCTTCATTTGCAACAGCTCATGCACTTTGGTGTGAAACTCAGTTTCAGTATCCGCGATAATAGTCGGGATCGACTCTGAGTAGAAATATTAAAGCGGCGCTATAACAAGAGCTCCTACATAATTGTTCCTACATATATATATGTATATATGTATGTATGTATGTATGTATGTATGTATGTATGTATGTATGTATGTATGTATGTATGTATGCGCACTTGTTATAGCGCCCCTTCAAGCTCTCTACTCAGAGGCGCTCCCGACTACAGAGCGGACACTGCATCGGAGTTTCACGCCGAAGCGCTGAGCAATTGCGAGTGAAGGACTTGCCCAAGGTCCCTACGCGGCGACGTGAGGTGGATTCGAACCTCGAACCTTCCGGCTTCAAGGCAGCGACGCCACCACTACACCACCGCGCCCCACGAGCATCTAGCATTATATCGACATAATTATGCCGTCCTGATTTCGATAGATTTCTTGAAACTATGGATTGCATAATGTTCTGCATAGGCCTACAAGTATAGACTACCTTTTAAACGGTTTCATTCGACGCTATTTGAGAAGACACATGCAGCTGACACTGCTCCGGCTTCTTCCGTTCTCTCTGCTTCTTGTATCTCCTGTACCTTCTTTTGCCTAAGCAACCGAGAGTGAAAGACTCTTATCGATTTTTTTTAGCGCCTTTATAATAATTATTATGTCTACCCTACATAGTCACATGCTACATGCACATCGTTATACGCCTGATAAGAAAGTGTGAACCTCGCTTTAAACTTGCGAAATATTCGCCTTTATTTCTTTATCCAAAGACGTCGCCTCGTTGCAGTCTTCCTAAATGATATTGTAAATAACATTTTAAATCTCTGCAATCCATGTTATCTCAAGTAAATATTCAATGATTTTTCTCACCATACTGCATTATTTTTGTACAGTGCCGTCCATGCTTTTTTTACACCTATACAGCCGCAGAAGCAATGGCTCTTTTAAAGCCGCGTGCTAAAACAGTTAACTCAAAAGCAACGATAAAATTTCATTGATGATTTATAAAAACTGTGTTTGCATTTATTTTGGAATAATTCTGTTGTAATTATAACGCGGGGTTTATGTTTTCGTTTAAGTCAGTGGTTCCCTACCTTTCTTGACTTGAGGGCCACTTTTTCTAAGTTGGAGGACACGAGGGCCATTTTCCTTAGTTGAAGGACATTCGGGGGCCACAAGGTTAAAAATTTAATATTATTGTATTAACTAAATTACTAAAAGCATATAAATTTTTTTTAGTTGAGTCAAAATATAATGCTTGATGTTATTTATCGACGTTAAAATAAGATAATTTGTAATAGGAAATAATAATGTGTTATATCCTGTCGAAATTGTTGATTTTTTCATATATTTTTTATAATTCTTTGAGAGATCATGAAGACTATTTTCTGAGACTTGGCGGGTCACTTTTGGCCCGGCTTGGGAACCGCTGGGTTAGATGTTTCTCATTTTATAATTTAGGAACGTCGAATTTGTAATTATTGTCTTCTGCCATCTGCTTCCCTATATTCATCAGCCTTTAAACAATCTCCCATCCGAACTCCGTAAGTTCTTATCTCTCTCCTACCATCCTTTGTAAATGTTTTAATACAATACTACAAAATAAGATGCGATACAATTATACATACAATAAAATACGAAACAGCGTCAACTTTAATATTCTCCATTTTAGGTCTTCCACTCATTTCAACCTGTTTATTCCTACTCTCATCGTTAGTGATAGTTGCAATGGTCTGTTGCACGGAAAATAATTGTCGTCATCCTCCTGCTTTATCCATGCGTTGGACTAGCAACATCGGATGAAACTGGCTGCGACGAAGTTTCTAACCGCTGTCAAATAATATCACCATAATGCCGATTATTGAATTATCCAATGTCCATGAGAAGATAATACAGCAAGTATATAACAGCGTAAGAGAAATTATTTGTTATAAAATGTATTTTAAAATTGTTGCAAATTCTGAAAATAGCACTAGGCCTAAACTGGGTGGTTCTGGTGAAAGTCTATTTTTTAAAATATAATACTTCAAAATAAGATGCGATACAATTACATATGCAATAAAATACGAACCAGCGTCAGCTTCAATATCCTCCATTTTAGGTCTTCCACTCATTTCAACCTGTTTATTCATACTCTCATCTTTAGTGAGGGTCGGTCTATTACAGGGGAAATTATTGTCGTCATCCTCCTTCTTTATCCGTGCTTTGGATTAGCACTATCGGACGAAACTGGCGGCGACGAAGTTTCCAACCGCTGTCAAATAATATACTCATAATTGTACTTTTAAATTGTTGCAACTTAGACACCCTGAAAACGATAATAAGGTACACTATGTATTTCTAATCGGATCGAATAAGTAAGTCTGCGTCTCCGTGCAATGGTATCGAATGTATCTTCTCATGAGCAACTGACCGCATCTAACATTCATCGATTTATATAGCGCCGTTTTATATTGAGTCTCCTTTGCATCGTTATGAACAACATCGTCATCACGACTCATAGTACGTCGGGTATGAAAGCCTGAGGTAGGTTCCTCGCCATAACAGTTGCTCTGCTCCCAAATGACCCGTTGGTAATCGCTCTCGGTTCTTCTGACTATAAAATTATATGGCATGTTGACATTGGACACAACGCTCTTAAACAAGCTGGTGCCCTGTGGGTGACTTTGAAGTGGCGCTTTAGATATTCACTTTTTACGGTTACGATTACAGCAGAGCGCATAGATATGGCGCAGGCAGCAAAATTTAATGATGACTGACGTGTACACAGAACAATGTTGTGTAGGCAGAAAATGACGATTATCAGTCAGAAAGTAGTGACGTTGAGAATGGGGGAGATAGGCAGAATGTGTGACGTAGGCATAAATACTGATTAATTACCAATGCATATCAAGGGGTGTATTGGGTGTTTGAACACCCCCCCCCAATTAAATAGTGTTAGAAATGAAATAATGCATTTACTGGCATAAAGATGTAAGAACTGCAGTGTGTAATGCATTGGCCGCACAGAGAGCCCGAGATGCTTCTCCAAACCCCTTAGTAGCTTAGTCAGTTGATTCGGTTGCTTGTTGCGACATAAAAACTATGCAACAGTTGCTTATGGGATTGCTTACGGTCGAGTAAACCCCCGCAAATAGAATCCTATCTACGACCTTGTTAATTACAATAAAATAAATACAATCATGCAGGAGTAACGATACTTACACATACGTTGTAAGGAATTACACAACTATAGCAAATCGCATGAATAATAATTATAGTTCCACTGCAAGTCTCAATATGTGACGCGTGATTGACGTCGAAATTCCCGAAGAACACAGGTGCAATCACGTCCTGAAAGTTGGGGGGACCATAATGAATCACGTCCTAAAAGTTGGGAGGACCATAATAATAAAGTTAGGGGATCACTCAAAAGTTGGGGGGACGCGTCCCGTGGGTCCCATATGGTGGTTGCGCCTATGTCGAAGACCGCAAAAGTGCTGCTAGTCAACGTGTATCACAATACTGAAGCACAGTGTAACTCCGCCACTGGTTGCACTCTGCCAGTGCCAGTCCCAAGCCTAGATAAAGGAGGAGGGCGTCGCTAATGGTCTTTGTTACCACACAGTGGACGTTAAACAGCAACAGAAGAAGCACAGTGTCTTGTGGCGGAAAGACGCGCCCTCTGAAACACCCCGACTGCGGAAACAGTTGCCCTCTCGGTCCGTAGGATGGCCGATTACCGATCGGGCGGGTGCCAGTCCAAATATGCCCGCGTGTCGTCTCAGGAGGGAGACGCGAGTCCGCCTTCGTTGTATTTCGAAGGTAGTGCAGCGCCTCCGACCGATTCGCCTCACCCAGGAAACACACGACGATGATGTAAGGAAACACAGTTTATTCACGAAAACGGCAACACGACTGTCATCAACTGCACACGACAGAGCTTCACACCAACTGCTGACGTAACGCTGACTAACTATCTCGACGACAACTGTCTGACTGCTCACTGACTGACGAACTCGAAGACTGACTACTGACTACTCGCTGACTAGATGACTCCGTGACTACTCTGACCAAATGCATGGAGCAACGGGCTCCCTTATATACACTACTGGGCATGCACACCGGCGACGGACTTCAAAGAGACGCCGCCGTCGCAGGCGGAGGAACATAAAGCGCTCGCCGCTGCGGGGGAGAGGGGAACATAAAGAGATGCCGCCAAGGCAAATACTACGCTGCCGCGGGTACATAAAGAGCTTGCCGCCGTGGGGGAGAGGGGAACACAAAGAGCTCGCCGACACGGCCAATACTACGTCGCCGAGGGTAATAGAGGCACATAAAGAGCTCACCGCTGCGGGGGAGAGGGGAACACAAAGAGATGCCGACCGATCAATAACTACATGCGGCGCAGGCATTAACGATCACAGCCGCGGCCAATAACTACGTCGACGCGGGGGAGAGGGGAACACAAAGACGCCGCCGACAGGCCAATACTACGTCGCCGCGGGTAATAGGGATACACAAAGGGCTCGCCGCCGCGGGGGAGAGAGGAACATAAAGGCGCCGCCAACACGGCCAATACTTCGCCGCCGCAGGTAATAGAGGCACATAAAGAGCCTGCCGCTGCGGGGGAGAGGGGAACACAAAGACGCCGCCAATACAGTAAATAAACAGGCCGGCGACCGACCGAGCGCTATACACGAGCGGCTGAAAGAACACAAGCGCGGGGGGAAGGGCGGGCGCTACACAAGCGAAGGCGAACTCAATTTCGCCACAATCCTCCCCCCTCTACGATAATAAAAATGTCCTCATTTTAAACAGCAATATCGGCCAACGGGCCTACTAAGAGTCTACAACTAATATAGTCTCTAGCAGCCATAGTCTACCCCTATCTCGATTATGCCATAATTAGTCTATAAAACTGCACGAAAATTACAGAACACGTCCTTCATGGGACTTTAGACGATCAAGCTGCCCGAAGTCTACAGAAACAAGTCCTTCATGGGACAACAAAAGAAACGAGACTTAGTACTATAACCATCGCTAAGCAAATCACAGTCATCAGTCCTTTTACTCCGTGGCTAACACTACGAATAAGCCCTTAGGCAACAGCCTTAAACACTAAATACGCCCGGAGGCAACAAGAACAAAACGAGCGGAGGCGACGTTCCACCCGAAACCATAAACATCTGCCCAAAGGCAACCAAGCTCACAGTAATTTGTTCCACAGGGAACAACATCTAACACGAATACCTACGTCCAACGGACATGGGCAACGTTCCTGCACACTGTCTAAATCAGGAGTTAAACCTTTACGGCACAATCAGCAAATCAGACTACAAAGACGAGTGACGTGGGCGGTCCTGCATCGACCGACGTCTCGAATTCCTTCTTCTCTCCGTCGCGCCAGCAGCGGCAGCGGGTGACGTCATGTACGTCGCGCGCGGCGGATCAGGTGTACAATCGACGTCGTCGCACATTTCCTCCGGTGGGCAGCAGTAGCACAGTGCAAGACCCCGCCCCAAACTCTCTGACAGCTGCTTAAGGCACTTTCCCACGGGCAATGGGCCACCCACGACTACTCTTAATCGCTCCCACGAGTAAACCTCGGGCGACAACAACAGGGGACAGGGCGTGGGGGGTCGACCACAGAAAGAATCCCAAATACAAAATCTCGTCACCCTCCCCGGCCAATTAGTCCAGTACGTCCGTCGTGACACATGCCGTTGAATAAGGCGCTCGCTCACACAGTCATCCTGCGTTCGCTTAAACCACAACCTCTGTTGCCGATAACCTAAATGAACTTCGCGGGCGATATTCTCCCTTCGCGTCAGCACTCTGCTAAAAGCATGCTCACTAACTGCAGGTTCAATTAGTTCGTCATTTAGCATGCTATCAAGTCCACTAGCGATAGCAGTCCTATGCGGCAAGAGATGGCGTCTTAACGGCTGTCTAACGGGGCGCGTCTCGTCTGTCTCAATTCCATGCATAGCGGCAGTCGTTCTACTTAAGTCTCGGTCGGTAGCGGAAATTACATCCTGATAATCAAGAAGCAATTTATCCATACGCTCCCGAATCTCGGAGGGAACCTCCTCCGGCAAATCTGCCATTAGCATGTCACGGGACGAAATCTCATTAGCAGGTGCGCTTTCCTGTCTCTCACCTGTACCTAATTCCACCTCCACTGGATACAATCTTCCTAGGAATCGATCCGTCGTCAACTTAACGGGTTCCTCGCTTAGCTTCACTACTCTCAGCCTAGCATCCGCGCGGTCTCCGACGACAACGCGAGTAAGATGCACTCCTGGCCGGGTCTCTTGGGCTTCTGCTATCCATGCCGGCGCTATAGAAGTCAAATCCCCATACAGCGTCTTAACGGGGACTTCGCTCTGGCATTTAGGAGGCACTACAACCTCTTCAGCAATTATCACCCTACGGCACCACATAGACCCATTCCCTTTTACGAGAGGTATTCGTCTACGTCCTAAGAACAGTGCCCCGTTACCAAAGCCAATTCTACAACGGTGTTCCCGCAGCCAATCCATACCTAGCATGGGCTCGGTAATTTGGTCGGATACCAAAAATACAGTGGAAACCTCAAATCCATCCCGTACCTTAATGGGCAAACGGACCTCCCCAAGGACATTAATGCTAGTACCATTTGCAGCCATCAGAAAACGAGAGCAAGATTGCAGTGCTAACCCTTCGACAGTCGTAGATGGGATCAGAGTGACTTCCGATCCAGTGTCGATCAAGCACATCTGCTGTCTTCCGTTGATGCTTCCTCGGATGTAGACTGCGTTGCTGCTGGCTCGGTCCGGCAATCTGGAACGCGTCGTATGGTTCACGGCCACCGACGCCAGTGGCGTAGGCGCTTCCGTTCCCGTCATCTCGGCGTCGTCCCTGCGGTCGTAGGGGCGACGTGGCTGGCGGCAATTCCGACTAACGTGACCCGTGCGGTTGCAGTTGTAGCAGGTCACGCCCCGTCTCGAGCGCTCCTGGTCTCGGTTGTCGGCGTTGCGGCTTCCGGGGCGACCGTTGCGCCCCAGATCGTCGTCGGTTGAAGCTCGGTTTCGCAGCTCCTGGAACTGGCGATCGATCCGTCTCTCCATATCTTCCTGCCAGCGTCGTTGCTCGGCACGCTGAGCCTCCAGGAATCGGTCGAGCGTCGACTGGATCTGAGTACTCACGTCAGACTCTTGAGTACTCCTGACGCGGTTGGAAGGCCTCCGTCGATCGTCAGAATCGTTCGTCCGTTGGTAGGCGTCCAGACGAAGCGCCGTCCTGTAGGCCTCGTCCAGGTTCTTTGGCTCCCGCTCACGTACTTTGAGTGACAGGTCCCTGTCGCTCAACGCCTCAAGGAAAGCATCCTTGGCGATGATCTCCGTGGTCTCGTTTGAAGGCACCGGATACGCCAACACGACAAGGCGACGAATGTCGTGCAGCAGGTCGCTCAGAGTCTCTTGGGAACGCTGGCGTCTGTAATAAAGCTGAGCGCGAAAGCTTTCCGCCTGGCCCTCCGTTCCATACCTCTGTCGAAGGCGTTCGACAAGCTCCTCGTAGCCGACGTTCGGACGGGCACCGAAGTCCCACAGCAACTGCGTGGCGGCTTTCTCCAGGCTGCATCGAAGATAGTCGACTCGGTCAGCGGCAGTCCATTGGTTGTGACGGGCGCAGACTTCGAACTGCACCAGGAACGACTCCAGCGATCCCGTGCCGTCAAACTTTCCCGGCTTCATCGGAGGCGGTCGAGTCCACGGCCGTCCTCCGGTGGTCTCCGGCATTCTCAGGGAAGTCTCCCAATCGTCAGACGTCTCTCGGTGGCTCATCCTCGTCGGCCTCCGCAGCTCCTCGATGAGTCGGCCTCGGTCCGTTCGCTGGTCTGCCATTGCACTCCCATCGGCCAATGGCGTGGAAACGTTCGCCCGTAGATCGGCGAATCCTCCAGCGGCGTAGGCGACTGTGACTTCCTCGTCTTCTTCCATCGTCGGTCGATCTGCGAATGTCGATCAGAAGGCGACCACACAGACCCCACTTCTGGTACCAGTGTGGCGGAAAGACGCGCCCTCTGAAACACCCCGACTGCGGAAACAGTTGCCCTCTCGGTCCGTAGGATGGCCGATTACAGATCGGGCGGGTGCCAGTCCAAATATGCCCGCGTGTCGTCTCAGGAGGGAGACGCGAGTCCGCCTTCGTTCTATTTCGAAGGTAGTGCAGCGCCTCCGACCGATTCGCCTCACCCAGGAAACACACGACGATGATGTAAGGAAACACAGTTTATTCACGAAAACGGCAACACGACTGTCATCAACTGCACACGACAGAGCTTCACACCGACTGCTGACGTAACGCTGACTAACTATCTCGACGACAACTGTCTGACTGCTCACTGACTGACGAACTCGAAGACTGACTACTGACTACTCGCTGACTAGATGACTCCGTGACTACTCTGACCAAATGCATGGAGCAACGGGCTCCCTTATATACACTACTGGGCATGCACGCCGGCGACGGACTTCAAAGAGACGCCGCCGTCGCAGGCGGAGGAACATAAAGCGCTCGCCGCTGCGGGGGAGAGGGGAACATAAAGAGATGCCGCCAAGGCAAATACTACGCTGCCGCGGGTACATAAAGAGCTTGCCGCCGCGGGGGAGAGGGGAACACAAAGAGCTCGCCGACACGGCCAATACTACGTCGCCGAGGGTAATAGAGGCACATAAAGAGCTCACCGCTGCGGGGGAGAGGGGAACACAAAGAGATGCCGACCGATCAATAACTACATGCGGCGCAGGCATTAACGATCACAGCCGCGGCCAATAACTACGTCGACGCGGGGGAGAGGGGAACACAAAGACGCCGCCGACAGGCCAATACTACGTCGCCGCGGGTAATAGGGATACACAAAGGGCTCGCCGCCGCGGGGGAGAGAGGAACATAAAGGCGCCGCCAACACGGCCAATACTTCGCCGCCGCAGGTAATAGAGGCACATAAAGAGCCTGCCGCTGCGGGGGAGAGGGGAACACAGTTCATGACAACCAAGGTTTTCCGTCGGTGGGTATACACTAGACGATGAGGGAGAAAACTATAGTCATGTGCCGTCTAATGCCGAGGATAAGAAAATTAAGTAGTTAACACTTAATACCTTTATCGAATTATAGACAATTGAATGACTTTTGCTCTCGCTTTGCGCTCAAACTCACTCCCTACATTTAAAAAGGCGCCTCCAGGCATACTATTTATCTAATTGGCTTTCGGATATTTATAGCGTCAATTTTATTTGTTTTAAGGGTGTGTAAAGCATGTTTATCTGTCTGACTTGCATAGCTATACTTTCGTAAGAGAGCTGGCGGCCGCGCGTCTGTGGAAGGAGAGTGTGCGGACCGCGGTTCGAATCCCAAAGGTGGCTATTTCAGAGATTTAAAAATCTCTGGCTAGCACGGTCCGTCCACGTGGACCTAAATGGCGTGCCGTCCATTCAAACGGGCGAGCAGTGGTGAAGGATCTCACCCTCAGGGTCGAGGCCATAAGGCAGCCGCTATATAAAAAATCCGATTACATTTACATTTACATGTATCGGATTAGTTGTAATACCAGTAGGCCTAACTGTCTTTGCAGCTCACTTATGGTGATCATAGTCAGGACAAAATACAGTTGTAAGATGTTGACCTTTTGCTTCATTTTAAAGGTAGCCTATGCAAACAAATTGCGCTTTTGCAGCTGCATTTGAACGCCACCATTATAACAATATCACTATCGGTGACTAATGTTCAAAGATTTTTCCTTTCCATGTCGATGTTCCCTCATTTTCCTATTTGTACATTTAATCGCATATTTTATTATTTAATCATTATCATGTAATTCATAATGAGTGTTTTTGGAAGCAATAAAGTTGATTTGACGGGATTTAATTTGTTGAAAAAAAACATCCTCAGTCTTGTACTAGAGTAGCTCGAGTCCCCGGTTTCAAAATGGTAGGAGGCTTTCATTTATCAAAGAATAGCTAATAGTAGGTTGCAAATAATAATGCTTTTATGGTGAAGCTAAGCAATTTTTTATATTTTCATGTGCAAAGCTCGTGAATA
Organism: Lumbricus terrestris; assembly: GCA_949752735.1. NCBI lineage: Eukaryota > Metazoa > Annelida > Clitellata > Crassiclitellata > Lumbricidae > Lumbricus > Lumbricus terrestris. The sequence continues at coordinate 14,785,828 of OX457048.1, read as the reverse complement.
AGGTGGTGTCCGCATCTGACTATTATAGGTGATGACCAACACAGCAGGGTTTCTGATTACCAATTGAACAATAGATAAAAATTGAATGTTAACTGATTCAGCTTGAAATATTATGGAACGACCAGCAGCTTCGTTTAAACACCTTTAAACTGTATTTTGCCATCCCTATAAATAACCTATCCTCTGCAGGAATGTTTGTCTGGGTACAACTCTAGTCTGGTAGAATTAGCTCATCGTGTGTGGAGTACCTTACCAAAATGTTCATACAGCCAATTTTTTGATTAATCGACAGACAAATATGTGACAATATTGAAAGAAAAAAATCCCAGTACTTTGCCGCAGGGAGATTTTTTTATCGACGTTCAAAGTTGGGATTTTATTGACATTTGGCGTAGAAATATTTATGGAAAAATACCCTATCGTGCGCAGTAATGTGGTCGATTTGTTGTTGGAAGTTATTCGGCTCGGTCATCATTAACAGGCTTTTACAGCAAACAGTTTCGATTTTTCCGACAGTTAAATTAAAACGCACGCATTGTGAGTTTAGAAAAGTCCGGCCAGGATTATAAATTCAGATATATGTTAGAGTAATAGATTATTTGCTGTTGTGCAAATTATACTTGATTTAGAGCACGCGTTGGTATTTTTGCAGACTTTTATGGGTGAGCGATAATATAGTGTATTTGCGTTAGTCATTAATTGACCACAGGTTTAATACCAAGATGTGCGAGTTTTTTAATGTATATTTACAAATTTCATTTGTCGTCATTTCTACCAAAACGCAATACCACTGGGCTATTGGCGACCTTTGGTTTCCTCTATCGTTTAAGATTTTGTGTAAAATCATCATTATTATTTTTAATCAGTCCAACTTCTAGTTCCAGGAAGTCTTATAACCGATTCATCTTCTGTTTAGGCAATATAATTCCTATTTGATTACAAATTATTATTATTCATCAATCTGACTTCCATTTAGCACGAATTCTTTTTGTCAATCTAACTTGTATTGGACCAACGCTGAAACCCATGCTATAGCGAGTAATTTGTGATGCTAAAATATACAAGCTTACCAAATTAGCGACTATCTAGAGCTGTGATTTCTTCTTTGTTCACACTGACAAACCTACGTATGAGCTTGTTATTAGAGGACAGTCCTAGTTGCAGTAAGGCAAACAAATTCAATTTCAGATTAAGATGAAATGGGACAATTGCTGTTTTGAGGACATGCAGACAATAATTTGTATTCCAATTTCTCCTCCGTCAAGCGCATGCTGACAATGAGGTCCTTACAAGATGTCTCCAAGATGCTCTGTCTCTGGTCTTCTCCACTGCTCTTCGTACCACTCCTGCTGGGCGCAGTTCCCCTTCTCTTTCGTGGAGAAGCCCCGTTAACGCCGTTATCTGTATTCATATTTGTTTCAGTCATGTAAAGGTTTCCTGGTCCTATACCTATCCTCTCCTGGTAGGGTAAGGAGGCCGTTGGACCTTTTAAGACCTCTTCCACCCTTAGGTGTCCTTCCAACACCCGCCTCCTGCGTTAGCCAGCAGTTTCGGGGTTCCCAATGAACCTGTCCACCTCGCTTGACACCCTAGGTGGTACTTCGACCAAAGTCTTCACTGATGGCATAGCCTCACTGGGCTATCCCCTACTTCGCTGTTCACCTTCCCATCTTATCTTGTAATTGCATATTTGGTGGGCAAGACCAAGCTGAGAATTTGACACCATAAAGAATTTTATGGCAAATGTTTCAAGTTATAAATATATGTTGTATATAGGGAGTTAGATCTTAAGAATAACTAGAGACAAGAACGAACCTAGGAAGATGTATGGACATTGGTGGTAAAGAGAGAGACTACACAACTCTCGGCCATCTCAGTTGAAAATATTACGAGCAAATCAGACTTGATACGTGCTCTAGGTGAGGCAAGAGTCAACAGTGAAGATCAGTGGTATAATAGGTAAAGAGCGCAACGTCAATCAGTAACAGATAATCAAGCTTAGCAAGCTTTTGTGTAGTTACAAACCAAATCAGCTGGGTCTTATATGCATTTAAGCAAAAAAATTCCTCAGTTGTAGCAAATTATGTAGCATATGCAGCACATCATCAGTCATCTGCGATTGCTGTGATTCTGAATGTCCTTCCATTGTTAAGTACATCTTCAGCAAAGTCATGTCAAAGAACTTATTGAGCTTATATCAATATCCCTAGGCACAGTGCCCGTAGGAGCCCGACGCCACTCTCTGTCTGAGTCTGTCTCGCGTCATGTTACCCAGCTTCAACCGGTCCGGTCAGCAGGTCTTCCCCGTACCATTAACATCTTGAAGCAGCTGGACCACCTTATCTGATTGAAGAGAATATGGGAGAGAGGCATGAAGGACAACTGGGTCAATGCCCGTATGTGTCCCATGCTCTCTTCTCCGACTCTCTCCACCAGTCTGTCCTGACCGACCTGTGCATGTCTGCTCCACATCATGACACCTTGGAGCATCTGGGCCGCTATGTCACTTGTGTAGTGGTTTTTGCGGATTTCAATCGTCTGGGTCTTTTACTGCCAGTGTATCGCCACCCATCTGGCAAACCTTCCTCCTTTTGTCCGGGCTTAGGACCGGCACAGGGACGTTGTTGGTCCCCTGTGGCGAAGGATGGATGCAGTTTAACGTCATGCCCAGGATCCTGTTTTGTCAATGCACATCAGTTAAGAGGTGTAAAGTTCAGATTAAAAGAAGCTGGGCTTCCTTTTACAAGGCATTTAACTAAATGTTAATGTTTAAGAGCAACACAGAGAACTGGCTTTAACCCTACTATCAATTCACATAAGCTTGTGTGTGTGTGTCTTAAATTATGTCATCAATACATCATTTACTAAGATGTGTGACTGATTTAAGAGTTGTATTAGCTTGTGCAGCATATTTGATATACAACAGCATATGTTGGAAGAATGTTGCACCTATATATTATGGTGTAGAAGAAATTCTCAAAATACATTTTTTATGATATCCAACACCTGAGTATACTGCTTCAGCGCTTCAATGCATTGTTGAAACCTACAGTCAAATTATGATGAATTAGACTACCGAGTTGTTAGAAATTGACATATTATGTAATTAATAGGTTGTGTCAGTGCTGTAGAGTTTGTGCTTTGACAAGGCTATTTTTGTAAATATTTATGTATGGAAACTACCAAAAGTTGGTACTTAATGACTGCAAATTGTTCATTATCACCATCATGTTGTTTTCTGCCAGTTGGCAGATTTGTACATCCGATGGCACCACTCGTCTTGTTGTTGAGCCTCCTCTTTTAGCCGTTAATATCCCTCCCAGATCATCCAGTCCAGAAACTTCTGTCTAGGTCTTCCTCTTCCTTTCTGTCGCTCCATTCTTTCCTCTATTCTTTTCCTCATCAGGGCGTCTCCTCTCAATATATGACCAATCTAGTTTCTTTGTCTTATTCTTATAGTGGTGATTATTGCTCTTTCCTCCCCCACCATCCATAGCACCTCCTCGTTCGTCATGTGCTCAGTCCAGCTAATCCTTTCCATCCTCCACCGTATCCACATTTCAGATGGCTCCAGTTGCTTGATGTCTTCCTTCCACGTTTCAGATCCATACAGAAGCACATTTCATATCATTGTCTTGATCAGCCTTTTCTTGAGGTCTCTACTCATTCCTCTTCTTAACAGCTCTTTCTTTCTGCAAATTGTTATTATATTAATATTAATAATTCTTTAATGTGATGAAGGAAACCAAAGACCTTTTATTTTGTTTTACCTAGCTCAAATGAACTCCAGTGCATCTCAATAAATTATAAGACCAATACTAGTATTATTGTGTCTCAGGGTATCTGCATGCTGATGCTTGAACGCGAATTGACCTCTATGCAATATTTTTTAAATTTATAGCCAAAAGCAACACCACCCAGATTCTTACATGTATGGAAAGAGCACAACATGCTGATTGCACAAAAAATATTTCAATCCTCTAACTCATTTCATGGCCAAGGTATGACAGTCCATACTTGGTGGACGATGCCGTTTTCTCACGATTCGTATTTTCCTTAATAACTTAAAAAATTAATATCTCGGTCGATGTTTGAGATATTCTACTCAAATTTTCACTGTTATTCCTTATTTTGTATATAGTTTATGTATTTAATTTTATAGAAAAATCAAAAGAGGTGTGGTGTGCACCCCTGGTTAATTTGGCTTGAATTGACCCTGCCTCAAACTTGTGTTGGGCGCTACATAAATTCCCATTGCACAAATCATTGGGACTTTTTTCTGTGGTTCACTAACAGTTCCTGATCACATAAAACCAAAAATCTCTTGTATACTAATTTTGGTAAGGTCAGAGCTCTTCACAACCAGACTACTCTTCAAAGTGAATAAACGTCTCAAATAATAGTGGGTGGCCTTCGACGACTTTAATCGTTGAATAAAAAATTAAACGAAAGACTTATTGAAATTTATTCGTAATTGTAATATTCAAAGTTCTAAGGCTGATACCGCCCATCTACATGTATCTCTAACCAATGTAGTAATCATTCAAAAATAAATGTAAATGATACTTACATTACAGTAATCGCATTAAACCTCTCTATAACAGGCTCAACAAAGTCAACATGCTTATAAATAAATGATTCCATTATTCTGTGTTAGGCCTAGTCTATGAGAATGCAGGTAAGTACATACTTAAAACGTTAAAACTGGCACTCCGCTCATGTCTGCTGCAGAACTGTTGTACAAATTAAATGATTAGAGAGCCGTCCTTAGACACCTTTAAAAGTATGAGAACTGATCTTACGTAAGTTTCTAACACTCGTGATGTAATATTGCGCCAGACAGCCGCAAACTATTACCAGTAAACATTATTATGAACGTACATTATTATATAATTAAGTATGACTGTTTGAGCATTTGTTTGAGAGCTCCTTCAAGATTGCTACGCAGAGACGTTTCCCGTCTACAGCGCGGACACTGAATCGGAGTTTCTCAACGAAGCTCATGAACAATTGCGAGTGAAGGACTTACTCAGAGTCCCTACGCGAGGGCTTGAGTGGATTCGAACCCGCAACCTCAAAGTCACCGAGCATACCCCTACACCACCACCCTCAATATATGTGCATCAAGAAGCACGTCTACCAAAAGGTAAGATGCTCAGTTGTTATAGAGCCCCTTCAAGATTTCTACTCAGAAGCAAATTACGTGGATAAATTATTGCATACATTCGCAGAGGTCTAAGGAAAAGTCAGACAGTGATTTTATCCATCCATCGACACACTCATCCGTTCATCCAACGACAAACTTACCGATCAACCCATTAAAAACACATGCAATTACTGCATGAATGCATTCGATTCATCCATCCATCCGTCCATCAATCAATCAATGCATCCACCCATTATCCATCCATTCATTCACCTATCCATATATACATCTATCATCCATTCATTCATCTATCTATCCATCCGTTTTTCCATCCATCCGTCCGTCCATCAATCAATCAATCCATCCATTCATCCTTCTATCCATCCATCCATCCATCAATCCATCAATCAGTCCATCCATCCGCCCATTCATTCATCCATTAATCCAATCAATCCACCCATCCATTCATCATCTCTAAATCAGACTCCACCAAAGCCAACACATCCATCCATTCATCCATCAGTTGATTAACTCATTCATGTATCCTTCCATCCATCCAACAATTCGCCTATTCGTCCTTCTAACTCAAACTCCACCCAATGCGAAACCCACAAATCAACTAAATTAATTCATTAACCCATCCATTCATCTATCTACTGTCATCTTTAATATCTTCAGAAAACAATGTTCATCGTTCTCCAACTGAACAAACAATAGATACAAATTGAATGTCAACTGATTCAACTTGAAATAATACAGAACTACCAGCACCTTCGTTTAAACACCTTTAAACTTTATTTCACCATCCATATAAATAACTTACACTCGACAGGGATGTTTGTCTGATTACTTCTCTTTTTTCTCAGTGAATCTGTAAATGACTTCTTCCCCACTCTCATTATCTCTTCTGTCATGTTTCATCACTTTTACTAACTTCCATCACGGTTCAAATCCAGATCACGGTTCGTGCTTTGATCTATCGGTCTTACTCCTCCTTAGCGTCCCGATATCTCCATGATGTCATCCGCCGTCTTTTGTTCACGTGACAGACTTAATCTTCTCCCGCAAAATCAGGAATGTTTTGGAAAATTCGAATAGGTCCTGCAATATCTAATCAACTCTCTCCGCTGAACAACGTCCTCGTTATTAACTGGTACCAGAATCACATCTTTCGCCGTCTCAAAATATTTTCTTTTCTCAGGGTCGTTTGCAATGGGAGCGCCTCTGAGTGGTGCGTACGGCGAGATGTGATTTTTTAATTTGTAGATGCGAAAAAAATTTACGATACAATACAGTAATTGCAACAGCATAATTGTATACGGATACGATAGACAACATTTGACAGAATGCGCGGCCTGTAACACGAAGCCATTGCAAGGATTTGATCCAGTTGGACGGATATAATTGTCTAATGCGCTGTTATAAGCCATTCACTGACCTTAGTTCGCCTGAGACACCTTCGAAACGATATCGAATCTCGTTATATGAAGATGAAGCAGGCCAAGATTTATTTTGCTCTTGCTATTATTGTTCAATGTTCATGTCTCTAAATGATGGATGAATACTTTGATTTTTATTTTAATGTTGAATATCTAATCTGCCAATAATTTCATTGTTGGTCAATGAATGTTCAAAATTGCTTGTAAACATGCGATAAATATTTGATGTTAATCTAATTAAGTAACCTAGATGTTGTATTATGTGAACATCATGAAATGTGCAAATGTATAATAAGATGCCATCAAATTTCGGAAAAAGGAATCGAAAATAGAGAGAAAAAGGACAAAAACTGCTGAACAGTTCAACAAAAGTGAACGGACATACGTTAAAATCTTTAAAGACGTCAACAGCCTTTGTAGCTTCAATGTATAAGATGTCGTTAAACTGCTGATTAATAATAACAAATGACGTTATTTTTCGCCAGAGCTTACGCAGCGCAACCGTTCTTGGAAAGATAAAATTTAATGTCTTAGGCCAAGAGGTATAATATACACTAAGAGGAGCCCCATGCAACATGAGTTTAACCAGCAGAATTGGGGAAGACCTTCCAAGCAGAGGTGCATAAATATATAACCATTTATAAACCTCAAATGGGCGGCGGAGCCGCCCCACATGGGCGGGTGAAGCTAGGTTTGGGGACGAAAAATCGAAATTTCCCGTGCAACGCCGGATATCCCAACTAGTGACCGATAAAATCAATAAGCGGTTGCGCCGTGTAGAGATATGTCCACTGGAATGGACAGTGGGTCTCAAGTCGTTAAAAACGCACTTAATTTACAAAAAAACAGGGTTTAACCCTATACCATTCCAATGGCCATACGGTCTGAAAGGATTAAGCAAGCTATAGATAGTAAGGTCATTTCATTTTGATGCTCTAAAATGGATGCAAACAAAACAAGTGGCAAGGGCTTTAGTTTTGTAATGTGAATATTATGGGTTGGTTCAATTCTCTCTCCCCCCCTCTCAACGAGATGGTCACTTTTCCTGTTTTTCTGCACGATGCAGGCTCTCTAACGATAATTATGCAGTGTTCTACGTCGTTCGACGAGAACAAAATTGACATGGTTACTTATTGCAGCTGCAATAACTCATCCGTAATTGGACAAACCTGTTTATCTATTATGAACCCCTCCTGAAGTCACATTTGTTTTACCTCAGCTACAGTCATTCGTCGTCTATGCACATACGGTACAAATCAGACGTCGTTTTAGAGGTGCGTATTGCGAGCGCCTCTACCAATCTCCCACTATGTTCCCCTTTGTATATAAACCTCTTTCCAACAATGTCTCGATTAAACGGTGTTTTTGTACTGAGGGCTCCTAATATTATTCACTTTAAAAATGGGAGATTATAACACCCACATTTTCACCATAACAGTGTGCTTCACAACAGTTACTACATGTACACATAGCCCAAAACATACAGATCGTAAATTTGATCAACTGGCAGTAATTAAATAGCTTGTAGTCAACGTTTTAAAGGTATATAATTAAGGCACTTATTTAAGTTTATTATGGGACATCAAAGATAGCAAGCATCAATGGAAAAGATAATGCGGGAATTGCATGAGCATGAGAAGATGAAGAAAATGGAGAGCATAGTCTAGGGCAGCTTTCCATAAAGCCACAACCGATAAATGGAGCTTGTGAAACCAAATATACGGAGGACGATAATCGCTGGGCTATTCAAGACACCTTTAAAACGTGCTTAAGAAATCTATAATAAGTTTTTATATTAAAAATAAAAACTTCGAAAAAAGAAAGCTCTTAAGTGCTGTAATATGCCGAGCAAATTTCTGCCCAGGGTAACGGCCTCTGTTGTCATAGACCCTGGTCAAATCGGATCCATCCATCCATATTGTAGAAACTGAGCCCAGATAAATGTCATACTCAGTTTTTGTTGGAAAGAACGATGTCCTAAAGAGAGTTTCGTTGACTGACTTGCAGTTGAGAGCGTAAGAGAGGGTTAGGTAAATGTCAAATACCATGAGTATACCATGCATGTCGTTAAGAGTTAGCTGGATGAAAGTTCTCCTCAGTCACCCGAGTGGCGGTAGTCACAGGCTCAATAAAGTAGGAGGGCGACACTAATCGGCGTCGTTAAACGGACCTACTAATATTAGGAAATTGGGGCTAATGAATAATGATGGTAAATACTCTGATGTGGAATGTGGTGCGGCATCGATTAGAGAATAGGAACATTCTTCCGAACTGTTGATTTGATAAAGAATCTAGAAGATCAGTTGGATGAGGGATAAAACGAATGAAGAAGCGATGGGGAGGATGGAGACCTATCACAAACAATAAGACAATACATGGAGACGTTGGACATTAAAGAGAACTGGTGTGAAAAGGCAGTGGTAAAAATTATTATTAATCGTTGCTAAGTTTAGCACCGCCAGATTGCTCCATTATGAAAGTCCGTTGACTAAAAATCGAATATGTAATAATATTGAACAATTCTTTGAGTCTCAACTCCGCCACAGGTCGTTCTCTGCCAGTGCCAGTCCCAAGCCTGGATAAAAAAAGGAGGGCGTCGCTAATGGTCCCTGTTACCACACAGTGACGTTAAACTGCAACCCCCACTACTACTATGAGTCTCAAGTGGCCTCTAAGAATCGTTCAATACGATTATATGTTCGATAATAAACCTTAGAAGATGTATGCAACGATATAAGTTATTTCATAGCATTATTGAGCTTATAGTAAAATATGGCATTCGACTTGCGTAGCTAGTGTATCGAACGCCTTACTGAAATCCAGTGCAATTGCATAATACGTTCTGACTTTTATTAAGCATCTCGGTAAGGTTGTAGTTATACGACACTAGCGCGACCATAGTGGATCCGGTCGGTCGAAATGCATACTGTTCCTGGTTAAGTTGGGAGTCGCGCAGAATTGGATGCTATAGTCGATATTTTACTAAAAGATCACGAGAGTAAACTTTATAAATAACCGCGCTATTTCTTACTTTAAAGGTGTCTAATAGCGATATCTTATTGTTCCAGACCGGTTTGTTGTTAGCGGTTGCCGTCTCTGAGGAGTTGTGTCTGTTGGCGCCCAAAAGTAAACAGTCTGATTATTTCGAAAAGGTGGGCGGATTGATCGATGGATAGACCTGGGAGAGAGATACGGGAAGGGACGGACGGACTGGCGCACGGACGAGGTGAAGAAAGAGTGAGGGATCGAGAGAGGGGAGGAACAAATGAGAGGGTCTGCACAGCTCAGTAGGCAGGCACGGATGCACAGAGAGGGGTAGGAAATGGAGAGGACTGAAACAAGCCTATAATGACATGTTATATGAAAAAGTAAAACATTGGAATGTAAAAACGCTAGAAAAACTCCGCGACTGTCTTTGCTCTGAGTGATTTTTATGGGCTTACATTCTAACCAATATGGGAGCACTTCAGCAGAGAAAAAACTAAAACGGATGAGACAGAGAAATACGAGGGACTTCGCTATACTAGCCTCGCCAGTCCTCACCCTAACCTCCTCTTCTTGCAACCGACCGTGTACGGTGATTGTGCACACAATTTGTAGCTAGAATTGAGGAAACCTGTAACCAGCATATTGAAATAAAATTTTGCCTGGCGTTTTTTTACCGACCGATACTCTGATGTGTGACTTGCCACTAAGGTCTTGGAATCCAATGCATACGCAGACTATGAGAATGATACGAGATTGAAGTAAACGATTTTGGATGCTTTAAGATGTCTCTAAACGCTATAAATTGCTTGCAACTCGCATGGGCGGAGTTTGGTTGTCGATCTTGGGGGGGGCTAAAAAAATTCTCGGCCCAAAGCAGTTGATGACCTTTTTGGTCATCGATTTGAAAACCTCATAAAAACATAGCATTTTTCCGGACAGTGACAGTTCCTTTAAAAAGTCCATTGTTTTGAAATGAACATAATTTCAATTATAATAAAAAAAAGGTGTGCATTTGCAAATGTGTGCCGAAACTAAAAAAGGTGTCTTATTGCAAATGTGTGCTAAAACTTAAAAGCCCATTGTTTTGAAATGTTCATAATTGCAATTATAATATTTAAAAAAGGTGTGCAATTGCAAATGTGTGCTAAAACTGAAAAGTCTATTTTTTTAAATGTTCATAATTGCAATTATTTTAAAAATGGTGTGCAATTACAAATGAGTGCCAAAAAGGTGTGCATTTCCAAAAGTGAGCTGAAACTAAAAAGTCCATTGTTTTGAAATGTTCATAATTGCAATTATAATTCAAAAAGGTGTGCAATTGCACATGTGTGCTAAAACTGAAAAGTAAATTGTTTTGAAATGTCCATTATTGCAATTATAATAAAAACGGTGTGCAATTGCAAATGTGTGCCAAAAACTAAAAAAGGGTGTGCAATTACAAATGTGTGCTAAAACTAAAAAAGTCCATTGTTTTGAAATGTTCATAATTGCAGTAATAATTAAAAAAAGGTGTGCAATTGCAAATCTGTGTTAAAACTAAAAATTCCTTTGTTTTGAAATGTCCATCATTGCAACTATAATAAAAAAAGGTGTGCAATTGCAAATGTGTGCCAAAACTAAATATTTTAGTTTTCTCAAAAACTTGACCTGCTACAGGAACAACAAAAAAACCCACTACATTCAGCAGACCATAGTCTTTAAGAAACAGGTGACGTTTTTCCAGTAGCAAAAAAGTTCAAATTTGTAGGCCAGTGTTACTGGAGTAATGTTGTGCAAACCAGCTTCGCAATTACCGAGGCAGCTGAGATCTGTGTCTCGCTCTCTCGCACAAGACGTGACACGCCATCTGGTGCAAAGTTTGATACTGAGCCGAATTGATACATGCAATTGCGCCTTTGCACGCTTGCCACAGCGCAGTATCATTCGGATTCAGGCGGTCATCAATGCTGCTGCTCGCCTAGTCCTGCGATTAAATACGTTCGACCATATTTCTACCGCGATCCGAGACCAGCTTCAGTGGCTTGGATTGGTTCTAGGACGATTGGCGTTATTACCGCTAGTAAAGAGAAACATCGTCGGCTTCTGTTAATTCTTATATATACACAAACAGAAAATAGCACATAAGAATATTAGTTACGCATCCAAATAAACGTCTTTTGTTCTTTACGATTAAAGGCCTATCGCAGACCATCAAAGTGCTACGTCAAATTAGACCCGATTGGCTTGTCTTGTGCTTTACCCAAAACCCTCAGTTCTTGTTGTTGTATAAAAAGGGTTTTGTAAAAAGGATAAACAAATGCTCTTACTTAGTCTAATTGCGTGTATATATAGTTGCAGATCTATCTGACTAGTTAGCTGTCTAATAACGCTTGCCGCTTCAGTATATTTTCACATTTCACTTCTTATAATTTCATTACAAATTTAGTACAATCATTATGTCGTAGATTGAGTCTGTGTCATATCGCTTGATATAAATGTTCAGACTATCTTTACTATAGCGGTATTTGCGACATTTCTCGTTCATCCTTAGTTAATAAATTGCAATGATCACTAACCGGTGATCAATCGTCCTGTGATCAGCCGTCCGGTGATCAACCGTCCGGTGATCAACCGTCCGCGCACCCTTGGAATAGGCGAGCGCATCAAGTTCAAACTTTGCACCTTGATGCACCATGATGTACAAAATGTCTGAACAACCGCGCACCACCCTACCTCGTGGACAGCCTCAGATCGCTGGCAGATGATCCTATTAGGTCACGTCTGCGGTCGTCCAAGACCGACGACGTATCCGACCATGCAACCAAAACTAAAGCGGTGATCGTGCCTTTCGGGTATCAAGCCCATGCACGCGCTTGGAACAGTCTTTCAGCATCAGTTCAAGAAATAAAACTCAATCTGCTTTTAGAAAACAGTTGAAGCTGCACCTGCTTCCGGGCTGTTTGCATTTATGCTAAACTTTGACAATAATATAATTAGGCTATGTTTGTAAAGCATCCTAGAAGTAGCTTTCTACCGACGATGCTATATAAATTGTCTTGATTACAATGGCAAAAAAACACGAATCTGGGCCTTCTTGGGGGGGCTTAGCCCCCCCTAGCCCCTGATAAACTCCGCCCATGGCAACTCGTCGTGACTGTCCAACACCTTCCAAACAATTTCGAGGACGATATATAATTATTCATTCGGCAACGATTAATTTCCATTTAGTGCTGTTTCATCTTGGAATATAAAATCGATAGAAAAAGTCCGCCGCTGTTTTTACTGTGGTAGTGTCAGACCAAAGTCTGGAGATCGGAGGAGGGAGCGTCGCTATATCGCTAATTATTTTGTGCTTTATTTTGTTCTAGTACAATGCGTCGTTAAACGGCAACTAAAGAAACTCCGAAACGGCTCGTGCACCTTTGTGATTTAAAGAGAATGACGCTAATCACTTCTATTATGATTAAGTGTCGTTAATCAATCGTTTTCAAAACTGCATGTGAATATGTTTGACATGTATTATACCGTAGAGTCCAAGGATTGTTAAACAAATATTACAGCGTCGTTAAACACCTTTAAAATGTTTTCCTGTGCATGTTATAAATCTCAAGCGCTGTAATACGCCGAGCAAATTTCTGTCCAGTGTAACGACCTCTGTTGTCATAGATCCTGGTCAAATCGGATCCACCATCCAATCGCTAGATAGCTTAATCACATGACGAAAAAATATTTTTGGTATCGTTTAGCCATTTGCACATTACAATAAGATTGCCTGACGGTGATGGCTAGATACTTAATTACCAAAAGGTGTGCAGATGGAATAAAAACTCACATGTCGTAATTGCAATGCCACATATCAAATGAGCTGCACTGAAACTCAGATGTAGCCTAATTGTTTAAGACTCTGCGATTAAATCATTTTGTCACCAAATATGCGTCATTTTATGATAAAGATTGTGATGTTCACTTACTAAATATAATGCCTCTTACGATATTTGATTTGATTGGCTTATGGCTTATTGGTGATGCTAATCTGCAACAAAAATTACATGTAAAAATTACATGTCAAAGCTATGATCATCTCTTTTTAATTTGTTTAGGAATTAATTTAACATAAATAAACAGATTGAGATTCAGATGAATACTGAGAAGAGTCATCAAATATATTTTGTGGCAATTTCATTTCTTGCATGATTGTGACAAATGCTGCAGCATAGAAATTAACTTGAAAAAGAAAAGAACTATTGCGATGTTATTGATTGTTGATTCTACGCCATGAATTCATTTTTACTGCACTGTATAAGTGTATAAGTTTATATGCTGCAAATGGTCGTCAACGTCTTTTGATGTCATACGACGACGTTAACCTTTAGATGAATAAATTGCATTTCGCTAGATTACATTACGACACTGCTGGCAATGCCAGTCCCAAGTCTGTTGGTGATCTTTGTAATCACACAGTGTCAAAAAACTGAAACTATATGGCCTACCACTACATTACGACGATCGATAGAACATATCTGACCAGTACAATATAGGCCGCAGTCAACAGCCTTAGTTTCCACAAGATGTTTCTAAACACTGGAAAATTTGGCGGCATTAGTAAACACCGTTGAAACGTTTTTGCAATATGCTATAATTATTGATCACACGCATTCAAATACGCATTCCAGTGGTCTGGCGTTGAGAATTAAAAACAGACGAAGTAGCTTCAAGATGTGTCTAAGGAATGGGAAACATTATAAACTGAAGAGACACGGTAATTTATCGACTGCGTTTAACCCTTTCGTTACGGCGCAGATCACAAGGCGCCGTTCGGGAGGGAGGAGGAGGAGGGAATTCTAGGCCCTCATCTAGGGGAAATATGAGATTAAGTGAAAATAGTGAATATTACATTATTTTAGCTATTCAGTTAAACAAAGTTGGAACTAGTGTTTTTTACACTTTCAATGAGTTTTTGCTATGGTATGTATGTCCGTATGACTGTACGTATGTGATCACCAAGAAAAACGAAATAAGCAACAAAACGTTACCGTTTGTCTGAAACCAACTATTGACGCATCACTTCTTAGTTTGCATGTCGTCATAACCGAACGTAAGGGGGGGACAAAATAATATGTTTGAGTTCACCCAGCAGTGTAGTCAAGTTTCGTGTGATAATTATAGTGCGAAACATCCCTTTTCGACACAAAGACCAGGTATTGATTGGGTGTACGGACATTTGAACGGTGGTCATTTGAACGGACGACACTTGAACGGCGACACTTTAACGGGCGACATTAGAACGCGCCGACAATAGAACAGGCGACACTTAACCGGAATGTCATATTAACGGGCCGACTTATGAACGATTCACAAGATGCGGCGCTGTACACTATGCACGTAAGCCTATACTTTGAGTTTTGACTGAATGTTGGGCGCGACATTTGGTGACACTGAATATATATTAGAGAAAATTATGCAAAGTTTTACTGTTACTTTTAGGTGTGAAACATAGTTTTTGTTTTTACATGTGTGACATGGCATTAATGTATAAAAGGTAAAACGACGCTCATACTTCGCAATTATGATTATTTGAAAGAAAAACAATACAAGATAGGCAGAATATCATGGCGATGTCGAATGTACAAAACGATTCAGATGCAAGACCCGACTTGTAACCGCAGACGACCAGATGGTCAGCGAAAGAAAAATGGAACACATGCATTCTGGAAACTTTTGCGATAGCAAGGAAAGACACAGAGGAAATGAAGCAATAATTATAGTCGCCACTCGCCAGCTTCGGCAAGGCAGATATTTTGATATAGCCTAATTATTTAAACTCAGTTGTTAAATTTGTCACACAACCAGACATTGAATTTGGTGGGTCTACATGTCCAAGACAGTAAATGCTCGATTGCTCATAAAAATTAACAAACTTTACCGATCAATTGTCCTCCGGTCATCTGTCGCCCGATCAACTGTCCAGCCGTTCAATAGTCTCGGCGGTCATCTGTCGCCCGTTCTACTGTCGCCGTTCTAGTGTCGCACGTTCTTTTGTCGTCCGTTCAAATGTCATGTAACCATTGATTGTCATGCAGTTGGTGCAAACCCATGTTGTCTCCACAATACATCCACATAGCTTAATTATCCTACTGCAGGAAATTCATGGTCAGTTTCAGCCTCAACGACGGATTGTTCACGTGCCATTCGACGATCTGTCTCTTCGTCAATTTTTCTTCTATGTTTCACGCCTTCATCTGTTCCCGGGCATTGACTACTGTAACTCATTACTCACCGGCCTACCAAAACTCCGCCTGGCTCCACTCCAATCAGTACTACTTATGCATAGCTTGGTTGCCCGCCTCCCTCATTTCTCTGACATTTCGATTTTCAAGACTGAAATACTTCACTGGCTCAGTGAAGTGCTGTAAAATGCTAAAGAATTTTTTGCCTCTGTTGTTGCTTTAAGCTGTCGTTTAAATACTGGATTCGTCCTTCCTCCTCTTATCGAAACAAACTCCGCCACTGTCGGCACTCTTTAAGTGCCAGTCCCAAGCTCATATATAGAAGGATGGCGACACAAATGATTTTTGCTATCGCAATGTCCAAACGACTTCGCTAACTGTAGCAACCACCATCAATCTCCAGAGCAAACTCCGCTGCTGGCCGCACCCTATTGCACCCAAGCTTAGGGGTTAGGTACAGGGCGACGTAGAATATGATCTCTATTATCACATAGTGTTGTTAAATTGAAACTACTGACAACCTCCTTCACTAATGATTTCACAGCAAGATAAGGCAACGTGTACGACTATATAGTGGAGTTTAAACAACGAAAAAGTCATGATCTTATTAAACACCTTTAAAACGATTTCAAACATGCTATATTTGATAGCATTTATCACAATCGTCTAACGTCTTGATGAATTAAGTGACCGTAAATACATAGTTTAATTAATTAACGACAGCTTATAAATAAAGAGGCCGTTGCAGTAGGCGAAAATTCCATTCCAGAACCATTCCAAATGAAGATAACTTCATTGTCCTTATAGGATGACGTATTAAACGGACCTATAGTAGTCTCAAGTTGTCGTAAATCAATGGCAAAAATGCTATGGTCTCGATTGGCACCATGTCTAATAATTGGTATCATCATTTTATTATTTTGAATATTTTATATAGCGCCTCTTCGAGGTAGGCTACTCAGAAGCACTCCCGGCCCAACCACGGCTAAATAAGACAGTTTTTGAAGTTCTTAAGGAACAGAGTGGAGTGACCAATGGGAATTTAGCGCAGTGTAACAGGGAGACCATTCCAAGCTGTAGAACCTGCAACAGAGAATAAACGACGCTGTCGGATGGCAGTCCGCGAGCGGGGAACAAGAAGCTCAGCTTGGTTTGCCGATCAAAGAGTGGATCAACGTTGAACACACAAGGTGGAACAACGGATTTCTCGAAGATATGGTTGAGTCAGTCACTCAAAGCACAGAACCTGTATGCAATCTGCTGCGTCGAGAAGGGAGCCAATGTAAAACTTCCTCCTATCAGATGAGACATGACCAAATTTGGTTGGGTCCTAGATTATACTATGCAATTCCATGACCAAATGAAAACTCATGGCATACATGTAAGTGTCTTCAGGGGCGGATAAAACATTTTCGAAGGGGGGACCAAAATTTTCGGTCTTGTTCGGTCCTGGAAGAGGGAAAAAATTTCGTCCTTGTCACCGACAAATCTGATGACCTTTTTGGAGTCGTACAGTGTTCTTAAGCCCCTGTGCGGACCTCGCGCACCGACCTCGTGGGGCGTGGGGAGGGACCTAAGAAAGTACTCATGGGGGACAATGTCAATTTTCCGAGCCAGAATAGCTGGTCAAAAATAAAGAAATTTTTAAATCGGGGACCATGGCCAGATTTGTACCTCTGGATCCCTGAGTGTCCTACTCAAACAAAATATTGTACTGTATAATGTAACTACTTACCGTGTTTACTCTTATGTCGTGTTCTGCTAGTGTCGCCAGTGTAGGAATTTTCATTTCAATGTGATAGTTTTCTAATTGCTTCATGTTTCCAGTTAGTGATGGTGACTATTAAAATCTGCTCACTACTCTCTTACTTCACTTTTCTCTTTCCACTCGCTTTCCTCTAACCCTTCCCCAGATGCGAATTTAGTTGGTGTACATGCTTTCTCCGTCACTTTAAGTTTCCTGCAACGTATTGAAGAGGCCAATATGCCCATCAAAAAGTGATGACTTAGCCTAATAATATTTTGGATTTACGGTCCTGCCGTTATGTGTATGCTACATAATAGTTACGTTATACATGTAGGTATAATGTGGGCAGCGAAGACAGTGTGGAAGCCTCTATCAGCTCTGCCGACACTGCCATGGGCGGAGTTTGGTTGCCGCTCTTGGGGGGGCTAAAAAAATTTACTCGGCCCAAAGCAGTTGATGACCTTTTTTGGTCATCTATTTGAAAATCTCATAAAAACATACCATTTTTCCGGACAGTGACAGTTCTTTTAAAAAGTCCATTGTTTTGAAATGTCAATAATTGCAATTAGAATTTAAAAAACGTGTGTAATTACAAATGTGTTCCAAAACTAAAAAAAGGTGTCTATTTGCAAATGTGTGCTAAAGCTAAAAAAAACTTTTGTTTTGAAATGCTCATAATTGCAATAATAATATTTAAAAAAAGTGTGCAATTGCAAACGTGTGCTGAAACTGAAAAGTCCATCGCTTCGAAATGTTCATAATTGCAATCATAGTTAAAAACGGTGTGCAATTGCAAATGTGTGCAAAAACTTTAAAAAAGGTGTGCAATTGCAAGTGTGAGCTAAACTAACAAAGTTCATTGTTTTGAAATGTTCATAATTGCAATTATAATTTTAAAAAGGTGTGCAACTGCAAATGTGTGCTAAAGCTGAAAAGTAAATTGTTTTGAAATGTCCATAATTGCAAATATAATTTTTAAAAAGGTGTGCAATTGCAAATGTGTGCTAAAGCTGAAAAGTAAATTGTTTTGAAATTTTCATAATAGCAGTGAAAATAAAAACGGTGTGCAATTGCAAATGTGTGCCAAAACTAAAAAAGGTGTGCAATAGCAAATGTGTGCTAAAACTAAGAAGTCCATTGTTTTGAAATGTTCATAATTGCAATTATACAAAAAAAGGTGTGCAATTGCAAATATGTGCTAAAACTGAAAAGTCCATTGTTTTGAAATGTTCATTATTGCAATTATAGTTTAATAAAGGTGCGCAATTGCAAATGTGTGCCAAAACTTTGAAGAAGGTGTGCAATTGCAAATGTGAGCTAAAACTAAAAAGGTGGGCAATTGCAAATGTATGCCAAAGCTAAAAAAGGTGTGCAATTGCAAACGTGTGCTAAAACTAAGAAGTCCATTGTTTTGAAATGTTCATAATTGCAACTATAATTTTTTTAAAAGGTGTGCAATTGCAAATATGTGTTAAAACTGAAAAGTCCATTGTTTCGAAATGTCCATCATTGCAATTAAAATATAAAAAAAACTTGTGCAATTGCAAATGTGTGCCAAAACTAAATATTTCAGTTTTCTCAAAAACTTGAGGCGCTGCAAGAACAAGAAAAACACCACTGCATTCAGCAGACCATAATCTACTAAAAGAAACAGCTGAAAATTTTCCAGTAGCAAAAAGAGTTCAAATTTGTTGGCCAGTGTTACTGGAGTAATGTTGTGCAAACCAGCTTCGCATTTACCGAGGCAGCTGAGATATGTGTCTCGCTCTCTCGCACAAGACGTGACACGCCATCTGGTGCAAAGTTTGATCCTGAGCCGAATTGATACATGTAATGTCGCCTTTGCTAGCTTGCAACTGCGCAGTATCATTCGGCTTCAGGCGGTCATCAATGCTGCTGCTCGCCTAGTCCTGCGATTAAATAAGCTCGACGATATTTCTTCCGCGATCCGAGACCAGCTTCAGCGGCTTGGAATGGTTCTAGGACGATTGAACACCGGACGGTTGATTACCGGACGATTGATCACTGGGGACGTTTGATCATCGACCGATTGATCACCGGACGATTGATCACTGGTCTAGTGGTCACTACAATTTATTAACTGAGGATGAAAGAGAAATGGCGTAATTACCGCTAGTAAAGAGAAACATCGTCGGCTTCTGTTAATTCTTAGATATACACATACAGCAAATAGCACATCAGAATATTAATTACGCATCCAAATAAACGTCTTTTGTTCTTTACGATTAAAGCCCTATCGCACACAATCAAAGTGCTACGTCAAATTAGACCTGATTGGCTTGTCTTATGCTTTACCCAAAACTTTCAGTTCTTGTTGTTGTATAAAAAGGGTTTTGTAAAAAGGATAAACAAATGCTTTACTTAGTCTGATTGCGTATAATAGTTGCAGATCTATTTGATTAGTTACCTGTCTAACAACGCTTGCCGTTTCAGTATATTTTCACATTTCACTTCTCATAAGTACATTACAAATTTAACACAATTATTATCTGGTAGATTGAGGATGATGATCCAGTTTTGACCAGAGTCTATTACAAGTCTAGCTCACGCGCTTGGAGCAGTCTTTTCAGCATCAGTAATTCGGTTCAAGAAATAAAAAATCAATCTGCTTTTAGAAAACAGTTGAAGCTGCACTTGCTGCCGGTCTGTTTGCATTTATGCTAAACTCTGACAATAATATAATTAGGCTAAGTTTGTAAAGCATCCTAGAAGTAGTTTGCTACCGACGATGCTATATAAATTGTCTTGATTAGATTGGTAAAACACCTGAATCTGGGCCTCCTTGGGGGGGCTTGAGCCCCATTAGCCCCTGATAAACTCCGCCCATGGACACTGCGACTTTAACTACGCATGAATTACAGCGTATAAAACGCGAGAAGACAATATGCTCTATGCTAACAATAATAATTTCTTTGCATAATCAAAAAGTGGTGGTGACTATCATAATAGAAAGTCACGCTTTTGGTCATTCCTCTCCGCTGCCGTCTCATCTTTCCATGGACAGTGTATGGTCAGCATAGTTGTAAAAAACTTTTTTTCCGTTTTTTATTCTCTCCCAAAAAACGTCGTTGTTTTCGTTTTTTATTTTTCCCATCGTTTTTATCGTTTTTTATTTTTCTTTAACTTTATTTATTCATTTACTTTCTGTTATTATTTTTCTTAGTTTAAATTTTTTCTGAAATTCCTTATGTTTTCCGCCAACTCTCAAGGATTCAGTTAACTAAAGTCATTATTTCATCGTTTAACATCATCATTTAAGAGATAGCCTGCGTGTAGTAGGTTCCTAATCAATGTTTTCAAGGTTAAAATGCGGTTTTAGATATATCAAAGTCAAATTATTTACCGTTTCCGTTTTTATCCTTTTTTTATCCTTTTTTATTTTTTCGAAAAAAACGACGTTTTTTACCGTTTTTTTTATTCCGTTTCCATCGTTTTTTACATCTATGATGGTCGGTGTGTTCTTAATAGCTGGGTTGGTTTTGCAGTGCGAATGGAGTAGATACTATAAACCAAATTTCTACCTTGACCGGAATTTCCACTCCGACCTCTCAATTGACAATCATTACACCTTTAAAACGTAAGAACACACGATATAATAACATCTGATCAATCGAAATTGGCAGATACATGAGGAGCTGCTTTAGAGGCTAATAAATGAGATGCAATAACACATCTATGCACAACAAAGTTGTATAAGTAAGTCACTAAGTAAGTGGTCAGGCAACGAAGTACTGTCTTTATTACTCCATTCCGCTGGAGCCGACAATAAATTTCACACAACTGATGCGCATTTCCATTTTCATCCGTCAAACTTTCCGACGACATTTTTTAATTTTTAGTAATCCGGTCGAAAATCGCGGGAATATTTCAGTTTTGCATGTTAAAAACCACGAATGGCATTTTTTTAGCCTTTTATAGGTGGGCTCAGTCCCCATAGTCTCCCTCCCTAGCGCCGCCACTGAAGTCCAGACTAAAAAGTGATGACTTAGCCTAATAATATTTTGGATTACGGCCCTGCAGTTACATGTAGGTATAATGTGGGCAGCGCACATAGTGTGGAAGCCTCTATCAGCTCTGCCGACACTGCGACTTTAACTACGCATGAATTACAGCGTATAATACGCTAGAAGACAAAATGCTTCATGCTGACAATAAATTTCTTTGCATGATCAAAAAGTGATGGTGACTGAACACTACCATCACAATAGAAAGTCACGCTTTTGGTCATTCCTCTCCGCTGCCGTCCCATCTTCCCATGGACAGTGTATGGTCAGTGTGTTCTTAATAGCTGGGTTGGTTTTGCAGTGCGAATGGAGTAGATACTATAAACCAAATTTCTACCTTGACCGGAATTTCCACTCCGACCTCTCAATTGACAATCATTACACCTTTAAAACGTAAGAACACACGATATAATAACATCTGATTAATCGAAATTGGCAGATACATGAGGAGCTGCTTTAGAGGCTAATAAATGAGATGCAATAACACATCTATGCACAACAAGGTTGTATAAGTAAGTCACTAAGTAAGTGGTCAGGCAACGAAGTACTGTCTTTATTACTCCATTCCGCTGGAGCCGACAATAAATTTCACACAACTGATGCGCATTTCCATTTTCATCCGTCAAACTTTCCGACGACATTTTTTAATTTTTAGTAATCCGGTCGAAAATCGCGGGAATATTTCAGTTTTGCATGTTAAAAACCACGAATGGCATTTTTTTAGCCTTTTATAGGTGGGCTCAGTCCCCATAGTCTCCCTCCCTAGCGCCGCCACTGAAGTCCAGACTAAAAAGTGATGACTTAGCCTAATAATATTTTGGATTACGGCCCTGCAGTTACATGTAGGTATAATGTGGGCAGCGCACATAGTGTGGAAGCCTCTATCAGCTCTGCCGACACTGCGACTTTAACTACGCATGAATTACAGCGTATAATACGCTAGAAGACAAAATGCTTCATGCTGACAATAAATTTCTTTGCATGATCAAAAAGTGATGGTGACTGAACACTACCATCATAATAGAAAGTCACGCTTTTGGTCATTCCTCTCCGCTGCCGTCCCATCTTCCCATGGACAGTGTATGGTCAGTGTGTTCTTAATAGCTGGGTTGGTTTTGCAGTGCGAATGGAGTAGATACTATAAACCAAATTTCTACCTTGACCGGAATTTCAACTCCGACTTCTCAATTGACAATCATTACACCTTTAAAAAGTAAGAACACACGATATAATAACATCTGATTAATCGAAAAATAGGCAGATACTTGGGGCATTCCAAAGGTTAATAAATGAGATGCAGTAACGCATCTATGCACAACAAGGTTGTATAAATAGTCACTAAGTAAGTGGTCAGGCAAGAAAGTACTGTCTTTATTACTCCATTCCACTGGGGCCGACAATATATTTCACATAACAGATGCGTATCCGGTAATATGGCGTTTCCAGTTATAATAAGTTATCAGCTTACAGGCCCTACAATAAAATCTATTTAAGCAAAGGAAAAAGCAAACGCCCTCAATCAGCGTCGAGATGCAAAAACTTCACAGACTAAACTTACGAAACGGTGGCTAACCAGTCAATCAGCTAATAAACTGGGTCACTGGTCGTAGTCTGGAGCTGCCAGGTCGAAGCTAGGATCGAGGAAGAGGGCAAAAAAACTTTATCACGACACAAGGTCGTTAGATCACGATACTATCGTAATCGTAATCGTACTATCCGACTACTGGGTTCAAGGTTCCTCTGGGTATCTTAAATTTACAATGTTTGAAAAGTGAAAACTAATAAACGGCTTAAAATTTCGTGAACTTAGCGACGGGTGTTGTATGTTAAAACTTAAGATAGACTCAGTAAATGTCAGGTATATATCTGGGGAAGCCTCGGTTCGACCCACCGTGCTTGGACACGACATGGTCGACGTCAACGACTCCAGACCTATGCTACTAAGGAATCTTCGAAAATTGCGTTTAAGATAGGCGAATTATGAATGCAAATAGCCGCAAGATGTCGTTTAGCAACAACAAAATATTGTGGTTATGTTAGACACCTTTGAAACGTCTTCTACCGTTGCTATAATTTCGCAGCTGCGCTTAATCGAAATAGTCAAGTAATCAGTTGCTAATGCTCAAAGTGACAGTTGACAAAACATCTTTATTACAATGTCATAATAACGGCTGTAGAAACTAACAAAGAACAAGGAGAGAACCCTTAAAGTACTGTCACACTGTCAGGGTTTCGCAAATATAAGTTCAAATAAACAGCACCATGCATGTTATGCAAATTAAATAGTATTAAAGATCAATTTTATCTTAACTAATAATATGAACTATTTCCTGGGAAAACATCTAAAGCCTAAGGTGATGTTGAGTGTGACAATTTAGAAAAGTCGTTGAGAATAAAAGAATATAGGCAGTAACATAGATGGTATTCGGTAGTTTTAGCAGGAGACAGCGTAAAGTAGATGACTTTTAAGTTTACGTTTAAACAAGGTGAAGCAGAGGGAATTCCGAATAAACAAGGTTAAGTTGTTCCAGGTCCTAGGACCCGCACTTTTAATTGAGAACATACGAGTATTTGTTCTAGTGATAATCCTTCTATAATTAAGTGAGGATCTGAAGTTATAGGGAACTATAACCTCAAAATAAAATATAAAGTATAAAATACCAACCGCATTTCAAGGGCGTTGTTGATACATAAATCATATATAATATTACTTATGCAATTTTCACCAAAGCAACAAAAGTTCACAACTGAATGAGGCATCAGTTTGTGTTTAACGAGAGAAAGCCAAAACGGCGACGTCATCGTGTGGTGCACTCTGGCGGCAAGTTACGATCTCTCTAGCGGTTCATTTTCTCATGACACCAAAATGGACCAATTATAGTTCGAATGCATGCGATTTGAATTCTGTTTGCGCTGAAATATTTCGACAGCAACGAAGGGAAGAATAAATAACTCACTTCATCCGTCTACCATCGATCGCAGATAGTCAAAATTCCGAATACACATCAGTTATTTATTTACGCATTTACCTTAAGTATTTGCTTACATAATTAATTGTATCTATTTTGTCTATTTTATTTGTTTATTATTTGCTACAAGAATTTATATGGCCTTCCCTACAAGACTGACTATACCGATACTCAATCTTGTATTTACACGCACGGAGTTGATTCAAAAGCAAATAGAGTTCTATATTATTACATAAACACATTTTAAGCATCGAATGGACAGAAATGACACATACCGGTACATTGATTCAAATACCCTTAAGTACATGACCTAAGCACGCACGCACATGAATGCATGCATGCATTCGAGCATTATACATGTCCATGTATATACACAGTCCTGATTTTCCGTATATGTATATGACATCAAGGAGATATCTGGACGCTAATGTATATATACAGGGTCTACATGCACTTATTCGCACGTTGTTTTCGTTAGTTATCACCGTTCGATAGCACTATTATAATACATGTCTGAGAGCAGAATACAACAATATATCAAGTCCTCTTATTATGTAACAACGTTTGAAACAATTATAAAGGTGTCCATGGCTAGCGCATGTAATACATGTTGAACGCTGCTACATGTGTGCATGCATGCATGCATGCATGCATGTATGTATGTATGTATGTAAGTATGTATGTATGTATGTAAGTATGTATGTATGTATGTATGTATGTATGTATGTATGTATGTATGTATGTATGTATGTATGTATGTATGTATGTATGTATGTATGTATGTATGTGTAGTAGGACCTCTGGTTACTTGGCAAAGTACAAGTTGATATTAACCAGGAAGTAGGGGACTAGGTGATGACGTTTCCAGGATGTATGGAGAAACGAAGCCCAGTATGAGAGTTTAATTGTCCAGTTGTAACATCATATATATTGACGACGATAACGTTCAGAGTTTATGACAGATCATTGGCAAGACGACGGACCAACTGAATAAACGCATGACGAAGACTTGGCTCAAACTATTGACTGACTATTGAGATTTCTCTAACTAGTTTCTGCCTCAGCTAGCCTTCAGCATCGGCCTAGCCACGGCCTCCTCTTCCTCTTCCTTGACTACATTACTAATGAGCTGCTGAGCTGAACTGACTGGGGACTGGATTTCTCTTGTCCGTCTCTTTTAAACTTCTGCCTTGGCTCCCCGGCCTATCGTCCTTTCACCCCATTGGTTACTTGCAACTATCAATCTCAGCCATATGTATGATCTTTAAGTTTACCCCTCTTCTGGCCTGTAGTCAATCTGAACTCCTGAGCTCCGCCTACCTTACCTCTTAGCCTCTGGTCAGTAGTCAGTCTGTCTGTCTGTATCTCTCACCCTCTATCTCTCTGTGTGTCAGCCTGAGACCCTACATATGTATGTATGTATGCATGTATGTATGTATGTATGTATGTATGTATGTATGTATGTATGTATGTATGTATGTATGTATGTATGTATGTATGTATGTATGTATGTATGTATGTATGTATGTATGTATGTATGTATGTATGTATGTATGTATGTATGTATGTATGTATGTATGTATGTATGTATGTATGTATGTATGTATGTATGTATGTATCTATGTATGTATGCATGTATGTATGTATGTATGTATGTATGTATGTATGTATGTATGTATGTATGTGTAGTGTGTAGTGTGGAGTGTCAGAATCTACTAAGTAAGATGACTCAGAAAGAGAAAGGAAGAGAGAGAAAGAGAGAAAGAAGGAGAGACAGTGAGAGAGAGAGATAAAATTTACGTATTCTTTGCATTTGCAGTTACGATTACGATGTTGTTCACTTAGGATTCAGCTTGAAATAATACAGAACTACCAGCAGCTTCAGTTAAACACCTTTAAATTGCATTTCCATATCCCTATATATACAGTGACGTTAAACTGCAACTACTACTATAATAACCGTATACTTTCGACAGGATAGTCTGTGCACATCTCTAGAAATGTGAACAAACGTTTCAAATAATTATAGTGGTGGCCTTCGAAGACGTTTAATCGTTGAAACAAAATTAAAAGAAAAACTTATTATTGAAATTTATTCGTAATTGTAATCTTCAAATTTCTAAGGCGGCACTCGAAAGTCAAGCACAGCTTGTTCTCTGGCAGTGCTAGACCCAAGCTTGGATTAGGGTAGAGGGCGAAACTGATAATAATCTTTGTTATAATACAGTATCGTAACACTGCAACTACTGATACTGTCCATCTATCTCTAGTCATTCCAAACTGACTGAGATTTACATTACAGTAATCGCATTAAACCTCTTTATAATAGTCTCAACATGCTTATGATCCTAGAGTAGTAGTAGTAGTAGTTTCAGCAAATCCGCCACTGGTTGCACTCTGCCAGTGCCAGTGCCAGCCCCAAGTCTGGATAAAGGAGGAGGGTGTCGCTAATGGTCTTAGTTACCACACAGTGACGTTAAACTGCAACTGCACACACAGTTTCATTTTATTCAGTAGGCCTCTAAACGACTTCTTCCCTACTCTCATATCTCTTCTTTCGTGTTGCTTCACCTTTACAAACTATCCTCACGGTTCAAATCCAGATCAAGTTTCGCGCCTTAATCTGCAGGTCTAACTAATCTTAAGCGTCCCGATATATTATCCTTGATGTCATCCGCCGTCTTTTGTTCACGTTACAGACTTAATCTTCTTGTCCCGGAAAATCAGGACTGTTTTGTAAACTTCGAGCTTTTGTCTTAATAGGTCATGCACTATGGAATCAACTCTCCCACTGAGGAACATCTTCGTTATTAACTGGTACCAGATTCACATCTTTAGCCGTCTCGAACTGTTTTCTGTTCTCAGGGTCGTTCGCAATGGGAGCGCCTCTGAATGATGCGTGCGGCGAAAGGTGCTTTTAAATTTATATAGAGGAATTTACGATACGATACAATACATTAATTGCAACAGCATAATTGTATACGGATGCGATACACAACATTTGACAGAATGCGTGGCCTGTAACACGAAGCCATTGCAATGTTTGATCCAATTGGACGGCTACAATTGTCTAATGCGCTCTTTTAAGCCATTAACTGACCTTAGTTCCCTTGAGACACCTTCGAAACGATATCGAATCTCGTTATAAAAAAATTATGACGATGATGCAGGCCAAAATTGTAAATGTGTTCTTTAAGCTAGCTAATCAGGTCATTATATCTTGAATATTTAAAATGGATGCAAGCAAAACAAGTGGCAAGAGCTTTCATCCGTAATTGGACAAACCTGTTTCTCTATTATGAACATTGCGATCATAAAGTTTATCAACTGGCGGTAATTAAATAGCTTGTAGTCAACGTTTTAAAGGTATATAACTACGGCACTCATTTAAGTTTATTATGGGACATCAAAGATAGCAATCATTAATTAATTAATGGAATAGTTTATGTGGGAATTGCATGAGCATGAGAAGATGAAGAAGATGGAGAGTATAGTCTAGGGCAGCTTTCCATAAAGCCACAACCGATAAATGGAGCGTGTTAAACCAAATATACGGAGGCCGATAATCGCTGGGCTATTCAAGACACCTTTAAAACGTGCTTAAGAAATCTATAATAAGTTTTTATATTAAAAATAAAAACTTCGAAAAAAGAAAGCTTTCAAGTGCTGTAATATGCCGAGCAAATTTCTGCCCAGGGTAACGGCCTCTGTTGTCATAAACCCTGGTCAAATCGGATCCATCCATCCATATTGTGGACACTGAGTCCAAATAAATGTCATACTCAGTGTTTGTTGGAAAGAACGATGTCCAATAAACTTCCTTAAGAGAGTTTCGTTGACTGACTTGCAGTTGAGAGCGTAATATAAGGTTAGGCAAATGTCAACGGCCATGACTACCAGGTCGTTAAGGACATGATGTCGTAAGAGTTAGCTGGATGAAAGTTCTCCTCAGTCACCAGAGTGGCGGTAGTCCCAGGCCCAATAAAGTAGGAGGGCGACACTATTTGGGGTCGTTAAACGGATCTACTAATATTAGGAAATTGGGGCTAATGAATAATGATGGTAAATACTCTGATGTGAAATGTGGTGCGGCATCGATTAGAGAATAGAAAAATGCTTTCGAAATGGAGATTTGATAAAGAATGTAGAAGATCATTTGGATGAGTCATAAAACGAATGAAGAAGCGATGGGGAGGATGGAGACCTATCACAAACAATAAGACAATACATGGAGACGTTGGACATTAAAGAGAACTGGTGTGAAAAGGCAGTGGTAAAAATTATTATTAATCGTTGCTAAGCTTAACACCGCCAGATTGCACCATTATGAAAGTCCGTTGACTAAAAATCGAATATGTAATAATATTGAACAATTCTTTGAGTCTCAACTCCGCCACAGGTCGTTCTCTGCCAGTGCCAGTCCCAAGCCTGGATAAAAAAAGGAGGGCGTCGCTAATGGTTACCACACAGTGACGTTAAACTGCAACCACTACTACTACTGTGAGTCTCAAGTGGCCTCTAAGAATCGTTCAATACGATTATATGTTCGATAATAAACCTTAGAAGATGTATGCAACGATATAAGTTATTTCATAGCATTATTGAGCTTATAGTAAAATATGGCATTCGACTTGCGTATCGAACGCCTTACTGAAATCCGGTGCAATTGCATAAAAATACGTTCTGACTTTTATTAAGCATCTCGGAAAGGTTGGTAGTTATACGACACTAGCGCGACCATAGTGGATCCGGTCGGTCGAAATGCGTACTGTTCCTGGTTAAGTTGGGAGTCGCGCAGAATTGGATGCAATAGTCGATATTTTACTAAAAGATCACGAGAGTGAACTTTATAAATAACCGCGCTATTTCTTACTTTAAAGGTGTCTAATAGCGATATCTTATTGTTCCAGACCGGTTTGTTGTTAGCGGTTGCCGTCTCTGAGGAGTTGTGTCTGTTGGCGCCCAAAAGTAAACAGTCTGATTATTTGATCCACTTCAAAGTAGACGACATTCACTGGAGAAGAGAAGAAGAGTGCACAGAACGTCAGTGATGAGGTCACTGTTCATCATTGGGCTCCGTTGAAATGGCTTCCGTTGAAACCGTTGGATACTGTTTCTAACCCTCTTCAATTGAATGTCTGCTGGAGCCATTTTTGTGACCTCCGTTTGGTGAAAATAATAATTTTGATTAGATGGATTTTGAATCGCACAGTCACAATCGCATTAACTCATTCACACTCCATCTCACCAGATGTTGAACTTCCTCTTTGGGGGAAGAATCGACTCATGAGTACCCGTCGAATAAATGATCACTTTATGCAATAAAGAATCTGTTTGACACCGTTAATTCACTTATATATGGTCTATATGTATTCTTCGCATCCTTTCAAGTTTGCAATACGTTGATAAAACACTTTGATACAATAACGATTTTACATATTAAGGAAGTTCATGTTTTCACGATGTAAGGTAATACACTCCGCCATTAGCCGTTCTATGGTAGTGCCAGTCCAACACCCCGACAAAAGAGGAGGGTGACGCAAAGCGAATGAATATTTTATGATTGGTATTGAACCGAAACTCTCCTATAGCTAACACATGTAACTCACTCATGCAGGTAAACTCTACCACTGTTAGTCCACTGACAGTGCCAAACCCAAGCATAAAAATAGAGGAGGGGTGACGCCAATTGATCTTTCTTATCAGAGTGTTTCTGAAATTGCTGAGCTCTTGAGAAGTTGAGAGTCATTGCACCCTGCTATTGAATGACGATAATCAAAGTATTTGATAAGTGTATGGTGACGAAAAGCGAATGATTGCATGGTTGTATTTGTCACGGTCCAATGATATTCAAAACGAAATTCAAATTAAACGATTAAATTCGACTCATGTGATGACTTCTAAACACCCGTTCTCACAGCGTTGTGTTAGCTGAAATTAACGAAGATGCTATTAGCAGAGGCTAAAATAATTATGTCACAATGCAATTAATTTGTTCATGCTGCTAGAAACCTTTAAAATGCTTTCAAACTTTATTATATGTTTACGTCAAATTTGGAAAAGTGTAATAATGAAATTATAGGTGCGTTAAATATGGTGTAGGCCTATTATAATTGACATTAACGAAGATGTTATTAGCAGAGGCTAAAACAATTATGTCATGACAATGAAATTAATTTGTTGATGCTCCTAGAAACCTTCAAAATACTGTTTTATTATAATATTATGCTTGCGTCAAATTCTAAAATCTACAGTTGTATTTATGGATGCGTTGGATGTGGTATAGGCCTATAATTGTCAAACTCAGATATTTGATCTTTCTCAAATCAATATCATCTACCATTAAAACCTGAAGATGTCGTCAAACGGCTGCAATCTATCATTTCGGTACATAATTGCGCAACGTTTTTTTCGATTTTCCATTCCCGTCACATTTTAATTGTTGGTGGTACTTGTACAACAACTGTATGAAAAGGTGGTTCCAGAAAGTACGACGTCGTTTTTACGGCAGAAGAAACTACATTCCCGTTGTAACGGTTGATTAAAACGTCTCCTCAGTCTTTTGTGGGTTTGCGCCAGTCCCGGGATATAGTATCGTAGGAGGGCAAGTCTATCCATAATTATTATTGTGACTTTGCGTCGAGAAGCAGAAACTACTGTAATTACATGTAGTTGCAAACAACTAAAGCTTAGCTTTTTTAATGTTTCTCTCTGCGTTTGACTCTGTGAACCGTTCCATCCTTCTTCAGCGTCTTTCTACATCTTTTTGGACAGGTTGACCAGCCTCTAGAATGGTTGGGTTCATTCTTATCTGACCGCTCAAACTGTGCAGTTGTTGGATCATCTAGGTCCCTCTTGTTTCCTGTCTTTTTTGGTGTACATGTACCTCAGGACATCGTCATCGGTTCATTATTATATCATCTTTACAGCTAATCTCTGTCCTCTACTGGAATTCCCGGGACTCCTTCACCAAATCTTTGCTGATGATATCCAAGCTTACATCCATTCCAGCCCATCAGACGCAGTTAATAATAACTTGAGAATATTGATTCGCTCCAGCTTGCTCGAATTTGTCCTGACACTAGTTTATCCATCACGGTCCGTTTCCCGGATGTCGCCATTGACCGTGGACATAGGCCTAGTCTCTATAATCAACATGTTAACTTAATTGGTCGTAGCGGTTACTATTAGCTTCGCCACATCCGATTGGTTGCTCGCTCTCTTTCTCATGACGCGCTAGTTGTTCTTGTGCACACCTTTGTTACTTGTCGAATTGACCATTTTTGCTCCATCCTTGTTGGCCTTCTCCCTTGGGTCGTATGACGATTAGATTGGGTTCTGCGCTCGGCTGCTCGGCTCGTTGGGTGAATCCCCATATTTTCCTCTGCCTCTGTCAACATGCGTGATGTGCTGCGCTGCTTGTCTGTAGCCCAACGTCTCTCATATCGATTTGCTACCCCGGTTTCACGTTCCATCCTTGGTTGCGCTCCATCGTATTCCTACGCGATCTCTGGCGTCCAGTCTCTGACGTTGAGGCGCGGAGGGTTCTGTGCTTTCTCGGCTGTAAGGTCGTCCATCTGCATTTATCACATCTGACCAATCAAACTTTGTTTCATAACTCTCTCTCTCTCAAGTCTTTTTCTTTCGCCGTGGCTAGGCATGGAGTGCCTCTAAAGTAGCTTTTATCAAGGGGCGCTATATAAATTTATAGAATGAATGAATAAATACTTCGAAATTTTTCCACTGTTTAATTGCAGCGCTCGTGAGTAAGATAGTACACTGTTCTTGACGTTAGATAAACATTTTCAAGAATATTTAATTCACATTTACAACTGCGATTTCGATTAGCAATAAGATGCCAACTGCATTTAAAGTTTTTCTGTCAGATGACGTTGTCAGTCACTGGTTGTAATAACATTATCGTTAAACAGTGGCAACCGCGAATGCACATTATACATCATCATCATCATCATTGGCGAGCCCCTCTCTGGAGCGTAGCCGTTTCCACCGTTCGTTGCCACGAGGCCCTGTCCTGTGCTCGTCTCCATGCCGTACACAGTCCAAAGTTCAGAGGTCGGAGATCCGCCTCAACCGTTCGGGTCCATGTATGTCTTGGTCGTCCGGGTGGTCTCTTCCAGCCCCTTGGTGGGCCAGCGATCAGAGCCTTGAGTGCCCTAGCGTGATCCTGCCTGGAGTCACAGCGTGCAAAGTGTCCAAACGTGCGTAGTCTTCGCGACTCGACAAACGCTGAGATAGGAGTCTGTCCTGTCCTCCTGTAAATTTCTACATTGGTAACATGCGCAGTGTATGGAACTCGCAAGATCCTCCTCAGACACCACTGTTGGAAGGCATCCAGTTTCTTCTCGAGGACTATTGTGAGAGTCCAGGTCTCGGCTCCGTAAAGAAGGACAGGTAGTACATACGATGTGAACAAGCGGATCTTCGTGTCCAGACGTATGGTCGTTCGCCAGATTCCTCGATCGAGGTTCTTCATGCATTCGCGTGCCAATGATATTCGCCTTCTGAACTCTGGTTCACTACTGCCATCAGACTGGATATTCGATCCGAGATATGTAAATCCCTTTACTAGTTCCACCGCATTGCCTCCGACCTGTACGCTGTCTGTGAACGGAAGCTGATCTGTAGTGGTCTGGATCTTGGTCTTGGCCCAGTTGATTTCCATTCCAAACTGATGGGCTTCTCTATCCAGTATTTCCAGCGATTGGACCAAGGTCTTCAGAATCTCTGCAAGAAGGGCCACATCATCAGCAAAGTCCAGGTCCGAGAACAGCTCAAGACCAATGTGTGCGCCCGCTTGTCCTTCGTCAACTGTTTGCTTCATGATCTCATCCATAGGCTGTAGAAACAGGTCGGGGGCCAATTTGCAGCCCTGCCGTACTCCGCTCGCCACCACGAACCAGTCAGATGTTACACCATCAATTTGCACGGCGCTCACAGTGTTTGTGTATAGTTCTCTAATGAGGTCCACAATCTTTGTAGGAAATCCAAGAGTAAGGAGCAATCTCCAGAGAGCTGCGCGGTCGACGGAATCGAAGGCAGCCTTCAAATCCACATAGGCTATCCACAGGGGCTGTCGGAACTCTCTTCTTGCTTGGATCAAACCGTTGAGCGTGAAAATTCGGTCTACAGTGAACCTTCCAGGCGTATAACCGCTCTGTTCCGTGCGCCGGAGCTCCAACATGCGATCCTTAATCCTTGCCAAGAGGACAGCCGCAAAGACCTTACCAGGCACGGAGAGAAGGGTAATGCCCCGGTATTTCTTACAATCGAAGCGACTACCTTTTCCCTTGTAGAATGGTAGAATTATGCCTCTGGTCCAGTCAGTTGGTACTGAGCCGGTATCCCACACACCTTTGAACACCCGTGTTAGCCAAGCGGTGCCGACCGGCCCTCCCGCCTTTAGAAGCTCGGCCGTAATCCCACAAATTCCCGGAGCTTTGCCATTCTTAAGTCTGTGAACCGCCGTTGCCACCTCCAGCTCTGTAGGATGAGAGCAGTCGAATGAATGGTTCAGTGACTCTCCTGGCTGTGTTGTTGGGTCCTCCGAAACTATCGGCGAATGGCGGTTGAGTAGGGTAGAGTAGTACTCTTTCCACCGCTCAATCTTTTGACTCTTGTCGCATAGCAGTTCACCAGCAGAATTTTTGATGGGGCTTGAGACCCGCGGCATGGCGGCACGTAGCTTCCTAAAATTGGAGAAGGCGTCCTTTAGCTGGCCATTCTGAAGGGCTGTCTCTGCCTCCGCTGCCATATCCTCCGCCCATTGCTGGCGGTCATGTCGCAAGGAAACCCTGCACTCTCCTCGCAAGAGCCTGTACTCCTCCATTTCTGCGCTCAATCTGGCCTGGCGTTTCAGCTGGATCATCTCCCAGGTATGATCACTGATCCACTCCTTCCTTGGTGCTTGTCTACTGCCGAGGCATGTTTTTGCAGCATCAGTGAAGTTGTCGCGGAAGGTTTCCCAGCTGTCATCATCCAGCGCCAGACTTTCATGTCTACCTATGATATCGTCTGCAAGGGTCTGCTTGATTGCTGGATCCCTGAGTTTGCTGATGTTGAAACGAGGCTTCGGCGTGGATCTTTTGTTTCGGGAGCTTAGCTTGATTTCCAGTCGGGCAATTACTGCTCTGTGGTCGGTGTCAAACTCCAGGCTACGATAGACACGACAATTCTGCAGCAGTCTCCATTATACATTATACATGTATAACTTGATTTCATTTAAGGTACCTTTATAACTTTACCTTTGGTTGTCATATATAGATATTCAATGCATTAATCTATCAGTTGAAAACTAAACTTCTTTTCCTCGTCGATAGAGGGCCGTGCTTTAAACAGTAGCGAGTCGTATATTCTATAATTCTTTGTTCAGAGATGTCGCCTAGATGTGGTCTTCATTGCTGATGCTATGAATGATGCCACAGGTTTCCGCTAATTAAGTTTTAAACTGTATATATATAATATATATCGGTTGATTTTTCTTCATGCAGTATGCACAAAAAACTGCATTTGTATAATTGTTAGAAAGCTACGAGAATTCCTCGTCGATAAAATTATGGCTTCGCTTTGAACAGTAATAGCGAGTCTTTGAATCAGTATTGTGTACCAAAGGAGTCCTTGGTTGTGTAGAGTAAGAACATTGTGTTGCCACAGGAAGCTTATCGCAAGTTCAGATGAGCTAGTGAAGTTAATGAAGGTAGAGCTCAACGTACATGTAGACAGCGCTGCCACAGTACTGGTAAATTTTGAGGTGAGTACACGCTGATCTCGGGAAAAATTCGTCCATTTTGCGTCTGAGAAATCTGAAGACCTTTTTTTAGTCATCCAGTCAAAATCTCGAGAAAATTTCGTCCATTTTGCGTCTGAGAAATCTGACGACCTTTTTTTAGTCATCAGGTAAAAAAAAACATCTTAAATAGCCGTGTGCGCCTGATTTACTAGCGTGTACGGTGTACCCTGCTTTTTCCCCGCGTATACCCTACTTTTCGGGAGGTGCCGTTTTTCCCCGGAGGTGAGTATACGCTGTATAGCCGCGTATACCCTTGATTACAGCCCTGCATGTAGGTACAGCAAATGGATAATGCGTGATGCAACAAAACAAATGGCAAGACCGCTACAATCAAGGGCGGATCCAGAACGTTTCGATGGGGGTGGGGCAAAATTTTCGGTATTGTTGGTTGCAAAGACATTTTTTTAGTCATCGACCAATTTTCCGGAAAAAAGATACCAAATCATCCGCGAAAAAAGTTGATGTCCTTTTTTTAAGTCATCGACCAATTTTCCGAAAAAAAGATACCATTTCAACCGCTGAATCGAACGGGGGGCACGTCCCGTGCGATTTTCCAATAGGGGGGGCTCGTGTCCTGTTTTCTCTCCATCTACATTTATTTAATGGCTTGTTGAAACCAAATGGGGGGGGGGGCACGTCCCATGCAATTTTTAAATGGGGGCAATGGCCGGATTGGCCCCCTGGATCTGCCCCTGGCTACAATTGTGGTATGATAAGATGAAGAAATGCAGGTTAGGTATGATAAACAACGCGGGGCATAATTATAAAATTTTAAAGTGGTTGAAAAAATGCGAAGATAAAGGCCATTTATGCAGCCGTGGTTTTTTTTTCATCGGTCACAAAGTATAATGTATTCTAAACACCTTAATTACAGAGATAGCTGAAGTTATAAATAAATGGGCTTATAAAATTAATTGATTTCCCCTGTCTTGCACGTACCTGCGCTCGCAACAAAATAGTGAGAAAAAAATTTAAAACATTATATTAAAACTGAACCTGGAATATTGAAACCGCGAATGAGAATGAGTTCTGGGGAGTTGTGGGTCGAGGTCATAGTTGTAAAGAAAGTTTTTTATTCATCTTTTTATTCTTCTCGAAAAAGTCGGTTTTTTCGCTTTTTAGTTTTCACCTCGTTTTTTTCGATTTATTTTTTCGGTGACCATATTTATTGATTTTACTGCCTTCAATTATTTTTCTTAATGTTATTTTCGTCTGATATCTCTTACGCTGTCTTCGTATTTTCAAGGAGTCCGCTAATTCAGATCACTGTTTGACCGTTTTACTTATTGTAAGCTATGCTATTTGCTTGTTGATTAAAATCAAATTGCATAAACAAGGTTTTCAACTTTAAACTGCAGTACAGGATGTAACAAAGTCCATTTATGTTTCATTTTCGGATTTTTTTTCGAATAAAACGACATTTCCCGTTTTTTATTCCGTTTCCATCGTTTTTTACATCTATGGTCGAGGTGATCCTGCGACCATGCCAAGTAGGTGCTCAACAGTTGCGGCTGTCATATGGCAGAGACCTTAACCCGCACGGGCTGGTCTGTTCACCGATCACCTACGTGCACCCAACTTTTAGGGATACCTCGCATGAAATATTTTCAACCATGATTGATTGCTTCATCTACTTAACACTGGCTCTTGCGCCTGACACTAGGCCGTAGCTGGGGGCTTTTTGGGCTTTTGGGGTGTTTGAGCAGCCCCCGAAATGAAATTAAGCTGTAATGAAATAGTGTATCAATCATGATGCAAGGGCAAAGGGGATTCCGTTTTGTACATCTTATTTCTATCTGACATCTTACAATGGATTAAATCATCCTCCGAAACCCAATAGTCAGTTGATTCGGTTGCGTGTCGGCTTCCTCAGGTCGAGTAAGCACCTCAAAACATCCCGACTACGGCCTTGGCCTGATAATCATTAATTTTATCTCCAGTCATTGCCAATTGATAGCAAAGATGATTAGCGTCGCCATCTTTCTTTATCCGGGTCTGGGACAGGCATTGTCGAAATTGTGGGATGGTTGGAAAAAGTAAACTGTTTAAACTGTTTCAAAGCGCTCAAGTAACTTGAAGTGTGAGCGTGCTAGTCGTATTTAAAAAGCCAGTAGACAACTTTTGAAGGTCAGGTTAACTCATTCATTCATAGTTTTGTTTGACAAAAAATTTAAAAATCGAGAAGAGTTTGATGCTGCTAATAGACTAAGTATACGGAGGATAATTTAGAGTAGCTGTCCTGAAACCGATGCCTGATTACGGAGGATAGCCTAATTATATGAAGATGGGTGAGAGGTCAATGAGGCCATGTACCCATTAAAGAACAGCTGCGTTTTGCATGTAAAGAGTTAAGAAAGAGAAGATGAAATTGAACGATGTAGGTTTACTAAACAAATTCATCAGATTATCAGAAACCTCAAAAGGGGGATGGACACTATCTTCGGCAGACGCCTTATCTGCTTATAGTGGTTTTTTTCTGGCTACACAGCAACTAATCCATGTCAATCCTGATGAAATTTCGTTCCTATGTAGCCGCTTTAAATTGTCGTCAACCGCTTTGCTGTCGTGTGGTAACGAAAGACTTTGGAATGATATTTTTTTTAAGTAGTGCTCACGAACCATGTTAGACACCTTAAAATTGGTTTTATTGTTAATTATATATAAACGGCGGCATTATAAGGTTGCAATGGTGTTTTGCGCTTCTGAAATGGTTGGATTTTTTATAATTTAGGAACGTCGAATTGTCAATTATTGTCTTCGGCCATATGCTCCCATACATTCATCAGCCCTAAACAATCTTGCATCTGAATTCAGTAAGTTCTTATCTCTCTCCTACCATCCTTTATAAATGTTTTAATACAATACTGCAAAATAAGATGCGATACAATTATACATACATGTACAATAAAATACGAACCAGCGTCAACTTTAATGTCCTCCATTTTAGGTCTTCCATTTATTTCAACCTGTTTATTCCTACTCTCATCTTTAGTGATAGTTGGTCTGTTGCAAGGAAAATAATATTATTGACATCATTCTACTTCTTTATCCCTACTTTGGATTAGTACTATCCGATGAAACTGGCGGCGACGAAGTTTCTAACCGCTGTCAAATAATATAACCATAATGCCGATCATTGAATTATTTAATGTCCATGAGAATATAATACGGCAAGGATGAAACAGCGTAAGAGAAATTATTTGTTATAAAATGTATTTTAAAATTGTTGCACCTTAAACTAAACACCTTTAAAATGATAATAAGGTACGCTATGTATTTCTGATCGGATCCGCAAAACAAGTCTTCGTCACGGTCCAATTCTTTCTTATGACATCGTAATAAAAAGCACTTTAAAATTGCTGCAGCTTAGACACCCTGAAAACGGTGATAAGGTACACTATGTATTTCTGATCGGATCAAGGAATTAAATCCTCACAGTTCCATCCTCATTATGGCATCGAATGTATCTTCTCCTGAGCAGCTGACCGCATCCAACATTCATCGATTTATATAGCGCCGTTATTATATTGAGTCTGCTTTGCATCGTTATGAGCAACATCGTCATCACGACTCATACGTCGGGTAAGAAATCCTGAGGTAGGTTCCTCACCATAACATTTGCTCTGCTCCCAAATGACCCGTTGGTAATCGGACTCGGTTCTTCTGACTATAAAATTATATAGCATGTGGACATTGGACACAACGCTCTTGAACAAGCAGGTGCCCTGTGGGTGGCTTTGAAGTGGCGCTTTAGAAATTTAGAGATTTTACGGCTACGATTACAGCAGAGCACAAATAGCCGCCTATAGGCTATAGGGATCCCGGCAAGTCCTTCATTTGCAATTGCTCATGCGCTTTGGTGTGACACTCCGATTCAGTATCCGCGCTAGCCGGGAGCGACTCAAAGTAGAAATCTTTAAGCAGCGATATAGCAAGTGCTCCTGCAGAATTATTCCTGCATATAAATAAAACATTATATCGACCTATCAGGTCTTGATGTCAAGAGATTTCTTAGGACTCTGCATTGCGTAATATTCTGTATAATAATTATGCCTGTAATAGACTACCTTTAAAACGGTTTCGATCGGCGCTATATGGCAAGACACAATAAAACCGTCAATGAGTCCAACCCTTTCTTCTTTACTTTCCTCTGCTTATTGTATCTCCTGAACCAAACAAGGTAATAGAAGCTCTAATAGAAGCTCTTAAGTGATGTAATACGCCGAGCAAATT
>OX457048.1:14693768-14741268 GCA_949752735.1 Lumbricus terrestris | reverse complement strand
CCCGTTCATTTACTATGAGCAAATCTTGGCATGAAAAGTTTTGAAATAGACTAAAGAATATGTGATAGAAATCCGAAAAAGCGACATGGGGAAATATTTGAAATTTATTTGTGAGCAGCAGTGATGCCACAGCTGGGTTTTCCCACCAAATCTGATTTTTTCAACGACCTCATTTCTTGGGCTTCGTCCAGGTTGCTGGGTTTTCCTGGGCAAAATCTGGGTTTGTTTTAGCTAGCTGGACATTTTGTATTAACAAGCATAGGCGGAGCTTATCAGGGGCTAGGGGGCTAAGCCCCCCCCCCAAGGAGACCCAGATTCATTTTTTGCCGTGTAAATTATTTCTTTTCCGGGGCTTAGCCCCCCCCACGAAGGCCAAGAAGGTTTTAGCCCCTTCAAAATCGGAAACCAAACTCCGCCCATGTTTACAAGTTACAACACATGAATATTCTGTGAAATTCAATATAAACTGGTGATACATAATTTTTTTCCACTAAATTTCATTTGAAACTCCACAATCCGATGAGCCGCTGCGCGTGCGCACATCACATATTTTTTATAGTTTCAACTTATTGTCAATATGGATGCCGAGTCTCCAACAACTTTGACAATATTGATATTTTTTCGGCAGTTAAAAGTTTTAACTACATTTGATTCGACTCACTTGACGAACATTTTTTTAACCCTCATACGAACATGCGAAAATGCAACTTCATTTGAACAAAGAGTCTAGAATCGCTTATATAAATAGTCTGAATTTTGGGGGTTTTTTTGCAAGGATATCTGGGTTTCTTTCTGAAACCTCAGTGGCAACACTGGTGAGCAGACGACCAACAGCTGACGCGTTTGTTTACATTCATACTGATCAAACCAGGAATTGATGATAAATTCTTTCATCATCTAACAACTTCTCCGTGTACGTTGACAAAATTTACTTAAACGATGCACAATAAACAATTAAGAGCCATGCAGTGAACCAGAAGAAGGAACACTTCCTATAACTTCCATTCCCCATTTCCATGACCTGGTGGGGATACGGCGAGACCAGCGCGAGACGCACTCTAGCGTCGAGTAAAGATTTCTTTTCTCAATCTGTCGACATCTGCCGGTTGAACTTTAAA
This sequence comes from Lumbricus terrestris, assembly GCA_949752735.1. Taxonomy (NCBI): domain Eukaryota; kingdom Metazoa; phylum Annelida; class Clitellata; order Crassiclitellata; family Lumbricidae; genus Lumbricus; species Lumbricus terrestris. The sequence continues at coordinate 14,740,150 of OX457048.1, read as the reverse complement.
TCGCACAACTTCAGTTAGCAACATCATAATTCATAAATAAATAAATGATACGTCATTTTATCAGACCTTATAGAGAGGAATATCATATTCCTGTGGAGGATAAATCAAATGTATGTGTAGACGCGAAATTAATTATTTTAAAGGTGTCTAACAGCGATATCTCATTGTGCCCGGATAGCTTGGGTTTGAGGGGTTGCCTATCACTGCGGAGTTGTATCTGCCAGAATGGATAAACAGTCTAAAAGTCGATCAGTTGGTCAACTTCAAGGCAGACGATAGTTGCTGAAGAAGAGGAGAACATTTTTGCACCAAACGCAAGTGACGTCATCTTAGATGCCCGGCTCCAAGGAAACGGTTTCCATTTTAAACCATTCGAGCAGCGAGGCTATAAAAGCCACCAGAGCTCGTTCCCTGGCAGTGCCAGTCCCAAACCATACTATGGGAGTGGGGCGACGCAATGTGTATGATTTTTGTAACGAGTGAAGTGTCGTTGTACTAAAACAATTAATACTAATAAGTTAATAACAGTCATTATCATGGCGGCCACCACTAATTATTAGATTAGCAATTTTGAAATAATTTGTAGCAGTCTAACTATCATAATAGTCAAAGAGAAATTTAAATAAAACAGTTAAATCCGACTCCTGTAGTGACTTTTGAACATCCGCTCATTCTTTGTATTGTTTTCATGTTGCGTTGTGTCAGTTGATATTAACGACAATTATTATTATTACCAATGACTCATAAGGGCAAACTGGAAATATTTCTGGCGGTATTAGACACCTTCAAAATACGGTCGATCTTTTTTATATCATTTGACCATGTATGGAGAATTCGATGAAAATCGATGGTCCATCATAATAATGCTTGACAAAAAAAATCGTAATTAGACGAAGGATCAAAGGGTAAACGATAGCTTATGGCATCAAAATTGTCGGGGTACGCGTATGAATGTATATGTTCGGTGCTTTGGAGTCGAAAGGTTGCGGATTCAAATCCACCTGAAGCTCCATTGTATAGGACCCATATCACGTCCTTCACTCGCAATTGCTCATGCGCTTCTGCGCTAAACTCAGATTCAGTGTTCGCGCTGTAGTCGGGAGCATCTCTGAGTAGTAATATTGAAAAGGAGCTACGACAAGTTCCCATTTATACACATATACAATGGTCGTTGCGTCGACAAAAAATTGGTTTGCATAATTATGATATAGTTAAAACTTGTGTTTCCTGTGGTACGCTGCAGCCTTCCAAAGTTTTAGCTCTGTGTTGCGTTAGTTGCTGTTTTAACAAAAAAGATTATACACTCATCATGCAATGTCATATCGTCATCGTCGCGTCACGGTGGTTGGATCATAGCTGACAATGTCTCCTGTCCAGAGCCGCGGTCAACAGCGCCCCAGAGCCCTGTCCATTTTAAGATGCTACCAAATCCACGAAATCCTCGGTCGTCCTCGTCCTCGTCCTCGATCATACTACTTTCGATGCTATATCGTGCAGCTTTCTTATACACCTCAATTTTCACCTTTGTTGTGAGATAATAGCTCTTTCTTGACTCATCGCTAAAAGATTTCGACAAAAAAAGCTCTTGAGTGTTGTAATATCCCGAGCAAATTTCTGTCCAGGGTAACGGCCTCTGTTGTCATAGACTCTGGTCAAAGCGGATACATCCATCCATCGCTGATATGTAATGATTGTCTTCATTTGAAATCATTTTTGTCCACCGGATTCTCAACAGTGTTCTGATGCACTTGTTTTCAATTGCTTGAATACGCTTTTCCTCTTCCTCCTTCTTCGGCATTCGTACGCAACGTACAGTACTGGCCACATCAATATACCTTTATCAACAGCAACGTGGTTTCGTTGCTGATCGACTTGTTTTTTCTACCATATCTTTGACAATTTCACCATAACACTCTTTCACTTGACATGCGTTGTTGACACCCCTTTTAACGTTCTCACTAGTTATATATAAATTGGGCGGCAACTGAAGCATTTTGCTTGATCTGGAGAACAAAAACAGCGCAACTTAGTCTGAATCGTTTGATCCATCCAACTATCCCTCCAAAAGGAGTGGACTGCGGAGCGATGTAAACATGCCACGTCATATTCGTAAACCTTCTCTCAAGTCCCAAGATACTTAAGCAGAAACCACGTGTTCCCACCGACCTGCATTCAACCCAAACCATTTTAGAAGTGAAAATGTAAACGGCCAACGGATAAGAAACTATTGACGTTCGTTTGGATGACCTTAATGACTCCATAACATTAGGCGCATTGTGAAGAAGCAATCAAGGTGATTTTTTCATGATGGGAAACCTGATCAGGTATATTCACTTTCTCGCTCATGTATATTCAATTTTTCATTGCTAAAATACCTTTTTTACAACTCACTGTGAATCGTCACGATCATGGCCGTCTACAGCTAGATAGCGCTAGGTCGTGACGCTGACCTCATCAATCCAACGTCTATTTATGCAACGAATTTAACACTGAATACGTCTCAGCAATCATTTTGTGTACGCAAGAATAATCACGTTCTCGGTCATGAATATTAATTAATTTTGGACCGGTCAATGAAAAGATCCATTTAAGGCTATGATGCTATGAATTCGGTTGGAGACAGCGCTATGATATTATTGTACGAGGCCAAAGTGTTTGAGTGACCATAACGACATGTTGACTCACGTTCTTAAATTGCAGAGTTTGACTACTTTTAAAGGTGTCTATTTAAACAAATTGGCCAACCATAAATTATATGACAATAAATTTTCGGTGCAGGTATATATATATATACGACCGAACGCCTGCATTTGCACCTGTCTGACTGCATGTCTGCAATGCATATACTCTAAATAGTGAGGAGGTTAAGGTCCAAAAACACAGTGCATTGTGCATCTTGTGGATAAAAGCAACAAATTTTTACAGCTTCAAGACAAACATATTTTAAAACTTTTCAGCTAGCTGCATCAAACAATTCACATGGGAACATACTTAAACAGAAGGTTGAAAGTATGCTAAAAATGCACATGCTCTAGAGTAGATACGCAGCTCTAAACTGCGCCTAGATGCAGAATATGTGGTCTTTTAACACCATGAAACATTACTGCTCTGATTTAAACATTATACATTGTGGAACAATTCATATAGAACAAGTATACTATGAAAGTATGCTAAAAATTAACATTCCAGAGATGATACGCAACTATTTATTACACTAATATGCACAATATGTGGTCTGTTGACAACATCAAGCATTACTAATCAGATTCAAACATTACACAGTGTTGGACAATCGATATAGCACAGATATACTATGAAAGTATGCTAAAAAAATTCACATTTCCAGAGCCGATACGCAACTCTTTATGCACATAAATGTAGAATATGTGGTCTTTTGACAACTAGAAACATTACTAATCTAATTAAAACATTACACATATGCACACATGTGTGGGACAATTGATAGAGCACAAGTATACTATGAAAGTATGCTAAAAATTCACATTTCAAGAGCCGATTCACAACTCTTTATGTACATAGATACAGAATATGTGGTCTTTTGACAATATGACACATTACTAATATGAAATAAACATTGCACATATGCACACATGTGTGGGACAATTGATAGAGCACAAGTATACTATGAAAGTATGCTAAAAAATTCACATTTCCAGAGCCGATTCACAACTCTTTATGTACATAGATACAGAATATGTGGTTTTTAGACAACAGGAAAAATTACTAATTAGTAATATTTCAGATTAATCTTATTCAAACATTACACATTTTGATATAGCTCCAGTATACCATTTAAGTATGCTAAAACTGCACTTTCCAGAGCCAATATGCAACTCCATATTGCACTTAGATGCAGAATATGTGGTCTTATGACAACATGAACATTACAATTTTGGTTGCAATATGGTCATGTGGGGTAGCACAATGTTTGACACACCAATACAAATGACTTGAAGAGTACTTTCAGCAGATACCAAATACTAATATCAGCATGCTTCCGTCATGGAAGACATAACAGCAAAACAATGTCACAAATAGGCACCATGTCGACATTCCACTTGTAAAACAGGACTTTTTGCATCAGGGAATTTTCCTATAAAAATGCATGCTGGCATCACAAGTTTTAGAAAATATTTGATTTATATTTTGTATCCCTAGTAATTAAATTCAGTTTAAATATGCTGTCATTTATTTCTATCACTATTTTCACAATGTCAAAGTGTTTTCTCTGCAAAGAGTGTCCAGTTATTCACGATCTGCCCGTAGGTTAGGGTTAGGGTTAGGGTAACCTAACCCTATCTGGGTAATTTATGACATTTTCAGACTTCTTCAATAACTTTTGATCTAGAGCAGCTGAACACATTTGATTTTCAGTTTTGAGTTCTGAACATTGCCCAGATTTGTATGATCAAGTAAATTTGTTGTATTTCGTATGAGGAATAAACCACAGTTGCTGAAAAGTGTCAAACATTTCTTGTCAACCCTATTTTTGTCATGCTTGCTGACACATTACACCTCCTACAGTACATTACATTCTTAGATAATTTTGTTTGGTTTAATTTAGCTACAACAAGAGTATTAAGCATGCAATTTATTTGTGTCTTGGCTGACAGGAACTGCTGTGCAATTAGCCACAAACCTCTCATTTCCGTGATAGCACTCACTTTCAACTGACTAAATGGGCATGTGGGACACCTGAAAAACAAGTCAAATGCATGTCATTGGAGAAATTGAAGAAAGCCCTTTTTATTGACACCAAACTCTAAGTAAGTAATCTTTAAAGCAGTGGAAGTTTTGTAGAACAGCTTTCAGGAATTGGCAAGACAGGCAATGTCCCTAAAGCTTGACTCCAAACATATCCAGCCTGATACCCAGAATGCTTGAGATGTCACACAAAACAAGATGCCTTGGTGGAATGTTCTCAATTGTTTTACCCTTCATGCAATACTTCCTGACAAGCTCTTTTGCTCCAGCCAACTAAGGCTGAAACTGCATCACAGATAATTAATGCATTGAACATGGGTCATCATGCAAAGGCTAGTTCTGGACTCAAAATTCAAGTAACCTCATGAGCAGCAATGCGTTGAAACTGAGACCATGCCCCTATTGTCACAAAAAATTTGTGACACACTATTTTTTCTGCAGGGACAACAACATCAGTATCAGTAGTCTTGAGCAACATGAATTTTTTGTGATTCCGAGCTTGAAACAAATCCCTACATTCATGATTTAATAACTTTACTAGATCCCGTTCTCTGACCATATACAATACAAAGTTCTTGCTTTGGTTTTTATGTCACAATTGGGTCTTTCTCCGAAGCATCTTTGTTATTTCATGCTTCGTCTCCTCTCTGCCACACCACGGGGTCTTCTCATATCCTCTGATCCACCCGACTTATTATTTTGTTTCTCACGTTTGCCCTAGCTCAATCCAGTTGCTTTGCCTGCATAGGTCCCTCTCTGTAGAATGGAATTCCACCATTAGTTCGCTCCACCTTTTGCTCGACAGCAACTTTATTCTGGCACACATTAACACACAGGGTAATCTATCACTTTAGCGTTCTAAAAATTATTCATCATTGAGTGGGTTGTAGCGTTGGATGCAGACAAGTAGAATTGACGAAAAGATTTCTCACTAAACAGAAGTTGTATTGATGAAAAATCGTTTACTTAAATAGAAGTGGGATAAATGAAAAAATTCTTGCTGAAACTAAAGCTGGATTGATTAACAATATATTTTATTTAAATATAGATTGACAAGAAGTAATAGTTGTTTCCCAAATAAAAGCAATACTGATTTTAAAATAAATTCTTGCCTTGATGAAACTTATGGAAGCTAGATCAGTGAAAATGGTAGTCATGCAGACAACGGCCTGTTCAAGCAAGCGGTATAGCCACCCAAGAAATTGCTAAAATAGAGTGCTGTGAGTGAGTGCTTTCTCCGAAGCACCATTGTGATCTCATGCTTCGTCTCCTCTCTGCCACACCACTGTCCTCTCAGATCCTCTGATCGGCCTGACCCATGATGCAATGCATTGAGTAAGTAAGTAATCAACACAACAACTTAACACAATATCTAAGTACGTAAATAGGACATTTCATTTTAGTGTGCGTGTTTACCTATTAACTTAACCTTTTTACTTGGAATTTCGCGCTAATTACTTAATGAGAGCATTGCATCATGGGATGCAGCTGATAAGTCGCAGCGCTCTATTTTAGCGATTTCTTGGGCGGCCATATTGTTTACATGGACAGGACCGTAGTCTGCAAAATTACCATGAAAAGTATTCATGCCAAAACAGAAGTAGGATTGATGGAAAAATACTTAGGCGAATAATTTATAACGCTATTTAAGCGATAGATTTCCCGGGTAATCTATCGTTTTAACGGAATTAATTATTTTTCTCTATTGCGTGAAAAATTATTTAATCAGTCCGACTTCTATTTGGCAAGAATTCTTTTCGTCAATCCAACTTGCATGCCATCATCGCTATATCCCATGCAATAGCGAATAATTAATTCCGCTAAAACGATAGTGGACAAAATGGCAAATAATTAATTCCGTTAAAACGATAGATTACCGATTTCCCGCACACTGCGTCCATTTAACTGGCAAGTCGATTAAAAGCACTGCTTAGACATCGCTATGTTATCCAAATTCTAACCTTCCAAACAAAAATATTCATGTGCATGCAAATTTACATAATCCTTCTTCAAAAATATTAATGTTCTTGCGCACAATACGAGTGAAAACAACTTTAATTGATTTTTTAATCCCTAACATCGTTCATTATTATTATTATGAATCTAGTTCTCAAGCCTAGCCATCGCACAATGTTGGCTCTGTAGAGTGAATATAGCCCAATAAATTCGCCCAAATGGTCGATCTAACATCAAAAGTAACCGAATTTTTCGGACATTTCACTAATTTTTTTAGTTATGTTGCGGATCGAATTAATTGATGCCGCTAGCTGAAAAGTCTTAAAATATGTTTTTCTTCAATACAAAAAAGTTTGTTGCTTTTATCCACAGTTTGCACAATGCACGAGCTTAACGTCCTCACTAAAAGCAGTAATAGGCTTACGCGCATAATTATGGTGGATAAAGTTCAATACATACATATACACGGTGTTCGGAAAAAACCGAACCTCTACAATAAATGGAGAAATTAACACTAAAAATGTAAAAATCTTATGGAGAATAAAACTATTTTCTTCCCAGCATTAGACTTAGGCCTAATTATTTTTTATAATTATGCGCTATGCCAGTTAAAAACTAGCGTCACCGTGACGTCATTTGTAATAAGAAATCTGTTAGAAAATGGCGTTCAGTGAAGAGGATAGAATAGTAATGCAGTATTTACGCCAGAATCAGAAATGTTTTCTTAGAGAATTTACTGATAAAGCATGAAAACTTGATGGACTTTAGCGAACTTCTGCGCAAACGGGCAGCGGTAGATCTCGTACTGCAAGAAGTAACGAAAATATCCAACAGGTGCAAAATCTTGTGTTGAGTCAAGAAGACACGCCACAGACTCATCTTTGATGAGGCCGAAGGAGGAAATTTTGAACGCACCTTGTAATTAACAAAATAATTCATGTCCTGTAAACTGAAGTTTGTTCATGTTTTATCAAAATGTACAAATTATTATACCAATTATTGCAGCAATTGTAGAGGTTCGGTTTTTTCCGAACACCGTGCATGTATATACAGGGTGGGCCATAAAAAAGTAACCCCCTACGGTTTTTATCCCATATCTTGGCCAAACATAAGAATTTTTAAATGAAGCTTTACAGTCTTAAAGGCAATTCATATTTACGTACAATGGTCAAATTTCAACAAAATATTTCAAACAGAACAAAAGTTATATAACTTTTAGTGAGGCCACCCCTCGTTTTTTGACGATTCAAAAACGAAACGCAAAAAAAATTCGTTTTTGCTAATATTCTGGTCAGAAGTAAGAATATCGAAATGAAATTTCAAAGGATTAATGACAATTCATATTTACAAATGATAGCCAGATTTCATCAAAATATTTCAAACCGAACAAAAGTTATACCACTTTTAGTGAAGCAACCCATCGTTTTCTGACTTTTTATGAAATCTGGCCAACATATGTCATCGTCTCTAAATCAGACTTCACCAACCCAAAACACGTCCATCCATCCATCCATCCATCCATTAGTTAAATCATTCATGCATCCTTCCATCCATCCAACAATTCGCCCATTCATCCATCAAACTCGAATTCCACCCAAAGCCAACCAACCGATCCATCCATTAAATCGGTGATCCAATCATTAATCCACATATACACTCATCTGTCGATCCGCATCTCAATAGCTTCAATAATTATATCTTCAAGTAAATAGGTAAGTAAGTATTTTCTTTATTACTCCACTTGCAAATGAGCAATGGAATATAGAACATCATTGTTACACATCAAAGTAATTATTGGTAATAAAGACGTTGAAATTAAAATCACAAGTTAAATATAAAATAATTACCTAACTATTATCGTGAAACAAGTTAGCATTCTGGTGATAAATCCATTTCCAATCAACGAATCACATCGTCGTATCTCTAGATTATGTCTGTTTGTTTGTATGCACACTTGTTATAGCGCCCCTTCAAGCTCACTACTCAGAGGCGCTATGGAATCAACTCTCCCACTGAGGAGCGTCTTCGTTATTAACTGGTACCAGAATCACATCTTTCACCGTCTCAAGCTATTTTCTGTTCTCACGTTCGTTCGCACTGGGAGCGCCTCTGAGTGGTGCGCGCGGCTAGCGGCGATTTTTTAATTTATATATACGTTACGAACTTAGGCCGACGATACGATACAACGCAGTAATTGCAGCAGCATAAGGATGCGATATATAGACCACACTTGACAGAATGTGCGGCCTGTAACACGGGTTAAATCGACATCCAATGGGACGGTTAATTAATGTCTAGCGGTTTGCATTAAGCCATTAACTGACCTCAGTTCGCCTGAAACACCTTCGAAACGCTATACAATTGTGTTATATGAGAATGAATCACGCAAACATTGCCAATTTCCTCCAACATTCTTTTTACAACCACGCTCATTTTGGTAGATTAAACAATTATGGCTGTACACAAAACCAGCGGCGGAACACGCTAGTTGAGTGGTCAGAGCTTTTGTCTTGTGCTGTCAACATTATGGGTTGAATCTTCCTCCGCTGAGATGGTCACTTTGCAAGTCATTTTCCGACTTTTCTGCACGAATTAGACACCTTTAAAACGGTTTAATATAATTTCCTATAATAAAAAAGCTCTTAAGTGCTGGAATATTCCGAGAAAATTTTTTCCAGGGTAACGGCCTCTGTTGTCATATACCCTGGTCAAATCGGATCCAGCCATCCTATAATAAATCAAGACATACCGGGCGGTCAATGAAATGCGGGTAACGGTAGTGAAATTTTTTGCGAGAATTGGTATGTATGTATGTATGCATGTATGTATGTATGTATGTATGTATGTATGTATGTATGTATGTATGTATGTATGTATGTATGTATGTATGTATGTATGTATGTATGTATGTATGTATGTATGTATGTATGTATGTATGTATGTATGTATGTATGTATGTATGTATGTATGTATGTATGTATGTATGTATGTATGTATGTATGTATGTATGTATGTATGTATGTATGTATGTATGTATGTGTGTGTGTGTGTATGCATGTATGTATGTATGTATGTATGTATGTATGTATGTATGTATGTATGTATGTATGTATGTATGTATGTATGTATGCGTGTATGAATGTATGTATATATGTATGTATGTATGTATGCATGCATGTATGTATGTTTGCATGAGCACTTGTTGTTGCACCTCTTCAAGATTACTACTCAGAGCCGCTTCTTACTTCAGCGTGGACCTTGAATCGGAGTTTCACGCTGAAGCGCATAAGCAATTGCGAATGGGTCCCATGGTTAGGCTTGAGGTCATTGGAACCGGTGACCTTCGGTCTCGAAAGCCCGTAACATATCCCTACACCACCGCAATTGGACAAATCTGGTTATCTATTATGCACCGCTCCTGAAGTTACATTTGTTTTAGCCCAGCTATTATAGTACTGTACAGTAATCTATCATCTATGATTCTATGCACAGTTGCACACCCGTAAAAATCAAGATTGACGTCCTTTTAGAGGTGCGATATGCAAGCGCCTTTATTAATCTGAAACCATGTTCCACTTTGTATATGAATATCTGTCCAATGTTGTCTCGACTAAACGCTGCTTTAGACTTAGAATTCTTATTAGTCACTTTAAAATGCGTGACTATTAATCACCCTTACGTTTTGCCCATGTAGTTAACGACAGGAAAAATAGCTGGAAATTGAGGAATATATAGATGGTAAACACGCTGATGTGGAATGTTGTGCGGCACCGTGTAGAGCATAGGAAAAATTCTTTCAAATGTTGGGTTGATAAAGAATCTAGAAGATCAGTTGGATGAGGGATAAAACGAGTGAAGAAGCGATGGGGAGGATGGAGACCTATCACAAACAATAAGACAATACATAGAGACGTTGGACATTAAAGAGAACTGGCATGAAGGGTCAGTTTGAAAATTATTATTAATCGTTGCTAAGTTTAACAACGCCAAACCACACCATATTGAACAATACTTACAGACTCATATATCGTTTTGTAAAATTTATACATTTAATGTCTTCTTACATCCCATGCATAAAGTGCACACACACCCGACAAAACATATTAATAGATCGTATATATAAAATAATGGCTCGCTTCTGATTGAGACTGATTTTACTGCCTCATTGTTTAGTTTCTGCCCAATGATATTGAATTGCATACACTTCGTGGCGATATTATACATAAACAAAAGATTTAAGCATTTAAAAGGTGTGTAAGGGAAGCCATATTGCGCCTAAAGTTTGCCTATGTTTATCGACATTAAACGGCTGTAACACCGTCAATGATATTAGTACGTAAAAAATTAATAGTATTGCCTAGCATACGGTATATTATTGAGCTAAAATTGAAGTATGCAGTCGAGGTTAGTGGCTGTTTGAAAAACTCTGTATCAAAATAAATATGAATATAGTGTCTTCCTCCTACGCTATGGTCTTGTGGCTAACTCTACCATTGCAGTATCTGAACTCGAAAAGCGTGTTCAAGTCATTCATTTGTGGCGTTCGACCCTCAGCAGACAACGCCTGCGCCGCTTCTCTCTTGCCGTCGGCCGCAAACGCCTCTGTATGACCGGGTCGGTCTTTCTCGGTGGCCCCTGCACCATCAAGAGTCTCTGACAGCCCAAGACCCGAGAGACCCGCGCTCTTACCAGGATTGCCTGGATCTCCCGAGTCGCTGTCCGCGCCTTGCGCGCTGTTCTCGCCTTCACTGTTGGTCGAAGAAGCCCCTGACACCGACGCCTGCGACCGGGTGTGCAGCGCCGTATCGTCGGACCCGCTCTCTGCCGAGTCCGCGGTCGCCGAGTATGCGACGTCCTGAGATGGAGGATGGCCGACTCCCAACACAGGGTTCGTTGTCCCACCGGCAGAGCGGCCTCGCCGTGCGCCACCCGTCGCGCCTTCGGTCTTTGTCTTCTTGCCCTGATCGTCTTGACTCTTGCGTACCATGCTGCACCGGGCAACAACCGATCCCTCGCCACCAACGGGGACTACTGAGCGCATGCCCTTTCCCGGCAAACAAAGTGCCTGAAACCAGGACCAGTCCAACGGCCCCAGGCCGAGGATGCGCCACGACCGTGTGCTCATTTCCTGTAACACTGACTTCCACGGAGAGACGGCTCACGCTGCTCACACGCTACCGGGCAGAGTCGAGCTGAAGCCCGGCAGCGATCGAGACCGGCAGCGGCCGAACTCCCGACTTTAACACTTAGCCTGTCACGAACCAAGCGCCGCCGCCGTGTACAACGTACGCGGCGCGCTTCCCGAGTGCTCTCCTCACTCGTCCCACGTCCAACGGCACCAACCGGCGCCTCACCGAGACTTAGCTTTCTCGGGCGCTCGGAAGAGCGTCGTGGTGGATGCTGGTCGGTTCACGGGTAACAGAGGAAAAAAATAAAAGACCTGGCGGTCTTGGGGAACAGGTATCGGGAAGCCCCGTCTCCGAAGAGACTTATTTATTTCTGTATATTCTACTGGCGCCGTTCGCCCTAACTGTAGCGGTTGAATGCTTCTTGCCAAACAAAACCTATTAAACAATGCTATGTATAATGATTAATGTAGGTAAGAATTAAGCTAGACAATATGTGGTGTATTGTAGATTATAATTAATATTACTTGTGGCATTAAGTTAGATAATAATAATAGCGCTACAACAATTCTTGAACATGCGCTACAACAATTGACTCAACATTACTGAGCGGCGGAAAGCAGCGTTAACGAAAGCAGACGGTAAACACGTTACCAGACGACAGTTAGTCATCGATGGAGCTGAGCAAGGCGAGGGTCGAAAAGATATTTCGAGCGATGGCGTCTGTCGGCAAATACGGAGCCAGTCGTTGGTAATTCGAATATCTGGAACTTGATTTATGGGTGTGGAGAGCGACACGTTGTCGACTTGTCCCACTGTCGAACTTTGAGACGTTTGAAGCGAAGTTCCGAGGCGAAGCGAGTGAACTGTGCGAAGCAGTGTGACTCTTGGCGACGATTTGCGAATCGGTCGAACGTTGAAGTTGGGATCGAACTCTGAAGCGATCCGTGGTGAAACATTTGCAGCAAGACGAGGAGGAAGAATCGGTTGAGCGACGGGTGAATTCCTATGCTCGACGAAATCCGAGGAAGAAGGAGAAACACGCTGGGTTACTGTTTCAAGCTACAGTACCCATCGACAAGCAACTACCGAGAAATCTGGACTGACGGCAATTGAGAAGATCGCGACCTTCTTCAACTTTCCCTTCAATCCATTCCCTGCGGAAGTTGAAAAGCATTTCTACATCCACCAGAAAGGACGATGTGGAAAGATAAGAAATACACATAATATTATTAAGTAAATACGCCACAAATAGGTAGATAAGATTCTTTTCTTTGAATTGCATTTATTGATTGAAATGTTATTTTATATTATATCTTTATATGAATCACAGTCACATTTGTTCTAGGTCGTAGGTTGCTATTATACCATTATTCACCCAACAGCCTCTGAGCATAAAGTTCACCCTTAATATTCTAGACTTAATAAATCCTGAATATAGGGGGTAGTGACAATAGTGGGGGCCCGTCCGGGATATTTTAGACAGTTGAAAATGTCATTTGAGTATTGTTATAGTGGCAAACTTTGAACAATTGTTGCTAGTGATTATTAGAGAGACAATTTGAACTGATTGGCATCTGAGTTGAAGTAGTACATTGCTTATTGAAAAGTGCACAATAGGTTGTGTAAACTTTTAGATATTAGCTTTTGTGGAACTGAATTTCTCGTTGTAGAATTGAACAATTTCTATCTGTTAGAAATTTATATAGTGCACGTTGAAGCCTATATTTGTGTCAAGTGGAAAATAATAAGTAAGACAGTAAGGATGTCTGTAAGTGATTTCGAAGCTTGGTTGGAAATTGCCAAACGGATGAACATGGAAGGGGACGAGACACGCGCCTTTGTCAAAGAAAGACAGGCAGAGTGGAGACAAGATAGAGCGACTGAGAGGGAGATCGCCAAAGAGATGAAATTAGCTGAAACAGCAGCAGCAGCAGAAATGAGAAAAGCTGAAGCTGAAGCAGCAGCAGAAGTCAAGAGACTTGAGATAGAAGCAAGAAAAGCAGAGATGGAAGCTGAAGCAGCAGCGAGAAAAGCTGAAGCAGAAGCAGAAACGAGAAAAGCTGAAATAGAAACAAGAAAAGCTGAAACAGAAGCAGCAATGCAAGCAAAGAAGGCTGAAGTGGAATTAGAAGCAATCAGGAGTGCTGAAGCAGAAGCCAGATTGAACCGTGAAGCAGCTGAGACAGAAGCGAGAGAAAATCGCTTGGCAACAGAAGCCAGAGAACAGCGCGAACACCAGTTAGAAATAAAGAGACTTGAAGCACAAGTGAGAATGCGTGAAATTGATTCAAGAGGGGAACAAAACCGAGAGCACGAGAGTGACTACATGAGGATCGGTGATGGTCAACAACAGGGAGATCACCGAGAAAACAATAAAGGAATCAGGAATATCAAATTTCCTATATTCAACGAGTCCAAGGATTGTTTGGATGCCTACTTGTTGAGATTCGAGAGAACATGTGTGGCATATGAAATCAGAAAAGAAGTTTGGTCGTTAACGTTAGCGAGACATTTGGAAGGCAGAGCACTGGAAGTATACCAAAGGTTGTCTGCAGATGAAGTGCAAGATTATGAGTGTTTGAAGACTCAGCTTTTGAAGAGATTTCAACTGACAGAAGGTGGTTATCGAAACAAGTTCAAAACCAGTAAAATGGAATCAGGAGAGACACCTTCTAGTTTTGTGCATAGATTGAGGAGGTATATGCAACAGTGGTTAGCACAAGCGGGATTTGAGAGAACTTATGAAGGAGTGGAAGATCTCTTGTTGAAAGACCAGTTTTACCTGACATGCAGTACTGAACTTCGTATGTTCATAAAAGAGAAAGGTAAAATGAGTTTGAAGGATATGTTGGTTTGTGCGGAATCATACATTGAAGCGCACGGTTATAAATACAGCGAGCAGTCTGCAAAACCAGATGTGAAATTCCATAGCGACAAGTTGAACAGTAGACCGTTCGAACACAGACCCAAGGAACAGTCTGGGTACAACCTAAACAGGAGTAGAAGCGATGTGAAGATAAATCAGGGTACACATCAAAACAGAGGGTTCAGTAGGGAAAGAGAAGTTGCAACTGGACATAAGATTACTTGTTTTTTCTGTGGAGAATATGATCACAAGGCAGTTTCCTGTCCACATAAAAACAGAGGTGTTGTTAAACACACTGCAGCAGCAGTGCAAATATTTGAGAATCGAGCACACCGGAGTATGCAAGAAAGTGAAATGCAGAGAATAGGTGATGTTGTTGGAAAAGAACAAGGTGAACACACCAGAATGCCACCTACACATATGCACATGGCAGCCAGTGTCATGATGACAAGAGCCGGTGATGATTGTATCAGTCTAGAGGATGAAAATGAGCATCAAGTAACAGTTAATGGGATCAACAATGTAAAATGCATGTACGACACAGGCGCAACCTGTTGTATTGTGAAGCGATCATTGATAAATGACGAAGCATTAACTGGAGAGGAAACATATTGTATGTTAGGGGATGGAAGCGTGAAACGCTTTCCCTTAGCCAAAATACATTTAGAGAGTGAACATTTTAATGGCGAAGTGCAAGCCATGGTAATGGAGCAACCGGTGAAACCAGTGATAATCGGGAAAATCAAAGGATTGAAATTCATGGTTAAAAATGAGAGAACCGAGAATGCAACAAATGATAAACCGAAAGAAACTTGTGAGAATAATACTGAAATGAAGAACAAAGGAATATTAACAAGAAGAACAGAACATGAGAAACCTTTTCATGTGAAGAAACCAGTAAGGTTCACTGATGATGTAACAAAAGATAAAGATGATACAGATAACAGGAAATCAAGTTTTAACAAAACGATGAAGAAGAACTTCAGAAATAAACCATTCAGATTGGTAGAGACGCATAATAAATATTTAATCACAGGTGGAAGAAGTGAATTGAATAATAGTCGTGTAAATCAGAATAAATGGTGGAAGCAAAGAGAAGACTGGAGAAATAGGGAGTATAGAGATAAGTCTAATGAGACTCAGTCAAGAAGATCCAATGAGTGGATGTATGGAAGATACAAAGAGAATCCAAATGTGGATAGGAGAAATACAAGGTGGAACTTGGGTGACACAAATAGGTGTAACTGGAAAAACTATAGACATGTGATGAGAGAGTCTAGTAGTGATTATGGAGTTAGGTATGAGAGACCTAGTGATTTAAATTGGAGATTTAGAAGTGGAAGAGATGAGAATAGAAGTCGTGGAAACCATTGGAATAGTAGACCATGGTACAGGAGAGAACAAGGGAATAGTTCTGGAGGAAGACAGAATGAAAATTGTAGAGGATACAATGAAGTGAATAAATGGAAAAGTAGGTTATGGAATGACAGAGAATGGTCATGTCCTAACAGTAATATTGAAAAGTGGAAAAGTAGTGAAGACTACAAAAGAGAATGTGGAGAAATGCAAGATGTCGAGACAGTGACATGCATTTCAGCAGTGGTACACGATGGAAAAGTAGGAGAAAACGAGGAAGAAGAGATACTGAACTCGTATGTCAGTAAACAAAATGAAACAGAAGATGTTAAGTGGAAATCTGATGTGGATGCAGATGCATTGAGTGTTGAAAAGGAACACACAGATGAACTAGAGACAAAGAATGGCATTACGTTGAATTTGTACAAGAAGGTGAAAAGAGATACCGGTAGATTATTAGAGGTGGAAAGGAGGAACTATCAAAGCAGGAGAAAAGATGCTGTAGATAGAAGCTGACAGAAGCTTGTGGAGAATATATAATCAAGAGTGAGTGTAAATAGAATACAGAATGAGACAAGTGAAGTTGAGTTGCTTATTTTAAGTAGTTCAGTGAGTTATGTTAAGTGGTAAGGTGAATTTTAGGATCAAGTGAGGTAGTAGTAAAATTATGGTAGTTGTGTAGTAGTTAAGCACTAAGATGAGATTGAGTTGAATGTAGTATCTGAGTGTAATGGTGAGTCACTTAGATAAATAGAAAAACAGTTGAGTGATGAGAAAGTAGTTAAGAGGAAATACTATGTTCAGTGAGCTAAATACTGTGGGTATTACATAGTTAAGATAATGAGATGTTCGTGAAATGACAAAGGTCATTCATTGTGAGAACTAGGATGGATGAATGCCATGTGTTGAGAAGGTAACACATATATAATAAGTAGAACTAAGTTAATAATAATAGTGAGTTAAGTGAGTCGAGGCAATGTGAAGCACATTTGGATTGATTAATAGTGCGTCGAGTTACAACCGATTAATTAGAAAGATTCTTCACGGAACAGAAAATCTTGAAAGTTATGTCGACGATATTCTAGCGCATAATAAAGGATGGAGAGAACACTTGAAGACATTGGAGATATTTTTCGAAAGAGTGAGACAAGCGAATTTGACATTGAAGCCAAAGAAATGTTCAATAGGGTATGAAAAGATTGATTTTTTGGGACATACATTGAACAAGGATGACATAAGTCCAAAGGATAAATCAGTAGATAAAATAGTAGACATGCCACGTCCAAAGACGAAAAAAACAAGTCAGGAGTTTTCTTGGAGCCATAAATTATTATCGTAAGTTCATACCACACTGTGCGGAGATCATGGCACCGTTGAGCGATTTGACAAAGAAGATGGCACCTGGAGTAGTTGAATGGAACGAAGAACTGGAAGCTAGTTTTACGATGTTGAAGAACGAATTGGCAAAGGAACCAATTCTGAAATTACCAAACCTGGAGAAAGAGTTTATTCTTCAGACGGATGCAAGTGGAAACGGAGTAGGTTGTGTAATAATGCAGCAATACGAGGGGATGAATTATCCCATAGCGTATGCCAGCAGGAAACTCTTGGAACGTGAGAGAAGATACTCAGTAGAGGAAAGGGAATGCTTATCGATCATGTGGGGAGTTAGTAGGTTCGATCGATACCTTTGTGGAAAGAAATTCATAATCGAGACAGATCATTGCGGATTGCAATACATGAGAGAGAATAGGATGAAAAATGCAAGGGTGATGAGATGGAGTTTGGCCCTCCAAAATTATTCTTTTAGCATAAGATACATCAAGGGGTCCAACAATGTCATGTCCGACTACCTGAGTAGAGGATTAGAGTAGAGTAGGATGTAATAAGGTAGATGTATAGTTGTAAATAAGTAAGTGAAGTATAGTAGTTATGCATGATATCTAAAGTAAGTTAAAGAAGTTTATTAGGTTAGTTTGTCAAGTAGGTGAGTTTGATAAAGCCTGTAAACAGACTTTTGAAGGAGGGGCATTTGTAGCGGTTGAATGCTTCTTGCCAAACAAAACCTATTAAACAATGCTATGTATAATGATTAATGTAGGTAAGAATTAAGCTAGACAATATGTGGCGTATTGTAGATTATAATTAATATTACTTGTGGCATTAAGTTAGATAATAATAATAGCGCTACAACAATTCTTGAACATGCGCTACAACAATTGACTCAACATTACTGAGCGGCGGAAAGCAGCGTTAACGAAAGCAGACGGTAAACACGTTACCAGACGACAGTTAGTCATCGATGGAGCTGAGCAAGGCGAGGGTCGAAAAGATATTTCGAGCGATGGCGTCTGTCGGCAAATACGGAGCCAGTCGTTGGTAATTCGAATATCTGGAACTTGATTTATGGGTGTGGAGAGCGACACGTTGTCGACTTGTCCCACTGTCGAACTTTGAGACGTTTGAAGCGAAGTTCCGAGGCGAAGCGAGTGAACTGTGCGAAGCAGTGTGACTCTTGGCGACGATTTGCGAATCGGTCGAACGTTGAAGTTGGGATCGAACTCTGAAGCGATCCGTGGTGAAACATTTGCAGCAAGACGAGGAGGAAGAATCGGTTGAGCGACGGGTGAATTCCTATGCTCGACGAAATCCGAGGAAGAAGGAGAAACACGCTGGGTTACTGTTTCAAGCTACAGTACCCATCGACAAGCAACTACCGAGAAATCTGGACTGACGGCAATTGAGAAGATCGCGACCTTCTTCAACTTTCCCTTCAATCCATTCCCTGCGGAAGTTGAAAAGCATTTCTACATCCACCAGAAAGGACGATGTGGAAAGATAAGAAATACACATAATATTATTAAGTAAATACGCCACAAATAGGTAGATAAGATTCTTTTCTTTGAATTGCATTTATTGATTGAAATGTTATTTTATATTATATCTTTATATGAATCACAGTCACATTTGTTCTAGGTCGTAGGTTGCTATTATACCATTATTCACCCAACAGCCTCTGAGCATAAAGTTCACCCTTAATATTCTAGACTTAATAAATCCTGAATATAGGGGGTAGTGACAATAACTCAACAGTTACGGACCTCAGGTAAAAAACCCTGATATCAGAACTTGGACTTTACTCTCACGTTTACACAAATTTCACGCTCTTTCCCTCTACCCGAGGAGAGCAACACAATCTCTGCCGTTTAAACTTGTTCTCCCAAACCTGGTGCCCCTGAATTCACTACTTAGCGCGAATTTCACCGAATCTTCGGCTTCATGCACACCCGTGGAGTCACCTTCTCCACTCCAGACAACCCGTAACCCTCACGTTACGCTCACAGACGCCAACGATCGACCGCAGTCAGATCGTGAAACAACACGGTGCTTCTCTTGCAGGGAGGAGCCCAACCCAGCCCTGCAGAATCGCCAAAACCGTGCTAAGAAACTAAACGGAGTCTTTACCAGGGAATTTCACCCTCTGCTCAAATGTGTCTTCCGCAGACCAACGGAGCTGCGGCCTCTCCGGCCTCGTATCCCGTACCCCTGAAACAGAAGATTGAACCCCGGGAGATCGATGACAGAGTAACGAACAATGACAGATCATCCACCTGAGCTCTCACAACTGCGTACCTCAGGATCGCCAAATCGCGTTCAGACGGCTACAGCCAATCCTGTCGAGACAGTCGAACACAACCGAATACACTACGAACGAATTCACGAACATAGTACGTATGGAGTAGTCGGCAACTACTCCACGTTATAAGCAACGCACCGTGTGGCAGGCTTTATTCCACCGGCAACACGCTATGCTTTGGCTTAAACGTGGACATCGGTCTTCCGTATACAATGACCGAAACCTAAATTTTAACGAAACCGGTTTCAGTTTCTTTTATCCCAAGCCAAATGGCTACCTAACGAGAGTCAGGGTTACTCCCGCTATTTACCGGAAAATTATCTTTTATACGTATCTCACTTGTGGCCTGTCCGCCACACATTCATTTCCAGAATTTATATAGCGCCTCTTCAAGAAGCCTACTCAGAGTCGCTTCCAGCCCAGCCACAGCTAAAAAATTAGGATTTGGGTCCAACACTTAACCCTGTGGCACACCAAAAGGGGCTGAGACCCAACACGACCTAGAGGCACCCAAAACCCCACAATTAGTGCGCCCAGATAGAAAAGAGCGAAGCCATTCTAAAGGAGCACCAGTCAAGCCAAAGGATATAGAGAGACGATGCAGCCAGATAGCGTGGTCAACAGCATCAAAAGCGGCACTAACATCAAACAGAGCTAGAAGAGTGACCTGACCACGGTCTATGGCGCCATAATATAAATGAGACAATAGGTGGACCAAAAGAGTTTCAACAGAATGATTTCTACGGAAGTACCCGTTTTACAACATGTTCAGACAAAAGGTCGTCATTTTATATAGCGCCCCTTAAAGATCAATTTTCAGATACACTACGGAGGCAATTGGCGTTGCAGGAAATTATTCTGAACAGCTCTCATCGGCTCATCGTTAATTGGTAATGGAAACTACGCTTCTGAGTCCACTCACAGAGCGATTATGACTTTAATCAGCCTCAGAAGATGGTGTATGTAACTATTTACGATATTTCTTAGCATTTATGATTATTATGGTAAAATATAGCATGTAGCTTGCATTTGTCAGTGTATCGAACGCTTTGCTGAAATCCAGTGTAATCAGATAATACACGAAAAAATTTCGAGTATTATCTAATTACATTGGATTTCATTATTTAATAATGACTTTCATTAAACATCTCGGTATGGTCAGAGTTAATGACACTATAATATAAATGGTATGCATGTAGTTGATATTCGGTCGGTCGAAATCATAATTGGTCTTGGCTAAGTTGTGGGTCACTGAGAAGAAGACCGGTCCTTGAACTGGGAGGTAGCAAACTTGAGAGGATTTATTTATTTATTTAACGTTTGCAGCTCGCGCTAAGCCAGCGCACAGCATCGTCATCATCAATATGCAGAGTGGACAGTCCGCCATTAAAACCAGTTATTCTACAGTCATCAACGATGGGAGACATCGTCTGCACCTCTCCTCAGTCGCAGAGAGGGTCGAAGCCTGCTTCCACCAAACATTATTTGCCGCACAGCGGCCCTGACCGGTACTCAATCGGTTCAGCGTCGTCCAGAGGCGGTGACATTGTTTGTAGCCGGGAGATGGCTCGGCAACGAGGGAATGATTTGCAACGTCAGTTGTTGACCCATTCAACAGTCCTGGCCGAATTAGCTGTCATGTCCTCAGCTGGTGGGTCCTGTCTTCCTCAATACAATATTAACACTGCCCTGGCGAAGGTAATAATTATAGCTCTCAAGTGCTGTAATACACCGAGCAAATTTCTGTCCAGGGTAACGACCTCTGTTGTCATAGACCCTGGTCAAATCGGATCCATCCATCCAACCAAATGGGCCGTCTCGAGGTTATCGACTCTGTGTTGTAATAAAGATGATTAGCGTGACCGTTCTGCCTTCCTCAATACAATATTAACACTGCCCTGGCGAAGGTAAGCTTATAGGTAAAGTTTGAATGGTTCTCACCGTTCTAGTGCGCTATATGACTTGCTATTACAGGCGCTTTTACTTATAATGCTACTCTGCTCAATTAACAGAGGTGTCTAATAATTTCAATTATTCTCATCGTCTCTATGGCCTAGTGCAGTTCGATTACTTTTTCCATGTAACTAGCGACATCATAAGATTGCAATGGCCTTTGACGTCTTCGAAATGGTTTGATGTTTTTCGTTTTATAATAATTATAGAGAACGTCGAATTGTCAATTACAGGTATTGTCTTCTGACACATACCCCCCTCTCTACATTTATCAGCCCTAAACGATCTCCCACCTGAGTTCCGTAAGTTCTTATTTCCCTTCTCTAGTATACCATCCTTTATAAATGTTTTATTACAATACTACACAATAAGTTGCAAACAATGGGCTACACTATAATAAAATACGAACCAGCGTCAACTTGAATATCCTCCACTCATTTCCATCTGTTTAAGTATAATTATTATTATTCTGTTCTCATCCATCTTTTCGAATCGGTCTCGTAATATACGAAACCAGATTTTGACAGCACTCTACCTCCTTCTCCTTCTCTGTCTCTGTCTGCCTATGTATCTCTGTGTGTATAACTGTATACTGTATATCTCTCTGTGTCTCACTATGCATCATGTCTGACTGTCTTCCTCTATCTCTGTGTCTTTCTGTTACACTCTGTCTTTCTCTGTCTCTGCCTATCTGTCTCTGTCTGTTTGTCACTGTCTCTCTAACTCTCTCTGTCTGTCTCTGTCTCTCTATGTATATATCTCTCTGTCTTTCTCTGTCGCTGTCTCTCTGTCTCTCTCTGTCTCTCTCTGTCTCTTTCTTTCTCTCTCTCTCTCTCTCTCTCTCTCTCTCTCTCTGTCTGCCTGTCTCTGTCTATTTCTGTCTCTCTCTGTCTACGTCTGCCTGCCTCCGTCTTTCTCGTGCCTCCATCTGTTTCTAACTGCCTCTGTCTCTGTCTCACTGTCTCTCTATGGCTGTCTCCGTCTGTCTCTGTCTCTCTGTGGTTTCTTCTAGCCCAACATGGCCATCCGGTTGGTTTATCTAGACAAGCACTCTGACTTGACGCAGCACCAGAAAATAGGCTGATGTCCTGCGCTATGCTTTCGAGAAGCGCTTTGTGGATTTTGTGCTTACAATGTATATATACATGTATACGGTGATTCCCTAGCAAAGAGTAATTTAATAGTTATTCTATGGTGCAACTATAAGTTTAGGGCTACAGTCTCCTTGCACTTTTACCAATGTACCGAAATTTTTTGAACTGCACAGCCATCAATTTTAATCTGGTATGGGTTTGATGGCGAAAATTTCTCACGCCCTTCTTTTCAGTCGTTTGTGATTAATTTTTCCCAAAAATGTCGCAAGTCCCCGGCGATCAAATCTGTTTCCTTTTTTAGTTATCCGCTTTAAATGTGGCCTTCCTGCATAGTTTTCATTGCACGAGCCCCTTTGTTCCATTTCGCTCTTCCATGTCAAACCGGCTGCAGTAACCTTTTCTAACTTAAATCATTATCACTGCACAGGATTGCTTTTACAGCTGCCTTATTTCTTTTACAACTGCACATTTGTGTAGGAATGCACGTTAAAAAAGTCTGGCTGCATCCAACGTCATGGCCAATGTGTCCAAGAAACAGCTAACGATGGAAATATATTATTTTATAAACTAGTGAGAGGTCCTCGAAATCTGCTTCCAAGAGATGTTGCTAAATGATAGATATGAAAATGCTCTTCTTACACACCTTCCAAGCGGCTCTTCTTACGGTATAAACATTTTAAACGCGTTATATCATTGTTTTGAATAAATTCGAGTTGCCTCTCTCTGAGCATTGCTTAGGACTCTTAAAACAATTAGAGTCACTTCAAATTTTGATTAGATCACAAATTTTTGCAAATATAGAGACTCTGCGCATTTTTCAAAAAAGGGATAGACTGGTTCATCCCCCCTCCGGATAGCATAATTTACATATACCTTTACATTTACCCTTTTTTCATGTCTTGCCATCCTTCGCATATCATAATAAATGCTTATTACGCAATACAATTATTTTACTCACACTACTTTACTCATCTGACCCCTGTATTTCCTTTCTCGCTATGTTATCATATTTCCATGAACGTTTAGAAGGTGTCTATAAGATGCACGCTTGCATTCATCGATTTATCCTTGTACATAAGACAATTGACTTCGATTTGAAGAACTTTAAGTATCTAATGAATTTTGAAGACCAGCCGGTATCTTATTTGCCGTGAAACCAAGTAGCTAACCATACGTTACGTTTGGAGAGTTAAGGTTGAACAAAAATTTCGCTAGAAAATCGAAAGGAATTTGAAGCTGTCGAGTAGATATGAGTGTAGAATACAGAGCAGAATACAAAGTATTAGTCCTAAAAGCGATAACTGGTTACGAAGATTGGTACGACGGGTGTTTTGAACATATAATATTTATATATATATATACAAATCTATGCAGAGAAACTATCGTGCGTGGTGCGAGACACAGTGGATAAATTCTGACTGATACATTGCCCTCTTTATACACCTTTTAAAACGATGATACTCTATGCTTTAATAATTAGCCACCAGAAACAACACGAATCGTCCACCAACTGAATATAAGAAAACTTGACATTAACACCAATATCATTGGTTTGAGCTCTCGCCTTGCATTGATTGCTGAGATTATGGGTTCTGTCCTTCTTCCCAGAAACAGTTTCTCGAACAGATCCCTTACCCTCCAATTCCTCAGCGCCATTGATATTTTTTCTGTTGACGCTACAGAGATGGTAATGGAAATTATATCAATCCTAACGTATTGCTGGGTAAATGAAAGTGCTTTTATGCTTTTCATCTGATTTCAAAACTCGAAGAACGGCTTGAAAAGAAAAGTCGACTTCATATCGGCTTCCATCGCACTCCCAAAAATTATGTGTGTTTATTAAAGCCAAATTGATGCTGGTAGCACCACTGCCAAATCTAGGAAGGTGTCTTTAAACCTTGAAAATAGAGGATGGTGCGTACATGAATGTCGTCTTCGAAATGTATGTAAGCTGATAATTACGAAAAGTGACTTTAGGAGGTGGTTGATACTTCCGAATATGAATAAACTAATATATAAAGAGCCGTATATACCATTTCAAGGTGTTTAAATAATATTTTACAAATATACCTTCATTTTCTCATCTCACAAACACCTTTAGGCTGTTTTGATCCCTAACAATAACTGTGAAACAGAAGCTAACCAGCGCGTAGCTTATTCATTCACTCATTCATTCATTTCAGACATTTATATAGCGCCTGTTCAAGAGTACCTACTCAGAAGCGCTCCCGACCCAACCACCGCCAAAGAGAACAGTCTTAAGAGCAGAGTATAATCAGTGGCACGGTCGAATCTTGGGATGCGAACAATAAGGCGTGTCGCAGAGCGCAATACCCGATTCAAGCACCCAACCTGAGTCACCGGAAGACCTACATAGAGGGCGCTGCAGTAGTCCAGACGAGAGACAACAAAATAGTGGATAAGCGTTAAGACAACATTGGAGGTTAAGGAGCGGAACACCACTCTAAGCTGACGCAATTGGTTGTAGCAATTGCGGCAAAGCAGGTTGACATGACGCGTAAAAGTAAGTTCTTGGTTCAATGTGACACCAAGATCCCGGACAGAGGAAGAGAAGGTAAAGTGAGGAAATTCCTGGGCAAGAACCTCCAGGTGAAAACTGTTTAAATATTTATACATTTTTACCTACAGTGTTCGTGAATAAACCTATGTTTATGACGGTGTTCAATGTTTGGTTTAGAGCTGCGCACAGTGCGCAGTATATGAATGATACAGGAACTGCGAACTCTGACATTTCGAACTGCTGTTGATGTTGAGGGAAATAATCGCCAATAATCGATTTGCAACGTTGATAGTTAATGTTCGATCATGCTTCTAGAATATATAATATTATGTTATACCGTGAAGGAACCTTGAGCAAAACCATATTGCGTTTAAGATAAATTTGTCACATTACTTGTAACATCGAACATTTGAGCCAATAATTATGTATTCGTTTGGTCGTGGGCGATTTAAAACGGACTATTTTCATCCAGTTAGACGGCGATTTTGCATGTCCTCTTTCTGGTTTTAAGTTCGACTTAGACAACTTTAAAATTTTGATGTGTTTGCTTATAAATACTCATGGTAACACGCTTCCTGACTTGCTCCCAAACGCACGTCTAACGGTCTCAGTGACAAATGGCAAGTGAAGCGCTATGATCGACTTAATCGAAAGCACTCACAACCAACCCGACGCTTCAGTCAATAGTCAATAGTCAGAGTCATCGTCCTGTAACGTCAATATTCGGGATTAGATCTTCATCCAATGAGACGATTATAACAGTTATTGTGCACTTTTTTGCAGTCAGTGACCTTTAGCAAACAATCCACTCACATTTTCTCAGCTCCAACGACCTTCTGTTGTGTACATCGTCGCTTACTCACATCAGAACATTAGAAGAGAAGGACTGGCTACAGGGAAAGTACTGCATTCATGGCCGCATAGAGAAATACAAAGCAGAGCAAATACCATAATTATATATATATATATATAATTATGATCAATGTCTTTTTAAAGTATAATAATTATTAACAGGCTAAACTACAGTCATTAATTCACAACTGTATTATGAAATCATATTCTACAGTTTGTAAATAAAATGATCGAAGGTTGCAACTTGCAATGCACTTTTGTTATATATTTGTTATTTTATTGTTATTTTATTTTGCTATTTCAATTTGCTTCTACAAACAAATTCCCATTTAAGTCTCGAGCAACATAGAGCTTAGTTGCCCATGACTGGCATTGACTGCTTTACCTTTAGGGCCCGGAATTTCTCTTTTGCGCCCTGGCCGCATTCTAAAGCACTAAAAATAAAGGCGCGCATGTGTTTTTGCCAGCAATGTATTTTCAAACCTCACAATCAAATGACATTATAAAAGTTGATTTCCGGTTTCAAACTATAATTATGTATACATCCTGTGTGCTAATTATTCATTGTGAATTTATACAGCGTAAACTGTTAAAGATTTCTAGTAATTGAAAGATCTAGGTAAACTTGATCTATTATTCTTATACTTAACATCGTTTTAAAGGTATCTAAGGAAAGCGCTCTATTCAATTGCTACCGCTGAAACAGTGCTGCATCAAAAAAGAAAGGTGTTGTACACACGAGAGTTTGTTAGGCGCTGTTTAACTTCTCTTGCTCATGCAACTGATTAGCGCCCACCTCACTCTGAATAAAAATTATCAGTCTACAAAAAGTTCAATACCGACAGTGATTCGTTTTAAATGCTTTAATTTTATTTTTTTCGTTTCGTCTAGGTAAAGATCTGTTTTATCAACGTAATAGACTTCCGGTTAAATTCTTACGATGGAGAAAAGTGGTTGGTTTATTTGGGGTCAAAGAGAAAACCAGTCACAAGCATTCGTCGCTGGATCGAGTGTTTCATCGATACTCGCCGTCAGAGTGCGCCATGTGCACGAGCGGAGAAATTGCCCATGCTACATTCAGACACATCTAAATTGCTTCCACCATAAGTAAGCATTCACCAATCGCATTAGATGCGTCCTCAGTCATTCATAACCTATTTGGGACATCGATAAATAGCATCAAAGTACGCGATATAATAATTTTAACAGCTCCAACAAACACAAGATGTCGTTGAGGCGATGCTATTACTAACACTTGAAAATGATGAAATGAAGAATTTCATAAAGTCGTTATCATTATCTGCACACTTCTACGGCGCCACTTGATAGTCAAGCGGGGGGTACAGGTTTATTCACGAGCGCTGAGAGTATGGTCCAAAGGAGTTCCGAGTCCGGATATCTTTTTAAATGCTACCGCTCGGTATTGTTAGGCTATTATCCAAATCGCATATAGTGCTTAATTCAATTAAACGTTCTTCGTTAGGCACCTTTAAAATGATTTATCTCTAATTATAAGTTTACACAAATATAAATTTTGAATCATATTCGTGCAAACTCGTAGCTGAGATACTTATAAGATAAGATAAGATAAGAATATTCTTTAATTCACCAATTGCTAGCCGCATTTTGGTTTACAGACATGCAAGGTACAATAAATGAAATATACATGTAGTTAATATACATGTACATAACGAAGTAATGGATAAAGGAGTCCAGTTAATTTCCACGTTTTCAACACAATTTGTAATTCATTCATTCATTAATGTTGGAAGTCCGTCAAGTAGATTTCAAAAATTATTATTTAATTTGATTATGATGTACGTCCAGTTGTGAAGAGCAAGCATGGCCTGAAAAAAACTAGGATCAACAGTACTCCATGATGACGGCCCGAGAGGACCAAAGTTCAAGTACCAAAGTTGTCCAGCTTGGAAAAGTAAATACAACACTGTCAAATGAACTTGGTAGTGCTTCACAACTTGTGCTCAATGTGCCCATCACCAGTGCAAAAACTTCTTTTAAGTCTCTTTGCAAAGTTTTTGATGGAGCTGTTGATTAAGCTGACAGATTCCTTATTTACCGATTTTATTGTCATCTTGCTAAGTGACTTCTCAGTGACGTGCAGCTACGCTGGCGCCCTGTTCCTTTTTTCAATAGTTATAATAATGATCATCTGGCAATATCAAGGCTATCTGATAACAATTATTTGAGGAGAGACTAAATAAAATCGTGTTTTTGCTACCTTTTTGCTGCGTTACGTCTTTGAATCGTCAAGAAACGGGGGTGGCCTCACTAAAAGTGGAATAACTTTTGTTGTTTGAAATATTTTGATGGAATCTGAACACCATGTGCAGATATGAATTGTCTTTAAGCCTGTAAAATTTCATTTCGAAATTCTTACTTCCGGACAAGATATTGGCCAGAATAATTAAATTGGTTTTTTCTTACTTTTTGTTGCGTCGTGTTTTTGAATCGTCAAAAAACGGTGGGTGGCCTCACTAAAAGTGATAAAACTTTTGTTCTGTTTCACATATGGCGATGAAATTTGGCTATTGTACGTAGATATGAATTACTTTCAAGCCCGTAAAACTGGATTTGAAAAATTCCTATTTTTGACCAAGATATTGACAAAAGGCCGTAGGGGATTACTTTTTTTGGCGCACCCTGTATAGTCCGATTAACTCCCTCATCTTCGCCCGGAGACCAACGTTGCAGTATACATATTGATTGTTCCAGTCACGAGATGTCACTAATAACTCAATATTGAAAAATTCGTGATTCCGCCATAATAGTTTAAAATAACCACTGACTTCTACCGTAGTTATAGTAGTTTGACATTCTTAACCACATCTTCTGACTGCCTGAGCCGTTGGCGTCTAATACACCACATGGTTATAATGTACTGCTAACACTATCATAATAATATAGTAGTAGATTAGATTAAATTTAAGGACACTGTGTGATAGCGCCTTCCTCCTTTAACCAGGCCGGGACTGGCACTGTCAGAGCGCGAGCAGTGGCGGAGTTGTACTGACAACAGAGTTTAGCAAATGCTTAAGGCAGCGTTTCCCAAAGTGGGTTCCGAGGAACCCAAGGGTTCCGCGGGGCGAGCGCAGGGGTTCCGCGAAAAGTTGCAAATCGAATTTTTGGAAACTGCACTGAAAGTTTGAAACTACAGTTAATCGACTTTTGGTGTTTTGTCCTCGCCCATTGTGTGGCTATTCAAGCTTTCATTGCCCATTAGAAATCTTAGTTACAATTTATGGACACCGATTACTACTGAGACACACGTGGGTCAGAGCTGTAAATGAACAGGGACGCAGCCATCTATGTTATCGTCTTTGTTATCCCGACCGAGGCTAATCTGAGCACGGTTAACCCTAAACGCGAAAGATTAAAAAGTGCCGCCAAGTCAAATTATCGTTCAGCGAAGTTTTGACAAAATATTAATAATAATTGTATTAGCTAGTGTGAAAATTTACCAAAATTCAGTGACTGTATCTTAAGCGTGGGTTCTAGACGGCTCTTCTTGATTTAAATGATAAGCATCATCATCATCATCATCATTGCGGTCCATGGGCTCAGTGCCCGTTGGTGTCTATCGCATGATTCACCGTCCGTCTCCACTTGTCTCTCTCCTGTGCCATTCTGCTCAATTTGTATATCTCCATTTCGCACCAATCTGTAATGTCATCCCCTACACGGTCTTCCCCTAATCCCTGCTCCGTCCATCATCCCAAAAATAGTTTGCTTGATGATTTCCCATTCGGCACACATGTCCAAAAAAGTTAAGTTTTCTTTCCATTATTATTTGCTTGATGTTTTTCTTATTTCCGACACGTGCGCGCACCTCCAGATTTGTTATTTTCTGCTCCCATCTGATGTGTAATATCCTCCTGTAACATCTCATTTCAAATGCCAATAGTTTGTTTGTATCCCGCTTACGTAGAGTCCATGTCTCGCATGCATATAGTAATATGCTAAATATGCATGTCTTTATAATTTCTATTTTTGTTTTTATGCTGATTTCGTGACTTCTCCATAGGTTCCCGAAGGCCGCCAATGCTCCTGTTGCCTTCGCTATCCTTCTGCCAATCTCCTTTCCGCAGTCATTGTCCCATGTCAGCAAGCTTCCAAGATATACAAATTCTTCCACATTCTCCAGACCTTCCCCGTTAACGTCGAATGATGTCATGTTCGTTTTCCCGCCAAAGGTCATCGTTTTGGTTTTGCTATGGTTGATTTTCAGGCCTACCTCCTCTCCTCCTCTGCATAAGATATTTAGATTTTCCTGTATATTCCTGGTGTCATCTTCTATTAGGTCAATGTCGTCTGCGAATATGAGGTGATTGATCAGTGTTCCGTGCATAGAAATCCCAGTTTTGATGATAAGCATACAGCTGACAATAAGAATCAAGCTTTCAAGTGTCAAACCAATAGTAGAAATAATGCACAAGAAGAAAGAAGAAAAACCTGTTCGTATTCTTGACTTCATGTGCGCTACTCTCAGTATTGTAATATAGGAGTCGTGATTTTCCAACAGTTCAACTTAATTTTTCAGATAAGAGAAATAAACTTTCTACTATAGTGTTTTGGTAGGTCTAGATTATAGATAGCCCATGTTAGCATGCTTCCTAGGCGCTATGCATGCTTCAGTTCGTTTAGTTGATATTGAGGTTCCGCAAGAAAATATTAGGACACGAAGGGTTCCGTGGCCCAAAAAGTTTGGGAAACGCTGGCTTAAGGCATTACTATTTGAACAGTTATCATCTTTCTGACATCATTATTATTGGTTAAAGAACTTTTGATTGCTCAGCAGATATTTGAACATTTAATACAAGTATCTGCTGCTGATTTGGCTATTGCACGTAGATATGAATTACCTTTAAGCCTGTTAAACCTGATCCAATTTAATGATAGGTTATATTTGTGTGAACTTATAATCAAGGATAACCCATTTTAAAGGTGTCTAACGGAGAACGTTTAAGGACACTGTGTGATAGCAAGGATCATTATAACATCGCACTCGTCGTTTAACCAGACCTGACACCGGCCCTGTTAGAGCGCGAGCAGTGGCGGAGTTGTACTGACAACAGAGTTTAGCGAATGCTTATACTTTACCATTTGAACAGTTCTCATCGTTTTGACATCATTAGAATGGTTAAAGAATCTTTTGATTGCTCAGCAGATTGACCACTGTGATACAGTATTTGAAATTCTGACACCAACCTTTCTTCAGCTTTTAGGTTGCCAATTTTTTCACTTGAAAGATCTGTCTACTTCTTAAAGCCATTATCAACACTCCCATCTTATTTAATTCCCAGAAAGTTCAACGACTGAATTCTGCTGTTGCACGGTGTCCATTTTGCGATTTATTGTGCATAATTATAACTGCATTTACTTGATTGCGCAGCAACCGTTGAAGGTCGTCATTGATAACATTTTAAATGGATTTAATTAAGAATTTGTAAAATTAGATCTTCGAACTTGATTGTTTCTTATAATAGCAGGCGCGAATTTAGAGGGGCGGAGCCGGCGTACGCCCCCTCTAAACCTGCAGCAAATGTTCTCAAACTAAACTGACCTAAAACTAATATAATTGCAATTTGGGAATATATAGGATGTTTAAAGTAGCTGGACCGGCAGAATGGAGCTCTCTTACCGGAGCTCTCTTACCTACTTACCTGAGTTGCTAGCAGACAGCTAGCAGACGTTGCCCACGTGACCAATGACCTTTTCTATCATTACTATGTTAATTATCGTATGATAAATTGGCATCGTCTATATTATTTTTATTTGGAGGCAGAAAGGGGAGGGGCAAATTCACAGGGGCCCGGCGGTGTGAGGGGGCCCGGAGTGCCCGGGGAAAAAGTAAACAATGTAAGAAGTTTAACAAATACGAAGACATTCTGCATGTAGAATTGCGAGTTTGAAAATTATTATTATTATAGGCCTACATGTATCAATGATATTGCAATATTTCAGCATTTTCACCAGAACATTTACCATTTCAGAACATCATAGTGTCATTAAATCCCAAAGATGATGGCAATTGTCTATTTTCATCAATTTCTTACCAAATGAAGCTATGTCTCTGCAAAACGCAAAAAAGTCCAGCTACAATAAGAAGGGACATCGTTCAGTATCTTTGGGACCGACGTGATAGTCTTACCTTGTTGGATGGCATCATGGCACTACACTGTAGGCCTACATCTGTCTGAAAAAGTTTCACATGTTTCCGAAGTACAATGAACGAGGACAGATTTAATGCACTCATTTTATTGTTTGTCCACAAGGACATCAAGTTAGACATTGATGACATTATCAATGCCTGCGCCAGAAAGCATCCAAGGAGAATGACACGGCTTAATCCACTGGCATGTGACACTTAATTATTTCCTTTTTGGATCAATGGTTGCATGATAAAAACCGATAACTGATTTATAATCGTTTCGCTGTTAACCTTCAGTGGAGAGTAGTGGTTTTATATGAGAAACTATACATTTTTTAAAGTTCCATAACATTTTCTATAAAAGGGATCATTATAGTTTTGCGTGATCTAATTTCATATATATATATATATATATATATTTACGGGATTGGATTGGTAGTATTTACGCCCCCCCCTAACCAGAAATCCTGGATCCGCCTCTGTCATCATACATAGCAGTATGGGCTGCTCGCAACAACCTACGCCTTAATGGTTCAAAATCCCGTCAGATGCTTATTCATCGTCAAGGCCAAGGCCGTAGCTAGGGGGGTGTTTTGGGTGTTTGAACACCCCCCGAAATGAAAAATGTGAAAAATAATATAATGCATTTACGAGCACATGATGTAAAAACCATGAAATAAAACCATGAAAACACCCCCCGAAATATGCGGGATGACTAAAAAAGATCATCAGATTTTTAGGAAGGGAAATTGGTGGGTGAAACACCCCCGAACTCAAATCCTGGCTACGGCCCTGGTCAAGGCCATGCCGAGTCACCAACAACCATTGCCGGAGAAGATCGGGTCTCAAACATGAAGATTCTGGGAGTGACCGTACGAGATGATCTGGACACTTCAACACACATTGCTGGAGTATAATTGGCGACCTGCTCCCGCTCCTTGTACGCCCTCAGAATCCTTAAATCCCACGGCCTCCCTACAACTGTGCTGCATGATGTCGCAAGAGCAACGACCGTATCCCATCTCCTCTATGCTGTGCCTGCTTGGTGGGGCTTCACTAAAGCTGAGGACAAGTCACGGCTTAACAAATTTCTACAAAGAACCAGGCGAATGGGCTATCTACCAGACAACACGCCAGACGTCTCAGACATGGTTCGCGAAGCTGATGACAAGCTGCTTGCGTCAGTCTGCAGCAATCCATTCCATGTCCTGCGTAGTTTGTTTCCGCCTGCAATAAAACGTCGCTGCGGACTGCGCCCGAGATCTCATAACTTTGAATTGCCAACTAAAGATGATAAGAACTTCATACCTAGAGTACTTTACAATAGCTTAAAGCAAATGATAAAAATAAGCGATTAGTTTAAAATTAATAAATAATGCAACTGTTGAACAATGTACAAACATTTTTTTTTAAATTTTCTTGTTTTTCATATATAACTATTTTTCTGTTCATCTTGTAACTGTGTTGCGGCTTGTCAACCTGATTTCTGATTAAACGAATATATATATATATATATATATATATATATATATATTAGGGTGGTCGCATCTGTAATGGTAAATTTTCAACTTCATTTTCATTCTTTCTCCAACCCACCATTTGGTGCCACTTGGTAAAAGACTGTTGTAGACCAAAAATTAGGCCGACTGAAAAATATTTAGGACTGGCACAACGTGTTTGAAGTTTTGTATTTTACGAAATATCATCGTTTTTTGAGTATAAGGATAATTTAGTCACATTTTTTTACCTGTGAAAAATAATAAAAAAAATTTAGCATAAAGACTACATTATTTTACTCAAGAACAACTGACAAGTATGTCTAACTTCTACAATGATTATAATAGTTTATTATATATTTTTATGAACAATTGAACATCACAATAGTATTTGACGCGTGAGTCCCTGATATGGATGACCATAAACCTATTAGTAAGCTAACACATTGCTATGTTTTTTCGTGGGTCTGATTTCTATCTACAGGAATCCTTTGTTACACTAAAGGCTCTTTATTACTTATTTAACTTTAACACAAATTCTGATATAGCACGGACAAGGACCTCAATAATAGTTGAAAATTTAATAGAGAAAAAATACTGATGATATTTTCGTTTATTGTGGCAATCAGAGCAGAATGACAAAGCGCATCACAGATAAAATTTATCAAGAGCTGCTGTAAAGAAATGAATTAAAATAGATGTTGAAATTACTGAGATCATAATTTCTTATGGATCTCTTAAATTAATTATTACCACACAGGAGTCAAAGAGCAGCTTTTAAACAACTTCTAAAGAGAGCATCATAATTGAGTGCCTGGATTTTTATAGATCTATGAAATAACTTATTACCACACACGAGTAGAAGAGCAGCTTTTAAACAACTTCTAAAGAGTTCATCATAATTGAGTGCCTGATGAAGCCTACTCACATTGTTGTCCGTTTCATAATATAGAATTTATCTCATCAAAAGTATACTTTTAGAGTTGAAAAAATGAACACAGAGTCAAGCAATTGCCGCAGAAAGTGCTGTCAAGAGTGGACACAAATTACACTGCCTTTACTAGCTATTGTAAATTAACTACCTATTATAAATTTGCATGAAAGGCGATGGTGTCAAACACATTAGATATATGTGCTACTCAAAATCTTTACATCATCCTCAGCAATGGATCCAGCTGAAATTACAGTGGCCACCAACCAGGACATCTCAGAAGACCAACCAATCCAAGGGAATAAGACTTAGTATAATACCCTCAAGACAATACCCATTGCTACACTCTTGGTGGCAGATGAACACCTTCTTTGGGCAGCATGCCAGAGATTTCACTTTGAGGGAAGTGTATCGTGAAACTGCACCATAGCTCAAACCCATTCAAACACCAAATGCAACTTGAATTGTGAGACAGGGCAATAATGCCTTGGGTTGAAAACATATTAGCCTAAATCTGAGGTAAAAATTCCCAACTAAAATGGGTTGCTACTTTTAATAAAATTATTACATCAGTTCCTTGTACCAAGTAACCCCATGAACAATGACGGTAGAAAAAGAAAGATTTATGAGAAATAAGACCTCACTAAGAATGTTGGCGATTTTGCAGAATACATAAATTACGTATATAGGACACAGAATGATGAAACCACAAATTTTTTATATTTATCCCTATAATTGTATACTATTACTGTTCCCTTGCTGTAACAGTCTAAGAGCAATAAGCTATTATTATCAATCACGACAACAAGGCAAAACAGGTAGTATTTGTAAAGACATAAGATATGAAAGATGTTATCTGTGATGCGGTGTGTTATACAGGTTTTCTTGCCTTTGAGGAGTTTCTCTTGAAGTGGCGCTATAAAAATTGATGATTATGATCACGATAACAGTAGCATCATTATGTTTAAGTGCGGACCAACTACAAGCAGTTGAATTGATTCCTGGTTTGAAGATTCCTGGTTGATTACAACCATATAGCTACTTTTGAGCATTAGAAGACTTGCTACTATAAGGGTAAAACGTTGATGACGTTGTGCTAGTCCTAAATATTAATATTTTCTCTTACAACTTTTTGTGTGATGTTTCTGGAGAGAATGGAACCAAATGGCGCCTTGGAGAACACTCAATTCAAACTTTCATTTCTAACGACCACCCTAATATATATATATATATATATATATATATATATATATATATCATCAGGATCCATTGGCCGAAGGCCCGAAGGTGTCCACTGCAATGTTAAATCACCTTTTTCCAAAGTACCCGATCTTGTGATAGTACTCTTAGGGTTCGCACATCATGTTTGCACCAACCTCTGATGTCGTTGATCCACTCTCTGTTCGGTCTGCTCCTCCGTCCATTACCACCCATAGTTCCCATCATTACAGCTTTTATCTTTCTATTCATTCATTCATTCATTCATAGCATTTATATAGCGCCCCTTCAAGAAACTACTCAGAGGCGCTCCCAGCCCAACCACGAGCAA
Source organism: Lumbricus terrestris (assembly GCA_949752735.1). Taxonomy (NCBI): domain Eukaryota; kingdom Metazoa; phylum Annelida; class Clitellata; order Crassiclitellata; family Lumbricidae; genus Lumbricus; species Lumbricus terrestris. Next base: position 14,703,916 of record OX457048.1, on the reverse strand, counting down.
AGTAAAAAGACTTGAGAGACTTGTAGAACCCAGCCGGATGGGCCACAAGTAGAGAGCGAAGCGTAACCGGCAGTGGCGTAACAACCATGTAACGAAGGTGGACAAAATCCACGGGCCCCCGAGGTTCCAGGGGCCCCGAGCTGTTCACCCAAAAATAATTTATGTACTTTAATTCCTGGGACAATAGTTATAATCGTCTTGAAGAGTAGGCTATAGTGTTTATTCTCTGCAGCGTTTAGTTTCTTTATTCCACATCTCTGCGGCACCTCAGCTGTTGATTTAGAATTAGCAGTAACAACACTGCAACGCACATAGACCCATAAATATCAGGCATCGGACCCGATTTTGTGTCAGAGGTGCAGTATTTCAGACTGGGGTCAGCAGGTGTCACGAAAATAGAGTACCACCCGTATTAATCTTATCTCACCAGATGAAGAGAAGTTCAAAATGTCACTTCCGCGTGCATCAATTTTTGCAAATTGACTTCCATCTGCTTTTTTGAACGATGACACTAACGGTATACTATAAAACTTTGTTTGCTTTTGGTTTTAGAGCACTTAATTGGAACATTTAGAACACCTAAGAATTAACACTAAGTTAAATAAATTCGCGCTGCTTCGCTCTGAACATTGCGTAGGACTTAGAACAATTACAGTAATTTTAAATTTTGATTACAGCATAAATGTTTCATTTATAAACATTTTAAATAATTTTTATAGAATGGTCTATCCTCCGGATAGTCTACACCGGTATATTCAACCCTGGGGATAGATTAAATCATCCCCACTTCCGGATAGCTTTAAGGGGGATAGAATATTCCGTGACACAGGCATGGGTGGATTTAGCAATTGGCTTGAGGTAAACCACCCTCTCCGGCGGTCCCCGCCCCTCCTGGCTGTATGTCAGCGCCCCAAGACCAGACCCGCCCGTCATGGTGGGTTGCCAGAACGCCTACGTGCCTAACCCCCTCATTAACAGCGCACATCATTCATTCTAGGTTCGACTGCATGTGTGTTTTCCCAAATATTTCTGTTCTGTCTATCTATGGTACATGTAGCCTATGTGAGTGGAGAGGGGCCGGAGGAGCAAAGACACGCACACACCATCAACCGGTTTGCCATGGAAGATTGACTGACCCTGACTTGACCTTTACCGACCTCACTCTCACATTCTGAAATGTTCTACACTCATGCAGATGCAGACTAAAAGTTCCAAAGTCCAGCAGAATCTCCCCCATGCACAACCAATGAGTCATCATAATTTTGACACCCCATTCCAACACAGCCAGCGTGGCCGTGTTACGGCGCCATTTAAATTGTCGTAATTAGACTATTAGGCCTATTATTGTTATGGCACCAGGACACCATTATTAATTAATTAATTAATTAATTAGCGCTTTATAAATATAATCTCACTCTTCCTTTTTATCCAAACAGCCATCTCGTTAATACTACTCTTTAGTGTCGTTAACGGGTAGCCTAAGGGCCCCAAGGCTTAGAATGTCCACGGGCCCCCGGCCAGGTTGTTACGCCACTGGTAACCGGGAGGTCATTCCAGACAGTAGGCCCCACAACCGAGAAAGCACGGGACTGCTTAATAACTAAGCGAGCCCGCGGGACCAGAAGCTATTGTCGTCCACTCTGCATATATGCTAAAAACAGACTTAGTTTCCTCCTAATCACTGTTTGCATTAGATCTTTCCTTAACTTTAGTCTTCTTCGGACCTCCAGATTTGTCACTTTCATTGTCCAATTCAGGTGTAGTAGCCTATCCACCTATAACAGTACATTTCAAATGTCAGTATTTTGTCCTGGTCCGCCTTTTTAATTGTCCATGCTTCACAGGCAAACAGAGCGGTGCTAAACACACACGTTTTAAAGATATTTAATTTGGTCTTAAAACTGATTTGTTTGGTTTTCCATATGGTAATCAGTCCTGCCATGACTCTCTTTGCCTTTGCTATCTATTCTTGCCTTTATGTCCTTCGTGCAAGTCAGCAGACTACCTACATGTAAGTATACAAATTTCGTTAGATTTACAATCACCGCACTTATATTTCTTAATATAGTACACAATGTAACGTTTTCACAGGTGTCGAATAGAAATCCTTCATAAATTGCAGCAGCAACGTTTATTATTGGCCTACAGTGACATCAAGCGGTTCCTAAACACGATTTATTGTCACTATTTAATTAAGGCGAGCGACAAGAATATGACCATATTGCCTCCCATAAGTCAGTCTTGGGACTTGATTCTAATAAATATGTCAAATCAGGTATTCAAAAGAATAATGAATAAACGAAATGGATCATCAGCGATACCTCTTTACAAAGTATTATCTTGGGCCGCGTTTGTTTTTTAATTATAATAAACTGTTCAAGTGTTTCAAAGGTGTCGAACAGAAATCCGTAATTAAATGCCATTACGCTCATTGAACAGCGATACCGAGTGGCTCCTAAGCAAGTTCTAAGGTCACTGCAAAGATGAGCCACAAGAGAATGATGACTTTCGTCGCCCTACTATTATCTAGGCTCTGGACTGGTACAACCGTGGTACGTTCTGCGGCAAAGATGCAACGAACGTTGTCAATTGACGTATACCGTGGTTGGTTTGTTTTGCAATTGAACCGAATGTGAATAAATAATAATTCTTCTGCATTTATAATTAAGAAATTTGGCAAATGTGAAGTTATGTTGGTAAATAAGTAAGTAGATATCGTTCTATCGGCACTTTCTTCTCAGCTCATGTTCGCGACATTAGTAGGTCTAGATTGCAATTTTCACATTGTAGGCCTACTGCATTATGTAAATCGAACAAACTGATTCTTGATAAAAAAAAAATACTCAGGAGATGGTGGTTCACCGTTCAGGGCGAAGGACGCTAGAGTTCGCTCCGGAGAAGTCTCTTGTCTTGTTCTGGTTCAAAGTATGACAATTGTAAGGGTTGTCATATCTGAAAACCTAGGATGTGAAGCCCATTTAAAGCGCATATGCGTCCAGGGAAGACAGTCGCTTTATGCCCTGCAAATCATGACTGCACACGGCCTCAAGGTACTAAGCCTAGGCTACTTGACGTTGATGACCACAGTGGCCCGCATGCTACACGCGGTCCGGCATGGTGGTATTTGCGCGGCAGCAGTAACGCGGTAGACAGCAGGACATAGAAATTATCTATTTTTTCACATCAGAAAATTTCTTCCAATACACAGTTTCAGCCAGGGGAGACTCCGTTTCGGGGAGATTTTGAATCGGGGGAGACTTCATATCGTGACACAGGTCCAACATTTTAGCACAGTTTTGTTCCCTACCTGCGAGAGTGGCTGACTCAGGTGACTCCTTCAAATCTGGACTCAAGTCTTATTGATTTTGTAAAGCCTACCCTTCTATGAAAGCACAGAACAGAGAAGAATGGAGACGTCAAACATTCGAACCTGCCTTAGGGCAGAGCACGGAAAAGAAGAAAGACCCTGCTGCTAGTAGTACGTGAGGCGACTCGTTCGAGACGCACAGATGGATCCAATTAATGTGACGTGGATCGATCCACAATTTAACGATTGCCTATGACAGCAGCAGCCGTTGCCGTCGACAAAGATTAGTAGTAGTATTTGCAGTTTGACGTCACTGTGTGGTAACAAAGACCATTAGCGACGCCCTCCTTTTTTATCCAGACTTGGGACTTGCACTGGCAGAGCGCGGCCAATGGCGGAGTTGATTAGCTTGGCGTAATACAGCTCACCTTTTTAAAGTTACGAAAAAGTTTTACAAATGATAACGGTGACGTTAGTTCAATGGACATATTTAAAGAGCTATATGATACTCTTTAAAGGTGTCTATCAGAATCCCTCATTCATTGATTTGCTGCTATTTAATAGATTTTCAGACTTTTGACATCGTATTGAAAAACAAAGACTAAGGGTATCTTATCAGTCATGACTGTCATGTGAAACCCAGCCGATAGCCATAATTCTCGTATGCACATTTAAGCCTTTACCAAATGAGAACATAGGATTTCCCTTACCATTTTGTTGCCCTTTAGTTGGTATAGGCCTAGTCTATGAAGTTACAGATAGTCACCACGGCAGACAGTCATTTATGGGCAAAACGATGCTTTATAGCAACAACGAGTCACCACTGACAAACTTCGATGCGCAAATGAGTCCATCCGACAGTTTCTCGTCCGATGTTTACTAATGAGTATTCTACGGAATTTAGAGTTCCTCGCAAGATGACAGGTACTGTATCTTTCTCATCCCATCGACGTGTGCTAGAACGGCAATCGTTCGTATGGTGGCGGTCTAGCGTAGTATAGGTGATGTGGCCCCTTGTGGGTTGTTCGCAATGGACTCGTCCAAACCCTTGTGGGTTGTTCGCAATGGACCCGTCCAAATTGGTCCAATGGCGCTCATCGGTTGCGAGGTCCAGGACTCCATGCCAAGAACTTGCGAAATGAATATCCATCGAAAACATCCACAAATCGGAGTCGAATAAGTCGGGTAAGCAGTCACGACTTAAGAGGACAGCTGCAAATCGGGATGCTTTCGAGCGATTAAGATTATCAATAATCTGCTGTAGAAACTCAGAGACCTGACCGGATTGTGAAGAGAGACAAAATGGCCAATAATTATTCTGGTGAATTTCTAGCATTGTACACTGTTTTTCTTAAACACCTTTAAAACGTTTCAGTAGACGTTATATAGTCACATAAAGTGTCTCTGAGTTTATTATGATATAGCCATCGTTCGGATAATTAGATCTGGGGAAATTGCTTCGGAAGTTTATGGTTTACTGTCCAGAATACGGTGCTGAATGCCAAGCAAAATCCGAACACCGAATCACGTCACCATAGCCTAAACATGAAAATTTAACGGTTTTCCGTGTTTTTTTATAATGAATACCGAATTACTGGTGTCCGTAAGACTCCGACGCCACTCTCTGTCTGAGTCTGTCTCGTGTCATGCTGCCCAGCTTCAACAGGTCCGGTCAGCAGGTATGCTCCATAGTCCATACCATTAACATCTTGAAGCAGCTAGACCACCTTGTCTGAATGAAGAGAATATTGGAAGAGAGGCATGAAGGACAAACTGAGTCAAAGCCCGTATGTGTCCCACGCTCTCCCCCGACTCTCTCCACCGGTCTGTCCTGACCGGCCTGTGCATGTCTGCCCCACATCATGACACCTTGAAGCATCTGGGTCGCTCTGTCACTTGTGCCGTGGTTTTTGCGGATTTCAGTCGTCGTGGTCTTTCACTGCCAGCGTATCGCCACCCATCTGGAAAACCTTCCTCCTTTTGTCCGGGCTTAGGGCCGGCACAGGGAAGTCGTTGGTTCCCTGTGGCGGAGGATGGATGCAGTTTAACGTCGTGCCCAGTACTGGTTGGACAAATGACTGCACATAATCAGCTAAGAGATCATCAGCAGCACCACAGATTAGGAAGATAGGGTGAGAATTGTATGCAGAATAATGCCACACAAAGCCATATTAATATTCAGATAGATGCTGAAGAATGCAATTGTAAAACTCTTCTAAACGAATCCAGATAATTGTTACTGATTAGTTACCACATGATTCGATGATTGCAAGTTGCACTGGGAGCCCTCGGACCGTTCTTATTTATTAAAAGCGGTCGAAGAACATGGAAGTCGTTTCTGGAAACGGCAGCTAGAAGACGAGCATCAGCAAGATCTACCATTTCAGCATGAAGTGAACCTATGCAGCAAATAATGACTGACGTGTAGGACAATGACGTATACGCAGAAAATAACCGTATAGTCAGCAGCAAGTAGTGACGTTTATAATGGAATCAGGCGGAAAGAGTGACGCTGGCATTATATATGATGCATTGAAATATAGAGTAGAAAATTAATACACCCTTGCAGAAAGAACGCATCTTATGTAGAAAGGGCTTATAGAGTAGGAAATCGCAGCGAATTTCATCCTCTATATAAGTCTAAAATGTGACGTGTGGTCGACACTAACTTCCTTGACGACCCCAAGGTGTCGCCAGGCAGAGGACATTCCAACATATAAACTAAAGTACTAAACGTAATAGTTGAGCTTTCGCTATTTGCCGTAAACGATCGGGTTGCGGACATCAAAATATCCGTATGCTTAGTTAATATGTTGGGTTAGACAATAGACAGCAATAGAAAACCGAATTTTAGACGTTTTAGTTGCGTTGAAAAGCCCACTAGCTCTTAGGGCCCTGATATCCACAGATATCACGTGACCGGCGTTTTTGAAGATTTTCTGTGGAATTGCTGAATTCGCTCAAGAAATTAATCGGTGCAAACTGTCTCTCTCTCGAAAACGCTATGTAGGTATTTTCTCTTTATGAGAATTGCAGAAACGTAACCGAGGAGTCAGACGTTGACTAAAATGCATGAAGACTTTAATATGTGGTCCTAGGAAAATTTATGATGAAACCAATGACTTCCAGGCCATTCCCACCTGTTGCAAGTCTTGCATCTTTGGGAGCTTTGTACTCAAGTCGATAGGTATTTGTTACGATGATCTGTTTGCACACCTTAGAAATATTTAAAACACGGCTATATAGACTGCCAACGCCAAAGAATATTTGGATCGATTGACAACACGGCTAAATATTTTTTTCTAATATTTCATTTATAATAATTATTTATACAACTCCGCCACTTGTCGCACTCTGCCAGTGCCAGTCCCAAGCCTGGATAAAGGAGGAAGGCGTCGCTAATGGTCTTTGTTACCACACAGTGACGTTAAACAGCAACTACGACGACGAATTATTTATACAGATTGTCAAATAAATTGACACACACACACACACACACACACACACACACACACACACACACACACACACACACACACACACACACACACACACACACACACACACACACACACACACACACACACACACACACAACACACACACAAATGCACACGCACGTACGCACGCACTAAATTAGGCCCTACTTACAATGTTTATTCGTCCGATTGGTCATAATTTTGTGGACTATAATGGTCATAGGGTCAAGGTTAAGTTAGTACAGAATATTTATCGATATATACTTGACTAAACACGAACAAATGTTTTCTAGATAATTAAATGTAAAATACGAAAAACCCAAGAGAGCGAAAAATCACCAGAACGGCAATATAACAGAGAGATCTTGAAGATCCTCACTGCAAGTATTCGACCTCATTTATTTGTGGTATGTGACCAATAGTCCTATGACCAATCATCCTAAGAACAATGGTCTTATGACCAATCGTCCTATGACCAATCGTCCTATGAACAATCGTCCTATGACCAATGGTCTTATGACCAATCGTCCTATGACCAGTCGTCCTATGACCAATCGTCCTATGACCAATCGTCCTATGACCAATAGTCCTATGAACAATCGTCATATGACCAATCTCGTATGACCAATCGTCCTATGACCAATCGTCCTATGACCAATCATCCTATGACCAATCGTCCAATGACCAATGGTCTTATGACCAATCATCCTATGACCAATCGTCCTATGACCAATCGTTCTATGACCAATCGTCCTATGACCAATCGTCCTATGACCAATCATCTTATGACCAATAGTCCTATGACCAATAGTCCTATGACCAATCGTCCCAGAACCGTCCTGTCAAACATACATTAGTATACGCCCTGCTTCTGTGGTCACAATTGAACATCTGTATTCATGTTCGTCTTGACCCTTGCATTCTTCTTTTTAAATTAAGCAAATAAAGCACAACAAACTTAGATTCACTGAAACCCTACAAATAACAATTCGCAATGGAATTATTATTCACCCATTTTCAAGAATAAGGACCATACGTAAACATAATATTAAAATGTCTGTATGATCATGGAGCAAATAATAAGAACAATTTGTGCAAATTGCAAAATTATATGGCTCACTTCAGTGGGTATGTTCGTTGCCATGCCGCCGGAGGGTTGCAGGTTTTGAATCCACCTCAAGCCGACGCGTAGGGTCTTTAGCAAGTCTTTTACTCGCAGTTGTTTGGGCGCTTCGGAGTGAAATTTCGAGTCAGTGTCCGCGCTGTAGTCTGGAGTGCCTCTGAGTAGTGAGTTTAATGGGCGCTAAAAATGAAGAAATAAATAAGTATATAATAAATTCTTCATTGACGAGCAAGTACATATAAGATCACAATTGTTTGCTACAATGCCACGTCACACTTGATGATTTAACAAAAACTTTAGTTTATATAAATCTATAAAAATCTATATGAAAGGTGTCTAGCGGCAATCATTAGCCATAGTTTAATTATGACATAATTATCTATAAAATAATCAATCACGGAAATTGTGCCAAAACTTGAATTAACGGAACTTTTACCTGAATCGTTCAGATACCTGTAACATCCGGTCTGATGAGGAGGAGGAAGAGGAAGATGAAGAGGAGGATGCGATGGCGACGACGAAGGATGAGTGAAAGGAGGATGGAACACAACAGTTCATGACGTCAATGGGAAAGTCCATAAAAACTAAAGGTAACGAAATATTTTCAGATGTGGCAACAGAGATGATTAGTGATAACGAAACGATAACGATAACGATAACAATACCGTGGCAAATATCAATAGCAAAACTATTTAAGTTATCAATTTACAATGTAGCACTACCAATACCAGAGCCCATACCAGTAGCAAAACAATAGCAATAACAAACCAACACGTTGACAGAAGCAATAATCACGATAACAGTAACAATATCAATAACAATGACAATTGTAAATAGCAATAATAATAATTATAATGAACAATAATGGTAGAAGTACCACTAGCAGTAGCAGTAACAGCACTGGTGGCATAATAATATGTATAATGTATATGTAGCAGAAGAGACTTGGAAACTCTGCATCTCATAATTTTCTCTCTCCTGAATTTCGATGCATTACATGCAATTCAAGCATGAAACAATAATAACAAAAGTTAAGCTTAAAATTGCTTACAACAGTGAATAAGTTGTTGCAGTTTTCACGACAACACTGGCAACGAGTTTTAGAAATTTACGGCCGAGCGAATAGTTAGACACCCCTTTTCTGGTATCATGCAATGCTATAATCGTAAGGAAACCTATGACGTGTTTCATAACTTGTTCGTCATTCGCTAAACTGTATAACTCCGCCACTGGTCGCACTCTGCCAGTGCCAGTCCCAAGCTTGGATTAAGGAGGAGGGCGTCGCTAATGGCCTTTGTTACCACACAGTGACGTTAAACTGCAAATGCCGCCGCCGCTAAACTGTACACTGTGTCCGGAAAAATTCCAAGGTTCTAAAATATGAATGAAAAAAAACTGTAGTAAATAATAATCAATTAATAAATATAAAAACCTTTTTGATCCGTACATAATTACCAACAAAATTCTTTGTAATTTATTAACGGCCCCGTTTAAAATTACGTCACAAAGGTCAGAAACATCGAAGAACTCCGCGAGCGAATTGTTAATGCTTGGGATGAACTTGATCAACTGGTCATCGACGCTGCTGTTAGTCAGTGGCGTGTACGTCTCGAGGCCTGTGTTGAAGCCAATGGCGGACATTTTGAACATAAATTATAGTTCCATAATATTTCTGGATTAAACTGTTTTTGGAATTTTAAAAATCTATTAATGTTTACTAATTATTTTCATATTTACCATAAAGCCTTGGAATTTTTCCGGACACAGTGTATAACTGCAAATCGTCGAATTTCGTTAACACGACACAGTAATCACATTGCAACTGAAATCTCATATTGCACTCCTTGCTCAGAAGTGCACACAACTGGACGGTGCAATTGCAATTGCATTGCATTGCAATTGTGTGTGAATGACTTGCTAAATGCTCTAGCCAATTGGCCGCCGTGCCTCACAATTCAAACTAGGCTATGTGCAGCAGTTCATAAATTGATAAAGGAAAATACGGAATAAGTAACTCCGCCACTGGTTGCACTCTGCCAGTGCCAGTCCCAAGCCTGGACAAAGGAGGAGGGCGTTGCTAATGGTATTTGTTACCACGCAGTGACGTTAATTTCTTGAGCTAATTCAGCAATTCCATAAAAAAATCTTCAAACACGCCGGTCACGTGAAATCTGTCGATATCAGGACCCTAAGAGTTAGTGGGCTTATCTTAAAATTGCAGATTGCCTGGTGTTTTAGA